>CM061139.1:151571172-152171172 GCA_030789695.1 Scilla litardierei | reverse complement strand
TATTCGTTAGTTCTTAGCATTAATAATGAAATACACTATTTGATAAAGCTTTGCAAATTGTAATTCATTGATATAGTTTCTTTCATTTGTTAATTACTTGTATGTTAGAAGGATTAAATATGGTTAATGAACAATCTGCACAATCGTAGTATTTGTTGAATATTTGATGTATCACCCATAGTTCATGTTAAGTAAATTATGTATACACACTTAATTAGTTTAAATGAATACCAAACTTATCAATTTAGTTTAATGCTTAACCACATAACTAATACAATGCTTGTAAGTCTCAGGAGAACGACTATGAGTGTTTATATTACAGAATGCCATGTTTACTAATTTAGTTTTACAATGCTTGCCAATCTTGAACTGTTTTCATTGAAACCTGAAGCTCATGACTAATGATACTAAACTGCCAGATTCAATAATCGTACAACGGTTGTATTATGAGTTGGCGACTTGTTACTCGTCATGACAATTATATTGAACTACTACATGAACTCATGAGACATCGTGGACATATCGTATGCATCAAATACGATGCAACTGAACAGAAACGACTGAACGATTGATGGACCTTATGTGATTATATCTGTAATATCAGTAGATAGTACACGTATTGACCTGCACTTGACTTTACCCATGAGATTGTGGTAGTCTATAGTAACAGACGATGCGATAGTGACTGGGTCTGCTCGACAACTTTACCTCGAACATGCACTAACTGGAGGAAAGTACTTGACCGATCATCGAGAAAAGGGGTCAGTGAGTAGCACCGCGGGTAGCTCCCGATGGTGGGGCATATTTTAGTCACATATTGTATCTTTGGACATGGACTTAGCACTAGAACAATTGGTTACCCAATATTGCTTGAATTTCTCGTACAATCGTCTTCTTATTACAGGTTGTGAATAAGCATTACAATTTACAATTTGCTATCAAATGTTTAACTACTACATGTTACAAAATTACTATCAATTGCTTAAACTGTTGTAACTCTTTCAAATTAAACTGGTTAATTGCTTCTATGTACTCACATCAAGCTTGATTGTAAAGTTATGACTAAATTGATGGAGCAAAGAATTTAAATGGCATCCTTAACATTGGTATCATCCGGTGTTTATGATCGTTTGCGTCTCAGTTTGGATCACCCTGCTTGGGGGATAGTGACCTGCTTGGCCAAACCTGAGTAGCCGTGAATGTATGGGCCAATATTAAAATCCCAATCATCATCAACATAAACATTGATTATGGTTATATCTTGTTTTTGCTTGGCTTACTTAAATTAATTAACCTTTCGTTTGCGGAGATTATTTGCCGAGTAAACCTCGCCGACGAACATTTCAATTTTTATGAAATGTATGTCAGGTATTGATAGTGACTTTATGGAAGACATTGATGCAGAGGTCGAGCCAGCGCTCGATGAGTACGTGGAGTACCTGCCTACGGAGGACTAGGGCGATTTATTTACCTACGCATTAGCACTTTTAATTTGGAATAATGTAATTTGTGTGTGTTGTTTGTATTGGCCATGCTAGGCTCCTGATGTATCTTAATTTCTGTACGCTTGATATGTAATAATGTTGTTTGAGCTGTTTCTTAATTTTGCATGCAAGGTCGTACAATTTTTACACAGACGCTTGGTGTGTTTAAACCAAGGAGGAAGAAAAGAGAAGAAAAGAAAAGAAAAGTACTCCTCCTTGGTTTAAGCACGTCGTGGACCCGTCGTGTCCTTGCCTCCAAGTATAATGGGAAGCGGGGCGTGACAGTGATGGAGGGGGCAGGGCAGGGAGATCGGAGGAGGGATGTCAGAAGATGGGACAGCAGAGAGGGCTGGGGTAGAGGAGGGGTTGAGAGGTCAGAGAATGGGGCGGCAAAGGGGGTTGGGGCGACAGAGGGGGCTGGAGAAGAGGAAGAGTGGTTTGGGGAGGTCGTGGTTTGGGGAGGTCAGCGGAGTGGTCGACAAAGTGACGGTGCTAGGGAGGTCGACAGAGTGGTCGGCGAAGGTGGCGGTGCTGGGGAGGTCAGCGAAGGGGGGCAGGGTTTGTTGAATAAAATTACTGATTTAATAGGATGATGCTATAAATTTCAGAGGAAGAGAGGACTTATCGATTTGCCGAGGCGTGCTAGGCACTGTCCTTAAGAGTATATTTCAGGCCCTCAGAGTATGGACGCGGTGCAAGGCAGGTCAAGCGGCTACCCTCCAGGATTCAACGTCAACGGACTTGTAAGTGTGCACTCACAATACAAGGCTCCAGCGAGCAGCAACTGTTCTTCGATCTCGAATGAAGAGGAAGAGCAGCAAGGGGGAAGCTGCAGTCTGCAGCAACAAGGAAGCTGCGGCAAGGGAGGATCTGTTCGCGTTTGTGGAAGCAGAGATGAACAGAACAGAAGAACAAACGTAGGAACGAAGGAACAACAGGAACAAATTTTCGAGGGAAGAACGGTTTTCGCAATGTGTCAAAACCCTTGACAGACTAGGGTTTATATAGGGCAAAAGAAAAAACGGTTGGAATTCCGTAATTATGAAAAAGATTTAATTCTGCTATTAAATGAGATTATAGCTGTTGCGAAATTAAATGAGAAAATAGCTGTTAGGCCATTAAACAGCGCAATAAAAGAAATATGGCTGTTGGGGAAAATTAAACCGTAATGGGCCTTTCAAATTCTGCCAAACAAGCAGGCCAAAAATTTAGCGCAAAACTCGGGCACTCCGCGCGCGCACCCGTGAACCCCCCCTGCGCAGGCGCGACGCCAGCGCACACACGCTAAGGTTTTTCGGATCCGTCGCCCAGATTTTCCATTCGGCTCAACCCGGTTTGGGCTCGGCCCCATGCTTGGGCTCATGCGCACGCGAGCTACCCCCAAGTCCTAGCCCATTAACAAGTCCAATAGCCCAATAACAAGAAGTCTCTTATATACCCATCAAAGGGTGTAATGACCCCAAAATTCACATACGTGTATTAATACACATTCTTGAACATATATATATGCGTATAAATTTTTGGGAGTCCTTATGTATTTTATTTAATTTTGTCAAGCTAAAAATTATTTTTAAATAATTTGTATGACATGATTTTATTAAATGAAGTATATGGTTGGAATACTAATGTCTTGATGAGTAAGTATTGCATGTGTATTAAGTGTGTATAATTATTTTTCTAAAAAACAAAATCCTAATTTTACCTAAGTGACACCTCACCCTTTGATGTGTCAATAGCTCCTTGATCCTTACCTAACCTAAGGCTTGGTGGCATGCTTAGAGGATTTTAGGTAGATGAGGTGGCTACTCTAGGAATTAGAAAGAAAGGTTTCATTCACTCACTCTCTCCCCAAAGATCAGACCGAATTCATCCCTTCCCGTTGCTTTCTCTTAGACATTAGGGGGACTGAGCACCCGTAGGGCTACGCCACCCTCACTCTGCACATTCCTGTAGCATCCCTGTCGTTGTTTAGGCGCTGTTGCTCATTCTGGGAGCCTGTGGAGGAGAAGGAGAAGGATTTGAAGGAGGAGGAGCCATAGGGATTTGGGCTACCCCCTTGTCTCTCATCACCTCTAAGGTAGGATTCCATCTCCAACTAGTATTAGAGTTGCATGCTTAGTTTCATGGTTGTTGTTGTGGGTTTGCCTTTTCTTATGTTAATCCTGAGATTTGTATGGTTGTGCGCGATGAGCAATCCTGAGATTTGTATGGTTGTGCGCGGTGAGCAATCCTGAGTTTGTATGGTTGTGTGCGGTGAGCAATCCTGAGTTTGTATGGTTGTGTGCGGTGAGCAATCCTGAGTTTTGGGTGGTTTTGTGCGGAGAGCAAATCTGGACAGATTTACATGCTGATTGTTTTGCTTAGTCCTTCTAATCTAGAATTGAGTTTGCTCTGAAACTTTTATGGCCTAAAGATTGGACTGTTACCTATAACTTTCAAGTTGTGAACTTTTACTAATTCGGATTGTAATTAGAGCTAAAAATTCTATCTTGCCAACATGCCTGTTTTTACCCAGTCTGAACACATTTTACTAAAACAGTGAGCAGTCCCTCAATACTTGATGAAATTGTATGTTCTTGGTCTCGTTGGAAAGTTAACTTCTAGCTCTACAACTTTGTAGTTTTTCATTTCTGTTAGTTCTGCCTGCAATTAGTAGTAATCTGGTCATTAAGTTAGTATAGTTTCTGTTTTCAATTCCAGCACAAGTACACTTTAGTGTAAATTCTGTAGAAAATAGAATACTCATCTAAACTTCATGAAAATTTATATGTGAATCCAACACAACTATATCTACAACTTTCATTTGTATTGTATATGCATGTTTGATACAAAATTATGGAGAAATGTGCTTCTTAATCTGACTGTTCTGTTTTTCCAGCAAGCTGAAAGATTTGAATGTTGTTTTAAGCTCTTTTTGAGGTTAAACTTGCCATTAATGTTCTTAATCATTTCTGTTACATGATGATATGTGGTTTATGTTCTTGGCAATGCAAAATGATGATGTGAACATGGTTATACGTTTTATGAGAAATGAGAAAGGGAATGCACAAGGCGATGCATGTCCCAAATATGCGATGAACTGTGGAAAGAAAAGAAATGGAAGATGTTATGTTTCATGAAAATGACTAAGTCCTCTTAAAAGAGGGTGACATAGGGTTTGGGGGAAACACGGTTAAATTAAAGGAGTTAAGGAGCGGACAGATGATATGAATTCTCACCCGCTGTATCACTCCCGGAAGGGCGAGTTGAAAGGGTTGGAGAGGCCGCTGGTGTACCCGTGATGCACCATGACGGTAATTGATGGTTTACTCCGTTTGTCCCACAGAAAAACCGAGCAGGTCTCGCTCTAGTGCCTTGCCCCGTTCGGGCACAGAGTTGCGAGAGGCCCCCTCCGGTGCCCGTGTTGCTGGTTGGGGTACCACTTTTCACCCACCCTGGGTGAAGTCCGACTCCTTAAGGTCCTAAGATTTATCCGGGTTCCAAAATGCTAACCAATGAATTAATTATTAATCCTTATTACTCTTGTAGCAATGGTAAATGTATGCGTTGTTTACTTGTGTTTCTTTACTATGTTTCTTTTATGTTGTATATAATTGTTGTACACCTTGCCTGTTGCACGAGCACGCTTTCACATGTTCATAAGTATAGTTGTTACTTCCTTTACTACAGTAGATGTTTATGCCATGACATACACTCTGCCTGTTCACGTGCACCCTTTCCACACTTCATGTAAGGACTAGTTGAGATATGGAATTCCTACTGGGTCACGCGTTGACGTGCCCCACCGTTGACTTTTCAGGTTGGTTCTTTGAGTTGGAGGCCCCTAGACTCAGTTGGTTGGAGTTGCGGGTTGTGAGAAGTGTGGATGACTTGGGAGTGTTGTTGTATTTGGGTGAGATGTGAGTTTTTGTACCTTGTTGAGATGTGGATAATATTGTATATGGATTTGTATAAGGAAGTTGTATATGAACAGTTTTATTTATATACATTAGTGCTTGAGTTGTTGGTTCTCTTGTGTTTTGGGTTGTCTGGAATGCTATATGTACTATCCCAGCAGTGCGCAGTGGACCTGCTTGTATTTGTAATTTCGTATTTTCTTCGTAGCACCCGTCTCTTTGGGAATACTTGATACGGATTCGTACTTATCGGGTATCCCGGGGAGCGGGGCGTTACAAATGGTTATCTCCCATCCAATGTGGGACTATTTATTCCTTTGAAATGAAGAAATATCCAACAATCCCCCACTATTTCAAAATTTCAAGAGGTAAGGGAAAAAGAATCCAAACGATGAAAAGGAAAGATTTCGAGATCGAATACGACAATTCAATACATTAGCATTGGTGACTTTCGGTCTATGAACCATTACTTAGGGAATGGAAGTGTGTTCTACAAGAAGTTGGTGAAACATATAGTTTCTATGAACCAATCCCCTTTATTGTAAAACATTGACTTACAACCCATATTGAATCATCAATGAATAGTTGCTTGCTCTTTCGGGTTGGCACGTTTCGGCCATGCGCCATACCTGGATTTTCATGAGTGCTCTAGCGAATGTACCCAAATTCGCATAGGAAACGGTCCCACTTCCACACCCATATAGGTGGACCCATCAAGTGTGCTCGACGATTATGCACACCACCCAACAAGGGCTATGGTTTCCATTAAGAGTCATATGCTCACCCTCTCTCATCGTCGATAGCACTATCTACACCATTGGAAGGGACATGAACATAATGATAGTGCTCCTCACGATCAACAAGTGACTTGTTGTTACCCATATGAACCTACTTCATGAGATCATCAATCACATAGGTTGGGTTACCATCACTCTTGATCTATGTTTTAGGTTTAAGTCTCATTCCCCTCGATGTACTTTTCACTAACTTCCTATTTAGTGGTTTTGTCAGAGGATTTTCCAAATTCATCTCTGACCTCACATAATCAAGGGATACTATCCCATGATCTAGCAGCTGCCTCGCAATAGAGTGCCTTAGGCGTATATGCATACTCTTCCCATTAAAAACTTTATTTTTAGCTTTTGCAATTGCAGCTTGGCTATCACAATGGATAGACACAGACGGTACCGGTTTTTCACAAATGGGAAGATCACCAAGAAGGTTCTTAAGCCACTCGGCTTCACTACATGCCTTCTCCAAGGCAATAAACTCGGATTCCATAGTAGACCGAGCTATACAAGTTTGCTTGGATGATTTCCAAGACACAGCACCTCCACCAAGTGTAAAAACATAACCACTTGTGGATTTAAGCTCATCTGAATCAGAGATCCAGTTTGCATCAGTAAAACCTTCTAAAACTGATGGATCGCCACTAAAACATAATCCATATTCAAGAGTTCCTTTCAAGTATCTCATAACTCTTGACAAAGCATTCCAATGATCACTTTTAGGATTTTGAGTGTAACGACTCAATCTACTAATAGCATAAGCAATATCAGGGCGAGTACAATTCATCAAATACATTAAGCTACCAATGATCTGAGCATATTTAATTTGTGAAACAGATTCACCAAAATTTTTAGCTAAATGTAAACTAGCAGCATATGGAGTAGCTACAGGTTTTTGATCATGATATCCAAACTTTTCAAGCATTTTAATAACATAATGTTCTTGAGAAAGCATAATCCCACTAGGTGTCTTAGTTAACTTAATACCTAAGATCACATCAGCTTCACCCATGTCTTTCATATCAAATTTAGAAGACAAGAATGACTTATTTGCATTTACTACATCTAGATTGGTGCCGAGAATAAGCATGTCATCAACATATAAACAAATAATAACACCAACATCATTATCAAACTTTGTGTAAATACACTTATCAGCATCATTTATATGATAACCATTTGAAACCAAAACAGAATCAAATTTATCATGCCATTGTTTTGGAGCTTGTTTTAAACCATAAAGAGATTTAACAAGTTTGCATACTTTATGTTCATTTCCAGGAGTGATACAACCTTCAGGTTGTTCCATATAAATCTCTTCTTCCAAATCTCCATTCAAAAAAGCAGTTTTTACATCCATTTGATGGATAACAAGACTATGTATTGAAGCTAAGGCAACCAAGACACGGATAGAAGCTATCCTAGTGACAGGGGCAAAAGTGTCAAAGTAATCAATGTCTTTCTTTTGGTTGAAACCTTTAGCAACTAATCTATCTTTGAACTTGTCAATAGAACCATCAGGTTTTAGCTTCCTTTTAAATATCCACTTGCAACCAATAGTTTTAGCCCCTGGGGGCAAGGTCACAAGTTCCCAAGTGTGATTTGACATAATAGATTCTAATTCACTGTTTATTGCTTCTTTCCAAAATGTGGCATCGGGAGATGTGATGGCTTCATGGTATGTAAGAGGATCATCATCAATAAGAAAGGTAAAAAAGCCATCACCTAGATTAGTCTCCCTCCTAACTCTTTTACTCCTTATTACTTCTATCTCATCATCATTATCATGCGAATGAACATCAGAAGTGTGCGATGATGGAGGTGCAGAAGACAACCTAATATTATCCATTTTCATTGGAAATATGTGCTCAAAGAAATCAGCATTCTTGGTTTCAACAATAGTGTTAGGCTCCATGATGTTTTGCTCACTTTTAACAACTAGGAATCTATATGCAGCACTATTTTGAGCAATCCAATAAACGTGCAATCAAAGGTTTTAGGACCTAACTTTCTTTTCTTAGGTTCAGGTAAAAGAACTTTAGCTAAGCACCCCCACACTTTGAGGTAACTAAGGTTTGGAGAATGACCTACCCAAAGTTCATAAGGAGTCTTACCTAATTTCTTATAGGGAATTCTATTCTGAATGTGACAACCAGAGAGAATAGCTTCTCCCCAAAGGTTAAGAGGTGCACCTGAACTAATTAGCAAAGCATTCATCATCTCTTTTAAGGTCCTATTTTTCATTTCTGCTATGCCATTTGATTCAGGTGAATATGGAGGTGTAGTCTCATGAATAATCCCATGTTCTTCACAGTACTCATTAAAAGATGTAAACTCCACTCCTCTATCTGATCTAACCCTTTTATCTTCTTATTAAGTTGATTCTCTACTTTAGTCTTATACTTCAAAAACATATCAAAAGATTCATCCTTAGATCTAAGCAAATATACTTCAGTGTATCTAGAGAAGTCATCCACAAAAGTGATATAGAATTTCTTACCACCTCTAGTTATATTGCTTTTCAAATCTCCAAGGTCACTATGAATTAAAGCAAGTAGTTCACTTTCTCTGTGTACAGACCTACATGTTTTCTTAGTGGCTTTTGATTCAACACAAATTTCACATTTGTCATTAGAGGAAGATGAGGCATTCAACAATCCAATTTCTTTCATTTTCTTAATATATGAATAATTGATATGCCCTAGTCTATGGTGCCAGATATCAAAAGAGTCAATCAAGTAAGCAGAAGAAGAGGATGCATTATTATTCATGACATCAAGTACATTCAGAATGAAAAGACCCTGGTTACAATATCCCTTTCCCACAAACTGACCATTCTTGGTCATTACAATTTTATCAGACTCAAAAGTGACCTTAACCCCCACTTTTCCCAGAAGAGAGACAGAAACCAGATTCCAACGGATATCTGGGACATGGATCACTTCACTAAGCGAACGGGTTTTTCCTGAGGTTAATTTGAGAAGAACCTTCCCTTTCCCGATTACGGGTGAGGGTCTTGAAACCCACATGTACACATTTTCCTTGCCAGAGCTGATAGGAACATAGGAGGTAAAAGCTCCTCTATCAGCGCAGATATGCTGGGTTGCCCCGGAGTCAATTACCCAGTCCTTAGCATGTGCCACCATGTTAACCTATGAGATCACCGCATCAATTATATCTCCTTCTACCAAGTTTGCACTTGGTTTAGGAGTATCTTTCCGAAAGCGACATTGAGCTGCATGGTGTCCAGGTTTCTTGCAAATAAAACAGTCCCCTTTCTTCTTGAAAGTAGTATGGTTTTGGCCCTTTTGAAATCTCTGATTTGGTTTGTGATTGGGTCTAAATTTCTTGAAATGTTTCTTAGGAAGTGAAGGAGGAAAGGAAGAATTAGCTTCAATAAGATTGGCTTTAGAAACAATTTCTTTAGCAGAATTGGCTTTTTCTCTTTCCCTATTCTTTTCTTCAATCCTCATATGGATGATAACATCTTCTAGGGACATTTGCTTTCGTTTGTGTTTAAGGCTGTTTTTATAATCTTTCCAAGATTCAGGAAGTTTTTCAATAAGATGTTTAGCAGTCACTATAGCAGCATCCATAATCTACTCTTAAGATTGTTGAATAACATTACAGATTTAATAGGATGATGCTATAAATTTCAGAGGAAGAGAGGACTTATCGATTTGCCGAGGCGTGCTAGGCACTGTCCTTAAGAGTAGATTTCAGGCCCTCAGAGTATGGACGCGGTGCAAGGCAGGTCAAGCAGCTACCCTCCAGGATTCAACGGCAACGGCCTTGTAAGTGTGCACTCACAATACAAGGCTCCAGCGAGCAGCAACTGTTCTTCGATCTCGAACGAAGAGGAAGTGCAGCAAGGGGGAAGCCGCAGTCTGCAGCAACAAGGAAGCTGCGGCAAGGGAGGATCTGTTCGCATTTGTGGAAGCAGAGACGAACAGAACAGAGGAACAAACGTAGGAACGAAGGAACAACAGGAACAAATTTTCGAGGGAAGAACAGTTTTCGCAGTGTGTCAAAACCCTTGACAGACTAGGGTTTATATAGGGCAAAAGAAAAAACGGTTGGAATTCCGTAATTATGAAAAAGATTTAATTCTGCTATTAAATGCGATTATAGCTGTTGCGAAATTAAATGAGAAAATAGCTGTTGGGCCATTAAACAGCGCAATAAAAGAAATATGGCTGTTGGGGAAAATTAAAACCGTAATGGGCCTTTCAAATTCTGCCAAACAAGCGGGCCAAAAATTTAACGCAAAACTCGGGCACTCCACGCGCGCACCCGTGAACCCCCCTGCGCAGGCGCGACGCCAGTGCACACACGCTAAGGTTTCCGGATCAGTCGCCCAGATTTTCCATTCGGCTCAACCCGGTTTGGGCTCGGCCCCATGCTTGGGCTCATGCGCACGCGAGCTACCCCCAAGTCCTAGCCCATTAACAAGTCCAATAGCCCAATAACAAGAAGTCTCTTATATACCCATCAAAGGGTTATCTCCCATCCAATGTGGGACTATTTATTCCTTTGAAATGAAGAAATATCCAACAGGGTTGTCGGAGGAAGGGGCAGCAGAGGGGCTGGGGAGGTCGGAGGATGGGCGACAGAGGGGGAGGAGTGGCAGAGGGGGCTACAAAAGAGGATGAGGGGGCTGGCGGATGGGGTGGGGCTAGTGAGGTTGGAGGATGGGGCAGCGGTCACGGCCGTTTTACTCACCGCGCTTATCCAGTGGGAATTTTTGAATGGTTGTGTGTGGTGAGTAAATTTGAGTGACAAACTTGTAATTAAGTGGTATGTGCTGCGAGTAAATGGCAAATTTGTAAACAGTGGTTGTGCGCGCAAGTAAAATGGCTAATTGGCGTAGCAACTCCCATTTTTTATTTCTTTTAATTTTTGGGAGTAACTTTGCAAACATGCCATTTTGCTTAGTGCACATACCATTTTGCTTTTTGGAAAATGAAGAAACTGTCATTAATATAAAAAAACCTCAAACTACATCTCAAAAGTACTCGATGCACATACCCAATTATTCACCATGCACAACCCAAACCTCCTACAAAAATTACTTGATGCACATACCAAAATACTCACCGCGCACATCCTAATGATTACGCATAACAAAGAATTTTTTGTTCAGTGATACCCTCACGCTTGATATTACCATGATATTGAGCTTAGTTAGAAATTCTCTCTACGCGCACATACCTATATGCTTTGCGCAAAAAAACAACCAAAGAATTTCTGAGTTTTTCTTAGAGATCCAAAGAATTTCATAGATTTCTTAAGATCGAAGAGAGATACGAATATGTCTTGAGAGATCCTACGAAGTTGTACTGCGAGATCGAAAGATTTGGGGATTTTCGTGTCCTACAATTGTTTAAAGGAAACTGAATGCGATTCGGGTCATTATGCAATTGGTAAGTAAATGTATGAATTTTCTTAGGAAATAAAATGAACTGGGAGATAATGGATGGTGAATGAAATTTTAGCAGAGAAAGAATTATGGAGGAAAAAAAATTTGGAATTTTTTAAAGGAAATTATTAATTAGTATTAATTGTTGGTACTATAATGCAAGTAAACTACTCCATGTCTCAGGTAAATTACTCCATGCCTTCATGTCTGATTAAAATTATGTTGAGATTTAGGTGAATTTTTTTATTTGTTATTTGAAGTGTATATATGAAACTGTGGGCTAGAAAAGAAAAGTAACTTAGAATTTTCCATAAAGATGATGCAAATATATAATTAGTGCATAATTATGAAGGTGTTTATGCAGGTTTATAACAACAGCCAATGATCATATTTTTGTCAGGTTTTTTACATTATCAGGATCATCATGGAAGCAAACCTTTGTTTTTGTCATCAAATATCATTTATCATGTGTGACTACATGTTGATTGTCAAGTTCTCAAAAAAATTGAGATTTGCATCCTCGATGACCATGCAAATGAAGTCACACATTGCAACTGTGGTTACAGTGTAATTTCTGCTCTACTTGGCAATTGTGGTTACATGGCAATTTCTGATCTACTTGGCAACTGTTAGTTGTATCTCGGTGTAATAATATGGTAATCATATTTTAGAGTAGTTATAAATTAGCTACATAATAAGCTGTTTGTTAAGACGTCGTTATTTTTGTAGGCAGTTGGGCAATTTGGGTTACAATAACTTGAAGGTATCCGATAATATGAAATTGTATGAAATATGATGCATGTATCATACATATCACACAAATAACATCCATGATCTTCCGTAAGAATTTAGGAATGCGTGAGGTAAGTTTGTGTACTGGAAGTTCGCTCATATGTAATACTTGCCTCGTAACTTTTTTATGTTTCATTGAACTTTTTTACACGTAAACCTGAAATTTTTGAAAGTTGGTATCCTGAATTTTTGGATATGCATGTTTTGCTCCTGTATAACTTGTATTTTTTCAAGTTGGTTTCCTGACTTTTTGGATATGCATGATTGGCTCATATATATCATGTATTTTTAGAAGTTGGTATTCTGAATTTTTGGATATGCATGTTTGGCCCATGTATATCATATGTTATGTCATGTTGGTATCATGAATTTTTCCAAGTTTGTATCATGCATGTTTTGCCTTGTGTTAGTATCCTGCAAGTTGGTTTTAAACAATTTTGCATGTATACATGCTTACTGATACATGGATATTTCTTGTTCTGGTTTATGTGATACATGGATTTTCGCCTTTCCCTTGCGATACTAACAACAACACACTGGGGGTAAATAGTGTAATGGCAATAAATTGTGCAATTAAAATTTAACTTGCAAATGCTGAATAATAAATGAAAGATAAATTAATCAATATAATTAAAACAAACGCAAACACAAGATTTTATACTGATTCCCGAAAACTTGGGTATGTCCAGCCACACCAATATTCACTATAATTCCCAACAAAGAGAAGTGAATACAATCCCACAAAGAGATACCTCACTTAGAGGATTTTGTACTACACAAGAACCAAACCAACCCTACACAAGGGTCAAACTCCCACACAGAGAATTACTAACTCCCACTCAGAGAATTATGGTTTGCCCGACACTAGGACGCCAAACTCCCACAAAAAGAGTTACTCTCACAAAGAGGTTTATTCCCCATAAGAGAATATCTAATTCCCACTAAGAGAATTACTACCACAAAGAGAGTGTCTAATTCCCATATAGAGAATTAGGGTTTCAAAGAAACTCAAAGTAAAACAAATACTCTTACCTATGCCTTGAGATGTACTTACTCATAAATGAATGCAAGGCATGTAAGTGGATCTCCAAGTGACGAGATTTGCTTGAAAGCACTGGGATGATTTCCCTTGAGCTTGACTTCAATGCATGAAGGAGATTTAGGGCTCTAAGAGGGAAATGAGAGAGTTTGAGAGTGGCTTATTTACTCTCTAAATATTTTCAATAGCATCAAGAAGTTCTAATGAACTCAGCCCTCTCATATATATAGGAACCATATAGGAACTCTCAAAAGCCAAGAAAACGACCAAAAACAAGAGGATGCAACGGCTAGATTTTGGTCAAAAACGTCACCGACAATCGACTGATGAACATATTACAGTCGACTGTCCAACGGCTAATTAAATCCTAACGGCTATAATCTGAGCCATGATAGTCGACTGATGAAGTTAATACAGTCGACTATAAACAGGATAGGCGCATGTAAATCCTTCAGCAGGCGATTGCTGCAGGGGATGGAGTAAAAAGAGAGATGCACTTTTTCGCACTATTTGCAGACATGCGACTGTAAATACCGCACTAGTCGACTGACTAGAAAACTGGGATGAAGCCCACACAATGCGAGTTACACATAGTAAACTGATGAACAAATCACATGCGACTGGTAGAAGACATGCGACTGTAAATTGACTATCAGTCGACTGTTCCAAAAGCTCAAGTATGAGTCAATCAAAGGTTGACTTGAGCAGTGCACCACAGTCGACTGTAGAAGGCTCGACAGGTGACTGGAAATCACCCAGTCGACTGTAAAACCTTCAGCAGGCGACTGTTGGAGAGCTAGAGACTCCAAATGAGTCTTTGGGCAAGATGAGCCTATTGGGTTGGATTCTATGATAATCCTAAAGCGCACTAAGATGGTTAAATGCAAATGCATGAATGAGTAGACCATCTATCAAGGCATTACATTAAACCTAGACTCAAAAGGAGAGAAAGCAGTAAATGAAATGTTGCATGGATTACATTGCTTTCCTTGGAGTCTATGACTACAATTTTGATGCCTTGAAGCTCCCTATTATCTCCAAGCTTTGGCACCCCTTGAGTCCAAGCATCGGCCCTTCTCCACTTGATGTCCATCCTTGCACCAAGTGTTTAGACTCCAAAAATGATATTCTTGAAATGTAACTATACGATTAAAACAAGAAAGTCATTGGCAACAACATAATGTTATGATCATCAGCAAAATAACATTGGTATGAAACACCAATACTCAACATTTTTTGGTCAGATTTAATTTTTGATCATGTTTATGTGATACATGATTCCTGATCATCGAGTATTATGTGGTGCTGATGATTTGCCCTAATAATGAGTATTCTTCTTCTTATTTGTGAGTTCCATGTGATGGCAAGGGAACTTGGGGTAAACAATTTATTGCTGGCAACGATTACAGCCATTAAATAGGATTCAAATTTGGAGATATCCAGATTTCTGGGTATTTGGCAGCAACATACTGAATCATTGTATTGATGTGGATGAGAAAAGGTCGAGTCAAAGCCTTCTTCTATACATATTTTGCTGATTTGAATATTCTATACATTTTTTTTTAAATTTTCTGTCTTTATGAGATGATGAGCTTTAGTATAACATGTGTGCTAAATTTATGAGCTTATTATTTCATATGTTAAGTAAGATAAAGGGATTTTCCGTCAATCATTTTCTAGAGCTCTATACATGATCCATACATTTGATATTCTCTCCTCGGTTGCATATGGCACATCATAATTTGATGATGATGAAGAAAGCAGGTTAACTGATTTAGGGCATTTGCCTTATCGGCATTTTTAGAAATCTAATATGTGCATTGAGCAAAAACTGGGATTTTCAAAATTGTATACTATGTGAATTGAGTAATTTGCTAATCATTATATGTACTGAGCAATTTTGTATGGGTCTATACATGGTACTATGATATGTGCAGTCTAGCATTACTAACAAGTATTTGACATATTTTTGGTTTCCCGTATATCACTTCCATGACCACGAAAACCCTTTGCATTTAATATTGTTTGTAAGTGGATCATTTAGGATTTGACGGAAGCCAACCCATTCTCATCCCATGCTGTAGCTGAAAATTCCCATATTCCCATCAACTTCTTGATACATGCAGATTGGTAAAAGGAATTTGGTTCTTGTGGTGTATAACTAACTTGGCATCTCATACTTGATATCTTTTTTATTCATGTTATCAGTCACTAATAAAATTCCTTAATTTCTATAATTGTGGTGGTAGATGTACTTCTGTAGAATATACAGATAGAGTTGTAGAGATATAAAAAAGGCATGGTTTGAAGCTTCAAACCAAGCATGCATATCCAAAAACATGATACAAATTCCGAACTTTCAAGATACCAAATTCATGATACAAATTAAGGATGCAAACGGCTAGATACCAAATTCAGGATGCAATATATCATATTATCATTTATAGATATGGCAAATCTAGTTATGTTTTGGGTATCCTGAAGTTATTTTGCATAAATAACTTTTTTGTATACTCAAGTGGAGATGATGATTTGCATTGATTTCCAGTATTTTAGTAATCGATGCACCATGTGATGGCAAGGCAGCTTAGGAGTAAGAAAACCGTTGCTAGCAATCCATGCAGCCGTTTAGTAGAATACAAATTTGGTGGTATTCAAAATTTCTGATTATTTGGCAGTGCCATACCACATCATTGTATTGATGTGGATTTGGATACGACAACTCTAAGCTTCAATATAACATATGCACTGATGTTTTGAGCTTATTATTTCATATGTTCACCTTCTTACTTCAAATGCTATCTTGAAAATGTGCTGCAAATTGACTTTTAAGTTTTGTGTTTGTGGTCTAAACTTCTTTTTAAAAAATTCAGTTTATGGGTGTTGAAGATCATGTGTTTACAATCTGTTACTCAATATTTTCTTGATTTTGTTATGGAGCTTGTTCTCTGGAGATATATGCATACTACATTTTCTTAAGACATGTCACATAATTAGACATGGATGTTGGGTACGTGGTGATGGTGCATTGCTTGCCTCGAAAGAGTGCTACTCCCAAGCGTAGGAGGTCAAGAAGTAATAAACATGGTGAGTTGGGTGTCGTATCCACAGGGACAATTTGTTTTACAATATCACAAATTCAACTGATTGAAGGAAGATAGTAATGGTAAAAAGTCCACCTCACTAACGGGGTGATGGTAGAGTGTGTGATGAAACTATCAACCTATCTTACGGCATTTAGGGTTAGAGAGCCCAAAGGGAACTCGTTCAAGGGAGGTTTGCATGAGATGTGAGTTCAATTAGGGTAATCTCCTAGCAAGGCATGATTTCCAATGCAATGATATGATTCAATAACGAGCCTTGAGGGCTAACACCATCAACCAATTCCCTTGTGGGGATTCAACACAATTCCTAATGAGGTTATAGTTGGATAATGAATTTCATGGAGATAAATGTGAAAAATCCTTGTGGGATGACCCTACTTCCTAACTTCAATCTTATGGATCAAAATGATAGAGTAGATGGGTAAATATTCACCATCCAATCCACAAACAAATCAAATGCAATAAGAAATCATAGATTCGAGCAAAACAATGCCCTAATTTTATCACACCACATAAATATTCATCTACTCCATTACAATGAGAAAGGAAGTATATTATAACAAAACATCATCCAATATACATTACAATGCAATAGAATGAAAATACACTAGAGATGAACAGAGACACAAATCTGAAATCTCTTGCAAATAGATGAACCCTGATCTCCCTTGAGCTCCTCCATGCCTTAGGCCTAGAATTCGCATCCCCTTGCCCTAAGGTCATCAACAAATGATGAAAATTGGGGCTAATATCCATATATATACTGCCCTAACCCCTAATTAATCCCCTACGTCGAACTTGCGAATCGACGGCTCAAAAACGAATGGGTTCAGCCACAAAAATCACGTGGAGAAGACAACGAACTCGGTAGACACAGCCATGTCGCTGGTCGACACGGTCGTGTCATCTGTTCTGGGCTTCATGGTTTCTCAAATTCGACACGACTGTATCGGGTTGACATGGTCGTGTAACTGTGTGCTCAAAAACTCCTGACTTTCTGTTCTTTTCTGGCCATATAGGACTTAGTCGTGTCTATGGCCGACACGGCCATATATTAAGTTGCAAAATGGTCTACTTTAATGTCATAACTAGCCACATGACTGTGCAAGATGGGCTTCTGCTGCTTGGGCTACTCCTCCACACAGTCATGGGTCATGACACACACGACCATGTTGTCTGCCATTGCCATGGCTGCTCCATGTTACACTCTACACGACCGTGAGTGGTGATACATGATCATGTAGGGTGTAAAATCCTCATTTCACGCGTCCTTTGAGCTCCAAAAAATTCAGGAAAAATCCCAAAATCATACAAAATAAACCATGACACGATTAAGCTGTATAATATGATATTTGTGCATAAATGAGTAAGAAACTCCGATATTTCAAGATATTTGTAAAAGTGTGTATATCATAGTGGAAATGAATATTCATGCACAAAATGAAACCAAAGTATGGGGAAATATACAATATTCGTGTGCAATCATGCATACAAGTAATAACACTTAGATACTTGGTTATGCTTTTAGATACTTGGTTATGGTGCATAAAGAGATTTTGGTTTCTTGGTAGTTAGATACAAAATCAAGTAAACAAGTTTAGATTCTTATTTCATACGTTATCCTGAACATGTGATGCAAATTGGTTTCCAAGTTTTTGATTGTGGTCTATACTTCATTAATAAAATTTCAATTTTTGTATGTTGAAGATTTTGTGCATAAAACCTGTTACTCGCTGTTTGCTTGATTTTGTTCTGTAGCTTGTTACTCAATCTGTTACTCAATGTTCTTAAAAATTCCCAAGACATGTCACATATTTGGATATAGATTTTGGGTACTTAGTTATGGTGCATACAGATTATGCTTTTGGATACAAAATCAAGCAACCAAGTTCGACTTCTTATTTCATATGTTATCTTGAAAATGTTATGCAACTTGGTTTCCAGCTTTTGTGATTATGGTCTAAAATTCTTTTAAAAATTTCAATTTTTGGATGTTGAAGATCTTGTGCATGGATGTTGAAGCTCTTGTGCATGCACTCTGTTACTCATTGTTTGCTTGGTTTCTCGGTACTTGGATACATGTCACATACTTAGATACAAGTAAAGTATGATGAAGCTTGTGGTGCATGCCGTTAACACATGTATCATACAGTCAATATCACATGTATATTATGTCGTGGAGTACTATACATGTATTGTAAGGTTATGATGCTAGTAACTTAAACTATTTAGATCATTTAGCAGAATACAGAAAATTCAAAATTTTCTAACTAGTAACCAAACCAAGGATCTACTCATAATCTAGGAAATATATCGCTGAATAAAAACCGTAAAGGTCATACCTTTACGCACGCATATTCAAGCGATACTCGCAGATCCGTAATCTCTTTCGGTGAAGACCGGAAGCACCGTGTTCACCTCCTCCAAGCAATGACTTTGATCCCCTTTCTCTAATCCAGCGCCTTAGATGAATCATGTGATGAAGAACACCACCATAATTCACGAGTCCCCAAGAACTCGAATTGCCCTCCTTGCTTTGCTAGAGCGCAGAAGAAGGAAAATGAAAAACGCTTAATTATCTCAAAGGAGATCGGTGTATGCATATATCTCTAAAGGGCTGGGGTAGACCCCTTTATATAGTGCTAGGGAGAGCCGAATCTGATTCAGATTTAGTGTTTGTACAAAACTCAACCTTATCCCTAAATGAACAAAGAAGAATAATCGTCCTTAATGAGTTCTAATCACATTAAAATTCTAGGATATGAATTAGATTTGATTTTGGATTGATTCTCAGTCATATCCAGCATTAAATTTGGAATTCCGTGTCATTCCATGTCAACATTATCGACTAGTTAGTCAACTAGTGACTGTAGATAGTCGATAAGTACACTCTTTGTAACAATTACAGTCTGCATATTCAACTATAGATAGTCAATAAGTCCATAAGCACTAGTCTCCTACACAATGCTGGTTGATGTCTTCTTCTTTTCTGATCACAACCCATTGTAATCTTTGCCCTAGTATATCATATGCACTCAATGTTTTTTCCTTAGCTTTCCATAAGGAGTTCACCATCAGTGTGAGACTCTAATGACCTGATTACTATATTAACAGCGAACACGATCACGTCATGTCACCGATCGATAATGGCCTTAGCCAAGTGTGTCGACCCCCATTTCAGAACCATCATTATCTGATTTGGGAGACTGGAATCTCTTCGAGATAATCTGGGCTTTACCATGACAGATTCCATGCAGTCGGGTCCCTTCGTCATCACTATGTCGTTAAGGTGTCTTGGGTATGGTATATAGTCAAACCCCACATTAAACCCTTTGAGTGAAATGTGATCCTATAGTTATTGGTTGGATGATACTCGTTAATTCTTTAACAAGTTCATCTCCTACCCTGGCCAGAGATTTAATATGGATCCATTTACTCAACTGTGATACTAACCTCCCATACTAGAGGAGACGAATCCTGGTAGCATGTCCACTCCATTCACATGCTTGCAACCATACCCAGCAGGTACGTACACATCAGCTATAAAGTCAATGTTCGGTAACTACCAAAGTATAATTTTCACATGTAAGGTCCTTTAGCACATCTTCGATTAAAGGACTAACATGCACATATTATCACTAGAGATCTTCTGTTGACACTTAGAATATGAAAACTGTACAGAAGTATCTCTGGCAAGTCGTTTTGTAGACTTGTTCTCCTAACAAGCACGTGTGCATTATCTAACAATGTCTCCATATTAAGTGACTATGATGCCAGTCACTACTATCCGATGACATGGATTAATGCACACTGGTCTAAACGAAATATCGATGTCATGTCTTTATATTACTCCGACTAGGAACAATTGTTGACATATGATCAATGGACACATTGGCCTTGTTATCATGATCTCATCATGTCACGGCCCGCTTCCCAAAAGATGCCGAAAGTGAAAATGTTACGAGGTCCGCATGAACTGGAGCGGTGAGGCTCGAGTTCAATGAGCGTCTGTGATAAAAACATAGGGTAGGTCCTTACATACATTTCAAAACAATAAGAATTATTCATGAATTAAAGCCACATCTAGAATTAAAATGTCCGTACACGAAATAGACGAAAAGCCACAGCTGGGCCAAAGTAGCAACAAAAGATAATATACACTAAACAACAACTGAAAGTAAACTAAAGGAGAACAGCGATGGTGAAGGTCTTTAGTCCTCCGTAGGGAGAGACTCGGCGTCTACGACGAACTCCTGGCTCTCTAAGTCAGGTGTCTCGTAAGGATCCTCCTGGTACTCAGGCTCGAGATCTGACATACATCCAAAAACATGATAGTATGTCAGCAAGGGTCTGCAAGAAGATGTTAGAAAACCCAAGGCAAGATATACAAAATGATATTGAATTTAAGAGGCATTAATAAATTTAACGAGATAACGAAAATAAGTTTAAACATGCCGATTATAAAATGAAATAAAGTAAAACACTCCTATCATGCAGTTCTAAGCAGTTTAACAAGTAAAGCAAAGTTTTTCTTTGATTCATTAGCATGCTAATTTTACTGAGACAACAATTTCAAGTTCCATGTCAATATTTCATATCTATCATAGGGTTCTCGCCTTTAGGTCGTGATGAGTGAATCGTTCTTCTCACGGGGGTTTACCGTGATTGACGCTACCCCACCGCATGCGGGTAGTACTCTTGAAGAGAGGACCCCTTCATATGCCTATTGGTCACTCAACCCTAACCCACCCTAGATTTGTGCTAAAACATGAGCCAGCCTAGTCGACTCACACAACATCACGAAGTCAAGATTTCGCCTTCGAGGCGCATGATTTCACGATGTCACACATTTGTTAAATATTCTAAGACATGCAGCAATTTAATAATATCAGCATTTATTTTTATACAACATTTTCAATGATTATGCGAGTGTTGAACAACATTTACAATAATTTAACAAAAGGGTTGAACATATGGATTTAACGAATATGTCACGGAAACTAACTTTCGTTGCTAATGTTTAAAACTAAGGTATATCAAGTTATATGTCGTTGGGTCACATTTTCAGTTCAGGACGTCATGGTAGTAATTTCATGCGTCATTTCACGTGTAGATTTTGAGATATACAACTTTACATACAAAAGACTAAATGAGCATCTAACTTCAAAAATTCACTATAAATTGCATACTTGCCTGATTTCGACGATTTTGGTGTCGTCGGGTTCGTCTTGACTGGTACTACGTTATGGTACGTTATGTTCTCTGTTTCGGTTAAACAAATTACTGAATTAGATTCATCCCAAGATAATCAAAATACTAAGATAATCTTTGAATTAGGTTCGTCGGATTCTATTGGGTTCTCTATCTAGGGTGATGTTTATATTGTATTATATCTTTCTTATACTAACATGATATGCCTTATTTTATTCTAATATTATTATCCTAACATTATCTAACAACTACTAACAAGTTAATTTTAAAACTAATACTATCATCCCACTAATACTAACCTTACTATAATCTAATACAAAGTTAATACTATATTTAATACTACACCTACTCTTACACATATAATAATATCTATCTCTTTAACCCTCTTATCTATCTGGCTTCTTCTTCTTCTCTCTTTCCTTTTTCCTTTTTTCTTTTTTTTGCAGTTGGCACTTACGCAAGGGGGAACTCACGCACGCACGCGGGAGGAAAGGGCTGGTCGGCGGCACAGGGCGGCGGCTCCCGGTGGTGTGCGGCGCTCTCGGTAGCAGGCGGTGCAGGCATGCGCACGACGAGGGTTCTGCAGGCGGGGTGCGTTGGACTGGGTGCGTCGGCAGCTCCGGCGGATGCGTGGCAGCAGGCGGCGGTCCTCAGGCAAGGGGCGACAGGTTGGGGTCGGAGCTAAGACACACACGACGATTCTCAGGCGAGGGGGAGCACAAGAAAGAGCTGGGGTGGATCTGAAGTTGTTGTTTTTTTTCAGATCTCAGATCTGAATCTTCCCCCTCTAAATTCTGATTTCAATTTTCAGTTTGTTTTTGATTTGGTGAATTGGTTTGGGAATTTGATTTTTGGGAAGCTGATGGGTTTGATTTTGATTTGTATTTGGGGCTGAATTGGCGGTGGATTTGCAGTAAACAGGATGATGGTAATCCTTTAAGAAGATTGGTAGGGGACATATTCTCATTAGTCAAATAGGTTAGATTTTGATTAAGACGGGAATTAATTGTATAACCTTGACTAATGAAGGGGAATGCATCTGCCTTCAAAAACGTGAGCTAAGTTTGAAATATTAAGCATTGCATTAAATATTTAGTCAATGGAAATTAAAAGGGTTAGGTTAGCTTAGACTAAATTTAGAAAAAGTTAAACACACGTTTATCAAATTGTGGGGCTGCCGACAGGTGATGGTTAATTAGGGTAATTAGTAAAAGTTAAAAGTGATTAGCAAATTGAAATTAGTAAGATAATTAAATTAAATTAAATTGTTAAACTTGATAGTCAATTAATTATGATACAGTAAAAACTAAAATAAAAACAGAGACGTGATCGCGTCGACGCGTAGCAAAGAACGTACGGACGAAATATCATACGGACGACTGAAATAAAATACAGGTACACACGATTTCAAACACGTCTAAAATACAGGCCGTTGCACATCATGCTCCCAATGTTCCTCTCATAAATCCAGAGACTTTATCCATGCATCAAATACTCATAACAACAATAGTAGTGATACAACAGATATCAAAGATAAAGATTACCGAATTTCTTATTATCATTTCGATCGAGACGTCTATTACAATTACAATAATTGGCTTAAGAGCATACATTCCCTGACATGTATCATAAATGTTGTCACTGTCTTATATGTCAATGTATCATATGTATCATACAATCTTTTATCAAGCTCATCAATCATCCTTGTGAATCTATATATGCCTGGCAGTGTAGTATTTCTCAAGATATATGATAGAAATCATGTGTAGATAAATTTGCTTGTGGAGCTACAATCATTAAGAAGCCTTATGGAGCTACATAGAAGATGTGAATCATGTTCTTTGAATCAAGTTTCCAAATTTAGATTTTTTAGATCTTGAAATTAAGTTTTATATTCTGGGAATCAAATTTGTTAATGTCTCATATTTCTGTGAATATGGTTGCGTCGTCTGTTCTGCGAATGTATTTTAGATTCATTTTATATGTATGTCAAAATTTTAGGAATATGAGTGTATGAAAATTAATGGCAATGTATATTATATATATTCTATAAAATAAGGATGTTATCAAGAGAAATTGGATAAGAGAAATTGGACAAGGGAGATTGGATAAGAGAATTTGGACGAGAGTATATACATACATATATATACATACATATATACATATACATACATACATATACATACATACATACATACATATTCTATAAAATAGGGATGTTATCAAGAGAAATTTGATAAAAGAAATTGGATGAGAGAAATTGGATAAGAGAATTTGGACAAGAGTATATACATACATATATAAACATACATATATACATATACATATATACATATACATACATACCTATACATCTATTCTATAAAATAGGGATGTTATCAAGAGGAATTGGATAAGAGAAATTGGACAAGAGAAATTGGACAAGAGAATTTGAACAAGAGTATATACATCTATTATACATTTGACAGTGTTTTTTGAATTCTAGGGCTGACTAGGACAAAAGGGTTGCTAGAAAGACGGCTAAGATTTGATCTTGAGAAATCAAGGGTTGAGATTGAAGATAGTAAAAAATTTTGGAGAAAATATTTAGATTGAAACCTAAAACAAATCCTTGCCATTCAACTGGGAACAAATTAACGCCTAGAGTTGCTTGAAAGCAACTCCCACGGATTGCCCATAACGGATTGCCTAATGCCTAACTGCTGGTTCCCAAAAAAAAAGGTAAAATGAGACAGCTGGTTCCAAGGAAAAGATACGTGGATTTCAACAAAAATAGATCACACACAACAAAGACAGCTGGTTCCCACGTCTTCCCCGAGTTGAGGGGTTTTTAAAATCCTAGGGAACTCAAGCCCAAAATTCGGCTGACACACAAATGGAAGGGGATGGCATGATCCAGGGGTTCTGCTGAGGCCGTGTTCAATGATTTCGGAGGGGAGAGGGCCAGCATGATCAAAGCTCCCACCACATGCATGATCAAGCTTTGCTTTTTTTGAGATTGTTTCAATTTAAAGTTTTGATCTTTTCAAATTCTCTTTTCAAAATCCTCAGCCCTCAACCTCCAGCGACGTTGAGGACGACATCGACTTTGAGGACGACAACGACGGGTGGGGGTGAAGACGGTGGGGCTGTCGTCGGCATCGCCAAAGTATGAGGGCGGCAGTGGTGCGGAGATATTCTGTACATATGAAGATGGTGGGGCCGTCACCGGCGTAATTGATCAGACCTCACTCCGTCGATCAGGTTTCAGCGGGTAGGGAAATAAGATGGCAATTTGCTGGGAAACTGCCGTAGGTTCCTTCTTTTTTGTCCTCTTTATAGCGTATTTAACTTGGATTGTTTGGGAACAGGATGTTAGATGCAAAAATACTTTTACTTTGTGGAGAAGGGTATTATGGTTCGTGAAAATCAATTCATAACTGTAATTTTAATGGTTTAGAAAATATTAATCCAGCATTCTTTTAATGTGTTTGGCTGGGTTATTCACAGGGTTATTTGGTTTTTTTAATCCACCAATTTAGCAGCCAGGTTGTTTTCCCCCAGCGTACACATTATTCACAAGGTTATTTGGTTTTTTTATTTTGCATATTAACTTTTTGATTTTTTTGTCTCAATAACCATAGTTAGGGGCAAAGCACAACAGCGGTAAGTTGCCGGTCCTTCGCTCAAAATCGGTGATCTTTCTCTGCCCCCTCCCTCGCGAAGTGTTGCGTTGCGCTCTACAAATACGAAAGCAGTTTCAAGGCGTTGTCTTCCTCAGTTCATCTAGGAAAAAGGTGATAGGTTTTCTCCTTTTGTTCTCTTTATACCCACTATAATTAGTTTTGGCAGCTCTGGATATGTGTTTGATGTTCTTACCCATGCCCTGAATAATGACATGCTAGCTACTTTACTCAAGGGTGTATTTCGTCATCGGGGTCAGCACGGCCGCCCACATCGCGATCTTGGGGACGATGAGGTGAGGCGGCATGCTGAGGGTGATCTGAGAGCTCACACATGGTCTGAACAGCTTTGCTCCCATGAAGGCAAGGCAAGTGTAGAGGATGGTAACGAGGCTGAAGCTTGTGATTGAAACCTGTAGCATTTTAGCATAAAGGTAGAGTTTATAGGGGGAACAACTATCACATTTACTATAAATTATATCAAAAGCAATAGAAGTATAAATCAACTATCATATTTACTATAACAATTTTACAAGTGTGTGGATCCCTAGCCCAACTAGGGAGAACACTTCGGATGCTTAAACAGCTACCTAGGCCACATATATTACCCAGGCTGCCTTGGGTGGCTGGCTTTCCTATAACGGGGAAAGCACAGAGCATGCGGACAGGGCGAGGTAAGGCCTAGTGGGGCTTTCAAATGCAATGTTTGGAGGTATGGTAATTTGACCTTTGTTCCCAAATAGAGCCTAAATATTTGATGTTGGTTCATTACAGAAACTTGGTAAATTCACTGAAGAGCTTTGTCAACTTTTAGCTACGCATCTAGCCTACCCACTTTGATTAGGAAAGTAAATGATGATGAAGATGATGATTGTTTGACAGAAAGAACACCAAACGGACGTGATAATGTTCAGCAGACTAACATACTGCCACAAATTTTGCACCTTTTCATCAAATCTAACTAACCCGTCATATGTTGAAGTTCCAACAGTGTTAGATCAGAGAGAGTTTATAGTTGATGAACTGTAGCTTGATTGTTTTTAGGGGGTGAGTTAATTGTATTTTAGTATATGAAGTTCATGTAATTTTGTATGATTCTTCTTGGGTTATTTTAATTTTCCCACACTCCTTAACCTTACATTGAGGGTTAGTATTTCATTGAATATGACCAAAGAAGTTGTACCATTGTACTTCAAAACCTTAATACCTATTTGTGTAATATATATACAATCAGAAGTTCTAGGCACCTGTAGCTAAAACAATGTCATAATGAACTTTAAAGTTAATCATAGACACTAGCTTTGCCAAATACTGGTATGTTTGTAAATGTATGTGCACCTGATTTCAATGTTACATTTTCCATATGTTCCTTAGACATAATGATCACGTATGTACACATGTTCCAATGTACACATGCTCCAAGTGTTTCCCAGACCTTATTTCCAGATTTTTCAGTTAATCTTCTGTTGAACATTCATAGTTAAGCCAACACGGGCACACCATGTTGTGACTTGACAAGTTCTTGACAATATATGGGGTACACACGTCCGACACATGCCGATGACAAGAGTTCGGCACTACAAGGCTTCTCGATAAATGAATCGATGTTACATATGTTTTTTATATGAATATGTTAATAATCAATATTGAGTATCTGTCATATATGAATTCTATTGTTAATCACATGTGTTTGGTACTGATACTTTATCTGATTTGGGGGTGGAACTCATCATTCAAAACTATGTTACATTAGATATCCAGGGACCTCTTTTAGCATGTATCAATGTTGTAATGTGTTGTATATTGTTTGAACTTCATGAAATGTTAGAGTAAGTATTCTTTGTTTTTTGTTTTTATAGGAATCTTTGAAGACAGGAAATGTACTTCCGAAAAAGGAAATATGCGATCAAGGTTTAAATCATTATATTGTTGTCTCTCTGTATTTTGAGTTAATTCTGCATAGACACTGTCATTGGTGTTCTTGCTTGGAATGACTTTCGACATTTTTGGATGTGTATGCAGACTTAATTTAATGTATGTTACCACTGAACTTCTGGTGATCATCTTGAAAGAAAATTTCTTGAAGTCGCTAAATATCCAGACTTCTAACTCTTTTGCATATGCGTATTGTACAGTATATCCTTTTCAATTGGAAGTGTTTCTATGTAGGCATCAAATTTATATCTGAGAATGCATGGCAGGAATTGAATGATAAATCTGTTTGGTGTGATATACTTGCGCTAGGAAAAAGACACATTTGTTAAGGTTTTATGCAGTAAATTTAATTTTGTGTTCATCTTCACTAATTACAATAAACTAATTTGCTGATTATGAACTTTGTTAGATGACATTAACTCTCTGCAACTCGAGTGTATTTTTCAACCTTTTATTGGGACTTTGCTTCACTAAATAAGTTAGCATTGATATTGTGCGCATAAACTTCATAGTAGTTGTGTGCAAGGACAAAATTCAACCCTCCCAAATGGTGCTTACAGGACGATTAGTTAGGGACGATGAGATAGTTGATATGTCTTAGTCCGGAGAAATATTTTGAATTCCCTGTGACATATGGCCAGTGGTACGAAAATTTTGAAGGGATAACTCAAAATTTCTGGAGGGAACTAAATTTTAGTGGAACTAAAAACTTAAACTAAATTTTCTGCGAAAACTAAATGGGGGAACTGAATCGGGAGGGAATTAAATTTTGAGGGGAAACTTAAATTTTTGGAACGAACTCAATAACAATTATTGTGCTTTGATTATTTCCGTTGGTATAAAATTAGGGGATCAAATATTTTTGTAACGACCTGAATATTTCCAAAACATTTAAACTAAATATTTGAAGTAATTTCGTTTTTAATTGTGTTTTGTAATGGTTGATCAGGAGTTTTAAACTAATTTCAAAAATTCTTATAAAAATATTTTGAAACACTAGACTTATTATAAAGTATTTCAGCAATTTCAGATTTCTTCAAATGCCCAAAACATTTCTGTTAAAATTCATCTTCCAAAATTACCGTTTTGATTCGACGAATTTATTTTCTATACAAACGTTTTCAAAACATTTTCAAACTTCTGCAGTAGCATCCTATGATCATTTAGGGCTTCCCACATTAATTTCGTAATTTTCGGATATCATTTCAGCCTAGAACCCACATACCTGCTTTCTAAACGTTTTGGCCAAAAACTAGTATTTCCGTAGCTCAAATCCTGAAACGGACTTCGTATTCGCCATCCTCGCGACGATACGATCCCGTGGGTATGTTTTTGTAATTTTTCGGACACGTTTACTAGTAGGGGCAAAATCGTAATTTCGTTTTTTTATTTTACAAAATACTTTCACTAATAGGGTTTTACTTTTTACTACTTACCTCTACCTAACCCTACCCGTAAGTACCCACGAGATTCATGCTCCACCTCATTTTCTAACCTTAGTCCAAGCCCACACCTAACAGCATTAAACCCCTTTGACTAAGTATTAATTAGGTTAAAATTTTTAATTAATTTAATTATCTATAAATCTCCTAACACATCCTCTCAAACCCCCCACACACAGACCCGTTCTCCCTCTCTCTCCCATTTCATTTCGAAAATCACCCAGGCCCTCTCTACTCTCTCTCTCTCTCTTCCGTAACCCATGCAGGCCGCCCCTCCCCCGTTCTCGCTTATGCCTCTACAGCGCCTCGACAACACCGAGCAGGCCTCAGCTCCCCTCGACAACGCATCCACCCTCGCCTTCCTATCTCCGACGAGAGCTCAACAGCTGCTCGAGCCTTCGCTGGCCTCCGGAGGTTCCCGCTTCGACCCCCTCCCCTCGCCGAGGCAGCTCCGATAGCTTCCCGCTCCGCCCCGAAGCCACGAAGAAACCCACCGGACTCCGCCGTCAGCTACCCATCTCCACACGTCGACCCCACCCTCCGACGAGCAGCCCGACTTCCCCTCTCCCGCCGCCGCATCCACTGCAGTCGCCGCCCCTCTCCGCTCGACGCCGTGCCCGCCTTCGCCACAGTCTGCTCCGGCCTAGCCCGTCACCGAGGAGCCCCCGCCCACACACACCGACGTCGCCACCCCTTTCGATAGAGAACGCCCCGAAGCTCCCACGGCGGCCTCCGGCAACCCCAGGCACTGACGCCGCCGTCCGCCTCCGCCATGCACGTCCCCTCGACCACCAGCTCCGCCCCACGACAGGCAGCACCCCCACCTCTCTCCTCGTCGCTCCAACGCTGTCTTCGTCTGCCACCGACCTCCGATGCAGCAAGCAACAGCTGCTGCTGCCATCCAACGCCGCACATCGCACCGACGTCCCACGATCACGCCTCGGCACCGCCTCCTACTGCCGCTCCCCGCCCGGAGCTCTGAGCCTCGCCACCTCCTGGAGCTACCGCCTTGCCGCCGCCGCCCGCAACCCCGCCACTTCGGTCGCCGCGACGTCGAAGAACCCCGACGCCCCTCGCTGCATGCGTAAACGGAGGTGAAAGGTTAAAACGTAAATTTTATACGAAACGTATAAATACGAATATTTTCGTATTTAAATAATTAATTAATATGGGT
Organism: Scilla litardierei; assembly: GCA_030789695.1. Lineage (NCBI taxonomy): Eukaryota > Viridiplantae > Streptophyta > Magnoliopsida > Asparagales > Asparagaceae > Scilla > Scilla litardierei. The sequence goes on along the minus strand of CM061139.1, from coordinate 152,141,226 downwards.
TTAATAGTTCTAAATTCATAATAAATAATATAGAAATCAGAAAAATGTGAGGCTAGCTCCAGAAAATCAGAAATGACATTCTGGACCCAATGGCACTAGTTTCATCTCGATCCGATACTTAGTTTTTCCAGAAATAATTTTTAACCCTAAAAGTTAAATACGTGATTTTCGTTCAAAAATCTATAACTTGTTATTTTCACGTACAATTATATGTGAAAGTAATCTCTGAAACGGCCATTTTGACAGCTTATTTGCAACTTTCCGATGCAGATTGCATCCGAAATAAATTGTTGAATGAATACGTTACTTAATTAAAAATTAGTTTTAAATCTATTTTGTGCTTTTAAAAATTATAAAAATTCATACAAGCTTCAGAAAAATATTCTTCTCGCCGAAAAATTATTTTCATCATATCTAGGCTATAGAAAAATTTAGAACGCTTTCCGACACCGGTTCAATCAATTATAAAATCAAACACGTTAATTTAAATAGGTAGAAAATAGGTGTTCTGTAACCGATTGTTCATGTGTTTTGCAGGTACAAATTCTTGAGCACCAGCTTCCGTGGAAGTCTTAAATTCAATTCCGGTTTGCTACGTCAATCTCGAAAAATGTAAGTCACGACTAATTCTAATGTTAGAAAATTAGATAAGTGTACCCGTATGAACTTAGGACACCACTATAGCCTCCGAACGGCTACTTGACTTGAACCGAACTAGAAACCTAATCTAAGAGGAAAGTAATCAACTATAGATTACTTTGCCAACTTTCAACTTTGGTGGTTGTTAAACACAAACATCAACTTGGGTAAATTGTGTACTACCGAAACTACCACCCTTAAACCAACAGTTTTTGTATTCCATGTTTGTTGGACTTGTCTTTATCCTCAAATTTCTTAGCATCAACTTTGCTCTACTATCTGGTTGTAAACCAGTGGTTCTGGTTAACTATCATCGTGAACAAGGAATTGATAACATCTTGAAACAATACTAGACACCCCGAAATGTTGGACTTGTCTTTATCCTCACTTCGCTTGGCCAGCTTGCTTTGGAAAGAATGTCTGGCTTTCTGGTTTTCAATAAGAAAGTCAACCAGTTGACTTGGTTTGACTAGCAACATGTGGAACAGCTTGTATCTTGTGGAATATCGTGTGGAACATCTCGTGGAACATCATGAAAAGGAAATGTACATAGAACACTTGACACATCACTGGGGTTTAGGGTAACTCATAGTTTGAGAGAGTATGGGAGTGACTGGAGTTCAATCTTCCCGTCCTGCTGCCTGTGTTTCGGCATCCCGTCCTGCTGCCTGGGTTTTGGCAAAATACATGTCCTGCTGCCTGTGTTTCGGCATTCGTCTGGGTCGCGCCCAGGCAAGAGATGGACTTGATGGTCACATATTGTACTCTCCGACTTGAGTCACGTAGTGTAGTTATTTTTGCACAGTCAATGTTACCTCACGCATCACAGTCACCTTTACTTTACGTATTGCATGCACTTCACCTACTACACTTGTACAGTCACCGGTACTTTACTTGTCGTACTTTTAGCTACAGCAATAGCATGTTTCACTTGCCTAGTCTGCTTTACACTTGCACTACCATCGTACAGTTGTTCTCTCCTTTCAGTTCAGTTTACCTTTACTTTTCAGTTGTGAACAGTTGTTGCTCAGTACTTTACTTTTCACTCTGGTCTACTTGTACGTAGTTACTTTTGTCATACTTGTGCACTGCTTCTTTTCTATATTTAGAATTGTTGTGACTTACCTACGGTTCCATCTCCGTGGCACCGCAGACGACGTACAGATGAAGATAGATGCTCTTGAGCTAATAGCGCCAGAATTCAACCATGAGATCGCAGCTTCCGGAGTTATTTTCAGTTGTTTATTATTCTTCTTTCATGTATATTTGTTGGGACATCTTGTACAGTATGGAATGTAATAATTGGACACTATTTGAGTATTTTTGTACATCTCTGCATCGTGGCTATTTTGTTTTCACTGGTAACCTGCAGGACCTGCGCAAATATCAAATAAGTAACAGGCCCCCGGGAGCGGGTCGTTTCAAGATTGGTGGTCCATGCAGGTCCGCGCTAACTACCTCGTGAACAATATAGCAAGATCAGGGTGTACATTATAAAATACTCAAGTAGAACTCTCGAGTACTGGATGTCTCGAGTATTCACCGGTATTGGATATACGAGTGAAGTGTCCTTAATACCATCTTCACTAGGTCTTCCTTGATCCTCATCACTTCCTTTGAACTCTTAACCCTTGCTTAGGAACTCGTGTTCTATTCTTGATTATACCCTCCTTAGTAACCACTTTTGCTAACAGTTATAGTTATTTTTCATAGGTTGAACCATCTACCCACTTCATCACCTTTCCTTCAGTTGATGATGGCACGCATATAAATGATAATCTTCCTTCAATGGACCATGATACCGGTCAATGTGCTTGGCTAAAGTCTGTTGGATCGACCTAGCTAGACTGGGCATAAGTGATCCTGGCTTAGTCACTTCCCTGGCCGTGTCCGCTGGACCGCAAGGACGTGAATCATGATTATGTGGCGTCATCGATCTTCCTCACTACCAACCTCCCTTTCAGCTTGATGACCTTTCGATTGACCTTCTTAGAATCTTCTATCTCTAGTTTACTTGAAACCTAGCTACGTTTATTTTAAGGAGGGTAGCGTTCGAATTTTCGATCATCAGAAGTTCGGATTCCTCAACTGAAGCGAATCAAAGGACACTCAGAAGTATTGGAGGATGGTGCTAGAGATTTTGAAACGAGCCAAACCTGACGCATAAGTATAGGCTGTTTACGTCTTTTCACCCTTCTTAAGCTCGTGTTTCTCTTCTAGCCCCTACTTTCATCTTGTACCCGATTTTTCCATGGGTTTGAATTCCTATTCCACCTACCACCTACCCCCTCTTTATTTCCTTTGTCCGCTTCCTCACCTCGAGCCCCGGTCCCGCCTAACCAAGCCTACCTACCGACGACATTCGGTGCCCCCTCTTTAAACCCTTCTACCTTCCTCATCAAGCCACCCCGTGGGTTGCCCTACGCCGTATCGACTCCCACTCCTCCTCCCGGCCTCTTCCCCAAGCGAACTCGACCCATCTCGCCTCAAGCTCCTCCGACCTCACCCGAAGCTCCACCACCCCACCCTACTCCGGTGACACCCGTCACGTCAAGCAGTCGCAGCCACCATAGATCGACTACCACCTATGGCCGTCCGACGATATGTTTTGGGATTTTTGGCCTTGGCCACAACCCTCGCCACCACCCTCGCTGTAGCCGTATGGTTGAGATCTTGGGAAGCCGTGATCCTTGGGCTTCTCTTGAGCTCTCTGCCCTGTATCTCACCCAGGTTGAGCTCCCGTCTAGGCTTCCTCTTGCGTTTACTCCTTTTGGTGTGCTGGAAAGCGTGTTTTTGGTTGTTCATCTGTTGGGTGATGTTGGGTGTTGCGAACGTCAAGTATTGGTCTACAGAAGGAGTGATGGCGATGACTATTGGCATGATATTGGCCCTGGGTGTTGAAGTTGGATGTAAGCCTTGTGCTTGGCTCTGGATGAGAGCTTGGATCTTGCCTTATTGTGGGATATTATGGAGATTGATGGAAGAAATACTGACAGTGAGTACCGACTTTGGGTATTGGCCTTGTACTTACCTTTGGGCGGTGATTTGGACGTTAGCATGTGGTTGGGCATTATGGAAATTGATGGTGATGGTACCCGTGGATTAGTCGATACATGCTATATTATGAACAACATATGTGGCTAGACCCTGTTAGTCACCAGTAGCACGAATAAACTTTATAGTCTTCCGGTTTATGTGGTTTAAATAGTTTGCTACTGGCTTATCACCTCAGGTTCCAAGTTCGAACAGATGTTGTCATCATAATAGCCCTCATTTTCATATGATATTATTTTCTCATGTTGGACTACTTGAGAAGACAGTGTAACTATTGTAATGATACAGGTCTCAGGAATAGTTACGGAAACTATGATGATGTTAATACTTATTAAAAATATCTCTTGTTTTCTTGATGCCATTATATCACATTATATTTCATGCTATTAACAACTTATTTTCTAAATTGTAATCATTCGACTAGTTTTCCATTTTATCATTTATTTGTTTGAGCTTCTTAATAACAACAATTATTTTATTTTTTAAAGTTTTGAGAAATTCCGAGGACGGAATTATTTTAAGGAGGGTAGAATGTAACGACCTGAATATTTCCAAAACATTTAAACTAAATATTTGAAGTAATTTCGTTTTTAATTGTGTTTTGTAATGGTTGATCAGGAGTTTTAAACTAATTTCAAAAATTCTTATAAAAATATTTTGAAACACTAGACTTATTATAAAGTATTTCAGCAATTTTGGATTTTTTCAAATGCCCAAAACATTTCTGTTAAAATTCATCTTCCAAAATTACCGTTTTGATTCGATGAATTTATTTTCTATACAAACATTTTCAAAACATTTTCAAACTTCTGCAGTAGCATCCTATGATCATTTAGGGCTTCCCACATTAATTTCGTAATTTTCGGATATCATTTCAGCCTAGAACCCACATACCTGCTTTCTAAACGTTTTGGCCAAAAACTAGTATTTCTGTAGCTCAAATCCTGAAACGGACTTCGTATTCGCCATCCTCGCGACGATACGATCCCGTGGGTATGTTTTTGTAATTTTTCGGACACGTTTACTAGTAGGGGCAAAATCGTAATTTCGTTTTTGTATTTTACAAAATACTTTCACTAATAGGGTTTTACTTTTTACTACTTACCTCTACCTAACCCTACCTGTAAGTACCCACGAGATTCATGCTCCCCCTCATTTTCTAACCTTAGTCCAAGCCCACACCTAACAGCATTAAACCCCTTTGACTAAGTATTAATTAGGTTAAAATTTTTAATTAATTTAATTATCTATAAATCTCCTAACACATCCTCTCAAACCCCCCACACACAGACCCGTTCTCCCTCTCTCTCCCATTTCATTTCGAAAATCACCCAGGCCCTCTCTACTCTCTCTCTCTCTTCCGTAACCCATGCAGGCCGCCCCTCCCCCGTTCTCGCTTATGCCTCTACAGCGCCTCGACAACACCGAGCAGGCCTCAGCTCCCCTCGACAACGCATCCGCCCTCGCCTTCCTATCTCCGACGAGAGCTCAACAGCTGCTCGAGCCTTCACCGGCCTCCGGAGGTTCCCGCTTCGACCCCCTCCCCTCGCCGAGGCAGCTCCGATAGCTTCCCGCTCCGCCCCGAAGCCACGAAGAAACCCACCGGACTCCGCCGTCAGCTACCCATCTCCACACGTCGACCCCACCCTCCGACGAGCAGCCCGACTTCCCCTCTCCCGCCGCCGCATCCACTGCAGTCGCCGCCCTTCTCCGCTCGACGCCGTGCCCGCCTTCGCCACCGTCTGCTCCGGCCTAGCCCGTCACCGAGGAGCCCCCGCCCACACACACCGACGTCGCCACCCCTTTCGATGGAGAACGCCCCGAAGCTCCCACGGCGGCCTCCAGCAACCCCAGGCACTGACGCCGCCGTCCGCCTCCGCTATGCACATCCCCTCGACCACCAGCTCCGCCCCACGACAGGCAGCACCCCCACCTCTCTCCTCGTCGCTCCGATGCCGTCTTCGTCTGCCACCGACCTTCGATGCCGCGAGCAGCAGCTGCTGCTGCCATCCAACGCCGCACATCGCTCCGACGTCCCATGATCACGCCTCGGCACCGCCTCCTACCGCCGCTCCCCGCCCGGAGCTCCGAGCCTCGCCACCTCCTGGAGCTACCGCCTTGCCGCCGCCGCCCGCAACCCCGCCACTTCGGTCGCCGCGACGTCGAAGAACCCCGACGCCCCTCGCTGCATGCGTAAACGGAGGTGAAAGGTTAAAACGTAAATTTTATACGAAACGTATAAATACGAATATTTTCGTATTTAAATAATTAATTAATATGGGTTTAATAGTTCTAAATTCATAATAAATAATATAGGAATCAGAAAAATGTGAGGCTAGCTCCAGAAAATCAGAAATGACATTCTGGACCCAATGGCACTAGTTTCATCTCGATCCGATACTTAGTGTTTCCAGAAATAATTTTTAACCCTAAAAGTTAAATACGTGATTTTCGTTCAAAAATCTATAACTTGTTATTTTCACGTACAATTATATGTGAGAAAAATATATGTGAAAGTAATCTCTGAAACGGCCATTTTGACAGCTTATTTGCAACTTTCCGATGCAGATTGCATCTGGAATAAATTGTTGAATGAATACGTTACTTAATTAAAAATTAGTTTTAAATCTATTTTGTGCTTTTAAAAATTATAAAAATTCATACAAGCTTCAGAAAAATATTTCTTCTCGCCGAAAAATTATTTTCATCATATCTAGGCTATAGAAAAATTTAGAACGCTTTCCGACACCGGTTCAATCGATTATAAAATCAAACACGTTAATTTAAATAGGTAGAAAATAGGTGTTCTGTAACCGATTGTTCATGTGTTTTGCAGGTACAAATTCTTGAGCACCAGCTTCCGTGGAAGTCTTAAATTCAATTCCGGTTTGCTACGTCAATCTCGAAAAATGTAAGTCACGACTAATTTTAATGTTAGAAAATTAGATAAGTGTACCCGTATGAACTTAGGACACCACTATAGCCTCCGAACGGCTACTTGACTTGAACCGAACTAGAAACCTAATCTAAGAGGAAAGTAATCAACTATAGATTACTTTGCCAACTTTCAACTTTGGTGGTTGTTAAACACAAACATCAACTTGGGTAAATTGTGTACTACCGAAACTACCACCCTTAAACCAACAGTTTTTGTATTCCATGTTTGTTGGACTTGTCTTTATCCTCAAATTTCTTAGCATCAACTTTGCTCTACTATCTGGTTGTAAACCAGTGGTTCTGGTTAACTATCATCGTGAACAAGGAATTGATAACATCTTGAAACAATACTAGACACCCCGAAATGTTGGACTTGTCTTTATCCTCACTTCGCTTGGCCAGCTTGCTTTGGAAAGAATGTCTGGCTTTCTGGTTTTCAATAAGAAAGTCAACCAGTTGACTTGGTTTGACTAGCAACATGTGGAACAGCTTGTATCTTGTGGAATATCGTGTGGAACATCTCGTGGAACATCATGAAAAGGAAATGTACATAGAACACTTGACACATCACTGGGGTTTGGGGTAACTCATAGTTTGAGAGAGTATGGGAGTGACTGGAGTTCAATCTTCCCGTCCTGCTGCCTGTGTTTCGGCATCCCGTCCTGCTGCCTGGGTTTTGGCAAAATACATGTCATGCTGCCTGTGTTTCGGCATTCGTCTGGGTCGCGCCCAGGCAAGAGATGGACTTGATGGTCACATATTGTACTCTCCGACTTGAGTCACGTAGTGTAGTTATTTTTGCACAGTCAATGTTACCTCACGCATCACAGTCACCTTTACTTTACGTATTGCATGCACTTCACCTACTACACTTGTACAGTCACCGGTACTTTACTTGTCGTACTTTTAGCTACAGCAATAGCATGTTTCACTTGCCTAGTCTGCTTTACACTTGCACTACCACCGTACAGTTGTTCTCTCCTTTCAGTTCAGTTTACCTTTACTTTTCAGTTGTGAACAGTTGTTGCTCAGTACTTTACTTTTCACTCTGGTCTACTTGTACGTAGTTACTTTTGTCATACTTGTGCACTGCTTCTTTTCTATATTTAGAATTGTTGTGACTTACCTACGGTTCCATCTCCGTGGCACCGCAGACGACGTACAGATGAAGATAGATGCTCTTGAGCTAATAGCGCCAGAATTCAACCATGAGATCGCAGCTTCCGGAGTTATTTTCAGTTGTTTATTATTCTTCTTTCATGTATATTTGTTGGGACATCTTGTACAGTATGGAATGTAATAATTGGACACTATTTGAGTATTTTTGTACATCTCTGCATCGTGGCTATTTTGTTTTCACTGGTAACCTGCAGGACCTGCGCAAATATCAAATAAGTAACAGGCCCCCGGGAGCGGGTCGTTACAATTTTGAGGGGGAATATTTTAAATGAACGGTGGGAACTAAATTTTGGGAGTAGTAAAATTTTTGAGAGAACTAAACAGCAATTATTGTTGTTCGTTTAAAATTAACGGTGCAATATTTTAAATGAACAATGCCCTAGGGAACTAAGTTCTTTCGGAGAACTAAGTTCTTTGGTGGGAACTAAGTTTTGAGAGGACATAAAATTTTTGGGGAACTAAAAACCATTATCACGCTTTTCTTATGGTTGTTTGTTGAAAGTTAGGGGATCTAAGATTTTGAGTGGGAATAATTTAAATGAACAGTGCCCTTAGGGCACGGGTTATGACTAGTATATCTATGTATCAAATTGATTATGAATGTATCAAATTTTCATTTTGTGAATATGGAATTTGTATCCATGTCTCAAAATGATTGTTTTATTTCACTTTGGATCATATGCCATTGTCCTTGACCTAAGACTCGTTTTGCACAAGAAACAGAATATATATTTCTCCTTAACTAATACACAACAACATCTTGTTACATCTTACTAAATGCATAACAAATTACCGTGGTCAACAAAGATGATATACTATCAAAACAAAACCATATCATTAGTGACATTTCTGTTGTTTTCTGTGATTCAAATCCATGGTGCAGTTTTTCCCAGGTGACTCGGTCGAGTAGGAGGCTACTCGGTCGAGCAGCAAGCTCCTCGACCGAGCAGCATGAAGACCCTGACAGACCGAGCAGGCAAAGAGTTTGGGAAAGTTTTTCCTTTGACTCGGGTGACTCTTACTAGGTCGAGTATGAGGCTTCTCAACCGAGCATCTGGAAGGCGGTGTTTGCCCGAGCAGCTCGAGGGTATGCGGCTTGAAGAGGGATACTGACACTCGGGCCGAGTAGCTAGGCTACTCGACCGAGTCGACTCGACTCCACCTAGGGCATGCCAGCTCGACCGAGCAGGCCGAGCTGACAGCCGACTCGGGCCGAGCAACGCGTGGGGCTAACCCGAAAACCGACGTTTGGTCTGGGTTTTCTAGGTTTTGTTTTGGGTTTCTCTTTAACCTAACTATTGTTTTAGATTAGTTTAAGCCTATATTGAGTTTTGAAGAGCCTCTCGCCCCCCCATTGGAGATTGGAGAGAGTTTTAGGGTTTGTGTTCTTGAGAGAAAGGTTTGGGTTTTTCTTCTCTTCTTCTTCCATTGATTTCTTCCTCTTGAGTGGATTCGTGAGGGCTTGTTCCCTTTGACAAGTTATTACTCACGCGTGAGGAAGCGTTTTGTAACCCTAATTGTTTAGATCTCTCTACTAGTGGAATCGTCTCGGATTTTATTGCTGGACGTAGGTTGTTTACAACCGAACCAGTGTAAATTCTCGTGTGTCTGCGATTGATTTATTTGTTGTTGTGATTCGTTTGCTACTTTCTATTGCAAGGTCATTTGGGATTTTTGTTAGGTCATTGGGATTTGATTTTTGCTAACTCTATATTCCTGATTAGTTTATTAGGGTTGGTTTCCGCATTGATCCCAAGGCGATTTGGTTTCCACCCCAACAAGTGGTATCAGAGCTTGTGGTTTTTATTGTAAAGGAAGTTAGTGGCGAAGGAAAGTTGATGTCTGTCACGACTCGCTTCCCTAAAATGGAGGCGAGAGGTGAAGAGGTCCGCACGAGAGTGGAGCTGTGAAGCCCCAAACCTGATAAGCGTCAATAAAACATAAACAGGTCCCTGTAACCACAAACGGAGCAACAATAATAATAAAAGGAGAGACAGAAATAAAATTCTCATATCTCATAAATTGTCCAACATGAAAATAAGTTCAACATCCAGAAAAGCCACCAGGCTAAAAGAAAGAGTCTAAGGCCCAGAACAAGGCCAACAAAAGCAACAACGTCACAAAGTATAGGTGCTACGCACCGACAACAAAACAGCAGTCTAAACAAAAGGAAAACACAACGAAGACACTAGGACTAGTCCCCAGTGTCCACGTACTCCCCGTCAAACACAAGCTCGGGCTCGGCGTCAGCAAACACCTCGTCCTCAACAAGGTACTCAGGCTCAGGATCTAACATGTGTCACCCAAAAGAGTAAAGGGGCACATGTCAGCAAGTCTAAAAGACTTGGGCAAGGAAACGGAAAGTAAGGCAACTAGCAACCTAGCAGTTATAGTATGCATGACATGGCAGTTATAACATGAGTGCACAGGCAAGACATGGTGAACAATAAGTACAAGAGAACAATTATCGGGACAAGACAAGAGTAGCCAAGCTACTAATAATCTCAATAAATTCACTATTCACGTTTCTTTGTTGTTTGTAGATGTTTACGCCTTACAGCTTAATGATATAGCATTCACGCTGATTGGCCGCTTAACACTACCCCACCCCAGAGTTTACGCCTTACAACTGCAGTTGCTGATCAGGCAGACCCCCAGTTGAATGACCGCTTAACTCTTACCCCATCCCACACGTAAACAAGCCAGGGTCCCTGTACATGAGCCCAGTAAATGAGCCAGGGTTGCCCCGCACGGGAGCTTGTTTTCCTAATTCACAATTCGATCTCGAGCGTTGGGGTTAGCAACTCATTATGCTCGCTTCTGGTCACGAGCCAGGAAACACAAGTATTGTAGCGATGCTACGCAATCACGGGATCACTTAAAGAATGCAATGACATGACAATTAATTTGCGTACCGTTAATGGAATTTAAACATGACATGGTAATTGTGCAACATGATAAATGTCGGATCTGGCTTCGTTGTCAAGCTAGCTCCTAACTTGCGCCTAGGCGAGTATCATTTCGTCGCCTAGCCTCTTTTACGCCTACAATAAGCAAATGGCCTAAAACATGGCCTAAACCCTAAGTGGTAAGTTTCACTTGCCTAGCACCGGGGATGACGATCACGAAGGTTCGTCTCGCGGATGCTAATCTATGGGGAAGTTGCGGTTATGGAGAACAATCATCAAACAACATGTAATTTCATTAGGGTTTCATAAAAACTCAACAGGTTAGGAAAGCATCAAGAGATCGATTTCTTACCGTGAGGAAGCGGAGGAAACACTTCGGAGAACCTAAGGACCAGATCTGGAAACCAATGGAGAAGTTTGGAGAACTAGGGTTTTTGGGGGATTTTGGGGGTTTGATTGAGATTTGGGAAAGATGAGAGGTAGAATGTGTTGAGGGATGGTTTGGATGATGGAGGAGGAGCTTAGGATGAAGGAATAAGGGTTTGGGGAAGAAGGGGGCTCAATGGGGGAGAAACTAGGGTTTTGTGTCGAGTGGAGGAAGAAGAAAACGTTTGGGAGGGGTTTAAATAGGATGGGCTGGCGGCTGCCCAGAAATTAGGGTTTTAACACAGATTAGTCGGTCACAGAGCAACCACTGACCGACTAGTTTGGAAACTAGTCGGTCGGTCAATCAACGTAGACCGACTAAGCCCAAACAGTAACTTCTGAACAAAAATAGGATTTAGATTTAGTCGGTCGGAGAACAAATACTGACCGACTAGTTTGTCATCTAGTCGGTCGATGAACGTTCTTAAACCGACTAAGAGTAAACAGTAACTCGACTGTACAGAAGAACCAAGAATTAGTCGGTCTGAGTACAAAACTTAACCGACTAGTTTAACAACTAGTCGGTCGAAAGATGAACTTAGACCGACTAAGAATGAACAGTACAGACACTAAAATTTAGATGATGTGTTAGTCGGTTAAAGAAGCATTGCCGACCGACTAGTTTGCAACCTAGTCGGTCAACCAACGTTCTTAGACCGACTAACGATAAACAGTAACTCCTGAACAATTTAGAAAGCCAACTAGTCGGTTCAAGAAGGCTTGCCGACCGACTGGATCGTCATCTAGTCGGTCGATGCCCCTTCTTACACCGGCTAATAAGCACCAAAAGTTCCGATACGGAGCGCGGAGCTCCGGGATCGATTCCTAAGACTCCTAGGCTTGATCTAATAGTAAGATACGACCGTTATGAAGCCCGTCACGAATGACATACTTCGAAATCGACGATCCTAAGGAAGAAACGAGAAAACACGATGAAACGATCGAAAACGAAAGTTACGGAGACGAAACCACACATGAGGAGAAAATCCACCAAAACATATATTATAATATAATAAACCCAGATACATGAAAACCAGTCGTTACAATGTCTTTGGCAACTTTGAACATTGAGAAGTTCACCGACCAGAATGATTTTCGGATCTGGTAGACGAAGGTGAAGAATGTTCTTATACAGACGGGGTATTGCCAGATCGTATTCGATGTCTCAAATATCGATATGGGGGTGACTACATCTGCTAGGGCAGAGATGGAGAGGAAGGCGTACAACGCGATTCAGTTGTCGTTATCAGATAATGTTCTAAGGAAAGTCCTGGATGAGGCTACGACATCTGATATGTGAAAGAAGCTTGAGGGACTATATATGAAGAAATCCTTTACGAGTCACCTATATTTGATTCAGCAGCTGTATACTCTCAAGATGAAGTTTAGTTCAGTGGTGAAGGATCACATGGATGAGTTGAACAGGATTGTCCTAGAGTTGCGTGGTATGGATGTGAGGATTGAAGATGAGCAGCAAGCAGTTATCTTATTATGCTCATTGCCTGAAGAGTATAATCAGTTTGTTCGGTCGATGATTTACAACCGGACTACTCTCACCATGGAAGAGGTTAAGGCGACGCTTCACACATAGAAACTATGTGGTAAGGTTTAAGGTAGAGATCATGTGAGTAACCGCGAGGAGGCATTGCATGTGAGGGGTCGACAGAAAAGGAGAGGAGGATTCAGGAAGAATAATGACCGCTCCAAGTCGAGACACTCGTAGGATAGGTTTGCGAACATCACATGTTATAATTGCCACAAAAGGGTCATTATTCAAACCATTGTCCTATCAAGAATAGGAAGAAAGGAAAGGAAACCGAGAAGGATTCCAGTTCGACATCTTTAGGAATTGATGGTGAGCCGGTTCATGATGAAGGTCGAGAAACCGAGATTTTTGTTGCAGGGATTGCAGGTGATGCCAACATGGCCTAGCTCATGGACAGTGGATGCTCGTATCATATGACTCCTCATGGGAGTTGGTTCGCGACATACCGTTCCAAGCAAGATGGAGGCTCAATCCTCATGGGGAACAATGCAATGTGTAGAACTGCGGGTATTGAAGCGTTCGGATAAAGATGCATGATGTCATAGTGCGTACACTTACTGATTTGAGGCATAGTGCGTACACTTGCCTAATCTCCATAGGCATATTGGATAATGCCGGATGTAAGTCAGTCTTTGAAAAAGACCAACTTCGAGTTTCGAAAGGAGCCATGGTTGTGATGAAGGGAAGAAAAGTGGGAAACTTATATGCCCTTCAAGGTACCACAGTTGAAGGTGAAGCAGACGTAAGCACTACGAGCGCAGTTTCCGGAGATTCGGCCAAGTTATGGCATTATCTTTTGGGTCATCCGTGTGACAAAATGCTTGATGTACTCCGAAGAAGAAAACTAATTGAAGCCTCGAATGAGAGTGTAGAATTCTACGAATCCCGTCTGTACGGTAAGAAGACAAACCTGCAGTTTAACACGGGGAAGCATACTAGCAAAGGATCACTTGACTATGTACACACAGATGTGTGGGGACCGTGCCCAGAGCCGTCAAGTGGGGGAGCTAAGTATTTTGTCTTGTTTATTGGTGACTACTCTCGCAAAGTCTGGATGTACTTAATGAAGTCAAAGGACCAGACTTTTGATATGTTTCGAGAGTGGAAGACCATAGTGAAGAAGCAAACAGGAAGGCACATGAAAGTGCTTAGATCTGGCAATGGAGGTGAGTTTATCTCGAGGGAGTTTAGAAATTTCTGCAAACTCCATGGGATCCGCAGACACTTTAGCACACCCGGTGATCAGCAGTCAAATGGTATGGTAGAGCGGATGAATAAGACATTGGTGGAGAGAGTACAGTGTTTGAGGCACTCAGCCGGTTTGGGGAAGGAATTCTGGGGAGAGATACTCTCGACCGTTGTGCACATTTTGAACAGAGTTTCTTTAGTAGCAATTGGCTACAAGATCCCTAAGGAGATGTGGAGTGATGAAGCGAGAGATTACTCGTACTTGCGCATTGTGGGTTGCCCGGCATACGTGCATGAAAGGTGCGACAAGTTGGATCCAAGAGCAAAGAAGTGTGTCTTTCTTGGATATGGATACGACGTCAAGGGATGTCGTTTGTAGGATCCAGAGGGTCAGAAAGCGATAGTGAACCGACATGTCACTTTTGATGAGGATGCAATGCTCAGGGCAGAGCATTCTCACTCAAAATATGACACGTCTACAGAGGAGATTTCACCGGAGAGGGTTAATCTTCCGGTCCAGCCCACTCAACGACCAGGCAAAGAGTTGATGGTCGATGCTCCAGTTGAGGGAGCTGATGAGGTCCATACTAAGGACCATGTGCAGACACCCGATACATCTCAGGTACACGTTGACACCTATGCAGGTGATGATGGAACGCGGAGATCGAAGAGGGTGAAGAAAGCACCGGAAAGATTTGGAGTATGGGATTATGCAGGTCATCCTTTCGATGATATAGCGTCTCATGCACTCAACCTAGAGCACGAGGAGCCATCGACATATGGTGGAGCCATAGTCTCTGAAGATGCGACACAATGGTAAGGAGCTATGGAGAAGGAGATGTAGTCTCTTCTTCGGAACGACACTTGGGACTTGGTACCGTTGCCTAGCGAGAAGCATGCCATTAGTTGTCGTTGGATATATACGATCAAAGAAGGTTCAACTCAAGATGGAAACAATGTCAGGTACAAGACAAGGTTGGTTGCCAAGGGATTTGCACAACGGAAGGGTGAAGATTACAACGAGATATTCTTACCGGTTGTGCGACACACGTCCATTCATGTGTTATTGGCACTAGTTGCTATCATGGACATGGAGTTGGAGCAACTCGACGTGAAGACAGCCTTTCTGCATGGAGATATTGATGAGGAAATCTATATGCAGTAGCCTAAAGGGTTCAAAGTTGAAGGGAAACAGACTTTGATGTGCATGTTGAAGAAATCGTTGTACGGGTTAAAGCAGTCACCCAGGCAGTGGTGCAAACGATTCGATAGCTTCATGATGGGAGTAGGCTTCGGGATGAGCATCAATGATCAATGTGTGTATGTTCGCACACTTGAGAATGGCTTGAAGATTTATTTATTGCTCTATATGGACGACATGCTAATTGCTTCTAATAGCATGTCGGAGGTGAAGAAGCTGAAGGAGAAGCTTGGACAAGAATTCGACATGAAGTATTTGGGGCACGCAAAGAAGATTCTCGGAATGGAGATTGTTCGAGATCGAAAGAAGCATGAGCTTAGATTGTCACAGAAGGGGTATATTCAGAAGGTACTAGCCCGGTTTGGGATGGATAGTGCGAAGCCCGTGACAACACCTTTGGGAGCTCACTTTCAGCTGTCGACGAGTCAGTCGCCAAGCACCGATGAGGAGAAGACTTACATGTCCCAGGTGCCATATCTAGTACAGTGGGAAATTTGATGTATGCGATGGTTTGCACGCGTCCAGACATTGCACAGGTCATAGGAGTGGTTAGCAGGTATATGGTTGATCCTGGCAAGGAGCATTGGCAGGCCGTCAAGTGGATTCTAAGATATCCGTGAGGCACAGCGAGTGTCGGGATCCTCTTTGGGAGAGGAGACAGAAAGGTGCTGATAGGTTACTGCGATAGCAACTATGCAGGTGATAGAGACATGCGACGATCTACCACGGGGTATGTGTTCAGTTTGGGCACTGCCGCGGTATCATGGAGGTCGGTCTTACAATCTGTGGTTGCGCTATCGACTACTGAGGCCAAGTTGAATGCAGCGGTGGAAGCTATGAAGGAGGCCAAGTATTTGAGGAGTATGTTGAGAGATTTGAGGGTGCCGCAGAGTTCGTCACATATGCATTGTGACAGTTAGAGTGCCATTCATCTGGCGAAGCACCAGGCATATAGTTCGAGGACGAAGCATATTGAGGTGCGTGATTCCTTCTTTGAGTTGGAGAAGAAGGAGATAGAGCTTCAGAAGATCCCAACTGATTTGAACCCCGCAGACATGTTTACCAAGCGAGTTCCCGCTGTCAAGCTCCAGGTTTGCTTGGAGCTGATTTCTTTGTTGGCTTAGGTGACGCCAGAAGGCGTGTTTTTCGAGACGATGATGATTCTAGAAAGAGGGCCATGGCACGCAGCAATGAGGTGCAGGAGTCAGTGGTGGTGAGATTTGAATCAAGGTAGAGTGTTGTTATCTGTGATTCAAATCCGTGGTGCTGTTTTTCCCAGGTGACTTGGTCGAGTAGGAGGCTACTCGGCCAAGCAGCAAGCTGCTCGACCGAGCAGCATGAAGACCCTGACAGACCGAGCAGGCAGAGAGTTTTGGGAAGTTTTTTCCTTTGACTCGGGTCACTCCTACTCGGTCGAGTAGGAGGCTACTCGGTCGAGCAGCAAGCTGCTCGACCGAGCAGCTGGAAGGCAGTGTTTGCCCGAGCAGCCTAAGGGTATATGGCTTGAAGAGGGATATTGATACTCGGCCCGAGTAGCTAGGCTACTCGATCGAGTCGACTCGACTCCACCTAGGGCATGCCAGCTCGACCGAGCAGGCCGAGCTGACAGCCGACTCGGGCCGAGCGGCGCGTGGGGCCAACCTGAAAATCGACGTTTGGGCTGGGTTTTCTGGGTTTTGTTTTTTGTTTCTATTTAACCTAACTATTGTTTTAGATTAGGTTAAGCCTCTAATGAGTTTTGGAGAGCCTCTCGCTCCCCATTGGAGATTGGAGTGAGTTTTAGTTTGTGTTCTTGAGAGAAAGGTTTGGTTTTTCCTCCTCTTCTTCTTCCATTGATTTCTTCCTCTTAAGTGGATTCGTGAGGGCTTGTTCCGTTTGACAAGTCATTACTCACGCGTGAGGAAGCGTTTTGTAACCCTAATTGTTTGGATCTCTCTACTAGTGGAATCGTCTCGGATTGGCTTACTGGACGTAGGTTGTTTACAACCGAACCAGGGTAAATTCTCTTGTGTCTGCGATTGATTTATTTGTTACTGTGATTTGTTTGCTACTTTCTATTACAAGGTCATTTGAAAATTTTGTTGGGTCATTGGGATTAGATTTTTGCTAGCACTAAATTCCTGATCAGTTTATTAGGGTTGGTTTTCGCATTGATCCCAAGGCGAATTGATTTCCACCCCAACAATTTCAAGCACTGTCATACGGCTTGACTGTCCAGATGTGGTTGTTACATTGTTTCTCATATAATTGATATTATCAGCTTCTATTCTGCTCTTTTCATTTGCACTGGAAAAAGAGAAACTTGTTTCCTCCTAGATCTCTCCTTAATTTCTTTCTCATTCTCACAACCTTCTATTTAACTTTATTCTTTCTTGTAGTTACGCTCGTGCATATTAATTTCCACGCGGACACAATTACCTCGCATTCATGCAAATAAAAAAATTATATATGTTGCTTTTGTTGTAACTGATACACCCATAAAATATTCTCCTAATTTTTTTTCATTCTTATTGCAATCATCATCCGCGCTTGCAGACCACCGAGGCAAATGGGTTGTTTTCCCCACATTTCATTTTCATTTTCCATGTTCTGCTACAACAAATTTCATCACATAGAAATTAACATATTATACATCAAAAAATTCCATTTATATTGACCGACAATCATCAAATTTATTTTTAAAATATATTAGATAAATATTATACATTAAATTTACTCAATAATCATCAAATTTATTTTCAAAATAATAGCATTAACAAAAATCGACAAATTTTTTTCTAAAGATCCCTGAAAAACCGAACTAAATTCATCAAATCAACAAAAATTAATAGAGTAAATTTTTTTCACCCCAAATACGAACTAAATCACACAACAAAACTTTTTTTTACATTTTCCATCAAAACCCCCTAAATCAAATTGCACCCCAAACCCCACTAAATTTATCAAATCACCAACAAATAAACCTGAGCAAATCCACGAACTTCCCCTTCAGCGAAATCCATCCCTCCTCAAATCGCCACCCTCTCCCTTCTTTTCGACTGCAAATCAATTCTCCAACAACCCTTCGATCCTACAACGAGCTCCCTCCTTTAACAACCTCCTTCAAGGTTGCTAAAAAATTTTCGGTACGACAAACGCCCCCTCCCTTCAACGAACTCCCCATGCTCGAAGATGAAAACAGGTGAACTGATTTAGGGTGGCTTTGCCTTTGGGCATTTTCGACAATCCGGTGTGCAATTAACAAAAACTTAGATTTTCAAAATTGTATGTTATGTGCACCAGTATTTTTAAGCTGCTTGTGCACTGAGCAAAATGGTATGTTTGCAAAGCAACTCCCTTATTCTTAATTTTTTTCCTTGCTGTAACGCCCCGCTTCCCAAAACGACGGAAGCGAGAGCGTTACTGAGGTTCGCTTGAACCGGAGCTGTGAAACTCAGGTTCATGAAGCGTCTGTGGTAAAACGCAAGGGCAGGTCCTTCGCATGCTTTTCAGAACAACCAGAATTATTCATACATTACAAGCCACATCCAGAAATAATAAGCGTCCGTACATGGAATGAAAACAACAAGCCTCAGCTGGGCTGAAATGCAACAAAGATAACGTACACACAACAACAACAGAAAGCAAACTACGGCAAGCAGCAACGGAAATAGCCCACTAGTTCTCCGCAGGGAGAGACTCGGCGTCTACAGCGAACTCCTGACTCTCCAAGTCAGGTGTCTCGTAAGGAACCTCCTGATACTCAAGCTCGGGATCTGACATACATCCAAAAACATGAATGTATGTCAGCAAGGGTCTGCAAGAAGATGTTAGAACCCAAGGCAAGATATACAAATTTATACTGGATTTAAGAGTGAATTATAATTTAAACGAGATAACAATAAAAGTTGAAGCATGTTGATTTTAAAGTAAATACATCCTATCATGCAGTTCTAAACAATCTGACAAGTAAAGTAAAGCATGTCAATGTCACTGAGATAACAATTTCACTGAGGTAACAATTTCATTTTGCAAGTTTCGAGTTAGTTTCACACATCTATAATAGGGTTCTCGCCGGTAGGACGTGATGAGTGGGTCGTTCTTCACACGGGGGCTTACCGTGCTTGGCGCTAACCCACCGCATATGGGTGGTGCCCTTGAAGAGAGTACCCCGTCATACGCCTAGTGGCCGCACAACCCTAACCCCACCCCAATATTTGTGCTGGAACACGAGCCAGCCTAGTCAACTCACATGACATCACGAAAGTCACGATTTCGCCTTCGAGGCGCACGATTTCACGATGTCACTCTCTTGTTAGTCATTTTGAGACATGCAGCAATTAAATAATGTGACCATTTATCTTTACACGATAATTTCCATGGTTGCAAGAGTATCGAACAATATTTACAACAATTTAACAAAAGTACTGAGTGTGAGATTTGACAAGTACGACATGTAAACTGAGTTATGGAACTTTGCATGCAGAAAACTAAAGAGTGTTAACATTCACAAATTCACTATAAATTGCATACTTGCCTGTTTTCGGTGATTTTGGGTTTGTCCCGACGGGTACTTCGTTATGGTGGTAGTGGTTCTCTGTTTTAATTAAACACATCACCAAATTAGATTCTTCGTGATATAAACACGGTATTAAAGATAACCCCGGATTGGGTTCACCTAATCTATCAGGTTCCCCGGCTAGTGTAACATTTTATATGGGGTTATACAGGCATGGTACATCTTATTTTATTCTAGTTTAACCAACCTAACATTATTTACAAAACTAACATGCTGCAATTGAAAAATACGAACAAATTATCATTTGAATCCAACACTAACAATCTATTAACTATACTAGACTAATTATAAGGGTATCATGATAATTTGAATGGGTTATTAGCATGTTAACATTACCCTAAAGGGTGTATACCTACTATCACAAGAAAAACTTCTTACACAAGTATAATATCATAACACAAATATAATATCATGTTGAAAACAATTTAACAGTTAATATTCATTCTGAAATTAGTACTAACAAATTAATTCTAACAAATTTAACTTTTAATGCTAACAACCTATTAATACTCATCTTAGCTTAGCCAATGGTATGTTAACATCCCATTTTAATATCCATACCTACTCTCTACCAAACCATACATTATTTTGATACAAACCCCCTCACTTACTCTCTCCCTTTACTCAACCTGTCACCTCTTAATACCCTTCTATTCTTTAGGGCTAACTTCTCTTTACTTTAAGTCAATCTCCCCTTTTCTTTTACTCTTTCTTTTACAACCTGCCACCTCCTTTCTTCATCTGTTTATTTCTTCTCTCTTTTTTTGTGTTTGCAGCCAACAACTCACGCAAGAGGGCAAAGGGGGTCACGCACGCATGCAAGGGGGGTTTACCGGAGGCTCTCGGGGGACGGCGGCGCGGTCTGGGCGTTTTCCGGCGGCGACGTGCTCTCCGACGACGCACGGCGGCGCGCGCACGGCTCAGGTAGGCGGTGGCGGCTTCACAACGTGGGGGCGGCTCCGGTTGGCCGGCAGCGGAGTAGGTGGCGCACGGTCGACGGCTGAGGGTGAGGGTGGTGCGGCCAAGGGAGAGGAGGAAGAAGAGGGTTTGGAGAAGATGAAGTATGGGTTTTGGGTTTCAGATTTGGAGAAGATGAAGTATGGGTTTCAGATTTGGAGAAGATGAAGTATAGGTTTCAGATTTCCACTGTTTCGATTCTGAGTTTTGCAATGGATCTGAAGTGGTTTGCTTGAGGGTTGAAGAAGAGGTGAATGCTGATTTTTGTGGTTGATTTCTTCGAATCTGAATTTTGGTTTTGGATCTGAAATTTGTTTTCAGATTTTCATCTTGATCTTGGTTTCTGGTTTGAGGATTTGGGTTTGATGGATGTTGCAGGGGAAGAGGAAGTGTTTGCAGGGAGAGGTTGTTGTTGGCAGGAGGAAGGAGGAGATGAGAATGGGGAAGACGACTGTTGGTTTGTTGGCAACGTTCCTTACTGTTGTTGAAATACGACAGTGCAGGGAACAGGTTGATGGGTGGAAGAGCTGGAGGTGGGGGAAACAGTTGATGAGATGTGTCTGCTGATAATGAAGAGGATGAACTATCAGGTAGGAGTTGGTTGGCTGCCGACACAGGATTTGATTAGGGATTAGATTATATTAGGCTAATCTAATTAGGGTAAATAATTAGTGTAATTTATTAGTGCTTAACTTTCAAATAAAGTAATTAAGTAAAATGTAAAAATAGATAAAGTAATTAGTAGTTTGTAATTAGTAGGATAATTAAGTTAAGATAATTAGTTAAGCTGGATAGTCGGTTAAGGATGAAACGGTAAAACGAAGAACGGAACGCGCTCGTGTTGACGCACAACATATATCTCACGCACGAAAACATCCGAATGGTCAAAACAAAAATACGGGCACGCACAATAATACGCCTAGCAGAAACCGGCCGTTACACTTGCTCCACACAGCTAAAAGTTCGTCCTATGGTTATATAAACTTTGTTGTGAAGGAGAAACATGTTTGGAGAAGGTTGAGATCTAGGAAGCCCCTAGCCTCCTTTATATAGTATTCATATTGGTTACTCATGTCGGTGGATACCCAATAGGCCCAATGGGTCCTATTCATAACACTTCCCCTTATCTAACCAACGTGGTATACTCGACTTATGAATACTGAATGATTCATTAGTACTAATGAGTATCTTAAAGGGTGGATACTTCTAGATCCAAGTTAGGTATGACTGCATCGTTAAAACCCTTTAGCTATGGAAAACTGTAAAGCCCCCACTCCCTGGGATACCCGATAAGTACTAATCCGTATCAGGTATTCCCGAAGAGGCGGGTGCAACGAAAGAGAAGTACAAAATTTCAAAACTAAAGCAAGCCCACTGCGCACTGCTGGGATAGTACCTCTAGCATTCCAGACATCACAGAAATACAAAAAGAGCCACCAACTCAAAACACCAGTATAACATATATATAAATTGTTCAATTACAACATCGATTACAAATCTCATATACAATACATAACCCAACTCACCCAAGTACATTATCATACCCAAATTTCTATCACACTCACCCCCACACTCAAATCCAACCAACTGGGCTCGTGGGCCTCTGACTCCAAGATCCAACACCTGAAAAATAACCACGGGACACGTCACAGCGTGACCCAATAGGATGTCCAAACCCAACTCACATGGTGCACAAAGGTACAATGCATTAAGCAATAAACTAGAATTAGCTCATGACATATCATGGTAAATTCACATGGAAATGCAAATGACATCAATAACAAACTGCATAACTGCGGCAGGAGGAAAGCCTGCAAAAACATGTGAGTACTACAGATAGAGGAGTGATCTGCAATATCAAGAAACTGAACTCTAGCATTACAACATTTATCCCAAGGAACCTTGCTAATGGATCCAAGGAAAGGCAACTTAAATGAGACCCATTGAGTAGCTACCTAGTAACTTCCTCTAATGTGGGGGTGTGCATGGCATAACATATTACCAACTCGGTTTTGTTATGAAGCTTAGGGTTTTCAGGAGTTCTTGAAATGCTTCATGTAGTAGTTCCTAGGTAAACTTGAACTTGCTCATAGTTAGGAAAACTACAATTCTCATTTAAATTGGAATGTTCACAAGACTCCATTATTGAGTTAATGGAAAACACTCTTTTCTATTGAAATGGAACCAAATGGATTCGGAAATCAAAGTTTGCTAAAAGGGAGCTTGTAGGTACTTGTAGGTGGTGTTAATTAGGGTCATACACTCTCTAAAGCTTCCAACTTGAAGATTTTCAAAATCCTCTTACTCACTTTTCTTTTATACTAATTTTCCAAATGGGTGTTTATTTTAGCATGGAAATTTAAGGGAGCTAGCAAGTGACATTTTGTGTGGTATTCCTAGCTTAAGTTTCTAATGCTTAGGATGTTTTGGAAATGCTCATAAAAATTTCAGCAGAGTTTCTCTTGTATTTTTCAATATTGTCCAATTACAACATAAGTAATATATAGAAAGCAAGAATCATATGAGAAATGCCGTAAGGAAAGTTGGGACTAGCAGGCACTAATATTAAGAATCAACATAACCCACTTGAAGATTTTGATGTAGAAATGCAACATTTTACATCTAAATAATTTACCTTCGCAATTTCCTCCACAAAACTCATGGACCAATTTAATTGGCAACCATTCCTTCACCCAAAATGAAGAGTACATAACGCTACTCTCATTAGCACAAATTTTTCCATGAAGTTAGTAACCTTGGACATGATCCAAGAAGAAATGACCAACTAAAGCATAACTAATTCATTCAAGCGATAACAAGTGCATCAACTTTGATAAAGATCATAACTTGCATGAAAAAGAGGGTAATTTGCCTACAATTCAATAAAGATTTCCATGTTCCCATTAAATTAAACCAATAAAAAGGACTAACGACACAAAGGTGCCCACTTGCACATGTGTTCTCAATAAAATTAGCTTTAGTCAAGGAAGGTATGAATAATAATATCTTGGCCTTAAGTTGAGGCATTAATAATAACACCAACAATAACACGAAAAACAACAACTACTACGACAACAATGACAACAACAACATAACATCAACAACAACATTCTAGTTCAAGAGAAGGGAACACAACTTCAACCCAAATTCGTCTACTAGCAACCACCAAATACCACACTTTCCAACATACAACCATTTCAACACATAAAGCATTCATGACAACATTCATTTCAAATAAAATAGCAATCACATATATCTAACCACCAAGCACACAAATGCTCAATGATACCATGATGTATATGAATCACAAGAAATGCGATGCAATGCAATGCAAGGGGGATCCCGTGAATGAGCCGACTTGCACGTGCAAATGATTCTACTCCGTTATCAACGCCGAGCCACATAATGGATCAAGAGGTGACCAACAGCGTATTCACCCGCCTCCTACCACGGCACTTTGTCCATACCTGTGCACTCCACCTCGTGTCCTAACGTGACCATGTCACCATGTCAACCATTCCATATTCCAAAAGTTTACAACATCACCTTTCCAATTTCCCAATTCATTTCATTTCCACATATAACCATCAACGCATAGCCCTTTTCAAACAATCATTTCATCATCCCATAGTTCACATTTTTCTTACAAGAACTTTGAGAGCAACTTCATTTGATCAATATAACAAAATGAGAGTTATTTCGTTTAATCAATGTAACGAAATGAAAACAATTTCAATTAATCAATATAACAAAATGAGAACTATTTCATTTAATCAATGTAACCAAAATGAGAACAATTACATTTTATCAATAAATCCACACATCAAAATGAGGGCAATATCGCAATAATAATGAAGCAAGTCATTCCATTTCATGAAATTAAAGTCAACATTTTAATCTCATACCAAAACTCCCAATACATTTCATATTTCATGTTTCATTCCCAGTTCACAACTTGTCTTCCACCAAAACATCACCATAGTACTAGGGCTCTTCAAAACCCTAGACCGAATTTCAAGGGTGGCCTCAAGCCCCCAACTTCATCACATATCCCTAGCCGATTACACATCTCAATTTATTGTTCCCATATTTCACAATGTTCATACAAGGAAAGAAAATAAGTGATAAACTTCCAACATTTCAAAATGAAAGCAACTTATCATAATTAGCGAACAATCACTCAAGAGCATTATCAACACAAACATAGCAAATTGTGGCATTATATAATTCATTACACCATAATATAACAACTATCCATAGTCAATTTCACATAAGCATTTCATTATCAAATAATTCATGTGTACCATGCAAAGAAATTAAGTAATAAGGCTTCCAACAATAAAAAAGAGAGCAATTTTGCAAATTTATTGAAGCAAGGCATCCAAGATCAACATGGGACATATTTGTAGCATCAATTAATTCAAAATCATTCCAATTCAAATTAGAATGCACCATATAAAAAATTTGCCACAAACCCTAAAAATGCAACTTTGAACTCAAGATGAAATTGAATGAAACATACGAGTAGGGTTGGAATCCTACCTCAAAATCAAGAGAGCCACGCCATGGATGCAAGCTCCAAGCTCTAACATCTCAAATCTTCCTTTTGATTTCTCATCCCAACTCAACCCTATACAAGGCCCTCTTCCAATTCCTCTTTCAATTTCATGAATCCCCAACCCTCCTCCTTCAATTTCATGAAAACTCCATGAACCCATCACCAAGCCCTAATTTCGAATTCTCCCCCCCCCTGGACCACCCTCTTCAAGCTCCAAACCCCAACTCCTCTTGATCCTAAGCTCCCACAACTGCAAGCTAATCACTAGGGTTCTAAAGGAGAATGAGAGATGGGGTTTGAGATTGAAAAATCAAGAAAGCAAACCCAGAAATTTCGGCCAGCTTTGTGTTGGGTTTTTTGGGGGAGATTTTGGCCATGGAGTTGAAAGAAATTGAAGATGATGAATGGTAGAAGGAGGGGTTGGGCTAGGGCTTGATTCCTCTCTTCCTCCTCTTCTTTTCTTCTTCTTCTTCTCCTCCCTTTCCCCCCACAATCCGGCAGCAATAGCTCTGAAATTTTCGGCCTGGGCATGGGGATTCGGCTGGGAGCTTAGTGGAGAAGGAAATGAGGGAGAAGATGGGTATTTACAAGTTTGTCATTCTCAATCACATTCATTTCAGGAATTTGCAGGACAGTCCCAAACAGGGGCAGCTAACTCAATATTTTTTAACTACACTTAAGATTTTCTACCTTATGAGTTGTAGATATAGGTGTTATGCATTCACATATCAATTTTCATGATGTTTCACCAAGTATTCAATTTAATACAGAATTTACGGCGAAGGGTATACGTGCTAAAACTGTGTTGGAAAGTAAAACAGAAACTGTCCTGTCTTGAGGACCAGATTGCTTCTAAATTCGGACAGATTCAGGAAAAATGGAAAGCTACAAAGTTGTAGGGATTGAAGTTAAATTTCCAACGAGACCAAGAACACACCATTTCGTTAAGAATTGAGGGATTGATCGCCGTTCTCGTAACATGTGTCAAAGCTGAGGAAAAACAGACATGCTGATTTCACGAAATTCCTATCCCAATTTCTAATCTGAATTTGGAAAAATGTTCAACATGAAAGTTGGAGATAATAGTCCCAAGTTTATGCCGTAAAATTTCCAGGACATTCGTAATTCTAAATTAGGAGAAATCATCAACACTTTAAGCATATACTTCTGCCCAAATTCCCAGCAACTCCAAAGTAGCAAGCAAGCAACTTCTACTTAACAATTAATCAAGTCAACATGTTGATACTTGAGGCAAAATAAATCTAAACCATAGCATCAATTAAATTCAACACTTCCTATAAATTCATTCGCATAATTCCCATTTCCATATACAAGAAAGTTGAATGAATGATAGCTTCCAACATACGAAAAGAGAGCAATTTCACAAAATAGATGAAACCAACAATCAAGACAATGGGATGAAACCAACAATCAAACCCTCTTTTCTCATCTAATAGTCTAGCCCACCTATGGAAGCCCAATCAACAGTAACTAACCAAACCCAACTCTAGCTACCAAATTAACTAAGGCCGTAACAATAGTAATAATAATATCAATCAACATCATCAATAATAAAAATACCCATACCCAAAAATAATAACAACTTCACCGAAAATAACAACCAAACATCAATAATACCAATGTCATTCATTAATAACTATCACAACATCACCATTAATCATGAACATGCCGCTTTACTTCACATACTCACCAGCTAAAATCGCCAAGCACGCTAATGAACACTAATAGCACGCTAACAATAATATCAATTTACTATCCAACCACACACATTCACCCATATATCCAAAGCATATCATAGTCAC
Source organism: Scilla litardierei (assembly GCA_030789695.1). Classification (NCBI taxonomy): domain Eukaryota; kingdom Viridiplantae; phylum Streptophyta; class Magnoliopsida; order Asparagales; family Asparagaceae; genus Scilla; species Scilla litardierei. The sequence goes on along the minus strand of CM061139.1, from coordinate 152,114,251 downwards.
CTTAGAGCCATACATGTAGGAAATCACTATACACACCACAAAATTACTATACGCACACATGCAAACAGCATTTTACACATACGGGCATTACAATCTACCCACCTTAAAATAAGTTCGTTCTCAAACTTTCTAACTTGGACATGGCTGAGGGTGACTGGAGATATATAGGGTCACTCTACCCCATCATATAGATAAGCACATTCACATACCAACACTTTTACTAGTTCAAATACACACAAGTATAACATTTCAAACATACCCACATGCACTGCCATCCTGAGACATACAACCACCTATGTTACCATGTACACATTTAAACATACACACACATGCCATACATAGAGTCTTACACATCAACATCCAGACACCCAGATATCACTCTATCTATCCTAACACTGATGTAAGCGCACCCGCTTACAAACAGACATGCAACCGTATACATCTTACATATATACACATTCAAACACACAACTCTAATACAATCTGGGCATGCCCACTCATACCTGAGTGGAACACAATGATCCATACAGTCAACACACCATATCTATATACATATTTACCACATTAGACATATACAAACAGCACACCATATCTATAGATGGCCTAGAGATCAATCAATTATATAATCCCATGATACACATTACTCATAGGCTATCATACATTAACACGTAATCACATGCACCTCTATACTCAGACGTACACTCACGTACGTCTCCTAACATCCATCCAACATGCATAGATGTATCAGCACACAAGATTCACCATATCAATACCAATACACGCAGATACTCATATAAGACTATATTCATCCATATTCATGTGTAAGCATACTAGCTTACAGTCATGCAGGTATCATATACTCATCACATACACCCACTTATAACAATATTACTATCAAGACATATCCACACATACGTGGGTGGAGCTCAGGGATCCACTCATGCAGTTGTACACCCTACATGTAAATATCACATACAGTATATAACTACAACACAGTACATCCATACTCTACCTGCATCTCAGTCAAGTATATAACTCACTTACACACTACTCATACGTCAACCACTTATTAACACATGCACTTTAAATACAGTCACATGGCCATATAATCATCATACATATATTAAAATCAAATGCACATGCATACCTATTTACACACATACATATGCACATACATTCATACAGAATCAATTCTTAAATATCAAACCTCAGGGTGCATGTCTCAAGTTCCTGCTATCTGGTCCCATCCTAAGGCTGGACTCTACCCACCTTAGGTCTAAACTACTCTCAACACTGGGGTACTACACGTACTCATCCTACACAGCCGCAGTGCAGTGACCTGCATGGGCCACCAAATGTAAAGCCCCCACTCCCCGGGATACCCGATAAGTACGAATCCGTATCAGGTATTCCCGAAGAGGCAGGTGCTACGAAAAAGAAGTACAAAATTTCAAAACTCAAGCAGGGCCACTGCGCACTGCTGGGATAGTACCTGTAGCATTCCAAACATCACAGAAATACAAAAAGAGCCACCAACTCAAAACACCGGTATAACATATATATAAACTGTTCAATTACAACATCGATTACAAATCTCATATACAATACATAACCCAACTCACCCAAGCACATTATCGCACCCAAATTTCTCTCACACTCACCCCCACACTCAAATCCAACCAACTGGGCTCGTGGGCCTCTGACTCCAAGATCCAACACCTGAAAAATAACAACGGGACACGTCACAGCTTGACCCAGTAGGATGTCCAAACCCAACTCACATGGTGCACAAAGGTACACTGCATTAAGCAATAAACTAGAGCTAGCTCATGACATATCATGGCAAATTCACATGGAAATGCAAATGACATCAATAACAAACTGCATAACTGCGGCAGGAGGAAAGCCTGCAAAAACATGTGAGTACTACAGATAGAGTGGTGATCTGCAATATCAAGAAACTGAACTCTAGCATTACAGCATTTATCCCAAGGAACCTTGCTAATGGATCCAAGGAAAGGCAACTTAAATGAGACCCATTGAGTAGCTACCTAGTAACTTCCTCTAATGTGGGGGTGTGCATGGCATAACATATTACTAACTCGGTTTTGTTATGAAGCTTATGGTTTTCAGGAGTTCTTGAAATGCTTCATGTAGTAGTTCCTAGGTAAACTTGAACTTGCTCATAGTTAGGAAAACTACAATTCTCATTTAAATTGGAATGCTCACAAGACTCCATTATTGAGTTAATGGAAAACACTCTTTTCGATTGAAATGGAACCAAATGGATTCGAAAATCAAAGTTTGATAAAAGGGAGCTTTTAGGTACTTGTTGGTGGTGTTAATTAGGGTCATACACTCTCTAAAGCTTCCAACTTGAAGATTTTCAAAATCCTCTTACTCACTTTTCTTTTATACTAATTTTCCAAATGGGTGTTTATTTTAGCATGGAAATTTAAGGGAGCTAGCAAGTGCCATTTTGTGTGGTATTCCTAGCTTAAGTTTCTAATGCTTAGGATGTTGTGGAAATGCTCAAAAAAATTTAGGCAGAGTTTCTCCTGTATTTCTCAACATTGTCCAATTACAACATAAGTAATATATAGAAAGCAAGAATCATAGGAGAAATACCGTAAGGAAAGTTGGGACTAGCATGCACTGATATTAAGAATCAACATAACCCACTTGAAGATTTTGATGTAGAAATGCAACATTCTACATCTAAATCATTTACCTTTGCAATTTCCCCGACAAAACTCATGGACCAATTTAATTGGCAACCATTCCTTCACCCAAAATGAAGAGTACATAACGCTACTCTCATTAGCACAAATTTTTCCCATGAAGTTAGTAACCTTGGACATGATCCAAGAAGAAATGACCAACTAAAGCATAACTAATTCATTCAAGCGATAACAAGTGCATCAACTTTGATAAAGATCACAACTTGCATGAAAAAGAGGGTAATTTGCCTACAATTCAATAAAGATTTCCATGTTCCCATTAAATTAAACCAATAAAAAGGACTAACGACACAAAGGTGCCCACTTGCACATGTGTTCTCAATAAAATTAGCTTTAGTCAAGGAAGGTATGAATAATAATATCTTGCCCTTAAGTTGAGGCATTAATAATAACACCAACAATAACACGAAAAACAACAACTACTACGACAACAATAACAACAACATAACATCAACAACAACATTCTAGTTCAAGAGAAGGGAACACAACTTCAACCCAAATTCGTCTACTAGCAACCACCAAATACCACACTTTCCAACATACAACCATTTCAACACATAAAGCATTCATGACAACATTCATTTCAAATAAAATAGCAATCACATATATCTAACCACCAAGCACACAAATGCTCAATGATGCCATGATGCATATGAATCACAAGCAATGCGATGCAATGCAATGCAAGGGGGATCCCGTGAATGAGCCGGCGTGCACGTGCAAATGATTCTACTCCATTATCAACGTCGAGCCACCTAATGGATCAAAAGGTGGCCAACAACGTATTCACCCGCCTCCTACCGCGGCACTTTGTCCATACCCGTGCACTCCACCTCGTGTCCTAACGTGACCATGTCACCATGTCAACCATTCCATATTCCACAAGTTTCCAACACCACCTTTCCAATTTCCCAATTCATTTCATTTCCACATATAACCATCAACCCATAGCCCTTTTCACATAATCATTTCATCATCACATAGTTCACATTTTTCTTACAAGAACTTTGAGAGCAACTTCATTTGATCAATATAACAAAATGAGAGTTATTTCGTTTAATCAATGTAACGAAATGAAAACAATTTCAATTAATCAATATAACAAAATGAGAACTATTTCATTTAATCAATGTAACGAAAATGAGAACAATTACATTTTATCAATAAATCCACACATCAAAATGAGGGCAATATTACAATAATAATGAAGCAAGTCATTCCATTTCATGAAATTAAAGTCAACATTTTAATCTCATACCAAAACTCCCATTCCATTTCATATTTCATGTTTCATTCTCAGTTCACAACTTGTCTTCCACCAAAACAACACCATAGTACTAGGGCTCTTCAAAACCCTGGGCCGAATTTGAAGGGTGGCCTCAAGCCCCCAACTTCATCACATATCCCTAGCCGATTACACATCTCAATTTATTGTTCCCATATTTCACAATGTTCATACAAGGAAAGAAAATAAGTGATAAACTTCCAACATTTCAAAATGAAAGCAACTTATCATAATTAGCGAACAATCACTCAAGAGCATTATCAACACAAACATAGCAAATTGTGGCATTATATAATTCATTACACCATAACATAACAACTATCCATAGTCAATTTCACATAAGCATTTCATTATCAAATAATTCATGTGTACCATGCAAAGAAATTAAGTAATAAGGCTTCCAACAATCAAAAAGAGAGAAATTTTGCAAATTTATTGAAGCAAGGCATCCAAGATCAACATGGGACATATTTGTAGCATCAATTAATTCAAAATCATTCCAATTCAAATTAGAATGCACCATATAAAAAATTTGCCACAAATCCTAAAAATGCAACTGTGAACTCAAGATGAAATTGAATGAAACATATGAGTAGGGTTGGAATCTTACCTCAAAATCAAGAGAGCCACGCCATGGATGCAAGCTCCAAGCTCTAACATCCCAAATCTTCCTTTTGATTTCTCATCCCAACTCAACCCTATACAAGGCCCTCTTTCAATTCCTCTTTCAATTTCATGAATCCCCAACCCTCCTCCTTCAATTTCATGAAAACTCCATGAACCCATCAACAAACCCTAATTTCGAATTCCCCCCCTGGACCACCCTCTTCAAGCTCCAAACCCCAACTCCTCTTGATCCCAAGCTCCCACAACTGCAAGCTAATCACTAGGGTTCTAAAGGAGAATGAGAGATGGGGTTTGAGATTGAAAAATCAAGAAAGCAAACCTAGAAATTTCGGCCAGCTTTGTGTTGGGTTTTTTTTTTTTTTTTTGGGGGGGGGGGGGATTTTGGCCATGGAGTTGAAAGAAATTGAAGATGATGAATGGTAGAAGGAGGGGTTGGGCTAGGGCTTGATTCCTCTCTTCCTCCTCTTCTTTTCTTCTTCTTCTTCTCCTCCCTTTCCCCCATAATTCGGCAGCAAGAGCTCTGAAATTTTCGGCCTGGGCATGGGGATTCAGCTGGGAGCTTAAGGGAGAAGGAAATGAGGGAGAAGATGGGTATTTATAAGTTTGTCATTCTCAATCACATTCATTTCTGGAATTTGCAGGACAGTCCCAAACAGGGGCAGCTAACTCAATATTTTTGAACTACACTTAAGATTTTCTCCTCTTATGAGTTGTAGATATAGGTGTTATGCATTCACATATCAATTTTCATGATGTTTCACCAAGTATTCAATTTAATACAGAATTTACGGCGAAGGGTATACGTGCTGAAACTGTGTTGGAAAGTAAAACAGAAAGTGTCCTGTCTTGAGGACCAGATTGCTCCTAAATTCGGATAGATTCAGGAAAAATGAAAAGCTGTAAAGTTGTAGGGCTTGAAGTTAACTTTCCAACGAGACCAAGAACACACCATTTCGTTAAGAATTGAGGGATTGATCGCCGTTCTCGTAACATGTGTCAAAGCTGAGGAAAAAAGACATGCTGATTTCACGAAATTCCTATCCTAATTTCTAATCTGAATTTGGAAAGGTGTTCAACATGAAAGTTGGAGATAATAGTCCCAAATTTATGCCGTAAAATTTTCAGGACATTCGTAATTCTAAATTAGGAGAAATCATCAACACTTTAAGCATGTACTTCTGCCCAAATTCCCAGCAACTCCAAAGTAGCAAGCAAGCAACTTCTACTTAACAATTAATCAAGTCAACATGTTGATACTTGAGGAAAAATAAATATAAAACATAGCATCAATTAAATTCAACACTTCCTACAAATTCATTCGCATAATTCCCATTTCCATATACAAGAAAGTTTAATGAATGATAGCTTCCAACATACGAAAAGAGAGCAATTTCACAAAATAGATGAAACCAACAATCAAGACAGTGGGATGAAACCAACAATCAAACCCTCTTTTCTCATCTATCAGTCTAGCCCACCTATGGAAGCCCAATCAACAGTAACTAACAATAATCCAAACCCAACTCTAGCTACCAAATTAACTAAGGCCATAACAATAGTAATAATAATATCAATCAACATCACCAATAATAAAAATACACATACCCAAAAATAATAACTTCACCGAAAATAACAACCAAACATCAATAATACCAATGTCATTCATTAATAACTATCACAACATCACCATTAATCATGAACATGCCGCTTTACTACACATACTCACAAGCTAAAATCGCCAAGCACGCTAATGAACACTAATAGCACGCTAACAATAATATTAATTTACTATCCAACCACACACATTAACCCATATATCCAAATCATATCATAGTCACCTTAGAGCCATACATGTAGGAAATCACTATACACACAACAAAATTACTATACGCACATACGCAAACAGCATTTTACACATACGGGCATTACAAAAACCCTGTGGGAAAAAACCAATAGCGAAAGGAAAAGAGTACAACACTCCATAACTTTTCCTGATTTGGGGATGTGTCGAGGGATGGATACTTCTGGATCCAGAGTCAATGTGGTTGCCTCGTTAAAACATTGACTATGGAAAACCCTGATCAAGCTCCAGGCTTGCAGATATCCTATATATCTATACATTAATCTCCTATGCGTCTATACATCCATCTCATCTACAACATTCCGAAAGCAAATGTAAAGTACAAACATCACTCATCTATACAAGTTTCACTTATATAAGGTAGAAGCTGAAACTAAAGGGGCGATGCGAACTTGGTAGACAGCTCCAGGTCTCAAACGTCATTGTCTGCGAGATACTTCAGGACCTAGCTTTGTGTATTCTTGAATTGCTTCTTGGATGATGAGATTCTCGGGATGGAAGGAGGATGTAGACTTGGGAGGATTCTGTGTAGATCTTCAGGACGTGGACGTCCCTTTTATGCTATTCATCGCGATGATCTGTAACTTCCATATGCAAATATATTTAACATGGAGGATTTATCCTCGACCCTTGGAGATAGCGCAGTAGCTACAAATCTCTGGTCTAGTGGTGCGCTGCACTGTACCTGGCTAATAGCTATACTGCTAACGCTCAAAAGAGACGCATGCAGTTGGCCAAGTAAAGGAGTGTTTCAAAGACACTTAAGGTACTTCTGGACCTTATATATTCTTCCCCTCTTCCATCTAACAGAAAGGGGTCTTTTAATGTGTATCCATACAACCAAATAAGTGTATTTAGTGGATAATGATTTTCATGTTTCTTCATCAATCATCATTGTATGAAGTTTTCATCTTCGGGATGATTAATAATAGTTCATCTTTAGGATGATAGTTCATCTTCAGGATGATTAATGTCATCTTCAGGATGATAGTTCATCTTTATGATGATAGTGCATCTTCAGGATGGTGTATTCTGTAAGCCAAGAATTTATGCCTAGCTAGGACTTTCATATCATATCATATCATATCATATTTGATAGATAGGCTTTATCAGATATTTCGGTATTTTCTCTTCACGAGATCCGATAATATTTTGAGTTATTAAAATAATATCAATTCTTTTAATTTTCTCTCTTAAAAATAATACTGTTTTTAAGAGGTGCCAACAACAACCTTTTAGTATGAGGCCTTTAAGGATCTCTGTCTAGGTTGTCTTTCCTTTAATCATATTATTAATATATATCCCAAAAAAGGAAAGTAAAGAAAAAAATTTATACATGCAGTTGAAGAAATTTTATATAGGTAATGTTGTCACATCCAATAGCAACATCAACCAAAAATTTCCTCCTTTTGCCATTTGTTGGGTTACGCCTTGACATAAACCAGTCGATGCATCCGATTCATCTTGTAAGTGAGTTCAGCTCATCTTACTTGATTACTTCCTGGTTTGAGCAATTTACTCCTCTAAAGCTATAGCAAATTAAAATGCCTATAGCTAACGATTTTATTATAATTCTCATACAATATTCAGTTATCCCACAGGATTTGATATCATGTTTAATATCAGGACTTCAGGTCTATACACCCCATATTTCATAAGTGAGTCTAGCTCACCTTATTATTGCCTCATTCCACATTATTATAATTTGGCCAAATCTCTATGTTTGCTTCAGGCAAAGCAGAGTTGTGGAAACGATATTTTATATTTAACTGGTAAAGTGAAATATGAGAGAATTTGTTGACAAAATGTGTTCTTTGTTGCCCAAAACTCACCACATACGTACTATAATCATTTGATTTCTCCCAGAAGTGTCTCCTTCACGACGCGTTGAAGAAGTGAATGTTTTGGGACGAATAAAGATTATGGACAGATCCAGAATGGGTCCTTAGCCACCAAGTTGGAATAAGATTCTGGATTTGAGCTCACTTTCCTATGGTGGTATATCTTTTTCGGTCTCCAGGAGTAGATTTCTCTTTTTGGAGCCTAGTGGTATGTTCTCTCATCTCTTAAGGACATCCATTTCTGCTGCTAGTGGATTGCATTTATGTCAATCCTAGCTGGATTATTTGCAGCAGGGATATGAAAGTTTGACAATATTTAAATTGTCAGTCTGATTATAATCAGATCATATGTATCTACTTTTTAAATGATCAATTTGAGCTTCAGGCTCATAGATGATTTGAACCAAATAGGAAATTTGAAGGATCTTTAGGATCCTTATTACCATCAACACACAATCTTTAAGATGTGTACTAATGCCTTACTCATACGAGATTTTTGGAATCTATTCATCAAAGGTGATTAGTCCTGATGAATGTGTTCACTTTATGGCATCATGACTGTTTATGTAGTGTTGCTTCAGGAACACGGACACAGCGTTGCAGACGTACCATCTTTAAGATGTGCTCTAAACCCATTCTTAGAAAATGTTTATATGAAGTTGATCAGGCTCATATAAAAAGGTTCTAATGGTGTGTTTAGCTGAGTGTACGCAACCACTGTTGCTAATTATTTATGATTGCCCATTTTTATCCAATGTTACCACTATTTTTAAAAAAAAAATGTGGTTGGATAATGACCATTTTTAGAGGATATATTGGTAAGTACACTAAAGGTATATCATTAGTCCTATTAAGGGAGTGGAAAAAGCCTATTTATATCCCTTAAATACTCTTAAGAGACCTAAAGGTCTTCAGTTTCATTAATGATGATAGTAAGTGTATCATCTAATTTATTTTTGAGGATGTTATGAGGGTCAATGTCCACATGAAGTGGAAATGATTTCATAATTTTTTTGTTCATTTATTTGGGATAAAGAAAATGCACCAATCTGAATAAACATTGTTTTCTTCAGATATATATGATTTGTTTAAACAAACATCAATCCTGGGCAGCATATTTATCGTTCCTAAGTTAATACTTGGACGATTTTGGACACTTCAGGTGTTCCAATTTTTCATCTCTTTGAATTTATTTTGGGACAAAGCTTCAGTCTTTATTTATTTTGAGAGTAATAGACATCCTCTTTTTAGAGTATTCAGGCTTAAAAATCCTGAATTTCAAAAAACAGAAATCACAGAAAAGATTTTTTAAATAACTTATACTGTAAAATACTTTTTAAAAGTATATATATATATACTTAAACTCACTAAGAAATATGTTGTGGCACCAGATTAAAAATTGTGTTTATAAAATTTATTTGTCCTCTAGGAGTGGCTAATTATACAATAAGTAGGTCGACTTTTAGTCAGTTTAGACTAGCAATGTATATATATTTCAATGATATAAACTAATTACTTTTCATATTGCAAAAGCATTAGGAGTACTTATGAGAGCTTCTGGTTCTAATCTTAGTTTGTCATTTCCTACTCCATTTCGAGTAATATTTTCCCTTATTTTTTTATTTCAGGTCATGTTGGATCCGGAACTTCCCATGATTTCAATTTTACTTATTTATAAAGGACAATGAAAATTAGTCTTACTAAGGAGACATAAGCAGGGGGTTGAGCAAATTATTTTATCCTTCCACTTTTCTAATTAATTATAGACTTTTAAAAGTCTATTTGAATACTCGAGTATGGCTTCAGGCCATTTTCTTGAGGTGTTCAAATTTTATGTGGATAGTTAATCATGTTCAAAGGGAACAAATACGTGGGTGCGTAATATATTTCTCACTTATTTATTAAGACACGACTTCAGGCGTATGCTTATATTCAAGGCTAGATTAAAAAATCTTTCCTTGTAAAAATAAAGGAGAGTACTCTTTTAAATAGTTTAGCGGTATTATGAAAAACTTCCGGTGTCCATATTGGATTATATAGATCATATATCTTATAGATCAATTTTCCACGAAGTGTGCATCTTTTATAAAGATAGCAGTTATAATTTTCGCATAATCCATCGTATTTGTTTTGTTTTGATATTTAATATGATTTGAACTTCATGTTCAATTTTCAACAAAGATATGATATTTAAACTTGTTGAAATATTATTTAATCTGTTTGTGGCATAATATTTAATCTTAGTATGAGTATTAACATGAAAAACAGTTATATAAGAAAATAGACTAAGTTTTAACATGCAAAACAAAATAGTAAAACAATTGTGCAATAATCTAGTTGTTCATAAGATGTCTTCGATTTTTATGACGCATACCCAAAAATTTCATGGGAATTTAACCCCAAAAAGAAAAATTTTATGGGTACGTGGTGGCGGCGGAGGCTTCTGGCCATCCGCGGTATGCATCGTGTCAGTTTGATTATGTTCAGAAAAATTTAAACTGAACAACATGTGTCACGACCCGCTTCCCTAAAATGGAGGCGAGACGTGAAAAGGTCCGCACGAGAGTGGAGCTGTGAAGCCCCAAACCCGATAAGCGTCAATAAAACATAAGCAGGTCCCTGTAACCACAAACGGAACAACAATAATAACACAAGGAGAGACAGAAATAAAATCTCATATCTCATAATTTGTCCAACATGAAAATTAAGTTCAACATCCAGAAAAGCCACCAGGCTAAAAGAAAGAGTCTAAAGGCCCAGAACAAGGCCAACAAAAGGAACAATGTAACAAGTATAGGTGCTACGCACCGACAACAAAATAGCAGTCTAAAACAAAAAGGAAAGCTCAACGAAGACACTAGGACTGGTCCCCAGTGTCCACGTACTCCTCGCCAAACACAGGCTCGGGCTCGGCGTCAGCAAACACCTCGTCCTCAACAATGTACTCAGGCTCAGGATCTAACATGTGTCACCCAAAAGAGTAAAGGGGCACATGTCAGCAAGTCTAAAAGGCTTGGGCAAGGAAACTGAAAGTAAGGCAAACTAACAACCTAGCAGTTATAGTATGCATGACATGTCAGTTATGGTATGAGTGCACACGTAAGACATGGTGAACCCACAAGTACAAGAGAACAATTTATCAAGGCATGTCAAGAGTAGCCAAGCTACTATCAATCTCAATCTTTTCACTAGTCACGTTTCAAGTTGTTTGTAGATGTTTACGCCTTACAGCTGAACTGTTGGACGTTCACACTGATTGGCCGCTTAACACTACCCCGGAACCCAGAGTTTACGTCTTACAACTGCAGTTGCTGATCGGGCAGACTCCCAGTTGAATGGCCGCTTAACTCTTACCCCAAAACCCACATGTAAACGAGCCAAGGTCCCTGTACACGAGCTCAGTAAATGAGCCAGGGTTGCCCCGCACAAGAGCTCGTTTCCTGGATCGCAACCCAGGAGCGTATTTCATTTGGCATAGGGGTGCACCTAGCCTCAATCATTTCACAAGATGTAGCGGAGCTACGCAATCACGGGAACACTTAAAAATGCAATGACATGACAATTAATTTGCGTACCGTTAATGGAAATTAAACATGACATGGTAGTTATGCAACATGATAAATGTCGGTTCTAGCTTCGTTGTCAAGCTAGTTCCTAAAATTGCGCCTAGGCGAGTATCATTTCGTCGCCTAGTCTCTTTTACGCCTACAACAAGCAAATGGCCTAAGACATGGCCCAAAACCCTAAGTGACAAGTTTCACTTGCCTAGCACCGAGGATGACGATCAACGAGGCCGTCACACAAATGCTAACTACGACGATGAGATCACTGCCATGGCAAAACAATATTAGAACAACATCCAACCTAGTTTTATTAGGGTTTCACAAAACACAATGGGTTATGAAAACATTAAGAGATCGATTTATTACCGTATCGGAAGCGGAAGAACGATGCCGATCAAGCACTGCAACGGAAGAAATGATCCGGGGACCCTAGGGTTCAGATCTGGAATGGATGGGGAAAATCTGGAGAAATGGGGTTTTGGAGATTTTTGGGGGTTGGAGATGACCTAGGGCATGGTGGTAGACCAAAATAGAGAGGGAAACTCCAAGGGAGGAAGGAATGGCTTGGGAAAATGTTGGAGGGTGATTTGGGGAAGAAGGAGGCTCAGAAAAATGAAAGAGGGATGAAAGAAATCGTGGGTGGGGTTTAAATAGGAAGTGCTGGCGGCTGCCCAGAAATTAGGGTTTCGACACTGATTAGTCGGTCAAAGAAGGTTGGCTGACCGACTAGTTTAGCAACTAGTCGGTCGGTCGATTAGCTGTGACCGACTAACACCAAGCAGCGAAATTAGGGAAAAATCTGGGTAATGAATTAGTCGGTCTATGAAGGCCCGTCGACCGACTAGTTTGCAACATAGTCGGTCGGTGAGTGTTCATGGACCGACTAACGATAAACAGTAACTTAGGTGAAATCTACTGACAGAAACTAGTCGGTCTGAGAGCAAGTTTTGACCGACTAGTTGAGCATCTAGTCGGTCGGTGATTATTCTTAGACCAACTAAAAGTAAACAGTAACTTCTGTACAATTAACAAAGCCCACTAGTCGGTCCATGAAGGTTTACCGACCGACTAAATCGTCATCTAGCCGGTCGGTTCCCCTTCTTACTGATCGGTCCATATTTTACACCTTTTTTCTGCATATTTTCATGTCATTTCGATCACCCATATCACGCTTTTCACGATTATTCGACGATATTGCGTTACTTTTCACTATTTCTTGTTTTTGTCAGATTTTAGGAAATATGGAGCGATCGAGAGCAAAAATGAGCTTAAAGAATTTGCACCCACTCCGGAGTGTCAACCATGGCTCTTTTGAGGGTTATTCTGCAATGTAAGACGAGTGGAAGAAGAAAGAACGTCGTAGGAGCGACGAGGAAGCGAAAAGATGGAGATTGGGCATTTTCAGCATGCCACTCGACCGAGTGAAGGAGTCACTCGGCCGAGCATTGAGACCCCGTTCGGCCGGCCAGATCGGACACGCAACAGAGATGTATCAGCGTGCACTCGGCCGAGCATCGCACGCCCACTCGGCCGAGTTCAGAGACTCCGTCCGCCCGAGTGGCACCCAGACGACGGCGAGCCAAAATGTCCAACTCTCTATAATCCGTCAGTCGACTACGAGCTCCGACTCGGCCGAGTTCCAAAAGCCACTCGGCCGAGTGACATTTGCCACTCGGCCGAGTGATGCCGAGGACACGAAGCGCCCAGATTTTCAGATATCATCCAACTCTTTTGAAATCTGCTATCATTCCAGTGGGTAATTATTTTTCTCATATTTTTTTATGGATAGCATATTTCATGACGATTCCAACGCCGCCAAGAACATGCAAATCGGAGGTCGGATGAAATCTGGAGAATTTCTGCAAGTCGATGCTGCAGTGCTGGAATTTGCATGTCAGTGTCACTCGGCCGAGTGACATTTCCACTCGGCCGAGTGACCAGTTTTTGATAGTTTTTGACAGTTTTGACAGTGTGCTGTTTTCTGGAGTTTCTGTAACCGAGTGAGATTTCCACTCGACCGAGTGAGCTGTCCACTCGACCGAGTGAGATTTCCACTCGGCCGAGTCGTAACTGGCGCAGATTTCTGGGCACGCGCAGATTCAGTTTTGGGCCCGAATTTCAGGGGCTTTTTAGGCAGTTTTGCTAGGGTTTTTTGGGGGCTATTTAAGGGGTTTTGTAGCCACCATTAGAGGAGACCCCCATGTTTTCTTAGGTTCCAAGATGTTTTCTTATTGATTATTTTAGAGGTTAGGCCATGCCCTAGGCCCCCTCTTGGATCAAAAAGCTTGTATTTGGATTGGAATTCTTCATCAAAGCTAAGTATCTTTGTTCTTATTCTTTGAATCTTTGATTTGATATCTTTTTGTATGCAAGCTATGGTTTTTATTGATTCTTATATCCTTATTGCTATGCTAGAGTAGATTTGTTGTTCTAGGGCATGGGGATGAACCCTGTGGATCTAATTTCATATTTGTGATGAATGAATTTCTAAATTGCTAGAATTGCTAGGAGGTTAGGTTGTGATTGATTTACTACGGATAGCTAGGGATTTCCATCGATTTGGGATTTGCAAGAGATTGGATTCTAATCGATGGGAAGGCCTAGATATTCGATTTAGATTTACAATTGGATTTCTCTAGATTTGGTTTGCAAGAGATTGGACCAAAGCTAGGATTTTTAATTGTAAATCTATACCCATATTCGTTTGCAAGAGATTGGACGAATACGAACTATCACAACCTAGATCGTAACTCGAGTTTGCACGAGAGTGGGCTCGAGGAGCGATTGGACGATGATGTCGATCTTCATGCTAGCGGCTTAGGTTAGGGTTTGCAAGAGATTGTGCCCTAATCTAGGTTGCTATAGACCGGCAATAGCGCGAGAGCGTGAGCTTGGTTCTTTATTGAGTTACGACTAGTTCACCTCAACACAAGTCTAGTAATATTGTGATTCACTATTTACGATGATGTATGACGATCCGTAGTGGAAATTTCCTAGCCCTAGACACTTTTATTATATTGTATTTGAATCGATATTTGACCGATTTCTTTATCATCGACACCGACATCCACCACCATTTCCATTATATCATACCATAGCCATCTCCACCAATAAAACATTCGTAGTCGAGCCAACCTAGGATAGATTGGAACCAACACCACCTCCTCGTGTTCGATACCCGCTCGCCACTTGACCGTGCGCTTGCGGTAAAACTACAATCGTTCTCCGGGTGTGTATCCGGGTTCGACCAAGTTTTTGGCGCCGTTGCCGAGGATTCATCTCCGTGTATTTGCGCCATAGCTAGGTCACTCTAGGGTTGCATTTTGAAAGTGATCAAGTTTTTGGCGCCGTTGTCGGGGAGGTGTTTCCCGTTAGGTGCCAATTTGTCACAATTAGGTTGATTAGACTACATTAATAAAAAAACATTGAGAGAGATTTTTTCCCACCACCTGCTATTATTATCTTTATCTCTCTTTGTACCACTGACGTCTTTTCCAGGTTGTTTACTTTGATTGATCAGGCGCAGTTGTTGCAGCGATGGTGCTTCCAAAGAAAATGCGAGCGGGCTCTATACAATCCTACATATATCTCGCTGCATTCTATCAGGCTGATGGAGAATCATTCGGGGAAGCCTTGTCTAGGTTTGAAGGAATGTTAGAAATGTTCCAGACGGAGTCAGACCATGAGTGGAATGACTCCACGCTATTTGATATCTTCACTAGAAGGCTAAAGGGACCCTCACGTGAGTTTCTGAAGAGGATGCAAGTGGAAAAGTTCAGTGATTTGCAGTTGGCAGCAGCCTTGGAGCAAACGATAGATGATGCTCGATCTACTGGTTCACTAACCGTTACGGTAAGTAAACCATACGACCAAGTATTCATCGATTTTGTTATGGCTAATGTCTCTAGTGCAGGTACTATCATAGATGGAGTGTATGCTTCACTTGAAGGTGATCATATCCACCTTTACACCATCAACACTCCACAAATAGAGACATCTGAACTGTCAAAGGAGGACACATATATGGACCTATTGAGAAACATTGTTGACGTAGTTCGAGATTCCGGTCCATTGACAATAACGGCAGGTGATCCTTTTGAGCTTGAATTTCAAAACTTTATTACTCATTGTATCTCTTCCACAGGCACAATTGATGATGGAGTCTATGCTCTAGTTGAGGGGCACAAGAACCATTTTTACACCACGTTCGAGATACATGAGCCTATAGAACCACCTTGTGCCGTCGTCGCCTCCCCCTGCCACCCACCTGAGTCAGAGCAGACTATACCATCAGAGGATATTATTGTGGAGGACATGCATACAGTAGTGGAGCAGACCATCGAGGAGGACGTGACTTTGGACGATGACATCTGCACACAGATGGAGCCCGAATTGTGCCCCCTCCTTTCGAGCTACCGCAGCCATCCCCACCTTCTACAAAGGCTGAGCATCCCTCAGAGGCCTACCCTTCCACTGACGCCGAGGACAATCCCACAGAGCTTATGGCTCCCCTTCAGGGAGATCTCTTTACTCCCTCGCCCTTTATATTTGATTCCCCTCCCCTGTATGATGCTTGCTATGATTCAGATTTTGGCGACTCATCGTGCCTTTTGTAGGATTCATGTACATACGATCAAGAGGTACGATGGGACGTATACGAGGAGGAGAGCGAGGAGTTAGCACCCATGGACGCTATTGGATATGATCAGGAGGTGCGATGGGATAAGTCTGACAATGATGAGGAGCTGCCTGATGAGACCTACGCTTATATGCACAAGCTACTTGAACAACCCGAGGCGAACAATGAGGAGTTGATCGACGTGGTATACGAGAGTGGAGATTTATTTCCAGGGAAGTGTTGTCAACCGTCTTTGATTTTAAATACTTATGTTGATGACCCTCTTTGGAATACATTTATTTTGGGGAAGAATTATCCACATCAGATTGTTGCGGCTTATCTCTTGCAAGGTACAGGTGGAGTCCTTGGAGAGGTGCTGGGAGCCGCATTGCTGGAGTCTGATGGAGTCCATGAACACACGCGTCTGGCGGAGCCACGGAAGGATCGGTTGGAGCAGTTGCCTGCACCGGCAAAGATACTGGATCCGCCTTTTGCTATATGTGATATCAATCTAGTAGTGCAGAAATTTTTATGCTTTTAATAAACCTGAATCCTCTTGAAAGCGAGGGGACCGTATAGATTTGATTGAATAAATATCACCTCTTATGACGGCAACAAAAAATTTTTACACCCGAAACCCATTATATATATTAATTGCTCTCTCCATATTTTGATGTGTCACATCCTTTTGCTCACCACATTCGAGCATTTCTTTCAAGTAAAACCTTACTTTCTTATTCGTTTGACTTGATCACGCTTTGCAAAGCCATGATATTTTTGGTCAAGTCATTTGAATATGATTGTTTGGTATAAGCTTGGGGGAAGGCGCTCTCATGCATCATTGTATGTGCATGTAGTTGCATTAGGATTTCATATCATTCATTTCATCATTTTTCATTCACCCCCCCCTTATTATTATCGTTGTTCCTCATATTCTTTCATTATGATCACATTGAGGACAATGTGAAGTTTAAGCTTGGGGGAGTGCATTTCCATGCCATTTAGATGCATTAGTTGGATTTTTATTTTATTTTAGGGTTTTTTTTAGAATTTTTCAAAATTTTGCATCATCTTTTTGAATTTTCCATCTTATTTTCCTTTTATGTGTGTTCATGCATCATGTTGTGTGCTTGTTTTTCTTTTCTTTCCTCTCTTCTATTTTTATATCTTTATTTTCTTTTCCTCCTTTTGCTAGATTTGTTCCTTATGATGATATCTCTTATTGCTTTAGCAACCATCACGATGCTTATTATTCCTTGCCATGCTATTTAATGTATTCCATATTTTTGCTATTCACATATGCTTGCAAATCTATTTCTTTTGATGATTCCTCTACATGAATGCATGATATTAATTGAAACTGAATGTATGGATTAGTGTTTAGTATACTTTTGTTGGAAATGCACCAAGATTCACACATCATTAGTATATCTGAAGCATCAGTTTTATTGTCTTATTCACCTTCTGTTGCATGCCTGATATGATTGTGCGCTTTACCGCTTGACTTCACTTTTCATTGAGATGATTGAGAATATCCATGCTTACATATTAGTTTTAGTTGAAGTATTATTTTATTGAACTGTTCGTGCACATCTTAGAGTGAACCGAGTGCTACATTATTTCCTTCTCCACAAATATCTTTTATTCTCTACATGTCGCTTGAGTTCACCTCCTAAAGCTACTTCTATCTCATCTATTTCCCAAAAATTCCCACAAAAGAAAAAGTTAGCTCTAAAAGTCCAAAAAGCCAAAAAGGAGCCAAAATCCAAAAAATACAAATCATATAGCTCCTACAAAAATCCAAAAAGAAAAATGAGAAACAAAGTCCAAAAGAAAAAAAAATATTTCTCTATCTCATTATTGGAGCCACAAAATACTTGGGAAAACCAAGGCAAAAATCCCATTTTCCACTATTATATTCCTTTGGATGCGACGTCTCAAGCTAAGCTTGGGGGTGAATTCATTTGACCATATGATTGAGTATGACATTAGAGTGGAGACGTGCATGAATGGGAATATTCGATAATGCTTAGACTTTGCAAAATATATTAGATATGGAGATTTTTCATGATTTGAAATAAATATGTGAATGCCATGACTTTTATTCTATTCTCTATTGCATGCTTGGTGTGTATCTTATATGCTTCATTTATAACTTTTGATTGAAAAGTGCATCGCCAACATTTGTATATTAAATTCTATGAAATGCGTGATGTGGATATGAATTGATTGTATGAATTTAGAGAGTCCCTCTTATTGTTCTTAAAAGCTTGCAAGTACCATGTTTATGAAAGATATGAAATCCTTATAGCATGTGATTTGTATTTTCCAAGTCATCGTGATGTGTAGCTTATGGCTTGAGATCTGAGAGTATAATCTAGCGACCCCTTCCACTTCGTATTCTTTTATTTCATTTCCCTTATTTTTCATCTCCCGAGTTCGTCTTTTTACTTATCTTCCTCGAGGACGAGTAAGAGGTAAGCTTGGGGGATTTTGATCGGTCCATATTTTACACCTTTTTTCTGCATATTTTCATGTCATTTCGATCACCCATATCACGCTTTTCACGATTATTCGACGATATTGCGTTACTTTTCAATATTTCTTGTTTTTGTCAGATTTTAGGAAATATAGAGCGATCGGGAGCAAAAATGAGCTTAAAAGATTTGCACCCACTCCGGAGTGTCAACCATGGATCTTTTGAGGGTTATTCTGCAATGTAAGACGAGTGGAAGAAGAAAGAACGTCGTAGGAGCGACGAGGAAGCGAAAAGATGGAGATTGGGCATTTTCAGCATGCCACTCGGCCAAGTGAAGGAGTCACTCGGCCGAGCATTGAGACCCCGTTCGGCCGGCCAGATCGGACACGTAACAGAGATGTATCAGCGTGCACTCAACCGAGCATCGCACGCCCACTCGGCCGAGTTCAGAGACTCCGTCCGCCCGAGTGGCACCCAGACGACGGCGAGCCAAAATGTCCAACTCTCTATAATCCGTCAGTCGACTACGAGCTCCGACTCGGCCGAGTTCCAAAAGCCACTCGGCCGAGTGATGCCGAGGACACGAAGCGCCCAGATTTTCAGACATCATCCAACTCTTTTGAAATCTGCTATCATTCCAGTGGGTAATTATTTTTCTCATATTTTTTTATGGATAGCATATTTCATGACGATTCCAACGCCGCCAAGAACATGCAAATCGGAGGTCGGATGAAATCTGGAGAATTTCTGCAAGTCGATGCTGCAGTGCTGGAATTTGCATGTCAGTGTCACTCGGCCGAGTGACATTTCCACTCGACCGAGTGACCAGTTTTTGATAGTTTTTGACAGTTTTGACAGTGTGCTGTTTTCTGGAGTTTCTGTAACCGAGTGAGATTTCCACTCGACCGAGTGAGCTGTCCACTCGACCGAGTGAGATTTCCACTCGGCCGAGTCGTAACTGGCGCAGATTTCTGGGCACGCGCAGATTCAGTTTTGGGCCCGAATTTCAGGGGCTTTTTAGGCAGTTTTGCTAGGGTTTTTTGGGGGCTATTTAAGGGGTTTTGTAGCCACCATTAGAGGAGGCCCCCCATGTTTTCTTAGGTTCCAAGATGTTTTCTTATTGATTATTTTAGAGGTTAGGCCATGCCCTAGGCCCCCTCTTGGATCAAAAAGCTTGTATTTGGATTGGAATTCTTCATCAAAGCTAAGTATCTTTGTTCTTATTCTTTGAATCTTTGATTTGATATCTTTTTGTATGCAAGCTATGGTTTTTATTGATTCTTATATCCTTATTGCTATGCTAGAGTAGATTTGTTGTTCTAGGGCATGGGGATGAACCCTATGGATCTAATTTCATATTTGTGATGAATGAATTTCTAAATTGCTAGAATTGCTAGGAGGTTAGGTTGTGATTGATTTACTACGGATAGCTAGGGATTTCCATCGATTTGGGATTTGCAAGAGATTGGATTCTAATCGATGGGAAGGCCTAGATATTCGATTTAGATTTACAATTGGATTTCTCTAGATTTGGTTTGCAAGAGATTGGACCAAAGCTAGGATTTTTAATTGTAAATCTATACCCATATTCGTTTGCAAGAGATTGGACGAATACGAACTATCACAACCTAGATCGTAACTCGAGTTTGCACGAGAGTGGGCTCGAGGAGCGATTGGACGATGATGTCGATCTTCATGCTAGCGGCTTAGGTTAGGGTTTGCAAGAGATTGTGCCCTAATCTAGGTTGCTATAGACCGGCAATAGCGCGAGAGCGTGAGCTTGGTTCTTTATTGAGTTACGACTAGTTCACCTCAACACAAGTCTAGTAATATCGAGATTCACTATTTACGATGATGTATGACGATCCGTAGTGGGAATTCCCTAGCCCTAGACACTGTTATTATATTGTATTTGAATCGATATTTGACCGATTTCTTTATCATCGACACCGACATCCACCACCATTTCCATTATATCATACCATAGTCATCTCCACCAATAAAACATTCGTAGTCGAGCCAACCTAGGATAGATTGGAACCAACACCACCTCCTCGTGTTCGATACCCGCTCGCCACTTGACCGTGCGCTTGCGGTAAAACTACAATCGTTCTCCGGGTGTGTATCCGGGTTTGACCAAGTTTTTGGCGCCGTTGCCGGGGATTCATCTCCGTGTATTTGCGCCATAGCTAGGTCACTCTACGGTTGCATTTTGGAAGCGATCACTTACACCGGCTAACGTGCACAGAAAGTTCCGAAATAGAGCGCGAAGCTCCAGGATCGATTCCTAAGACCCCTAGGTTTGATCTAACAATAAGATATGACTGATATGAAGCCCGTCACGAATGACTTACTCCAAAATCGACGATTCTAAGGAAGAAGCTAGAAAATCACGACGAAACGATCGAAAATGAAAGCTACGGAGACGAAAACCACACATGAGGAGAAAATCCATCAAAACATATAATATAATATAATAAATCACGATACATGAAAACCAGTTGTTACATCCTCCCCTACTTAAGAAAAATTCCGTCCTCGGAATTTCCCAACACTCACGTGTCCGGAAACAAAAGTGGGTAGCACTCTCGCATCTCATCCTCATTCTCCCAAGTAAACTCTCCAGGCGAGCCATGTCGCCACATCACCCTCACAAGGTTGACAACCTTGTTTCGGAGTGACTTCTGACGCCTGTCCAGAATCTGCACAGGCTGCTGGTCATACGTCATATCAGGGCGAACAGTAATCTCCGAGAAATCCACAGCATGAGATGGATCGCTAATGTATCGACGAAGCTGCGACACATGGAAAACATTGTGAACTCCTTCCAAAGATGGCGGCAAGGCTAAGCGGTAGGCTACCTCGCCAACTTTCTCCAGAATGTCAAACGGTCCAATGTATCGCGGGCTCAACTTTCCTCGCTTCCCAAAGCGAATCACACCACGATTCGGGGAAATCTTCAAGAACACATGGTCGACCGGCTGAAACTCCAAAGGACGATGTTTAGCATCTGCCCAATGCTTAAAACGGTCCTGATCAATCCTCAACCTCTCCCGAATGTTCCTGACAATATCCACGGCCTCCACAATCATCTCAGGTCCCAACAGCTCCCGGTCACCAACGTCATCCCAACTCAATGTCGATCGACATTTCCTCCCATAAAGAGCAGCGAAAGGCGACATGCCAATACTCGCTTGGAAGCTGTTGTTGTAAGAGAACTCTACCAGATGTAGATGGTCCTCCCACGAACCCTTGAAATCCAACATGCACGCCCTCAGCATGTCCTCTAAGATCTGAATCGTCCTCTCGGACTGGCCATCCGTCTGCGGATGGTATGCCGTGCTGAAACTCAGACGTGTACCCAAACTCTTCTGCAAACTCTGCCAGAACTGAGATGTGAACCTCGTGTCTCTGTCCGACACGATACTCACGGGGACTCCGTGAATTCGTACGACCTCCTGCACGATTCACGTTACATCACTATCCAAACTAGGAAAAGAAATAAAAACGGAGAGTAAAAGAATTTACCTCCATATATCTCCTCGCTAGCGCCTCAGTGGACTGTCCCACTCGAAACGGAATAAAGTGCGCGGATTTGGTCAATCGATCTACGATCACCAAAATCGCGTCATTCTGCTTCGGACTCCGAGGTAGTCCAGTCACGAAATCCATAGTGATGTGTTGCCATTTCCACTCTGGAATCGGAAGCGGTTGTAGCAACCCTGCCGTACGCTGATGCTCCGCCTTTACCTGCTGGCAAACCAAGCACTTAGCCACACTCCGAGCCACACTCCTCTTCATACCATGCCACCAATAGTTCAAACGAAGATCCTGGTACATATTGGTGCCACCAGGATGCACAGAATACGGCGAACTATGTGCCTCCACCATCAACTCCTCTCAATATCCCCATCTGGCACACACAACCTGGCTCCAAACCTCAGCGAGCCATCCTCATGAATCAAAAAGTCAGTCCGCAGACCGGCTTCCACCTGCTCCCGAATCTTCACCAGCTTTGGATCCTCTGCTTGGCCAGCCTTGATCCGATCCACGATCGTCGACTGTATCTGCATACACATCAACGAAGAAACCTCCCCAGGAAGAACAATCTCCACACCAGACTTGCAAAAATCCTGCTGCAATCTCCACTGCGAAGTCAAAATTATCACCGCCGGAAGCCTACTCAGCGCATCAGGAACCACATTCACCTTGCCAGGGTGATACTGCAAATCAATCTCATAATCCTCCATGAGATCCAACCATCGACGCTGTCGCATGTTGAGCTCCTTCTGAGTAAAAATATACTTCAAGCTTTTGTGATCGGTGAAGATCTTCACTTTCTCACTCAGCAAGAAGTGCCTCCAAATCTTAAGAGCAAACTCAACGGCAGCCAACTCCAAATCATGCGTTGGGTAATTCTTCTCATGAACCTTGAGCTGACGCGAAGCATACGCCACAACATGCCCGTGCTGATGCAACACACAACCGAGACCCTTGCCAGAAGCATCGCAAAAGATCTCAAATCCACCGCTGCGATCAGTCACAACAAGAATAGGGGCAGTCGTCAATCTCTCCCTCAGAACACCAAAAGCATTCTCACAATCACCCGACCAAACAAAAGGTACATCCTTCCGCGTCAATCTGGTCATCGGCTCGGCAATACGGGAAAAGTCCTTAATGAAGCGCCGATAGTAACCAGCAAGCCCCAAGGAAACTCTGGATCTCAGACGCTGACTGCGGAACATGCCACTCTCTGAAGGCCCTAATCTTCTCAGGATCCACTGAAATACCATCTCCAGTCACCACATGCCTAAGAAAAGCAACTCTGTCCAGCCAAAACTCGCACTTCGAAAACTTAGCATACAACCGATGCTTCCTCAAAATCTCCAACACCGTCCTCAAGTGTGATGCATGCTCCTCCTCCGACTTTGAATAGATCAGAATGTCGTCAATAAAGATAACGACAAACTTATCTAAAAAGTCGTAGAAGATCAGATTCATCAGATTCATGAAAACTGCGGGTGCATTGGTTACACCGAAAGGCATAACCACAAACTCGTAGTGTCCATACTTCGTCCTGAACCATGTCTTCGGAACATCTCCCTTCTTCACCTTCAACTGATGGTAACCACTCCTCAGATCCAACTTCGAAAACACCCTCGAACCTCCAAGCTGATCAAAAATATCGTGGATGCGAGGCAACGGGTATTTATTCTTGATGGTCACCGCATTCAACTCCCGATAGTCCACGCACATGCGACGTGAACCATCCTTCTTCTTCACCAGCAGCACCGGTGCTCCCCACAGAGACACACTAGGGTTGATATAACCCTTCTGCAAAAGCTCATCAAGCTGCTTCCGCAATTCCTCCAACTCAGGGGGTGCCATACGATACGGCGCCTTCGAAATCGGCTGCGCTCCCGGAACAAGATCAATAGAAAATTCTAGAGCTCGATCAGGTGGCAAACCAGACATCTCCTCAGGGAAGACGTCATCAAAATCCCGCATACAGCTGGCCTCTCCAGCTCCATCTGCATAGCCACAACCTCCACTGGTCTGGCCCAAAATCTGACAGGACCAAACGAGCTGCTACCTCGGCTGAACTCAAATACTGGATGTCCAGGAATCTCGAACACCACCTTCTTCCTCCGACAGTCGATCGTAGCATAGAAGCTCATAAGCCAGTCCATCCCAAGAACTGCATCATAGTTGATGATGTCGTGGACAATGAAATCAGCGTAAAGCTCATGTCCACAAACCACCAACGGGCAAGAATTGCAACCGAGATGCACCGGGACCACGCCATTCCCTGTAACGATATTCCAACTCTTGGAAAGAGGGGACGTCGACAAGGAATGCTTCTCCACGAAGCTCCGAGAAATAATGCACATCGATGCACCAGAGTCAAAGAGGACTCGTGCAGGAAATGTGCACACCAAAACCACACCTAACAAGCAATTAACAATCAAACCCTAGTCTAGCAAACAATCATATTCAAGCAAACAACACAATCTAACAATCAAAACTAGTAAGGAAAGTAACAGCTAGATTGAGGATTACCTGCGATAACCTCATCCACAGCCTCGCTCTCCACAGCGGTCATCAGAAAAGCCTGCCTCCTCGGTGGAAAAGCCTGCTGGAAGGCCTGCCTCTGAGGAACAAGAGCTGCTCCACGTACAACAGGAACATGCACTCTCTGCTGCAACGGCTGTGCTGCAACAGGTGCCCTCCGCAGCTGATTCGCATACCGACAATCCTTCGCGACATGAGAAGCATCACTACAAACCAAACACTGGCCTAGAAACTTCCTACACTGATCCTTGAGGTGCCCGGTCTTACCGCAGAAATGGCAAGTCTTCAGAATAGGCCCTCATGGCCTCTTGAACTGCACCGGATGATTAGGCTTGAAACCAGGCCTAACCACCGCCCTGGCCTGCTCCACATGCCTCTTTCCAGCACCGGAAACATGTCCTCTCCTCTGACTCAGGTTCAGCTCATGCCTCCTTGCAGCGACCAGAACCCTCTGATAAGAGTCCAGATCAGAGGAAGACACAAAACTCTGGAGCTCCAAAGCAAGTCCATGCAGGAACCTCTGAGCCCTCTCATCAGCACCCTGCACTATCTTCGGTGCGAACCGGCTCAGCCTAGTGAACTCTTGGTGGTACAGGTCCACCGTCAAGCTCCCTTGCTTCAGATCAATGAAGCGCTGCAGCATCTCCTTCCTAGCAGCCTTCGGAAAGAACTCCTCATCAAACCTGGACTTAAAGGTAGTCCAAGCTATCGGCTCCACCAACATCTTCTCTTCCGCATCCCACCAGTTCCGAGCATTATCCTTGAGTTGCCTCTTCGCCAAATCAACCCATCCAGCCGGGGCGATCTTGGCCATCTTCAGGTTATCCTCAATGTTCTGAATTCACTCATCGGCAGCCAGAGGACCCTCAGACCCATTAAAATATGCGGGACCCAGCTCCTGAAATTGCTTCGCTCCCGGCTCGAAGCGAGGGGCATCCGGAAGTGCCCGGGCAGCTCGAGCAAGTGGAGCATTCTGGACTTGCAGGAGCACGTCCTGCTGCACTTGCATCATCTGAAGCATCATCCATATCATCTCTCCATTGGTGGGCTCCCGCTCAGGCTCCTCATCATGAGGGGGCGCACCACTACCTCCACCACGGGTGAATCGCCTTCCTGCCATCTAATGACACAGAAAACGAAGCAGATTAGACTCATAGCTTATGACTCGGACGTCGAACTTAGTTTATTGGACATTCTAATATTATTATCGTCATTCCGATAATCACAGTTACAGAAGAGGGACCTGCATGGGCCACCAACAAAACCTGTCACGACCCGCTTCCCTAAAATGGAGGCGAGACGTGAAAAGGTCCACACGAGAGTGGAGCTGTGAAGCCCCAAACCTGATAAGCGTCAATAAAACATAAGCAGGTCCCTGTAACCACAAACGGAACAACAATAATAACACAAGGAGAGACAGAAATAAAATCTCATATCTCATAATTTGTCCAACATGAAAATTAAGTTCAACATCCAGAAAAGCCACCAGGCTAAAAGAAAGAGTCTAAAGGCCCAGAACAAGGCCAACAAAAGGAACAATGTAACAAGTATAGGTGCTATGCACCGACAACAAAATAGCAGTCTAAAACAAAAGGGAAAGCTCAACGAAGACACTAGGACTGGTCCCCAGTGTCCACGTACTCCTCGCCAAACACATGCTTGGGCTCGGCATCAGCAAACACCTTGTCCTCAACAATGTACTCAGGCTCAGGATCTAACATGTGTCACCCAAAAGAGTAAAGGGGCACATGTCAGCAAGTCTAAAAGGCTTGGGCAAGGAAACTGAAAGTAAGGCAAACTAACAACCTAGCAGTTATAGTATGCATGACATGGCAGTTATGGTATGAGTGCACAAGTAAGACATGGTGAACCCACAAGTACAAGAGAACAATTTATCAAGGCATGTCAAGAGTAGCCAAGCTACTATCAATCTCAATCTTTTCACTAGTCACGTTTTAAGTTGTTTGTAGATGTTTACGCCTTACAGCTGAACTGTTGGATGTTCACACTGATTGGCCGTTTAACACTACCCCGGAACCCAGAGTTTACGCCTTACAACTGCAGTTGCTGATCGGGCAGACTCCCAGTTGAATGGCCGCTTAACTCTTACCCCAAAACCCACATGTAAAGGAGCCAAGGTCCCTGTACACGAGCTCAGTAAATGAGCCAGGGTTGCCCCGCACAAGAGCTCGTTTCCTGGATCACAACCCAGGAGCGTATTTCATTTGGCATAGGGGTGCACCTAGCCTCAATCATTTCACAAGATGTAGCGGAGCTACGCAATCACGGGAACACTTAAAAATGAAATGACATGACAATTAATTTGCGTACCGTTAATGGAAATTAAACGTGACATGGTAGTTATGCAACATGATAAATGTCGGTTCTAGCTTCGTTGTCAAGCTAGTTCCTAAAATTGGGCCTAGGCGAGTATCATTTTGTCGCCTAGTCTCTTTTACGCCTACAACAAGCAAATGGCCTAAGACATGGCCCAAAACCCTAAGTGGCAAGTTTCACTTGCCTAGCACCGAGGATGACGATCAACGAGGCCGTCACACAAATGCTAACTACGGCGATGAGATCGCTGCCATGGCAAAACAATATTAGAACAACATCCAACCTAGTTTTATTAGGCTTTCACAAAACACAATGGGTTATGAAAACATTAAGAGATCGATTTATTACCGTATCGGAAGCGGAAGAACGATGCCGAGCAAGCACTGCAACGGAAGAAACGATCCGGGGAACCTAGGGTTCAGATCTGGAATGGATGGGGAAAATCTGGAGAAATGAGGTTTTGGGGATTTTTGGGGGTTGGAGATGACCTAGGGCATGGTGGTAGACCAAAATAGAGAGGGAAACTCCAAGGGATGAAGGAATGGCTTGGGGAAATGTTGGAGGGTGATTTGGGAAAGAAGGAGGCTCAGAAAAATGAAAGAGGGATGAAAGAAATCGTGGGTGTGGTTTAAATAGGAAGTGCTGGCGGCTGCCCAGAATTTAGGGTTTCGACACTGATTAGTCGGTCAAAGAAGGTTGGCTGACCGACTAGTTTAGCAACTAGTCGGTCGGTCGATTAGCTGTGACCGACTAACACCAAGCAGCGAAATTAGGGAAAAATCTGGGTAATGAATTAGTCGGTCTATGAAGGCTCGTCGACCGACTAGTTTGCAACCTAGTCGGTCGATGAGTGTTCATGGACCGACTAATGATAAACAGTAACTTAGGTGAAATCTACTGACAGAAACTAGTCGGTCTGAGAGCAAGTTCTGACCGACTAGTTGAGCATCTAGTCGGTCGGTGCTTGTTCTTAGACCGACTAAAAGTAAACAGTAACTTCTGTACAATTAACAAAGCCCACTAGTCGGTCCATGAAGGTTTGCCGACCGACTAAATCGTCATCTAGTCGGTCGGTTCCCCTTCTTACACGGCTAACATGCACAGAAAGTTCCGAAATGGAGCGCGAAGCTCCGGGATCGATTCCTAAGACCCCTAGGCTTGATCTAACAATAATATATGACCGATATGAAGCCCGTCACGAATGACTTACTCCAAAATCGACGATTCTAAGGAAGAAGCTAGAAAATCATGACGAAACGATCGAAAATGAAAGCTACGGAGACGAAAACCACACATGAGGAGAAAATCCATCAAAACATATAATATAATATAATAAATCCAGATACATGAAAACCAGTCGTTACAACATGTCATTCATCGTTAACGACAAATAACATTTTATCCTCCAAAATATTAATATTTATTGTAACCCCTCCAAATTACTTTCCTGATGTTTCAGGAATTTTCCAGAATTTTCCCCAAATTTTAAGGATTTTTCTGGAATTTTTTTGGGATTTATTCGGTAATTTCTGAATTTAATATATATTAAAATATATATTTTATAAAGATTTTAGAAATTAATTAAAATAATATTAGGCCAGCAGGCTTTAGGCCCGTTAAGCATGTTTTCTCTTTATTTATGTATATATTTACACTTTTTGTGGGCTGCAGGCCCAAAAAATAAGAGAAATACTTATATTATTTATTAAAAATAAATTAATTTGTGTACGCGGGCTTCAGGCCCATTAGGATACTTGTTTATTGATTTTCAAGAAAATCTATGGGCTAAGCCCACTCAACAAGTTAAAATTAATTTAAATTTTAATTATATTTCAGTGTGGGCTTTAGGCCCATCAAGAAAAGGTGGAAAACAACTTTAATTTTAATGCATTTATATTTATTTAGTGAGCTTCATGTCCATTAGGGGTTCTAACATAATATCAATCAACTAATCTGATTTTTTTCTTATTAGGCTGCTGGCCCAAGAAAAGGCCCATGAGTGTAAAAATCTGAGAATTATTTTTGTTTGGGCTTTAGGCCCAAAACAATTTAATTTCAGATTTATTTTATTTTATTTTTATTTTTATTTTTAGCTGGGCTTTTAGCCCAACAGACCAAAATAGGCTTCCCCTAACCCTAACCCTAACCCTAATTTTGGGTTAGGGTTTGGGGAGCAGGGGCAGCTGCCACTGGCGGTTGGCCCTCCCCAGCCGTCGACCGTCGACCGGCAACCGACCGCCGCACCGGTTGGGCGCGGTAGGCGGCCGCACCCGGGGGCGCGGGTGGTGGCCGCGCCTTTTGTGCGCGACAGTTTCCACTGCCGCGCCTGGAGGCGCGGCATGCTTTTTTCAGCTGGATTTTTGGCCGGATTTTACGCCGAATCTGTTGGATCTTTGGCGTGGAGGGGCTATCGGCTTCAGGCCTTTCATGGATTTATCAGATTTTGATTGTTAAATTATGGGAATCATGAACAAAATTCTACACAAAAATGATCTAATAAAATCTACCAAATAACAGATAGATTGGCTAAAAATTAAATTTTTAATCACTTTAACATATAAACAATTAAGTTTTTGATCTAATAAGTTGGATTCATGCGTAAACAATCATTTATTTTATTCTAGATCACATAAAAATTGAACTTTTAATATGTTATCAGATCTAGAAAAGCGTTTATGCTTACCAACTAAATCTGTCCGCCAAATCTAGCGAAATTTGATGAGGGATGCCCGAAAAGAAACTCTGCGTCGTCTCGCGAAGCTTTGCGTCGCGAAAAAAATTGACGGAGCTTCCGTCGGGCACCTTCTTCTCACGAGCCGTCGCTTCTTCCATTGAGCGTGATCGTGCTGATAACGTGTTGTGAAGGAGAAACATGTTTAGAGAAGGTTGAGATCTAGGAAGCCCCTAGCCTCCTTTATATAGTATTCATATTGGTTACTCATGTGGGTGGATACCCAATAGGCCCAATGGGTCCTATTCATAACAGATTGGATTTTCTTCAATGCACTAGAGTTAATATCTTGGGTATCTCCAAACAGCAAATTAATAAGATTGAAATTTTTAGGTTTTTACTACCTCTAAACATATGATTTCATTATATTATTTTTTTGAAAACTTACCCTATTAATCTGCATCTAGATTTTAGATATTTTCACCACAAGCTGTGCAAATAACAACTACTACTCTAACAACAAAATGATGAAAAGCCAAGAAAATTCAACAAACTTTCATTGCCTGATTCCATGCCAATGAGACAACATGTCAATTAAATTAAATTCATCGTCCATCTGACTCTTATATATCAAGTACCACGAAATGGTGTTAGCCTCTTGAGCTTCGACTCTTCATGACGAACTGGAACTCGCCTTTCTATTTTAAAAGAAAAAAACTGCGAATGAAATCACTATTACAACATGCATACATGAATTTGTAATCAAGCTCTTTGGTGTACATGTATGTATATACACTTGGCCGGCTAATCTCTTTCAACAAGCTCGAGCGATCTATCGGATGTAAGAACTGAATTACTGCTGAGTCGCGGGGATCTTTGATATCTCCACCAGGTGCTTGTGAAGAGCTTGGGGCTTCGAGAAGAACGGGGAATGATCAGAGCCCTTCAGCTGGAGTACCCGTTCGGGGGGATTGGAGTTGCACATGCTTTGCTGGAGAGTGAGTGGGATGGCATTGTCGTCTGTGGTCTCTATGTAGAATCTCCGGACCGAGCCATAGTTCTTGTTGGAAAGCGAAAGCTTCTCTAGCACCGGGGCAAAGGGGATCGGTCGCATGGATACTGATGCTAATGCTACATCCTTCAGAAATCAAAAGTAATACAGCCAATCAGTCAATCTAAAATTTTTATACAGTTGCAAATAACCTACACAATGATCTGGACATGGTTTGAGATTATAGCATATATGATGTCATTGAGACTATACATGAAAATCAAGTACACGGACTAATACTACTCGTGAATTAACATAGTCACTTAATTGGTTGAATTACTCCTATCGTTTTGTTTCGATACATTTTGGTCCACATTATGAAAACTCGTCTAGAGCCTCAAATGCACGACTCCTTGCGTGCCATGCATAAAATAGAATAATGATATGCGAATTCTTGTAACCTTGCTCACACAGGTGAGTGTTCTTCGTCTCAACTAACTCAATCAAGCAGGTACAGGTTTGTTGCCCTAAACCTCAAGCAACAGAAAAAGTGACGTTATGCACAACAAAGTGGTTTAGGGCTAATCAGAACTAAATCATACCTTCCCAGGACTCTGATTAAACAGCAGGTCATCCAACAAAGACTTATCAAGGTCAATAGCAGTTGGGGGATGGTCTTTCCCATTTGCATACTGAAAAATCTGGGCTCGAGGCATGATATCATCTGTGCCTACCTGAAATAGCAGCAAACACCGGGGGCTGTCTTAGAAAACACTGTGAGTGAATCTTATATCTAAGTTGTTTGTGTATGCCATTATAATTAGAAAAATTATAATGATAGCCGGAAAACCTGCTTAAACATGTCGAGAGTGCTCTGCCCATTAGTCAGCATTGCAGCAGAAACAAAAACAGCTTTGGCAATCTTAGATGGAAACGCTTCCATAGCATATGATATGCATGCCCCACCAAAATCATGCCCCACCAAAATCACCTGCAGAAAGTAGGAGAAAAAAGTTTAAATTAAGTACATTGAAGGCGTAACTAAGATAAGCAGAGTTTATTTGTAGCTGTGGCAAAATCAAGTAAATCTATTTGTTTCTGGCATATATGCAGCTAAGTGTAGCGATTGAACATGTTAATTATTATTATTTTCTAAAGATCTTGGTATAGAAAATGAACTGAAGTTCTTGCAAGTATTTTTGACAACACAGTTTTCAAATTTTGGTTGCAAAGGATCCTCTCATTGATCTCTGTCTCAGATAGAAACTATACTATACAATGCTGTGGTATAATACCCAAAGACTTGCACGAATAAACTACGGTACTTTAGCTGATACCAAATGAGAAGTGCGCATGTGAAATTTGATTGCATTTCACAGCAATAGCTATACCCACCGTCATGTCAGCTCTTAGGCAGAAGTCTTGTTTCTCTTGTAAACTAAACCAAATCCTAATTGTATTATTAAGTGTCAAGTAGCATAAGCCAATGCTGCCAATGCATAGCAAAGTTCATGTGGACTCCAAAGAAAGCTCACCTTATCCTCATTGCCAAGATTTTCAAGAAATCTAGTAAGTGGCTCCACATACTGTGAGAGACTTGTGATGTTGTTGGTATCAAAAGCATGAACCCCAGAGCCTGTCAGATCGATTGCATTGACTCTGAACCCACCATCTTTCAGTAGTGCTATAGTCTTATACCAACACCAAGCACCGAAACCACCTCCATGGACAAGCACAAAATGGTTGGTCTCTAATCCATCAACTGATACATCCTGTTTCAGGAATTTCGAAATGAATTTGTTAGAAATAATGTGACTAATTTGTAAACTAAGGGGGATGTAACATTTTCTAGTATTAATAAATAATGTGGCAAAGTCTCAATCTCCTAACCAATTGTATATCGTGGCATGATATTTTCAACAAACCAACTGTCTCAATAACCATTCTTTAAGGAGACAATTAAACATGCATAAAGTTTCATACACGAATATGGTTTAATGCATATTATTTCAAAGCCACCAGAACCTCAGCATCAAGAAAATTTATTGGCCTCATCAGCAAATTTCTAAGAAAATCGGCTTTTGCTGCTTGTCAAGTGCCACCCACCTAAAGTTAAGAAGTCATCAACAATTTTCTAAATGCTCTTCAAGTCAAATTATATTTTGAATAAGATGCAAATCTGTATGGTAACAATTTGGGTTTGTCCAACTAATAATACTGGACAAAGACATCAAGAAAGCCCTAATGGCCAAATACAAATAAACCGCAAAATTTTGAACACCTAGTTGATCATGGAAAAGTTGGAGATTGTTAATCCAAACACAGGATTCATGTTTTATAATAGAAGGCTAGAAGCAGTCCAATATAAAAGGGACAAATGCAAGAATTTAAGGAAAAAATCATTAAAATTAAAATTAGCAAAAATAGAGGGGGACCTGATCGAGGACCAAATATTTGCTAATAAAGTATACCAGTGAACAAATACACTAACAAAATCCAAGGGTCAGATACAAACAAGGCAATCTAAGAGGCAATTTTGAACAAGTCAAGCAGAGTCCAATATTCTTAAAACAAAATTAAAGTGTTAATCTATTTTAAATAGCAATTACCATACTAGTGTCATAAAAATACAAATCCAATAATCTTATAAGAAAATTTTAAAATTAAGATAACAATAAAAATGAGGAAAATGCTCGATCACTTAAAATATCAGTAAGTGGGCGTGCTCTTTCTGTTGAGGCATAAAACTCTCAAACCTAACCATTTTTCTTTGTTTCATTGATGAGATGACAATGCGAATGAAATAAATATACAGTCCATATAATTTATTATTGACGATGTTATCGAATAAGGGGAAAAATTACTCATTCATCCCCATTTGAACCAAATTTCAGACAAATTTTGCTAATAATAAAAATAAAAGAGCAAGCTTTTTGACCTATCATCACATGTTACCCACCTCTCTTTCAACAAGTTGCCGACAACTTCCTAAATGCCATCGATTTGTATATAGGGTATTAAAAAAACGCACAGCAGTACTGTAAACAACAATAATAGTTGACAGAGACAATCCAAAGATGAAACTTTGAACTAGTCCACAACCTAATCTTGACATTTTTGGTAATGCAATCTAGTAAAATGACAAACTTGACTATAGAAAAAATTGAGAGAAAATGACCTGATTGATGAGGAGCTGAGGGGGGAGGAGGGGATCGGTGGCGGATCGGGGCCGGGTGCTGGAGCTCCTGGGCAGCGCCGCCTGCTTCCTCCTGGCTCCGCCGGCGGCGGCGGAGGGTGGGCCCCGGACGGAGGTGGATCGGTCGAAGGAGGTGGAAAGGGCTCCGTCGCCGAGGATGAGGGCGGCGGCGGCCTCGAGGACACGCTCCTGTATCAGCATCTCCTGGCTCTCCGGCAGCTCTTGCTTCCGATCGACCCTCGATTTGCTCCTCGCCGGAAGAGTGATAGAGTTGGGATCATCGATGAATCTTTGGACGACGGAGGAGGAGGAGCCATGTTTCTTGATCTTGGTGCCGTTGTCGCTGTTGGTTGGGTAGAAACATGAGAAAAGAGACCCCATTTTTTTCTTCTTGTTATGATTATTGCTGCAGTTCTCTGAAGTTTGAAGCATCAGTGAAATAAGAATCAGAATCAAAATCAAAATGAGAGATTGAAGAAGAAAGAGGAGGTTGGGTAGGGGGGAGAAAGTAAAGCGAAGGGGTTGAACCTTTTGAAGGTTGGCGGGGGTCCTCGTTGTCGGCTTAGGATGGAAATATATAAAAAAACATTTCATTGATTAATTATTTTTATTAAATTCTAAGAGATCTGCTCGACCTATTTTTCTGAAAAGCGCGTGTATTAGGGCATGTTTGACGGCGAAAAAATTATGTTCAAATACTCGTACTCAATTGAGTGCTGTTATTTGCACCACACTGTTTTATGAATACACCACAAAACTTTTTGATTTCCAAGTTTAACCCTAGCATATCTAATTTCACCACAAACCACTCCATTTCATTTTCAACTCACCCACATTCAGCCGCAGCCACCCCCCTCTCCCAACGACCCAGCAAGCAGATCAACGGAGGGATCGACGAGTCCGAACATTCCTCTGGCATAGAACAAGATGAGGCGAGCGATACCGGAGTGGCCGTGGAGCTCGCCAATGGCTTTCGGGAACATGGCGCGGCCGATGGCCCGCTCCTGCCGCAGCTGTTCGGTCTCGATGAACCGGCAGCAGTAGGAAGCCTGGCCGTTGCGGATGTGCACGGCGTGGACCATGCCGTCGCCGTCGAAGAAGTGATGGCCAGCGACGGGCTCAAACAGGGGATTGGCTCCGTTGCGGACGTATACCCCGTTGATGAACGGAGGGATCCTGCCGTCCACGGGGAGGTTTTGATGGGGAGGCTGCTCGCCCACCGGAGCGAAATTGCCAGCAATTTGAACCGCAGGGTCGGCGGTCTTAGGCAGAGGGTGGGGCTTTTCCAAGACGTTGGAGATGAAGACGTTCTTGACGGCGTCCAAGGCTGCAGCCGCGGCCTGCTGGAAGAGGTTCCATTTGGGCTTCGAAGTAGCATTTTGAGGGGCGTCGGGCCCGGCTGGATTTGTGATTTTGATGGCGGGCTCTTTGATAAGAGGAGATGGGTAACAGGAGGGTGAAGAGTGAGAGTGGATCGGGGAGAGGTCCAACACAGAATGGGATGAAGAGGAGCAATGGACCCTCGTCGTTTGCCTGATAGATTTAGAGCGATTGAAGTCTAATAGAGAAGAGTGATGATGTGATTTAAGGATCGGGGATGTAGCTGTAGATGCCATGGAATTGCTGCGAAATGAGATTAATGAGAGTTTGATTGGGTTCTAGAGTCTTGATGATGGGGTTGCTTGTTTGATTTTTGAGCTTGGAAGCCGAGAGCGAGAGGGGGGAGAGATGAGAGAATTTTGTGCGTGGGTTTAGCTTGGGGTCTCAGCTTGTTGTGTGGAGAGAGGGCTGAATATAAGGGTTTAGTGTTGTCTTACCGTCGCCGGAGGAGGCCGCGTTGTTGAATATAAGGGTGGGGGTAGGTGGCCACCGTTGATCTGCTTGCTGGGTCGTTGGGAGAGAGGGTGGTGGCCGCGGCTGGATGTGGGTGAGTTGAAAATGAAATGGAGTGGTGTGTGGTGAAATTAGATATGTTGGGGTTAAAATTGGAAAGCAAAAAGTTTTGTGGTGTATTCATAAAACAGTGTGGTGCAAATAACAGCACTCTACTCAATTTGACAAACGATCATTGATGCAGTGCTGCTGCAGTATATGCAATATATGGTTCCTTTGGTCTAAGTGGATAATATCATACTAATGTAAAGATTTAGTTTATCAGAGTCAGACCAGTGGTATCAGAGCCCAGACCACTAACTTAGTCGATATGAATCTTTTTGAAGAGAGCCCAAGTAGAAAACCATGTGGACCTTGGTTCAAAGTGGACTAAGGGTGTTGAGCCAGTATTTAAAAACCCCAACAAATCCTTGAGCATGCCGGGCTTAAATGGCTAGTAAATTTTTCATTCAACCCTCGGTCAAACATATTATTAAGCATTAAAGGTTAAAATATCAATCAGTAGTAAAAGCTTGAATTTAATTAGCCAGAAAGTTTTGGAACAGTGTAGAAATACAAAGGGAGAGTCAACAAGAGGGACC
Organism: Scilla litardierei; assembly: GCA_030789695.1. NCBI lineage: Eukaryota > Viridiplantae > Streptophyta > Magnoliopsida > Asparagales > Asparagaceae > Scilla > Scilla litardierei. The sequence continues at coordinate 152,077,495 of CM061139.1, read as the reverse complement.
AATAATATTATTATTAATATGCATCAACGTGTTGGACGTTGAGAGAAAGGTGGGTCGTTGGAGAAATTTAGACAACTTATGTTGCATCTCTTTATTTTCTTTTTTTTATTTCCAATCATTTAGTTGTTGGGTCGTTAATTTGACAATTTGGTATCTAAAATTTAATTATTGCAATGGTTGGAAGGAAATTGCGATACATATCTGATTAATTTTAATCTCCAACACTACAAGCGTTTGATCTGGGCTAATAAATCGAGTACCTTCTAACTGTCTTTTTTTTATATATTTATAGAAATAACACGTGTATACGGTGCATGGAGCAAAAAACCCCACAACCCCGCATACGAAGTGGGTGGATGCGATACACACGCGGTACTAAAAAGGAGTGAAAATGTGGGTGTGCGTGTCGGTATCGTCAGAGGGCAAAAAGTGCAAAGTCCGGAGGTTAAAATGCAAAAAAAAAAACTTAGGGTTTTTTTGAGTGAATGTCAAACATGTAAATAAGTAAGTTTGGTTGGGTTTTTTTGAGGGGATGGCAAACATGTTAATAAGTGGCTTGGGGGTGAGTTTTTGGGTGATGTGGAGGGTGATGTGGAGGTAGTGAGGTGTGGGTGGGCCCACCTTTGTCCTAGTCATATTTTAGCCTCCACATAGTACAACTTCACCAATTGTATAAATGATTTTCATTTTTAAAAATCCTTGACAAGAGTTGTTTTAATTTGTCTTAGGTTTTTAGGAAATAATTTACTCATCATGTGGTACAAATTTCATCATCACACACAAAATGTGCCATGCGAGAAAGTCATGGTGGCCATTTGGCCCGTGGGCCCGGCCCGGGCCCCGACTAGTTGACCGGGCCGGGCTTTCGCCCCTCTGCAGCCCGGCGGGGCGGGCCGAGGACTGGCCTCAACGGACATAACATTTTTTTAAAAAAAACGCTACGCCTGCAGCTGAAGGCGCGCGCGCAGGCCGCAAGCGGGGAACTGTCATAAGACTGTTCCCTGCAAGGGGGTCATTATGGGGGTTTTTTTTTGGTCTTTTGGGAGGGGGTTTTGGGTCTTTTTACAACCGAAAATTTCCTATAAATTGCACACAACCACTCTTTTTTCACAACTCTCAAACTCTCTCAATCTCTCTCTGTTTGCATACACTCTCATACTCTACTTTCAAGCAATCAATTCTCAGCTCTCACCTCTCGGTCAAGGTGGTATCGCAAGGCTCAGCTCTCTGTCAACTTCGCTGCTTCGCTCTCAACTTGTTGTCAAGCACAAGTCTCAACTCGCTGTCAAGCTCAACTTCGCTCTCAAGTCTCAGCTCCCTCCGCTCTCTTGCTCATTTGCTCTATAAACCACTCGCAAGTCGCAACCCGGCAATCAGATCCCTATATATTTTAGCATAATGGCTGGACCAAACCTAGGAATTTTAACTCCCACCATGACAACACTGCCGAGCGGGATAATTTTAATATGATTTGGGATAACCCAATAGAAACACCAAATTTTGATATTGATGTCTCAAACCGAAACTTATGAGTACACGAATCCTATACTTGCTTATACTACTTCTGCACAGACTTCTTCTGTACGTGCTTCTACTCCTGCACAGCCTATTAATCCTACTTTTCCTTCTATACAACAACCCCAACCCAAATCACGAAAATCTGCGGTTTGGCAGCACTTTACGGTTGAAACTGTAGCTGGCAAATGACAGCTAGCATTTTGCAAAATATGTCGAACAGATGTTAATTGCAAAGTTTCTGACAGCAAACACACCATAAGAGACACATAGCATCACACGCAAATAGGGATTTTAAACGGACCACATTAATTAAACTTGTCTGCATCTTCTTCCTCTCTTTTTAATTTCTCATCCTCTGTTGAGACAATGAGAAAAGAGATAGCTAGATTGGTTTTATGTCAAGAATTGCCATTTAGTTATGGGAAAAGCCCCGACTTAGAACGATTTAACCAAGTCGCACTTAACTTTGCATTTAGAAGAGTGCCTAGAAACTCTCTTTGAATAGATGTTATGGCAGCTTTTCAAACTGGAAAAGCTAAATCGCTTGAACTTTTGCTAGTTAAATTCCAAAATATGTTTAACTTCGGACATTTTGACAACCAAATGGGGAGTTTCCTATTTATGTGTTACAGTGCATTATGTAGATCAAGCTTACTTACTTAACAAGATAATTATAGGAGTTAGAATGTTAGAGCATGCTCATACGGGGGGTGTTATTTCTTCTGTTATAATATTTGTTATTCATGTTTATAATATTGCTGAAAAAAAATTTTCATTTACTTTTGATAATGCATCTAACAGCAATAGTGCAATTAGTTGTTTAAAAGAAATTTGACCCCCCAATATGGATGAGTTGTTGTTTCATCAAAGATGTGCATGTCACGTCTTGAACTTGATAGTTCAAGACGGACTTAAAACTTCTTCAGTTTATTTAGATAAAATTAGGAATCTTATGTTGTATATACATACTTCTGACACTATGCGACTTCAATACAAACAACGGTGTCGTATTAGTCAAACATTGTACCTTGCCTTTAAATTTAATGTTCCACATAGGTGGAATTCAACTTATATAATGCTGCTTTCCATTGTTAAAAATAGAGACCCGTTTACAGATTTTGCAATTACATACCTTCCACATGACCATTCGTATGAAATTAATGAATACGAATGGGTAACTGTAGATCATCTTCATGAAATTTTTGATATATTTATACTGCTACAAATAAATTTTCTTGGGTTTACTACCTAACATCAGTTTTAGGATTAGAACAATTAGTTTTAATTTCCGAAGTTTTATCTAATCATACAGACAATCCACAATCTAACACTGTTATTATTCCTATGATAGAAGATATGTCGATAAAACTAGCTAAGAATTGGAATCATGTTCATATGCTTTACTCTATAGCTAAAGTTTTTTATCTACGTTTTAAGGAAGATATTGCAATTGTGTTATTAGAAATGTATTATGAAAACATGGGATTTTCCCCATGCTGAATATCTAGCTATGTTTAAACCTAGCTTAAGAACATGTTTGCAACTTATGAGACAAGATTTGGTAGGGCTTCACATACTTCTTCTGCGCCTACTACTAATTCTTCTTCGAGTCGGATCCGACAGATGTTAGGGAAGAAGAAACAAAAAACAGTAGAGTCGGATAGTTCTTCTAGTGAAATGTCTAAGTATTTAACAAATCTGTTTCTCTTTTCTGAGGCAGAAATGGATGATGTGCATTTTGATGCTCTTGCCCGTTAGAAAGGATATGAAACAGTTTATCCCATTATTTCCATCATGACTCATGTTTTGTTAGCTGTCTATATGTCTATCGTTGCTTCGGAGTCTGCTTTTAGTGCAAATAATCGAGTTCTGAGCAACAAGAGGTCAAGACTGATGGAAGACATAGTTGAAGTTGCGGTTTGTGCGAAGAATTAGTTCCATGCTGAAAACCGCTCGCATGACAAGAAGGACCTTTCCGAAGATTCCAACGAAGAAGAGGCACAAGACTGGAGGCAGCAGTGGCGTCTGCCGCGTCGGGTGGCAGCGCCTGCTGCCGCCTGGAGGCGACAGCGGCGTCTGCTGCGTCGGGCGGCAGCCCTGTCGCTGGAGGCAGCAGTCGCACGCCGTCGCTTCAGGCGACGGGTAGATCGCGTAGGGGGTTTTTTGCATGTGCGGCTACTGGCCGCGTGGCGATGAAGAAATCCCTCTATGGTTTGAAAAATTTGGGGAAGAAGATCATAAAAATAGGATTTTTATTTAAAAAAGAACTATTTTTAGTCTTCAAAACGACGGTTTTATCGTAAAATTTTGATTTTTGTTGACAAAAACGTCGAGTTATCATTGAAAAAATTGATTTAGCATGCAGATCTAAGTTAAAAATCCGATCTATACTAATCAAATATAGATCTAAGCATGTATATCTAATCGTATGCGATTGAAGTTTAGATCTGGGGAATAAAAATTACCTCTATATCCTACTCGTCGGATCTAGCGACGTTTGGTGAAGAAAGCCCGTTCGCGTCGCGATTCGTCCGTCGGCGGAGGTTCGGCTCAGCTTTGAGCGTGCTGATTACGTGTGGTAAACTTGGTGGCTACGGAACCCATAGCCCTATATTTATAGTAATAGAGTTATATAATGGGTGGATACCCAATATACAGATGGGCCTCCAAAAGCCCGTTTATAGCATTTTCATATTTGTAGTTGTGTTCTTTTTTGACCATTGTATGAGGGGTAATGGTGGCAGACTTAAGTCCCCCCTCAAAAAAATTTCATTAATAAAATTTAAAGGTTCATCACGGGACCTTCGAGAATTTCGTGCTTAAATACGTTTCTGTCATGTAGAACTACTGTATCTATTTAGTAATAATATAAGGTAATTATTTCTCGTTTATAAAAAATTTTGCTACTTACAGTTTATAAATGCCTATTTATTTCTAAATTTTTTTCTAAAATACGATATTTTTATAAAATTATACATCTTTAAAAATTTTACTACTATGCATAAATATCATATATTAATTGTAATTTTTTTAACATATACTTGCAAATTTTAAAATTTTTTAGCTTTTTTTGAATGGTTTCAACTTTTTTTAAAAAAAATTAAAATAAATAGGCGGGCCGGCCCGGCCTGTGGCCCGGTCAAGATCGGGCCGGCCCGTTGGCCACCATGACCGAAAAGTCATGAACGTGGTCTAAATTGAGTTAGTATTATTTGTAAGGATCGCATTACCCTTGCAATACTAACAACACACACTAGAGGGGGTGAATAGTGTAATGGCAATAAAATTGTCCAATTAAAATTTAACTTGCAAATACGGAATTATAAATGCAAGAGGAATTAAAAGGCACAATCAATCCAAACGCAAACACACAGTTTTACTCTGATTCCCCAAACTTGGGTACATCCAGCCACACCAATATTCACTATATTCTCACACAGAGAAGTGAATACAAATCTCACAAGGAGATACCCCACAAAGAGGATTTATGCCCTACACAAGGACCCAACCAATCAGAGAATTAGGGTTAGCCCTACACTAGGACACTAAACTCCCACAAAGAGAGTTACTCCCACAAAGAGAGTTTCCTAAGTCCCACAAAGAGAGAACCTCCCACAAAGAAAGAAAGTTCTAATTCCCACAAAGAGAAATAGAGACACAAATTACACCAAGTAAAATTAATACTCTTACATATGCCTTAAGATGCAATGGATGCAAGGCATGGAAGAGGATCTCCAAGTGTTGGGATATGCTTGAGAGCACTTGGATGATTTTCCCTTGAGCTGGACTTCAATGCATGAAGATAGATGAATGCTCAATTGAGGGAAATGAGGGAGCTTGAGAGTTGCTTATTGATCTCTTGAGATTTTCTATAGAGTCAAGAGTTATCAAGTGTTGTCAAGAGTTCTCAAATGATGGCAACAAACTCAAATATATAGGAACCCCATATCAACCCCCAAAACTCAAGGAAACAGCCAAAGAAAGAATTTTGCAACGGCTAGAAACTGGGTGAAAACGACAGGAACAGTCGACTGATGATCAAAAGACAGTCGACTGATCAACGGCTAGAAAATATCCAACGGCTATAATCTGAGCCAGGACAGTCGACTGATGAAGTCAATACAGTCGACTGACAAACAGGACATGCGCCTGTTAATCCTTCAGCAGGCGACTGCTGCAGGGGATGGATCGAAACAGAGAGCTGCACTTTTTCTCCAATTCTTCGCACAGGCGACTGATGTTAATACTACAATCGACTGTCAAATAATCAGGCGACTGTACAATCTTCATCAGTCGTCTGTAGTATAAAATGGAGAAACAACAGAGAGATGCAGAGAATGCACTTACGCTATACAGGCGACTGATGACCAATCTCCATGCGACTGTAAAAAATACAGACGACTGTGCGTAAAGCTCAAGTTTGAGTCAATTGAAATGTTGACTTGAGTTGTGCATGTCAGACGACTGTAGAAGAATCTACAGGCGACTGGAAATCACCCAGTCGATTGTGTTTCCTTCAGCAGGCGACTGACAGAAAGCCAGAGACTCCAAATGAGTCTTTGGACAGAGTGAACCTATTGGGTTGGATTCTATGATAATCCTAAGGCTTACTAAGATGGTTATATGCATATGCATGAATGAGTAAACCATCTAACAAGGCATTACATTAACCCTAGACTCAAAAGAGAGAGAAAGCAATAAAGTAAATTACATGGATTACAATGCTTTCCTTAGAGTCTGAGTCTTCAATCTTGATGCCCTGATTGCTCTCCATCAACTCCAAGCTTTGGCACTCCTTGAGTCCAAGCGTAGGCACTTCTCCACTTGATGTCCATCCTTGCACCAAGTGATTAGTCTCCATGAAAGATATTCTTGAGATAAAACTGAGAGACTAAAACAAGAGAGTCATTAGCAACAACATAATGTTGTGATCATCATCAAAATAAGATTGGTATAAAACACCAATACTCAACAATCTCCCCCTTTTTGATGATGATACACATTATGTAAAATACGAAGTATTAAAGCACAATGCTAATGAGCTCCCCCTACTTATATGCACCAAATAAACAATGAGCTACACAAAGGTAAATACTTATAATACCAACTGAAATCAAGGTGCCATATAATAGGCATGGATTACATAAACCAATTGTAAATCAAATGTAAAATACAATATCATGCAAACATGCAAGGTTTATCTAATCCCATATATCTCTCCCCATAGATATATCTCTCCCCATATGCATATGAATATATCTCCCCATATATATTTACATAATGCATATATCTCTCCACCTTGACATCGTCAAAAAGGTGGACATCAAAAATATCCCCCTTTTTTATCTTAACCAAGATGTGACAATATACAAGAAAAGAAAGATATATATGATACCAAATTTAAAATTTTAGTGGGTATCAATTCACTATCCCATGCTCCCCCTAGATCATAGAAATGGTCAACTTTTGACTTCTAGGATCTAATACCAATTATAATTAATGGAGCCATGTGCCTAAAGTGTATCAGAGCAATAAATATGGAAAAATCAAGCTTCAAAGATACACAAAGAATATTGCCAAAAACAAATATATCATGAAACATGTTGGCAATATACAAGAGGTTTGGTTTGAGATAAAAAACAACCAAATGTGAATAATGATCTCAAATAACCTCCGAAATGAGAGTTAAAATATGTCTTAAAATACTTTAAACATATACCATATTAACTCCCCCATTGATATACACATGGATCAAGAATGCATGCATGTCAATAAACCCAAAGGTCCCCATTTTCATGAAAAATAAGTTTGAAAATTTTCAGAATCATGAAACACACACAAACAATGGGTATGCTAAAAATAAACATTCAAGCACAATACTCATGCAATATGCATATGTGTGAGGAACCTAAACATTAGGCAACCACACCCAAGAGGAGTTTGATTTCCTAATGTAATCACATGAGGTGATCACATCCCTAACTAGAGAGTTGATGTAGCTATCCCTCTCTTGCACACTAACCTTAGTGGGAATCCATAATCTTAAGGATTTCCTAGGCTAGGGTTTTGCCTTTGCAAGAGGGGGGATGTGGCATGCTTAAGTGTAAAAACGAATTTCTTGGTATGCAAAGAATGAGGATTTTGCTTCTTAGCAAAAAATGAATATTTTTCATTCTTCCTCATTACCTCGTGATCTACATGCTTCTTGTTGATGTTATTGTTGTACAAGAAAGCATGGTGATTCTTCTTAGGTGATTTAGCAATATTTCTTGTATTTGCACCATAAGAAGAATTAGAGGTGGGTTTGGGAACCACATTTTTAATATAACCCAAACATCCTCTATGATTTGCCGGATGTTGTTTTTCCAACAAACCGTGGAGTGAATCCCTAGAATACACAAAGCTTATTAGCTTACGGGATTCCTCTTCACATTTCAACGTAAGTTGTTGAATGTGAGCATCTAAGCTAAGGTTTTAAGCAACAAGTTTTTCATTTGTAAGGCTCAATTCCTTAACTTGAGAGAGAAGTGTGTCTCTCTCACTAGTGTCATAAGCAAGCCTTTCATCATGAATTACACTAGCGATTTCTAGTTCATGCAACTTACTCTTAGCAATTCTATATTTTGCTTTTAATTATTGTAAGAGTTGATGCACTTACTAGCCTTTTTGGAAACCATACCGAAACGATGTTCAAGCTCCTCGTATGAGATCTTCTCTTCAATCTCATCAATGACATCTTCTTTGACTACCTCGTCGCTTTCCTCCTTGCTTGAGCAAAGCGAAGACTCTTCCTCATTAGCCATGAGGCACGATTCCTCATAGGAATTGTAATTGTCGAGCCAAGCATCCAATTCCTCCTCAGTTAATCTGGATGGGATTGGTGTAGGAGCAACAAGGGCTACAAAGCATGCATGAGCATCCTCCTTTCCATCCCCCTCTTCGTTGCTCGAAGTGTCCTCACTCGAATCATCAAAGGTTCCGATTAGTCCATTCTTTTGGTTCTTGGACTTGGACCTTCCTTTCCAATGCTTCTTCCTTTTACCCTTGTAAATTTCTTTGTTGGGTTTGGAAGGGCATTCGGTGGACAAGTGACCTTTTCCACTGCAAGTATAACAAGTAGGAACCTTGTTAGAATTGGAGGCAAACTTTGACAAAGACTTACCTTACTTGCACTTAAGGAATGCTTTGAATTTCTCGGCAAGCTCCTCAATTTCTTCTCCACTTGCATCTTCTTGCTCATCTTCTTCACTAGGAGCTTCTCGATGGAATTTCCTCCTCACTTGATTGGCTCCTCCTTGGCATGGAATGCAACCCCCTTTTGCTTCTCTAGCTTCTCGGGCTTTGTTGGTTGAATCTCCTTCTTGCGTTGAAGCTTCACTTCATACGCCATGAGATTACCAATGCACTCCTCAACGGTATATTTGGTGACGTGTCATATGACTCCAAAATTCCGTTGGCATTTGACTCCTAACGAGGTGTGAGATAGTAAAGGATTTTCTCTACACGATCCTCTTGGGAAATCATCTTCCCGAGTCCCTCCAAAGCGTTCACAATCTCAGTGAACCTTGTGAACATCTCTGAAATGCTTTCGCCTTCCTGCATCTTAAACATTTCATATTTAGATCTAAACACAGTTTGTTTAGATTTCTTTACCTTCATTGTCTCTTCATGACAAATCTCCAAGGTATGCCAAATATCATTGGCCGTTTTGCACATGGAGATGCGGTTGAACTCATTTGCTGAGAGAGCGCAATGTAATGTGTTCATAGCTCTCGCATTGAAGTTGATCGAGTCCTTCTCCGCCTTTGTCCTTGAAGCCGCGGGTGTAGTGGGCTTCTCAAATGGCACCTCTGTGATGTCACATAGGTCATGACCCTCCATGTAGATCATCATCCTGATCTTCCAACTTGGGTAGTTGGTTTCGTTGAAGAGCGAGGGTCGAACGGTTGAGTGACCTTCTTCATGAGACGCGGATGAGGCGTTGAATGCCATTGTTGCAGTATGCTATAACCTCGCTCTGATACCAATTGTAAGGATCGTCTTACCCTTGCAATACTAACAATACACACTAGAGGGGGGTGAATAGGTAAAGGCAATAAAATTGTCCAATTAAAATTTAACTTGCAAATGCGGAATTATAAATGCAAGAGGAATTAAAAGGCACAATCAATCCAAACGCAAACACACAGTTTTATCCTTGTTTCCCAAACTTGGTTACATCCCGCCACACCAATATTCACTATATTTCCACACAGAGAAGTGAATACAAATCTCACAAGGAGATACCCCACAAATAGGATTTATGCCCTACACAAGGACCCAACCAATCCAACACGAGGATCAAGACTCCCACACAGAGAATCACTAACTCCCACACAGAGAATTAGGGTTAGCCCTACACTAGGACACTAAACTCTCACAAAGAGAGTTACTTCCACAAAGAGAGTTTCCTAAGTCCCACAAAGAGACTACCTCCCACAAAGAGAGAAAGTTCTAATTCCCACAAAGAGAATAAGAGACACAAATTATACCAAGTAAAATAAATACTCTTACCTATGCCTTGAGATGCTTACCCATGAATGGATGCAAGGCATGGAAGAGGATCTCCAAGTGTTGGGATATGCTTGAGAGCACTTGGATGATTTTCCCTTGAGCTGGACTTCAATGCATGAAGATAGATGAATGTTCAATTGAGGGAAATGAGGGAGCTTGAGAGTTGCTTATTGATCTCTTGAGATTTTCTATAGAGTCAAGAGTTATCAAGTGTTGCCAAGAGTTCTCAAGTGATGGCATCAAACTCAAATATATAGGAACCCCATATCAAGCCCCAAAACCCAAGGAAACAGCCAAAGAAAGAATTCTGCAATGGCTAGAAACTGGGTGAAAACAACAGGAACAGTCGACTGATGATCAAAAGACAGTCGACTGATCAACGGCTAGAAAATATCCAACGGCTATAATCTGAGCCAGGACAGTCGACTGATGAAGTCAATACAATCGACTGATAAACAAGACAGGTGCATGTTAATCCTTCAGCAGGCGACTGCTGCAGGGGATGGATCGAAATAGAGAGCTGCACTCTTTCTCCAATTCTTCGCACAGGCGACTGATATTAATACTACAGTCGACTGTCAAATAGTCAGGCGAATATACATTCTTCATCAGTCATCTGCAGTATAAAATAGAGAAACAACAGAGATATGCAGAGAATGCACTTACGCTATACAGGCGACTGATGACCAATCTCCAGGCGACTGTAAAAAATACAGGCGATTGTAAACTGATCGACAGACGACTGTGCGTAAAGCTCAAGTTTGAGTCAATTGAAATGTTGACTTGAGCTGTGCATGTCAGACGAGTGTAGAAGGATCTACAGACGACTGGAAATCACCCAGTCGACTGTGTTTCCTTCAGCAGGCGACTGACGGAAAGCCAGAGACTCCAAATGAGTCTTTGGACAGAGTGAACCTATTGGGTTGGATTCTATGATAATCCTAAGGCTCATTAAGATGGTTATATGCATATGCATGAATGAGTAAACCATCTAACAAGGCATTACATTAACCCTAGAATCAAAAGAGAGAGAAAGCAATAAAGTAAATTACATGGATTACAATGCTTTCCTTAGAGTCTAAGTCTTCAATCTTGATGCCCTGATTGCTCTCCATCAACTTCAAGCTTTGGCACTCCTTGAGTCCAAGCGTAGGCTCTTCTCCACTTGATGTCTATCCTTGCACCAAGTGATTAGTCTCCAAGAAAGATATTCTTGAGATAAAACTGAGAGACTAAAACAAGAGAGTCATTAGCAACAACATAATGTTGTGATCATCATCAAATAAGATTGGTATAAAACACCAATACTCAACATTATTAGTCTCCATAAATACCACTCAATTTCCTCTTGTAATTTCGTTGGCGATGGTTATTTTATTTAATTATTTGTTTCGTTTGCATTTGCAATTAGACTTTGTTTTCTTCTCCCTTTTTAAAGGTATAGGATTACACTTAAATGATTTTGAGAAGTTGGGGGACAACAAAACAAATGAAAATATATTGAAGAAAATCTCACTATCAAATGTAGGTGGGACTATTGTTGTTTAAGAAGATGCCAAAAGATGATTTAGCTACATCTGATCATCATGTTTATTGAGATCAAGATCTGCTTTTTTCCAAAAACAATTGCACTTTATGGGGTTGTGCCTCGAGCAATTTCAGAAATAAGATATTTCTGTATTTTAGAAAGAAATTTTTTAATAAAGCGGGTTTCCTCATATTCATAGCAAGATTCGCTTGGGTGTCTTTTTGGTATTCTGACTGTTGTTGGGCTATCAATGAATGTCATGTTTATTTTATATGAGTACTATAAATAACACATGCACACAGTGCACGGAGCAAAAAAAACCCCACGAACAGGATGTGGTGCATGCGCTCAAACAAAAATGAGAAAGAATGTGGGTGCATATGTCGGTATCATCGGGGGTAAATGATAAATGCAAAAACCTTGGGGGTTATAGTGGAAAAATCCATTAGGGCAGACATGTAAATAAGTGAGTTTGGGGTGTGCGATTTTTTTTGGGATTAGTAGTGAATGGCACCCATGTAAATAAGTGAGCTTGGGGTGATTTTTTGGATTGTGGGTGAGGTAGATGTCCCATGTGGTGCTCATGTGGCTATGTGACATTGACATTTGGGACAAACCTCCTCATTGTATAATAGACTAGCAAAAAACATGTGCACAAAGTGCACTGGAACCCCAAAAACCCACACCCCCACAGGATGTGGGCCCCACATGTGAGAGGGTGATGTTGTGGGTGCGGCCCATGGTAAAATGAGAGAGAAGTGTATGTGTGAGCGTGTGTATTATCTTGGTCGTAAGGAGATTTTTTTTGAGTAAACGATAGTGTGGCCCATATGGTGAGGTGGCCAAATCATGGCCACCACTCTCCCCACCCCATTTTCCTACATGGATTTGGTAAAAGGAAACTCCCTATTTTATATAAAAGATTAAAAGTAACTCTTGCACAAAGTGCATGGGAACCCAAAAACCCCCCACACAAATAGGAGCGGGACCAACACAGATGTTTCGTTGGGTGCAAAACATGGTTCAAATAGGAAGAGTAGTTGTGAGCATGGGTATTGTCTTGGGGTTTTGGGCATTTTTTACTGTGGGTGGGTATTTGTGTTTTTTGTAATTGGATGTTATTTGGGTTTGGTGGTGTGTTTGTGGGTTTTTTATTTTTGCGTGTTCTTTGTTTTTGGGGGGTTGATGGACATTGCCACTTGGGACAAACACCATCAATCACCCCTTAAATGTCTAATAAATGCTTGTGCTGATCTTGAGCTTGATGCCTGTAAAATTTGGTTCGAATGGGACATAATTTGTTCCATTCAGTGGATTAAAAGCTCATTAATGGCTAGTGTTTGGTGATTTAGCAACCTGTCTCCACTTAAGTTGCCTTTGGCAAGTAAAAGTATAGAGAGAATAAAAATTTTCCACCTGAATTCACTTATTGGCCTAACTTGTATTTAAATTCTTATGAATAATGATTTTTTATATATCGACTAGCACAAACGAGGGAGTAAAAAGCGAAGAGACTTGTAGACAATTAAATACGTTAAAGACAAATACTTAAAATTTTTGGACAAATATGAGGAAATTAGATGTAGATGTAGAGAATAATTTGACAAACTCTTTAATATAAGTCATATTTGGGATATATGAGATGATGAGGTTCCATCATAATAGATGAATCATAGTTTTATACGAAAATCAAAGTATGAGAGGTGTGGGAAGCTTTAAAGAGAATGAAACCAAAAAGAGCATGTGGATCCGATAAGATTCATATTTGTTGGATCCTGTGGATGGCAAACAACACTAAAAGGGGGGGTTGAATAGTGTTGTATAAAATAAACTTTTTCCTTCTAATTGGTTAGCACAATTTAAATCCTTCTAATGTTGCCTAAGAAACCAAGTAGAGCGATCTACGCTTGGTTCTTAATCAACTTAAGTAATCTTTAAAACAGATCAGAGATAAAACTCTTCTGGTAGTCGACTCCCTAAGAACAGTAGTCGACTCCCAGAGAGATACTATGCACAGCTCAGTTAAAAGAATACTTAATGAAGATATAAAAGATTACACAGAAATATAAGAGAGAAGCAGATGCAAAAACTGATCTTACAATGTATTATAAATGAGTTGCAATATAATATTCAATGAATCAAGATAAACAGATAGAGATAAACAATCACAGAGAGTGCAAACGCAAACAAATGGATTTTTATCCTAGTTCCCTACAACCCTGGGTACGTCCAGTCCCCGACCAATCCGATACGAGATTTTCACTATCTGCTTTGGTAAATACAAGCACCTAACTCCACTCGTTAGGATTTTCCCACACACCTAGCCTTGTCAGGATTTCTGATTGCAACACTGCAATATCTCAACACCTAGACTTGTCTAGGGTTTCCAACACCCTTACCACAAAGGGCAAACACAAAAATGAAAATCAATATCCAACTCACCACAATTTTTGGTGGAGTTTGTATTTACACCCAAATTCTATAGCCAAGAGTAATAGATAACAATGTGTATTCGTGGCTTAATAGAATATGATTTTAGATCACATAAAGATACGAATTAAGTCTTTGTGATCTAAATCAATGTTTTCAAAAAATCCTTTCAAATAAAATCAGAGAATAGAGAACATGGATTTTTGAAAAACAATAGCCAAAATAAAAGTTGAGCTCAGAAAATAATATCTTAAAGAAATGAGATCAAGAATATAAAAATAGATGTGGCTAAGAGAAATGAGAGCTGAGAAATTCGAGATCATTTAGATATTTGCACAAGAGAGAATTTTGATTTCAAGTATTATGTATTTTGATCTCACAAAATGGTCCTCTATTTATAGGTAAAATGGGAGGATTCAAAATTCAAATTCGTCTGACTTTTGCACGTAGAATCATGAGAGCAATAAGTTAGAGAGATATCAAAAGTCAGGTAAAATGTTGAATTTCGACAGCTGGTAGTCGAATCCCTATGATTGGTAGTCGACTCCCAGAGTGTTTCAGGAGAAAACAATTCTCAGCTGGGAGTCGACTCCCACTCCTTGGTAGTCGACTCCCAGAGGAGTTTCTTCTGAAACTCGGCTAGTAAGACATGTAGTTAGCTCCTGGGTGTAATGGAGTTTAACTACCAAAATGAGAAGTGACTAACAAAGGCTCTCAATAGTTTTGAAAATGATTTTAGAAGTATTTAAAATATTTAACTTTGAAATCATTTGGCTGTGTGTGTTATCTATACTTTTGGCTTTAACATAACCCTAAGAAGGACACAACTCACACACTGTAGACTTAGGACACGTCTTCAGAAGCTCGATCAGATGATGATGTAGATGCGAGCTTCTCTTGAGCTTCTATTCCATTCGAGCTTGAGTTTCATCATCGAGCTAGCAACATTCGTCCTTGTCTTTGCTAAGTGAGTGTAGATTGAGTTTCTTTGAAGTATGTATAAAGCTGCGTAATCTGCACACTTTAATTGTAGTGTAGTTAGTACACTAACTTCATTTGGTGTGCTCATCATCAAAACAACTTGGGGGTGGAATTCAATTTCCATCACTCTCCCCCTTTTTGATGATGACACCCAAATGAAAAATGAAGTAAGATGACATAAAAATATGACATAGAAATAAACTTACTCCCCCTGCTTTGATGCGGTTCTCCCCCTGCATCGAAGCCATTAGCAAAACAATACATTTTTGCATTTTATACTCTTTCTCCCCCTTGTCATCAGTCAAAAAGGAAAAAAATTAATCCTTATTTAGCTCTTTTTCTCCAACGATACCCAATTCTCTATGAAGTTTAGAGAATGTATCTGTTTGCAGATGTTTTGTCAGAATATCTACAACTTGATATTCAGAGGAGACAAATTTAAGTTCAACATCCTTTTTGACACAGTGATCGTCTATAAATCTATGTCTAATGTCAATATGCTTTGTTCTAGGATGAAGAACAGAATTTTTAGTGAGATTAATAGTGCTTTTATTATCACAATAAATTACACATGTAGATGTATTAATACCATAATCTACGATGACTTGTTTCATCCAAAGTATTTGATCACAAGCAAGTCCGGCAGCTATATACTCTGCCTCAGTGGTTGGTAGTGAAACTGAACTTTGCTTTTTGCTAAACCACGAAACAAGAGAATGTCCAAGAAAGTGACATATTCCACTTGTACTTTTTCTTGTGGCTTTACAACCAGCATAGTATGCGTCACTAAAAGAAGTTAAATTAAATGTGCCGCCTTTGGGATGAAATAGTCCAAAGTCAGAAGTGGTTTTAAGATATCTAAATATGTATTTTACTGTTTTAAGATGTGATTCTCTAGGATCACATTGAAATCTAGCACACGCACAAACACTAAACATAATGTCGGGTCGGCTAGCGGTTAAGCAGAGAACCGACCATACCTCAATATGTTTTCTGATCGACCTTTTTACCTGTTTCGTCTTTGTCTAAAGAAGTGGATGTTGCCATAGGTATGTTCTTCCCTGATGCGGTTTACATCCCGAATCTTTTGATTAAGTCTTTGGCATACTTCGTTTGATGAATAAAGGTTCCTTCTTTTCCTGATTTGATTTGCAATCCGAGAAAATATGTGAGCTCGCCCATATGGCTCATTTCGAATTCTTCCTGCATTAACTTAGCAAACTCTTGACAAAGATCTTCATTAGTAGATCCGAAAATGATGTCATCTACATAAATTTGGATAAGAATAATATCATCACGAATTTTCTTAAGAAATAAAGTGGTATCTATCTTTCCAACAATGTAGCCTGAGTCAATTAAGAATTTACTCTCTAAATACATGAAAAGAAACATACATGATACTCATAGAACACTTGCCAGTCTAATGATCACTCAGCATATAGGCCCAAAAGCCCAGTAAAGCCCGCAGCTTCGACTCAACAACATGGAGACCTTCACGTGAGATCGACCGTTTCTACATTTAAGACGACAGTTCAGCTGACTGTTAAGCTTCTTCATTTTATGCGTCAGCTCAGAATGAGGGCATTCAATGCCTGATTGTTAGCCCGTCATCAATGGTGACAACTCATTCCAAAAGTAATAATGTGGTTTAAAGGCTCGAACGTTACCCTCTAACGTCCCTCAAATGCCTACAAGTATTCTCTCGGACAAGGGAAAGAGGGGGACACAATCTGGGACAATACTTTTTGACAATCGGGTACTCCTACACTGGTGTCTGCTCCACCTAAACTCTGCATCTCATCCATAGCTTGGTGTGATAACTACCGTTGGTCTCATAACAGATCGAACATAGTTATCCCGAGCTTCCATGAGTCATTATCTTACTTAAACATTGGACGAGATTAGGTCAGACCCCAGATCCGACCCTTCATAATGAGCTCTTTGTCTTGCACGAAGTAGATGGTAGACTGAGATAGCTCGGACTCAGTCGGAATAGCTTGGACTTGGCCAAAATAGCTTGGTCTTGACTCCAACAATTCGGATCGAGATCTATTCAGTTAGGAGCTAGCTCGCCCAGTGCCAGGTCTACCGTCAACGTCCCACGTCAGCTAATCGTACCATCATCCTACAACATTAGTTGTGAGAAAACACCCGTAAATAGATACGTCATAAATGATGATTATACCAAGGTGTACGCAACAATTTTTGCCCCAGTAAAAAATGAAATTATTAAAATTGACATTGTATATACATGTAAATACATAAACTCCTTTAAATACGAACTAATAAAGATAGAGGAGAGAAGAAAGAGAGGAGGCAGAGAAAAAAGGTATGTTGATATCTTGTTTTCTTTATGGTGCTTCCATTTTCCCTTCACTTTTTTTTCTAAATATACCTTGATTCGGAGTGAAAAGTGTATATTTATACCCCTTAACTACCCCCATTTTGTGCTAAAGATTATACTTAACCGTGCTCTTTTGGGTATATTTTCGCTTTATGTCGTTTTTAGGGCTTAATCTCATTCTTGGCGCAAAATATGGATTTTATCGTCGTTATGGGCTTCCTGATATTTTTCATATGCTCCTGGTATTATTGTGATCATAGTGTCAATTTTTGAGAATTATTTGAGCAATGGATAATTTTATATGTATTTTGGAAGTCAATAATGTGTTTATAATAGTCATTATATTAATTTTCTCATCTTATGGACCAATTTATTCTTCTTATATTTTTCAGGTACCCCTAGGAGTCTTGGGGATTTTCCAGAATTTTCTGGGATTTTTCTGGGGCTTTTAGGTATTTTTCGGGGATTAATTGGAGAAGAAATGGGGTTTAAAACCCAAAAAAAGAAAATCCATTTGGGCGCCACGTGGCGCAACCGCGAGGCGCCACGTGGCACCAAAGGGGCGCAGCTTCGTATGGGCCGCTATGGTCGTTTGTTTTTATAAAAAAATATAAAAATCCTTTTTTTGCGGGCCGGCCCGCTCCGCTGGCCGTTGCCATTTATTAAAAAAACAAATTCAAAGCGCGCGCGTGTTGCAGCGGGGGCGGCCCGCTCAAATTTTGAGCGGGCGGGCCGCTCCGCTTTGAAGGCCCAACACGCGCGCAATTAAATGGGCAGCGGGGCGGGTTTCTTCCAGGCGGGTCTGATCCGACCCGATCCGACCCGCAATGCGGTAAAATGGCCTGGGGGCGAAATTTGTTGGGAGATTCGTTTTTTTTTTTGGGTTTTCCTTGCAGATTTTCGGCCAGAGGTGGATTTTTAGGGTTTGGGGAGCTCTTCTTCTTCCCCAAAGCCTAGGGAGGAGCTTGGAGGCCATGGGGATGGTGGAGAAGCTAGGTGGAGGTGCAAATTGGTAGAGGGAAGCTCATTTGGGGAGATCTTGGGTGAAAAATTTCCTCTTCCCATTTGTATTTTGCACTTCTCATTTTGTAATGAACTTGTGATGGATTTGTTTATAAATTTCATCTTGTTTACTATGATTGAGTAGTGTGATTGGTGTGGGTTGTGACTCATTGAAATTGGTTGTTAATTCGTGCCCTAATTTCCTCTTGCCCATGTTATATGCTAATGTTGGATTTGTAATTAGGGCACAACTTTAATTGGTTAAGTCCCGAGAGGGCACAATTCGAGAGAATACCATGCTCGTTTTTGATTAGTTCTTTGATTATACGTCCATCCATATTGCAAAATTTCGTGTTCATGAAAGCTAATTTTTCTGATTGGGCTTCCTTAGCCGGATGACCGATTGAGTTATACGCGGGTAATTAGAGCTTAATTAACGTCAATCTAAATGAACCCACAACCCATTCTCCTCGCCTAGCTATCCTAAATCCCCTTTGGCTCTCTAACCCTAGCCACTTAGGATAGTTTTTAGTTTCACCACACTTTTTCATACACTCATCCACCGTTAATTGAGGTAGTTGTTCACGCTTTATTTTTCTTTATCCATCAAGTTTGTGAACGTAGAACGACTTGTCCTTGTGATCCGACCCGGTACTCACCGGTTATTTTTATATTGCATTGACACTCCTATGCTTGGGAGTGGAAGGCGTGCACTTGCGCGTATTCCGAGTAAACCAATTGGCGCCGTTGTCGGGGACAACGGTTTTTATTATTAGCAATTTTTGATTGATTTTGAAATTTTTAGTGTGATACTTCTATCACTTAGTGTGTGTCTTTCCATTTAATTTATTTTCCACTGATTGAGTCTTTTGCTTGTTTATTCTCATTTTTTTTGAGAAATTGTTTTTTAAAAAAACATGGCATCATCTTCAGATTTTTCCGACGTTGACTTGGAGGATATCCCACTTCCGCCATACTTTCATGGCTCGGAGTGGGAGAACCCACATTTACATATTAAAAAATTTGAAGAGTGGATGCATTCATGTCTTGGTGGGAATATTGATGATGATTGCATATATTGTAGATTCTTTCCCTTTTCTTTACTTGATGATGCTAGATTGTGGTTTGATTCATTATCTCTTGACTCACATTTTACTTGGTTGTCATTTCAGGCTGAATTTCTCCGAGTGTTTTTGCCTATCTTTTTGGAGCAGGTACAGGGGCGGCATGCCATGGAGCATATAGCGAGCTTTATCCAGGCTGAGTGGGAGGCCTACCATCAGGCTTGGCAGAGGTTCACTGATTTGGTGCTTGCGTGCCCACACCAGAGCTTTCACGAGGATCATCTTCTGCAGATCTTCTACACAGGATTATCGCCATCTGGGCGGGATTTTGTGCAGATGAGTTGTGGTGGGGAGTTCCTTATTATTCGACCGAGGATTCATGGAGTTACCTGAGGGACCTTGCAGAGTGGGATCAGACTGCGCCATCTGGAGAGCCGTCACTTGGATATGAGGATGATGGCCAGTCCCAGTTTCCACTTCAGGATGCAGAGCATCAGGTCTAGTACCAGCCTGAGGAGCAAGCCGAGGGCTCTTTCCAATGCGACCCTATGGAATACCAAGAAAAACCTGTGAAGAGGGTGCATTGGGGCCAAGTAGAGGAATTTGAGCATATATATTTTGAGGAGTCAGAGGAGATAGATGATTGAGTGCGTGTCGACCACGACGGTGACACGATTAATTTTCACTTTGAGGTTGAGGATGAAGAGGATGTGCAAGATGGCCTAGAGCAGATTGAGGACACCATGGAGCCTGAGCCACAGTCCACTTCAGAGTTAGCCTCACAGATCGAGGCGGTTGCGTACTTAGGGAGGACGACTGAGATGATGTAACGGTCCGAAATTTTCAATACAACTATTCACGTATTTTCAATTTTTGGCGTAATTATTTTATAATGGTTTGTCAGGAGTTTTACGAATCCAAAAATTTCTTATAAAAATATTTTGAGATATCAGACTAGTCATGAAGTATTTTAGTAAGTTTGAGTTTCATCAAAATACTCAAAACAATTCTGGTAAAAATTCATTTTCAGTTATTACCGTTTTGGCTTAATGAATTTATTTTCTATACAAACATCATCAAAATGTTTTCAAACTTCTACGGTATCATTCTATGATCATTTAAGGCTTCCAACATTAATTTCGCAATTTTCTGAAGTCAAATCAATAGAGAACCCGCAGACCCGCTTCCTAAACGTTTTGGCCTAAACCTAGTATCTCCGTAGCTCAAACCCTAAAACGGTCTTCGTTTTCGCGATCCTCGCGACGATTCGATCCCGTGGATATGTTTTCGTATTTTTTTGGACACGTTTACTAGTAGGGCAAAATTGTAATTTCACTACAAATTTTACTATACTGTCACTAATTACCTTAAATTACTAATTACCTTAACCTAATTATCTATTAAATTACCCTAATCACCTAACCCTAACCCGTTAGCAGCCCACGAGGAAAACAACGACGCCTTTTTTCTAAACGTAGTCAAAAAGCTATACATAACATATTAATTACCCCATTAATTACCCTTGACTAAATTGCTAATCTTAACCCTATTTAAACCCCTAACTCTCCCTCAGCCATCACGCTTAATCACCCCTAACCCATGCAGATCGCGCCCTCGACCTTCCCTCTTCGAGAGCTCGCCGTCTGACACCCACGAGCCACGGCGCCGCCTCGCTCCCAGCCTCGCTCCGATGACTGAAGACCGATAGCGCCTACCGGAGCACCCGCCGTGCTCAAACGCCGCTGGCGTTCTCCCCGCCATCGACGAAAACAGAACCCCAGGCCCGCACCGGAGCATCGACGTGTGGACACTTGCTCCGCCGTTGGCTCCGACATGAGCTTCGTAGCGCCGCCTCCCCTTGCAGCTCCGCCCCTCTCGAGCCACGGCGACGACGCCGAAACATCACCACTGCTCCCGTGCACTCTCCGACAGGAGCTCACGGCGACGCCTCCCGGAGCACCGCCCTGTCACCGCAACAAACCCCCAGCAGCTCCTCCCTCCGACTGAAGCCAACAACGCCAAGCGCCCACCGCCTCTCCCCGCTCCGACGACCTGAGCGACGGCGAAGCCTCCCCGACCCCCGTCCGACGTTGTACAGCCTCCTCCCACCGTAGACAACGGTAACCCACATCGCCGAGAGCATGTTCGACGTCGTACGACCCCACTCCGAGCAGTCGAAGACCCCGCTGCCCTCTAACGTCATCTCCGCTTCCACCAGCGCCGCCCCGAGCTCCGCCTGAAGCCCGCACCGTCGCCTCCGGTCCACATCAGACCTCCGAGCGCCGAGCACGCCTCCCTCACTTTTCTCCGCCGTCCGCCGCCGCCGTGGACGCCGACTGCCGCCGCTGACCGTCGACGCTGCCGCTCCGCCTCGCCGCACGTATGCCGCCGACCCGAGCTCCTCCGACGTCGCCGACAAAACCAAACCCCCCGCTGCGTTCACACATAGAGAGAGAGAGCGAGGGTGAGTTTCAATGCAATACGTATTTAAATATAACGTATTTTGGTACAATACGCGTATTTGCGTATTTTATTAATTCAATAATATGGGTTTTAATGGTTTCAAATGCATAATAAATAATATACAAGTCAGAAAAATATAAGACGGCCTAGAAAATCAGAAATAATATTCTGGACCCAATGGCGTTAGTTTCGTCTCAATCTGACGCTTAGTTTGTCCAGAATTAATTTTTAAACCTAAAAGTTAAATCCATTATTTTCATTCAAAAATCAGTAACGTGTTATTTTCACGTAAACTAGTATGTGATAAAAATATATGTTAAAGTACTCTCCAAGACGGCCATTTTGACAGTTCATTTGCAACTTTCCAATACCGATTGCACCCAGAAGAAATGTTTGAATAATTACGTTTCAAATTGAAAAATAGTTTAAAATTATTTTTGAGCTCTTAAAAATTATAAAAATTAATGTAAGCTTTAGAGAATTATTTTCTCCTACGATAAAACTATTTTCATCATATCTAGCCTATAGAAAAATTTAGAACGCTTTCCGACACCGTTTCAATCGATTATAAAATCAAACACGTTAAGTTAAATAGATAGAAAATAGGTGTTCTGTAACCGATTGTTCTTGTGTTTTGCAGGTTCCGATTCTTATGTACCAACGTCCGTAGAAGCCATATAACCAGTTTCGGCTTGCTACGTCGATCTCGAAATCAGTAAGTCACGACTAATTCTAAAGTTATAAAATTAGACAAGTGTACCCGTATGAACTTAGGACACCACTATAGCCTCCGAACGGCTACTTGATTTGAACCGAACTAGAAACCTAATCTAATAGAAAAGTAATCAACTATAGATTACTTTGCCAACTTTCAACTTTGGTGGTTGTTAAACACAAACATCAACTTGGGTAAATTGTGTGCTACCGAAACCACCACCCTTATACCAACAGTTTTTGTATTCCATGTTTGTTGGACTTGTCTTTATCCTCAAATTTCTTAGCATCCACTTTGCTTTACTTTCTGGTTTTAAAACCAGTGGTCCTGGTTAATTATCATCGTGAACAAGGAATTGATAACATCTTGAGAAACATGTTGTGGAACATGTTGTGGAATATCTGGTGGAACATCGCATGGAACATCTTGTGGAACATCCCGTATAAAACATGTACACAAAACACTTGACACTTCACTGGGGTTTTGGGGTAACTCATAGTTTGAGAGATTATGGGAGTGACTGGAGTTCAATATTCCCGTCCCGCTGCCTGTGTTTCGGCATACCGTCCCGCTGCCTGTGTTTCGGCAAAATACATGTACCGTGCCTGTATTTCGGCTTTCGTCTGGGTCGTGCCTAGGCAAGAGATGAACTCGATGGTCACATATTGTACTCTCCGACTTGAGTCATGTAGTGTAGTTATTTTTGCACAGTCACTTTTACTTTACGCATTACAGTCACCTTTACTTTACGCAGTACATACACTTTACTTACTACACTTGTGCAGTCACAGTACTTTACTTATCGTACCATTAGCTACAGCAGTAGTATGTTTCACCTGCCTAGTCTGCTTTACACTTGCACTACCACAGCACAGTGGTTCTCTCCTTTCAGTTCACTTTGCCTTTACTTTCAGTTGTGTACAGTTTTAACTCAGTACTTTACTTTTCACTCTGACCTACTTGTATGTAGTTACTTTTTGTCATACTTGTGCACTGCTTCTTTTCTATATTTAGAATTGTTGTGACTTACCTACGGTTCTATCTCTGTGGCACCGCAGACGACGTACATATGGAGGTAGATGCTCCTGAGCTAATAGCGCCAGAATTCGACCGCAGCTTCCAAAGTTATTTTCACTTATGTACTTTTCTTCTTTCATGTATATTTGTTGGGACATCTTGTACAGTATGGATTGTAATAATTGGACACTATTTGGGTATTTTTGTACATCTCTGCATCGTGGCTATTTTGATTTCACTGGTAACCTGCAGGATCTGCGCAAATATCAAAAAAAGTAACGGGCCCCCGAAAGCGAGTCGTTACAAGTTTTGGTGGCCCATGCAGGTCCGCGTTAACTACCTCGTGAACAATATATCAAGATCAGGATGTACAATATAAAATACTCAAATTAACCTCGAGTACGGGATGTCTCGAGTGTTCACCTATATTGGATATACGGGTGAAGTGTCCGTATTACCATCTTCATTAGGCCTTCCTTGATCCTCATCACTTCATTTGAACTCTTAACCCTTGCTTAGGAACTCGTGTACCATTCTTGGTTATACCCTCCCCAGTAACCTCTTGTGCTAGTAGTTATAGTTATTTTTCGTAGGTTGAACTATCTACCCACTTCATCACCTTTCCTTTAGTTGATGATGGCACGCATATAAATGATAAGCTTCCTTCAATGGACCATGATCCGGTCAATGTGCTTGGCTAAGTTTGTTGGATCACCCTTGCTAGACTTGGGGTAAGTGATCCTGGCTTAGTCACTTCCCTGGCCGTGTTCCGCTGGACCGCAAGGACGTGAATCATGATTATGTAATGCCATCGATCTTCATCACTATCACCCTTTCGTTAATGATGGCCTTTTGATCATTCTACTAATTCGTATAATTCTTCCTAATCACGTTTAGTTCGCCTGAACTCTAATACGTCTATTTTAAGGAGGGTAGCATTCGATTTACAATCACCAGAAGTTCGATTTCGACAACGGAAACGAATCGAAGGATGCTCAGAAATAATGGAGGATGGTGCTGGAGATTTTGAGACGACCCAAACCTGGCGTACAAGTGTAGACAGTTTGAGTCTTGTCATCCTTCTTGAACTCGTGTTTCTCTTCTAGCCCCTACTTTCATCTTGCACCCGATTTTTCCATGGGTTTGAATTCCTATTCCACCTACCACCTACCCCCCTCTTTATTTCCTTTGTCCGCTTCCTCACCTCGAGCCCCGTTCCTGCCTAACCTAGTCTACCCTACCGACGACTTTCGATGCCCCCCTTTTTTCTTTAAAGACACCCATCTCCTTCCTCACCAAGCCACCCCGTGGTTTCCTATACGCCTCGGCGACACCCACTTCTCCTCCCGGCCTCTTCCCCAAGCGAACTCGACCCATCTCACCTCAAGCTCCTTCGGCCTCACCCGAAACTTCACCACCCCATCCCGGAGGCCCCAGCCATGGATCGACAGCCAGTCGCAGCCCTCGCCGCCACGGATCGACAGCCGCCGATGGCCCATCGACGTTCTGTTTTGGGATTCTTGGCCTTAGCGACAGCCCTCGTCGCCGCCCTCGTTGTTGCCGTGTGGTCGGGATATTGGGAACCCGCCGCTCTTGGATTTATTTGGAGCTCCTTTTTCTGGTTCTCCCCCCTCAAGCTGCCCTGCTTCGATTCCCTCTTAAAGCCGCTCCTTCGTGTTTGTGGGTTCGTGAGTTTTTGGTCGTTGAATTGCTTAGGGCTGATGGTGATAACCGTAGATGTGGACTAATGGTATTGGCAAGCAGTATCATTGGGATTGGGTATCGGCTTGCTTCTGGCCTTGGGTGTTGAAATTGGATGCCAGTCTTGTGCTCGGATTTGGGAGACAGCTATGTTGCTGGCTTATTGTTGGATGTTGTGGAGATTGCTGGAAATAGTGGTAACAATGATCTTGATCCTTGAAAGTTGGCCTTATATTTGCCTTTTGGTGTCGATTTGGATAGTGGCTTGTAATTGGGTAGCAATGCAGATGATATCTTTTGTGCTCGGCTGGTTAAGTTGTAACAGCGCGGATGCACTAGGTTTAGTCCTCACGCTTTTGTATGATATGGCGATAATTTACATGATTAAGATCCAGACCCAGTAGTCATCATTAACATGAGTTGAAAATTTTAGACGTTATGTTCATCTTTTTGATGTGGTTTAAATAGCTTGCTATTGGCTTATCACCTCAGGTTCCAAGTTCGAGCAGATGTTGTCATCATAATAGCCCTCATTTTCATGTGCTGATATTATCTCATGTTAATTTTGGGAAGTCAGAGTAACTATTGTGACGATACTAGATCTCAGGAATAGTTACGGAAGCTAAGCCGATGTTAATAGTATGTATTCATAAATAACATCGCTTGTTTTCTTGATGATATGATATCACATTATATTTCATGCTATTAACAACTTATTTTCCTATATTGTGATCGTTCATCAAGCCTTCCTTTCGATCGTTTAAATTGCTTTGGCAATGATCGGTCTTCTTAATTCCGAGGACGGAATTACTTTTAAGGAGGGTAGAATGTAACGGTCCGAAATTTTCAATACAACTATTCACGTATTTTCAATTTTTGGCGTAATTATTTTATAATGGTTTGTCAGGAGTTTTACGAATCCAAAAATTTCTTATAAAAATATTTTGAGATATCAGACTAGTCATGAAGTATTTTAGTAAGTTCGAGTTTCATCAAAATACTCAAAACAATTCTGGTAAAAATTCATTTTCAGTTATTACCGTTTTGGCTTAATGAATTTATTTTCTATACAAACATCATCAAAACATTTTCAAACTTCTACGGTAGCATTCTATGATCATTTAATGCTTCCCACATTAATTTCGCAATTTTCTGAAGTCAAATCAATAGAGAACCCGCAAACCCGCTTCCTAAATGTTTTGGCCTAAAACTAGTATCTCCGTAGCTCAAACCCTAAAACGGTCTTCGTTTTCGCGATCCTCGCGATGATACGATCCCGTGGGTATGTTTTCGTAATTTTTCGGACACGTTTACTAGTAGGACAAAATTGTAATTTCGCTACAAATTTTACTATACCGTCACTAATTACCTTAACTAAATTACTAATTACCTTAACCTAATTAACTATTAAATTACCCTAATCACCTAACCCTAACCCGTCAACAGCCCACGAGGAAAACAACGACGCCTTTTTTCTAAACGTAGTCAAAAAGCTATACCTAACATATTAATTACCCCATTAATTACCCTTGACTAAATTGCTAATCTTAACCCTATTTAAACCCCTAACTCTCCCTCAGCCATTCACGCGTAATCACCCCTAACCCATGCAGATCGCGCCCTCGACCTTCCCTCTTCGAGAGCTCGTCGTTTGACACCCACGGGCCACGACGCCGCCTCGCTCCCAGCCTCTCTCCGATGACTGAAGACCGACAACGCCTACCGGAGCACCCGCCGTGCTCAAACGCCGCTGGCGTTCTCCCCGCCATCGACGAAAATAGAACCCCAGGCCCGCACCGGAGCACTGACGTGAGGACACTTGCTCCGCCGTTGGCTCCGACATGAGCTTCGTAGCGTCGCCTCCCCTTGCAGCTCCGCCCCTCTCGAGCCACGGCGACGACGCCGAAACATCACCACCGCTCCCGTGCACTCTCCGACAGGAGCTCACGGCGACGCCTCCCGGAGCACTGCCCTGTCACCGCAACGAACCCCCAGCAGCGCCTCCCTCCGACTGAAGCCAACAACGCCAAGCGCCCACTGCCTCTCCCCGCTCCGACGACCTGAGCGACGGCGAAGCCTCCCCGACCCCCGTCCGACGTCGTACAGCCTCCTCCCACCATAGACAATGGCAACCCACGCCGCCGAGAGCACGTTCGACGTCGTACGGCCCCACTCCGAGTAGTCGAAGACCCTGCTGCCCTCTAACGTCATCTCCGCTTCCACCAGTGCCGCCCCGAGCTCCGCCTGAAGCCCGCACCGTCGCCTCCGCTCCACATCAGACCTCCGAGCGCCGAGCACACCTCCCTCACTTTTCAATGCCGTCCGCTGCCGCCATGGACGCCGACTGCCGCCGCTGACCGTCGACGCTGCCGCTCCGCCTCGCCGCTCGTATGCCGCCGACTCGAGCTCCTCCGACGTCGCCGACAAAACCAAACCCCCCGCTGCGTTCACACCTAGAGAGAGAGAGAGAGAGCGAGGGTGAGTTTCAATGCAAAACATATTTAAATATAGCGTATTTTGGTACAATACGCGTATTTGCGTATTTTATTAATTCAATAATATGGGTTTTAATGGTTTCAAATGCATAATAAATAATATACAAGTCAGAAAAATATAAGACTAGGCCTAGAAAATCAGAAATAATATTCTGGACCCAATGGTGCTAGTTTCGTCTCAATCCGACGCTTAGTTTGTCCAGAATTAATTTTTAAGCCTAAAAGTTAAATCCATTATTTTCATTCAAAAATCAGTAACGTGTTATTTTCACGTAAACTAGTATTTGATAAAAATATATGTTAAAGTACTCTCCGAGACGGCCATTTTGACAGTTTATTCGCACCTTTCCGATACCGATTGCACCCAGAAGAAATGTTTGAATAATTACGTTTCAAATTGAAAAATAGTTTTAAATTATTTTTGAGCTCTTAAAAATTATAAAAATTAATGTAAGCTTTAGAAAATTATTTACTCCTACGATAAAATTATTTTCATCATATCTAGCCTATAGAAAAATTTAGAACGCTTTCCGACACCGTTTCAATCGATTATAAAATCAAACACGTTAAGTTAAATAGATAGAAAATAGGTGTTCTGTAACCGATTATTCTTGTGTTTTGCAGGTTCCAATTCTTGTGTACCAACGTCCGTAGAAGCCATATAACCAGTTCCGGCTTGCTACATCGATCTTGAAATCAGTAAGTCACGACTAATTCTAAAGTTAGAAAATTAGACAAGTGTACCCGTATGAACTTAGTACACCACTATAGCCTCCGAACGGCTACTTGACTTGAATCGAACTAGAAACCTAATCTAATAGGAAAGTAATCAACTATAGATTACTTTGCCAACTTTCAACTTTGGTGGTTGTTAAACACAAACATCAACTTGGGTAAATTGTGTGCTACCGAAACCACCACCCTTATACCAATAGTTTTTGTATTCCATGTTTGTTGGACTTGTCTTTATCCTCAAATTTCTTAGCATCCACTTTGCTTTACTTTCTGGTTTTAAAACCAGTGGTCCTGATTAATTATCATCGTGAACAAGGAATTGATAACATCTTGAGAAACATGCTGTGGAACATGTTGTGGAATATCTGGTGGAACATCGCATGGAACATCTTGTGGAACATCCCGTATAAAACATGTACACAGAACACTTGACACTTCACTGGGGTTTTGGGGTAAATCATAGTTTGAGAGATTATGGGAGTGACTGGAGTTCAATCTTCCCGTCTCGCTGCCTGTGTTTCGGCATACCGTCCCGCTGCCTGTGTTTCGGCAAAATACATGTACCGTGCCTGTGTTTCGGCATTCGTCTGGGTCGCGCCTAGCAGTGCGGGCGTTGAGCAAAGTCCTTGAGAAATCGGTTCCGTGGTCAGCCTTCGTAGTGCGCTCAGCCTCTTCAATACACTAATCACCTGTCAAATAGCCTACCATAATCCCATCATAAACATAACCACTGTGCCCTTGGTTCCCCGTAATACAAATTCATTGTACGCGAGTTTTACCCCGCAACACATCCTATATTCTGAGGAGTCAACCGAACTTAGATTAATTAACGATTACATACTAATTATAGTTAATTAATTAAGAATTAAACATGAATTAACAATTAACCAACCCCAGATCACCCCCCTCGTTTAGTTTTGGGCGGAGGATGCGGCAGCACCGCATCCTCGGTTTTTTGCCAGAGAAGGAGGCGGTGATGTTGCCGCCGCCGCCCTAAAAATGACTGGGAGGTGGTGGCGCCACTTTCTCCGAATCATTTTTTGGGGTGGCGGCGGCGGCGGCACCACCGCCTCCCGTGAACCGCCCGGACACTCCCAACCAAAAGCTCCTTACGCCCAACTAGCATCTAACGGACTATTCAGGCTATTGTTAGATTTTAACGAAAAATTAAATAGTGTGACTATTTATGTTAAAGTTTAAGATTTGCTGGACTTGAAAGAAAATACTCAGATTTAAGAAACAAATATCAAAATACGCATGATTTAACTGACGAAAAGCCCTTTATTAAACTATTTTTTATGCTTGTGTGCGTTGCTTGGAGGCCTGTTAAACATTGATCGTTCTTGCCGATTTTAGCAACAGAAGCAGATGCATGTTTGAAAAATGAACCCAAATAAAATCATAGCTGATGGTTAGGCCGTAAATAGTTATAATCAATGCCATGATTCAATTCATGCAAAAGGTACCATTTAAATGGTCAAAGATACATACACTTGCTCCTTGTACAATCATTGGAGATGTGCATATCCTTATATTGTTTTAGACAACATTAAATTCTTTTCCATATTGCGTTCCATGCAAGTTTTATAAAGTACGCGTTATATACATCTTCAAAGAGGGAGTGTATGCACTGGGTTTTTTTTGTAAAAAACGGGAAATATGTAACATCACTTGTCTCCTTACTTCCACTCTTTTAATTTTTAACATTTCTGACAATGAACCGTGCATACACCCCTCTTTGTGGGTGTAAACGTCAGTCTTGAATCTTGCATAAATATTGAAATTTCTTCCTTTGTTGTAGTATTATTGTAATAGTTCCAAACCTGGATGGCATTCGGACAAAGCAGAATTCAACAGATTCAGGCAACAAAGTTCGGGAGTTGCTATACACACCTACACATTTTTTTTCACACACTTCTCATTTATTTACAAGTTCACCGTTCAAATTTACAAATTGACATTAAAATGTCCTTCACGCAGGGTAAAATCATCATCTTTCCTACAATTGTCGCCTCCATTGATTGTTGCAATGGCAACCTCATCTCTTCATATTTCTCATACTTTTCCTCCTTATCCTCACACCAAATCTGTTATGGTGAGGATGGGGAGTATGATGTAGTAGGCATGTCGACGCTGGCGCCTACTTTTCATCATCATCTTCTTCTTCCGGGAAAAAAGTAACCACATACAATTGAGATCGATGACAAGAAGGATACAAAGATAAACAGTGTATAAGTAGTGGGACGAGGCGAGACTCTCTTCTCCTCATTACATTGCCTCATTTTCATTTTCTTAAATCCATTCAATAAAAAAATCATGCATAACCACAAACGATGATAATAACGAGTATGAGGATGAGGGGTCAGAAGAAGAGGAAGAGAAGGTGACAGTGGTGACGAAGATGAATGAAGATCTTCAGAGAGAATGACAGAAAACAGAGGGGTAATTCGAGAATTAAAAGGTGTGTGTAAAGTAAAAAATCTAAGTAATAACAAATTTCGAGGGTGTGTACATGGTGCATGCCTGCAAAACAATTAGACGTGTATTTCTTGCAAAGCCCAAGCCGGGTCCAAGTCGGGATAATTCTATACACACCCATATTTTCACTTCACACACACACACAACTTATTTACAAGCTTGATATTCAATTGTAACTTTCATTATTTTTAAATTCCTTTTTACATGTTCTCTTTTCACTCTTTCCATTGTCGCCGTCACATACTCTCCTCCTTTTCATCCTCTCCATCTCATATCCTCCCCATCTCCGTTGTCGCCCTATAAATTTAAAGAAGTAAGACTTTATTTTTTATTAATAACTATCTCATGGTTCTTAAATTTTTAGGAATTAATTTTTTATGCTTCTAAAATTAAGGATATTTTTAGGCCTTGAAAAAAATGATTTTTAAGGGTTCTTAATGTTTTTTTGAATACCCTGTTTTGATTCGATTTGTTTGGAATTGACAAAAAAAGAAAATACGGGGGAGAGAAGGTTGCGGCGATGTCAACCGTAGACGACGAAGAATTCCAAAAAAGTACCTCTTATTTTGATATAACCACAAAACTACCGCATATAATTTTCAGGTTTCGATAAACTCCCTCACCTAATATCCCACTCCCCCCATCGCTGTCGATCACCCTCTATCCATCGCCACCCATCCCCATTACACCCACCGTCGTCATCCTCCCATTCCTCCCACCGTCCTCCCTCTCCCACCAATGCCGCCCTTTGCCCTTCATCCATCGCTGAACATCCCTCTTCCACCCACCGCCACTCTCCTCCCCCTCCCCCCAAACCCCTCCCCGCTCCCCCCTCCCTCCACCGTAGCCCCTCGCCACCCCTTACCTCACCGCCGCACTCGTCCACCACTTTCCACCGCCGTCGCTTTCCGCCCTCCTCCACCATCTCACATATTTCAAAGTATGAGGTAGTTCTATGAAATTAAACCAAAGTATGAGGTGGTTCTACGAAATTAAGCAAAGTATGAGATAGTTCTACGAAACTAAAGTATGAGGGAGTTTATCGAAACCTGCAAAGTATGAGATAGTTTTGCAATTATATCAAAATAAGAGGTATTTTTTTGGAATTCAGCGAAAGTATGAGATAGTTTTTCGAAATTAAGCCCATTTTGTTGTTGTGTGTTTTTTGGAGGTGAAGTTTGGGAGGAGGAGTTGGTGGAGAAATCAAAGAAAGAGGTGAAGAGAAAAACAGAATGGTTTTGGGATACGGGTGTGTGCATAGTAAAAATGTGAACTTTTAAAAACGTTAGAGGTACGAAAAGAAAATGGGTTTGTGTATATAATTTCCTGTCAAACCCCATGTTCACGAGCTCTAGTGAAGATCCGACCGCCCATTAAAAGTCAAGTCGGAATCCGACGGCCAAATCTAATCGTATAATAGCTCCCGCCGGAATTATTACATCCACTCTAGAAAGCCACGCCTTGGGATTCTAATTATGGAACCAAAGTAACGGTCATTATCCCAAAAATCCCAGCTCTGTTTTGTCTCTGTAGGTGTCCGTACGTTAACTACAATTTGCTGGAGGTACATCGTAAACGATATTATATACAAATAAACTGAAGGAAAAGAATGGTAAAAAATGAAAAATATTTTTGGATTCGATAACGAGACAGCAGAGAGGAATTCGAAGTGATGCAGAAGCGAAAAGCCCTAGATTCAGGTGAGGTTCAAAATCTGTACGATTGATCGCACAGAGAGAGAGGGAGAGAATTTTCGATTTTCGGTTGTGTTTGATTCGAGATTAGAGAGGAATTTCAGTGTATTTTCCCCCATGCTGATCTGAGATTCAGTTACTATACAGTTTGTTGCTACTGTGAGTTTGACGCGATCTCGTGAATAGATGCGTCTGATTGAGGTGTTTGTACTTCGAAACTTTCTAAATTTGGGAATTTTTTTGTCGTGTGAGTCGATTGCGAGAGGGTTTTGACTTGGGGGTTAGCTTGATCGCTGACAAATGATGTTGATAGAATGGTTTAATTTCTGTTTTTTAAATTTTAATTTGGGAAGAATGTAGCTACAATTGATATGCTTTATAGTATGATGTTTTTTTATTTTATGGGTCTTGATTTTAGTGGATTACGGGGAGACATAAACCTAATTTTTTTTTGCAACGAGTTCTGCAAAGTCTACTATATCGCAGTTTTTGGGGAAATATAATTCTGCTAATTGGACCCTGGGTGTAATTCTGTAGATGGGGTAAACTGAGTTTTTAATTGTTGATCTTTTTTCTTGTTTGCGTTGGCCCTTTTATTGTTTTACTTTCTACTTCTAGAGCTGCATCTTATTTAGAAATATTTGTCTTTCATCACTTTGTCCGTTTATTATTGCTGTTGTTTAGTTAGGCTTTTACTGGTGTTCAGTATTAGAAGCATACCGAGATTATTCTGTATTGGTTACGTAAATCCTTGAGATGCACGAAATGGACCTTTACTCCATGGTACTTGCAAATTGAGTAATCTTATGTCTACGTAACTTCACCAGAAACTTCATTTGAATTCACCCAACTATATTACCATACATGCAACCTTAGGTGAGAAAATTGCCGATTGTACTTCATTATGGTGTTGTAGAAATCAAAGATAATGATCACGTGCTTTGGTTATAAATATCTAGCTGATTGAGCAACTTTGTTTGCACGGGACGTTGCAAGACGCTTTGTCTATGAATGTGTTACAGACTGCAAGCAAATGGTCTCACTGCAGCTGAAATCACTATGTAGCATGAGTATATCATAAATTTTAATGGATTCATGGACATTTGAGTTTGAGATTTTGCTTGCTGAATTTTCTGTTTGCATGAGATGCATTCAATGAGGATTTTCTCAGTGATAGTTTCTTCAATCATAACTTTGAAATGGTGTGATGGTATGATGAAGACACCTAATCAAGTTATCTGGGGAAATTCCATGTCCGGAAACCTGGTTTTGGGCACAAATCTCCTGGAAGAAACCTGAGGTGACAAGGTCAACAAGAATCCTGTATCAGTGATGTGCGGAACTGTTTCCCTTGAGATTTATACTTTCACTAGAAAATATTTTGTCTAATACTTAGTTATAGTATTTCTTAACGAATTATTATGAGCTTCTTTGTTCCGGACCTTGAAAACGGCGTCTAATATTTTGTTATAGTATTTCTCAACGACGTATTATGAGCTTATTTGTGCCGGACCTTGAAAAAGGCTGTTATTAAAGTTTATCATTTTCTGATATATATCATTTATTATTTTCTATAGTTATCATATTGGATATCGTATTATATCACATATTGTAAGAAATAAGAATAATTAAGCCAATTACGTAAATAACTAAATACATCTCAAAATATGAAAAGATTCATCATAGACCAGACAATAAATAAGGGAACATGATACGATTAGGGTTAATCGTATCAAAAAGCTCAGATTTTTTTTTGGAAGAACGAAAAGAAATTTAAAGAGGAAATTGGAATTTGATAATAAAGAGACAATTTGATCTAAACTGGAGTAGATCTTCTCCCTAGCTTGAAATAATGGATTAAGCCTAATCCTCCAAACCCTAGCCGTCAAATGACGATTGTCTCAATATTTCGATGCCTAACACAATTAGGGTTAATCCCTTTAAGTACTCTCCTCACAACTACTAAACACACAACAACTTAAAATATAGAAGGTAGTGCATAAAGCAAAAATAGCAAACTACTAAGTCGATCCCACGATCGCTCCACCGCTCCTGTCCTTGCGCCTTATGCGGTATACAACCGCATCATTCACAGCCCCTGAATATCCACCTTGTCCTCAAGGTGGTGCATGATGTCGCCATCCGTTCCAAGTAAATTGCAAGCCTCCTCCCGGGTCAAATGGATGAGATTGGTCTCCACCGCTTTCAATCACGTTTGGCAGAATATCGTCGTACCAAGGTGGGACCCGAAAGGCATCGTCGGGCCCCCACAAATACTCTGGAGGATCGTCGTCGTCGTTGCGCTGCTGGCATCCTCCTCCGGGCTCTTCCAGTAGCTGAAAATATGGTGTATGAGCTGTTCGGGCCCCATACTGTGCCCCAGGTGGCATTGACAAGGTTGGAGGGTGCTGTCGGGCCCAGCAGAAGCGCGACGGGCCCACCTGCAGGTCGGGCGTCCCTCGTAAGGGGACGCGTTGGCTGGACGAAACCCCCCATGGGGGCGGCGGTGCCTGCCGGCCCAAATTTTGGGTCGACGGCCCCCCGCCGATGCGCTGGGGGTTGCCGCATCCCCGGGAGGGGCGGGCGGCACCTGCCGCCCCACCTGGGGGTTCGCCGACCCCCCAAAAGGCTGCCGGAGGGGTGGCCACCCCCCTCCGGTGGCCGACGCACCTCCCTGTGGCAGGGAGGTCGCCGAGAATGCTCTCCGATCATCTGGATCTGGATCTGGATCTGAAGAAAATTTCAGATCTGGTCTGAAGAAAATTTCAGATCTGGATCTGAAGAAAATTTCAGATTTGTCAACGTCGATGCTCTAGCCTCAGATTCGGATAGTTTTTGTTGCTGTCGAAGGATCTGGAGAATGTCTTGGATGTTAGATGCTTTAGCAAACCCCTTCATCTCCTGACGGATGCCTCGGATCTCGCCTTGAAGCCCTTCGATCCTCTTGCTCATCTCTTCAAATTTGTCGTCGACTTTTTCTTCTACAAGTTCCGTCGCTGTCTGTGCCCTAGTTTCTGCCATTGGATCTGAATGAT
Source organism: Scilla litardierei (assembly GCA_030789695.1). Classification (NCBI taxonomy): domain Eukaryota; kingdom Viridiplantae; phylum Streptophyta; class Magnoliopsida; order Asparagales; family Asparagaceae; genus Scilla; species Scilla litardierei. The sequence continues at coordinate 152,041,742 of CM061139.1, read as the reverse complement.
CTGATACCAAATTGATACGATTAGGGTTAATCGTATCAAAAAGCTCAGATTTTTTTGTGGAAGAACGAAAAGAAATTTAAAGCGGAAATTGGAATTTGATAATAAAGAGACAAGTTGATCTAAACTGGAGTAGATCTTCTCCCTAGCTTGAAATAATGGATCAAGCCTAATCCTCCAAACCCTAGCCGTCAAATGACGATTGTCTCAATATTTCGATGCCTAACACAATTAGGGTTAATCCATTTAAATACTCTCCTCACAACTACTAAACACACAACTTAAAATATAGAAGGTAGTGCATAAAGCAAAAATAGCAAACTACTAAGTCGATCCCACGATCGCTCCACCGCTCATGTTCTTGCGCCTCCTGCGGTATACGACCACATCAGAATACGATAATGATAATAGTCCAAAAATCACAGGTATAAAGTTTAGTAGGAGTCGACGAAGGTTTGGAAGATTGGCAAGGCCTAGCAAGGGTTAACGAGCATTTAGAAAGCCTCTAGGAGGATCATTGAGGACATGCGGGTCCTTGATGGTCGGTGAAGCTTGATCTACTAAGCTATATGAGATCCAGAGATGCAAGTTAGAAACAACACAAGTTCAGAATATACGACATTACATGGATAGCTGAATAGTGCAAACTAGTCTGTTGGTGATGGTTTTGGTTAGCAAGCGTCAATGATGATAGTGGTGAATGATGGCAAGTTGAGAGGAGCGATTCAATTGTTTTTTTGCTAAGAAGATGAGTAATTTTAGCTATAAATATTAAGTAGATCAAGCTTAATACTATATCCAGCCCAACAATACTAACCCTAAACATACTTTTGGTTGATATATATATATATATATAATATTGGCTATCATATGAGAATGTAGGCTTAGCCTCATATACCAAGACACAATAAAGTGGACGGTATAACAAGTACAAGCCCATGTGGGGCTTGTATTTCTCCACTGTCGTGTCTTGTTATATGAGGCTAAGCCTCCATTATCATATGATACATATTATTCTTAAATATATATGTACTAGTCATAACCCGTGCACATGTGCACGTGGACCGGGAAAAAATGGTCAGAAAGGCGGGGAAGAATAAAAAGTGTGGGTGGGTGTGTGAGGAGGGTCTAGGGGCAAACATGCAAAAAACAGGGTTGTATGTGCAAAATTCCACACCATTCTGAGTTTTGGGTGGTTGTGTGCGGTGAGCAATTCTGAGTTTTGGGTGGTTGTGTGCGGTGAGCAATTCTCTCTTATCCCTCACCCGTGTACATGTGCACGTGGACTAACCCGTGCACATGTGCACATGGACTGGGAAAAATCGTCGGAAAGGGGGGAAGAATAAAAAGTGTGGGTGGGTGTGTGGGGAGGGTTCAGGGGCAAAAATGCAAAAACCGGGGTTGTATGTGCAAAATTACACACCATTCTGAGTTTTGGGTGGTTGTGTGCGGTGAGCAATTCTGAGTTTTGGGTGGTTGTGTGCGGTGAGCAATTCTAAGTTTTGGGTGGTTGTGTGCGCTGAGCAATTCTGTGGTCGGAAGAGGGGGAAGAATAAAAAGTGTGCACATGTGCACGTGGACTGGGAAAAAATGGTCGGAAAGGGGGGGGGAAGAATAAAAAGTGTGGGTGGGTGTGTGTGTCCAGTGGAAAAAATGCAAAAACCGGGGTTGGATGTGCAAAATTTCACACCATTCTGAGTTTTGGGTGGTTGTGTGCGGTGAGCACTTCTGAGTTTGGGTGGTTGTGTGCGCTGAGCAATTCTGTGGTCGGAAAGGGGGGAAAGAATAAAAAGTGTGGGTGGGTGTGTGGGGAGGGTCCAGGGGCAAAAATGCAAAAACCGGGGTTGTATGTGCAAAATTCTACACCATTCTGAGTTTTGGGTGGTTGTGTGCGGTGAGAAATTCTGAGTTTTGGGTGGTTGTGTGCGGTGAGAAATTTTCTCTTATCCCTCTTATCCAAATTCTCTTGTCCATTTTCTCTTGTCCAAATTCTCTTATCCAATTTCTCTTGATAACATCCCTCTTTTGTATAATAGATATCCAATTTCTCTTGATAACATCCCTCTTTTATATAACAGATATATCCAATTTCTCTTGTCCAAATTCTCTTATCACATTTCTCTTGATAACATCCCTCTTTTATATAACAGATATCCAATTTCTCTTGTCCAAATTCTCTTGTCCAATTTCTCTTGATAACATAACTCTTTTATATAACAGATATCCAATTTCTTTTGTCCAAATTCTCTTGTCCAATTTCTCTTGATAATATCCCTCTTTTATATAACAGATATCCAATTTCTCTTGTCCAAATTCTCTTATCCAAATTCTCTTGTCCAATTTCTCTTGATTACATCCATATTTTATAGAATAGATAGGTTGACTAGGATCCACTCGGATGGATCAAACATGCGGATCCATTCAAGTGGAATTTAAAATTGGGCAACCTAAATGGATGATCCACTCAGTTGGATGTGATCTAATATGTCTAAACTACCTATAAACAAAATTTCAAGTGATTTGGACATGTTTTGCCCATCCATTAAGTGGTTACAAAATTCGTCGATTTTATAACTATTTAAAATTATTTATTTTGCACACACTTGATTGATGGGCAAAACATATCCAAATCACTCGAAATTTTGTTTGTAGGTAGTTTAGACATGTTAGATCACATCCAACGGAGCGAATCATCCATTTAGGTTGCCCAATTTTAAATTCCACTTGGATGGATCATCATGTTTGATCCATCCGAGTGGATTCTAGTCAACCCATATATATATATATATATATATATATATATATATATATATATATATATATGAAAATTTTCAAATGAGAACATTTCGCACCGTGCAAAAATGTTTTTAGTTTTTTTTTGAAATTTTTTTTCAAAAATTCTTTTTTCCACCCTCATTATATGTTGTTATACACCTCTCAAAAAATAATGGTTGAGAAATAATGTCATTTGGCCTTCGATCAAGGCATTTCATCAAATTCGCACGTTTTGAGACCGTTAAATTTGTAACGGGTGGATGGGTGCTCTAATCCCCAACGGGTTCACCCATTATTTTCCCTGGGGTAGATAATTGTATGGATTAAACATCAAAAAAAGAATTTTTGAAATTTTTTTTTCAAAAAAATAAAAAAAAAGTTTTCGCACGGCTTTCACACAGGTTTTTTCGCACCCGAAGATTGCCCTATATATACACACACACACACATACATGAAGTTGAGGGATGTGAGCATTCGGTGTAGGAAATTTCCTACGCTGCCCTTCAAAAATATCACATTCCACTTAATTTTTTCAATTTTTTTGCTTAGAATTGTTGTACACATTGTAAAACCCCAAAATCCCAAATATGGGTGAACCCTAGGGGGGATTTGACCTTCGATCGGCTCGTGACAAAAAGTTCTATTGTTTTGAAAACGTTGAATTTGTAACAATCGGATCGAGGGTTAAATAGCATTGGATTCACTTGATTTTTGGTATGTTCATCATCTATGATATGTATATCAAGGAACATTATTGAAAAAAAGAATGAAAATTGGAGTTTTATGAGGTCGGGTTAGGAAATTTCCTACACGGAATGCTCATATCTCTTTTTCTATATATATATATATATATATGAGAAATATAGAGGTGTGCTAATAGCACATGAACGGATTTCCTGTGCTTCCAGTATTTTGGGGGTCAAAAAAAGTTTTTAATTTTTTTGCAATGTGTTCTACAGATTATTGGCTATATCCCCACCAATTTTCAAGTGAATCCAACTTTTTGAGTCTCTATCCATGTATTTCAAAAAGCTTGCGATGACAGTTTCAGAACTTGAACGGTCTTTTTGAAATGCATGGATGTAGGCTCAAAAAGTGTTGGATTCACTTGAAAATTGGTGGGGATATAGCCAACAAGTTGTAGAACATATTTAAAAAAATTTAAAAATATACTTTTAAACCTCTAAAATGCTGACAGTACAGGAAATCCGTTGATGTGCTGTCATCACACCTCCATATTCCTCATATATATATATATGAGATTAATGTGTATCAGGTGGCACCTGACCAACCTGGGTCAGATGCGCTGACGTGACGATGGCCTACCATTGGTCACACATAAAGCAAAAAGTATTTTTTGCTTTATGTGCGGCAAATGGTATGCCACAACGTCAGCGCAACTGACCCAAGTTGGTCAGGTGCGAACTTTTTGACATTAAATTCTATATATATAATATAAATGAGGGTTTTGATGGGATGTTTGTTGTACTAGGACAAACCCACTAGGACAAACCATTGGCTTAGGATTTGCCACCTTGGCATGGTGGGGCCCCCTTGGGGTGGATGCGAGAGTGGGCTTGATTTGGGGTGTGGCTTTGGAGAGTTGGGTTTAATGCTTTCCTACATTCCCATGAATTACAACCTTGCCATTAGTATTGTTGCATTTTACTCCCAAGGTTTTTTTGCAATTTAGTCCCTGATTTTTTTCCCTTTATCACCGGACGATTCACACACGCCCACACTTTTCTCTCCTCGGTTTCGTGCATGCACCGCATCCTTTTCGTTGTGGTTTTTTGACGCCGTGTACTGTGTGCACAGGTTATTTCTAGTATGTGTATATATGAGTCAATATGAATATCGGTTGATATATAGTGTATCGTTTTGATATGACAACCATACGATAAGATATTTTTTATTGAAATCACATCAGACCGTATCGTATGATACATGTCATGTATTGTAAGATAAGATATAAATGACTATGCCATGCCATAAAACAAGATGTAGAATTTGATATAACAAAATACATTTCTTAACATAGTAGAAAGAGTTGGGTGTTTGTTTCCAACTGGCATTGCATAAAGTTATTGATGGTTAAAAAATTAACTGGGTCACAATCAGGAATTTAAGACAGAGCAAGAAGGTTTCCTTGTATTTGACTAACAATGCACTTTAAAAAGCTGTAATAGATCTGCATAATATAACATGCCAATAGTCACACAAGCATAAATTGTAGTTTTCTCTATTCTTGCATATTATTTTATTACTTTCCAAAAGAGTCTTGATTATACGATGCAGGTGACAAATAGATTCATATAAGAACTATTATTCAAACCTGGTATTTTGAAACTATGTTGACAATTCATATTCCAATGATGTTTTTGGAACTTTGAATGAACAATGATTGCGTTTCTTATCAATTATTACCCACATTGCATGGGAATCGAGATGCATGGGCATCGAGATGTGTATGACATGGTGTGACACGACAACATTTAAGGAAATTCTAAAAGGTATGATCCAAATAGAACTATTGCGTTCGATACGTGTGATGTGCACGATATGGCTTCATGGTTGAAATGTCTAGTATGGAACCTTAAAAAACCTTTGAATTAAAATTGTAATGGTTTACCGTAATAAGGGTAAAATCATTATAACATTACTTTCTTGGTGTTAGTCATAGATGACACTCCCACACTATTATCAAGTTATTTGTGTATATGGTAGTGTGAGTCAATTAACAATGAAGAACTATCAAATAGAGGGAGAGATGGAAAAGTAGAAACTATTCTACTTGAGGAAGGGTGAAGTAATAGAGTGCAAAAAGGATATACCATATAGAAGGTGCGCGGTGGTTGCTTGGACCTATGGCTGCTGACGACTGAGCTTGAACGAGCTTGAACATGAAGCTTTGTTTTGTTCATGAACAAAATCCATGTTTAAGCTTTGTTCGTTTACTAACCGAGCTCTAAAAACATGTTCATTCGTTAAGCTTATCGAATGAACATAAATGAACATTTACCGAGCTTGTTTACGAGTAGTTCATCGAACGTTCTGTTCGTTAACAAGACTTATCGAGCTTGTTTGTGAACATGTTCATGAACACACAATCCATATTGTTCATGAACAGATTTTCAAACAAACAAACAAAATTCAATTTTTTAATCAGGAATAATAATATTTAACCATAATTGCCAATGACTAAATCAATTAAATAAAAAGATTAAATATTTGTTGAACAAAAATAAACAAATCCAGCATAATAGCTCTATTAACGAGTTTGTTTCCTGAACATCATTTAACGAGCTTGTTCACGAACACTTAATGAGCTTGTTCATGAACATAAATGAACGAACACAGTTATGTTTAAGCTCTATTCGTTTGCTAACCGAGCTCTAAAAATCTGTTCAAGCTTGTCCATTAAGCTTCCCGAACGAACGAAAACGAATCTGTACCGATCTTGTTCACGAGTAGTTCGTTGAACATTCTGTTCGTCAACAGCTCTACTTGAACCTGGCCAAATCATTTTGACTAAGAGAGAAAATGATTGTATTCCTGGGGGGGGGGGGGGGGGGCATCCCAACCATATCGTTTCAATAAGAGAATGAAGATGCTACAATTCATGAAGGGATAGAGTGGAGTCCTAGCAGGAACATGTCATTAAAAGAGTTAAAATGGTAAAATTCACATAAGTAATGAGGGAGTTAAAATGGTAATATTCATATACGAAAAGAGGAAGGGAACAAAGGGTCCAAGCCAGATCATCTCACTATGAGTGTAGAAATGATAAAAGACAGTATCAAATTATGTATAAAATTTGTAAAAAATATTTGTACACCTATATTATGCCATCTTTAAATGGTTTGAGATGGCGTGAGCATCCATGTTAACACTTGTGATATTTCTTATTGAAATCAACAAACATGGAAGAAACTTGTGGCAATTCTAGATATGGACATTTTCAATATTATGGAAATTATAGCATGGTCCAATTTTTGTATAACAAATGTGTTTATGTTACCCACTATGTCTATGGAGATTATTAATAAAGAGTGGCCAGATAAAGTATTTAAAGAGAAAACATAGTTACAAAAAACTCCAACCTACCATGGAGACTTCAGTAGGGTTATGACTTACGCAGAAGTTTTGCGGGAGACCTGGTTCTTAGACGACTATTGTACTGACACCGACACCGTACATCCAAAAATAGACAGCGGGACACCGTACATCTAAAAATAGAAAGCGGGGGAAGGGGGAGGAATTGTTTCCAGTACTTAGTACTCATTGAACATGGTGTTTATGCTAACAAAGGATATGGTTGGACAAATCTGATACGTCCGCAATATATGATGCAAATTATGTGACATTATCACATTGGTATACGTGGTTGGAAATAGGGGTAATCGGGTTGGGTTTGGATCGAATTCTTGTAAGATCCAAACTTGTTAGAAATTCGGATTCGAAGGTAGATTCGGGTTGGAATCTCGTCTTTTTTAACAGGTTTTGGTTGGATTTGGGTTTCAATTAAACTCATCTAGTTACTAAATGAAATTGCTTTTTACGGTGATGGTTTCATCTTGTTATATGAAACTAGGTAAATTTTATACTATATCTTTTCAGCAATATCATACATCTTTGTTTTTATAATTATATCAACTAAATTATAGTGAAATGCCCCATAAAGAGCTTCAATGTTAATAACTTTTTCTATGCTGGGCTAGTTTTCAGGTTTTTGGTTTTGATGAGGTCATATCCAAACCTGACACCATAAGGATTTGGGTTCCAAAATTCTAGATCCAAAATCAGAAAATATCAATACGGTCAGATCGGGCTTTCGGGTTCTCGGGTACCATTTGCAGTCCTAGTTGGAATCATATATAAATGCTTAGAGAAAGTAGTGTGCTTATGTTGGTTTATTTCTTAGAACGTTGTATTATATACAATAAAGCATTGATAAAAGATATTTATTTTATCTGAACCACATAAATTTTATAAAAATGATTGTTAATGAAAGTACACACTCACATACTACATATACACAAATATCACACACTCACAGCGATATGGCCCTAGTTATATATTATATTATCTTTATGTATAGAGAATTTCAACGACATTGTATTTGAATGCAGCAAGCGTTCTGTCATTGACCCATTCTGAAGGCACCTTTATGTCATTGCTAGCACAATCTCATGATTACAAAGGAGGTAGACCTCATGATTTGTTCGGGAAGCTTGTGTAAGTTATTATAGTCTATGTGTGGAATTCCAATTCTCCATTCTGGATAAAAAGAATTTGCATCCATGAATTAAAGCTGGTCTCATATGTCTGGAACACATAGTCCTTGTTTGCTTGCAATTTCTATATTTTTTTTTTCTTTTCCCTGATGTCATTTTAACCACTATTTTTAAATCCATGACACGGATCCCATTATCCAAATCAACAATGCATTGTTTATCTTTATTTTCAGAGGATTTGAATCTAGAATCTCGACGGCATCTGAGACCTTAGCATGGATCTTTCTACACAAGTCTTGATCTGCCTAATGCAAACACCACGGTCCACACCTTATTCTTGACTCAACATCTTGGTTTTGTTCGCATGTACATGTGCATTTCTTTCTTTGCTTCTTAACATCCGCATTTTCTAATGAGGCAACACATTAGTTTTGCCATAATCTTTTGATCCCTGCTGCGAATGCTACTACCAATATCAACAATGTCTCTTTCATCTCCATTCTCAAAGGGTTTAAATCAAAATGGTGTTGCGACCTTGATGTGGATCTTGATATCAACATCTTACTCTATCTAGTCCAAATGTAAAGATAAAGCTTTCTTTTTTTTCAAATGCCTACAATTTTTCTGATTCACATGTTTTGTTCAAAGAGATTTCACTAGATTTTTGTATTATCACAATCTTGCTATCTCTATGATTTCCGAGCTTTTTTCTAATAGATATTTGCCAGTTCAGGGGAAAAAAAGACCTAGATACTTAAATAAGGCAGGATCTCATGTATCTACGTAACAAGAGTTTGCATGTATGTTGGCTGAGAATTGAATTAAGTAACTTGTAGTCATTTGAGTTTAAAATGTTGTTGTATGGAAACCAGAGATCTCTCTTCCTTATTTCTATACAGCATTACAAAGGATGATGAATCATATCGCATACATAAGCATTGATCAGCTGACATTTGAGACGGAAGAATAGGTATTGCAGTCTTTTACATAATTCATGGAATGGTTAATGATATGTCATTTGAATTTCTTACTGTTTATTCTATTTTTTTCATCTTTTAGCTAATAATTTATTAATTCTGCTCTTCCATCTGATTTAAACATGCCTCGCTGTATTATCAGTAAATCATATCAATGCAGTTGTCCTGCTATCACTTTAGTTTATGTCAAAAACCTTATATATTAACCATAAGGTTTGATAATTTGATAAAAGGTACTTTTAGGGTCTTTTGGCTTCATTTTTGTTTGAGTGGAGGGGAAGGATATGTCCCCAAACTTGAAAACCCATTCTCATGCATTCTGGATTCAGATTTCAAAATAATATGGATTCATAAAATTATATCCACTAACCGTTTATAAATATTGATATGTAATATACATAATATATCCCTAATACGTTCTTGTAGATGTCTGCATTATGAAATTATATGGCATGTGTGTGTTCTACTATGATGGCCTATTAAGTTTTCTCTAGTTACTTTTAATTTTCTAATTTAGCATTGTAATTCTAGACAAGTTTCGTTGGGAATTTACAAGAATGTTTACTTTATTCCTTATGCTGCAGAATGTCAGTCAGAACAAAAGAAGCACATGTCTGAAGAGGAGACTCATATTGAGAATGTTGTTGATCCTATGCAGACAGATATAGAAGGGGGCATGGGGACGGATGAGAAAATCGAAACATGTGTAGTTACATCAAACACCAACACAGAGGATACAAAGGATAAAGATCCACGGAATTCCTTACATCCTACTGAGATTGCGGTCATAATCAAGAAAGAAGATATATTAAGTACAGGTTCTTGTCATGAGGAAAAGCATGACGTGGCTACTATAATAGATTCAAGTTCAACTGAAGTGAAGACTACTGCTTCAGATCACACAAATACTGTCCCCCATAATGGCAAGGCTAAGTCAGCTTACATCTATCTTGACGAGGATCCTAGCTCTTCACTGCAAATTGTACCTCTACCCAGTCCTGCAGAGAGAAACATGATAAATAAGGGTAAGTATGAAGAAGTGTCCGTTGGCATCCCAACATCCCAAGTCAACATGGAAGATGATTGCTTATCAGAAACTGCGGACACTATTATTGTAAAGCAAAGTAATGTTACTCATGAGACTTATTTGAGCTGCCGTGATGCAATTAGTATCAACTCGAAGCAGCACACGGGATACTGCAGAAGGGCAAAGGATAAGTCCGCTGTTAATAGTTCTGTGACACCCGTCTCGTTGCCAGCAGCTCAAGGTTGTACTTCGGGTGATACTATATATTTGTCAAGCTTTTGTGAAAAGGGATCCTCAACGAATACTACTGAGGAAGCAGTTGGGAAAAATTTTATGCCATCGGTTGAGGGAAAACTTGGTGCTTTGACGAGTGGGGCATGTGTCAATGCTGATAAAAGTGGCATCTCAACTCATTTCAGTTCAAATTCTGCCATTATAGATAATACCTCAAATCAGTATAATGAAACAGAAACTACGAATAACGAGTCTCTTGTCTTTGATTATAAATTTGGTTCTGATCCTGCTGCTATAATGCCATCATTGACAGATGCAACAATTTTTGATTTTGCTGGCAAAAAAAGTGTTCAAGTATCCTCTGATGACATGGTGCTGAGTCGAGATACAGAAGACAGTAGTATAAGAGAGAGTATAGATGCTATTTCCAATAATGAGAGCACCACTACCTTCCATGTGGCTACAAACTTGAAACAGACAAACAGTACAGATGGACATCCTTCAATCCCCATTGAAGTGGCCCAGGAAAAGGAACCTGATAAAGACATAAGTTTCTCTTCGTGTGATGTTGAACTAGTCCATGATGGTTCTTCTGATGTGTTGCAAGTTATGGATGGCAGTATAGCTGGCAATTCTGGAAATGGGTCTGCATCAGATGAAGTCCAAAAGTATAGGGATGCAGAGGTGAAGCCTGCAATTATTGACCATGACACGTCCAATGATGCTGTGTCACTTCTTAACGAGGAAATGACATATGAGTCTGATAAGGTGCCAGAAGTTTCTGGCATTTCTTCTGAAGGAAATCTGAAAGCATTTCCTTCACCAATTAGGGGTGTTATTCATGACCCCGTTTCTTTGGCTGAACCTAATGAGAAAGATATGTTGGATTCATTTAGAAAGGAAGAAGTTAGTTTTTCATTCCAAACGCCGGAGAAATTCCTCAGTAATGAGTCATCTAATAGTCACGGTGGAACTAATAACATGTTGCCTAGCATTGGGAAGAATGATGACTTGAATAGCGTGTCTTCTTGCATTGCAAGTGGAAAAACTAATGGCCTGGAGAGCGGAGGGAGTACTCTATTGGTGAGCCATACTGCAGAAGACAGTTCTACTTCAGTTCTAAGCAACATACTAGATAAAAAATCAGAAGATTTGATTTTACAACCAGAAAGAAATTTAGCAAGTCGGAAAAGGAGAAAACTTCTTGTACTTGACATAAATGGGCTGCTTGCAGACATTGTTCAAGACATCCGTAATGTTCACAAGGCACAGAAGAAGGTTGGGGGAAAAGCAGGTGAGTTTGGTGTTGTCATAATTATGATTGCAGCTTCAGATTACGCTCATGATTCAGTTTTGATGCTGATGTACGCCACTTCCCTTTTATCAGTTTTTAAAAGGCCTTTCTGTGACGATTTTCTGAAATTCTGCTTCGAGACATTTGATATAGGAGTCTGGTCCTCACGAAGAAAGTATGTTTTTGAAGATGTTATTTGACTTTTCCTATCCTATTTTTCCTTATCAGGCATCTGCTTTGTATAAATTCTTATTATATCTCAGTTTTAATCATGGTCAATGACACAACTAAAATCTCTGCAGGTATAATGTAGATAGTGTTATTGACTTTATTATGGGAGACAGTAGGCAAAAACTTCTATTTTGTTGGGTAAGCAATCTCAAATTTTTTTGATTATGATATTTAATCTTTGCATAAAGTGAAATGATGGGTGGGGTACATACAACCTTTATAATCATTATGTATAATCATTATGCATGGTCTAATATTTAAATGTTTTTTAAATTACAGGATGAATCCCACTGCACTTATACAGGTCTTAGAACTCTGGAGAATGTGCATAAACCATTGGTTTTGAAGGAGCTGAAAAAATTATGGGACAAAGAACAAACTGATCTTCCATGGGAAAGGGGAGATTACTCACCTTCTAATACCTTGCTTGTGGATGATTCTCCATACAAGGCCCTCCGTAATCCTGTAAAGTTCTTTGAGCGTTTGTAATGATTTTCATCTTCTTTATCTCTCTTTCCACTTGCCTTTTATTTATCAATGACACATTTTCTTTCTAAACTTTTATAGCCAAATACGGGTATCTTCCCTTACCCTTACCGTTTTGACGACGAAAATGATACTTCTTTGGGTGAGCCTGTCAGATAATTGGTTATTTGATTTCATTATGGCTATGTGCACATGCTCGTGCACACACACACACACACACACACACACACACGTGTGTGTGTATTCCACACTATTAACTTCTATTATTACGAGCAGGGCCAGGAGGAGACCTTCGTGTCTACCTAGAAGGGCTGTCCGTGGCTAATGATGTCCAACTATATGTACAAGGAAATCCATTTGGACAGCAAGCGATAACAAACAGCAATCCATCGTGGGACTTTTATCTCCAGGTCATGGAGAAAGGGGAACCATCGTTAGCTTCAACATAATGGTAGCTCCAACAAGGTTTAGAGGTTTGAGATGCCACAGGTATAAATCAAATTCCTACAAAATGTAGCTCTCCTCCATAAAAAATGTCACAGCTGAATCTACTTCTTCTCATACAGTATGATAAATGACCAGAGTTTGGGAGGGATCTATAACCATTTTTGATGGATTCTGACATCAGGACAGACTAAAACCAACAATGGTTTTCTGCATATGTGCCGCAGATGAATAACAGTTTCCAAGTTTTGTCCTTCCAAGAGGATCATGATGTTGCTGTTTTGAGAATCAGTTTTGCTCGTGGCATATTTTTGGGTCGTGCTAACTGTTGTAATGAAAAAGGCGGTAGTGCTAGTCTCTGTTGTCAAATGTGAAATCAAAATACTGTTGTATAATTATATCTGTCAGTTGTTTGAACCAACAATCCCGTTACAAGGCGGAAAGGCTACATACATGCCTATTGTTTGTAAAGAGGCTGTTAGATGCAATGCCAAAATTCATCTTTTGTTTATCCCCCACCCCCTTCATGGGGGGAAAACCCTTCAAAAAAGTGGGGGAAAGAAGAAGAAGAAAAGGCAGAGAGAGGGAGAGATGGGAGTGATTATGTATCTGACAATTCGTTGTAAATGGTTAGATAATAAACTGCCCTAGCAGCATTTGTCACTTCCGTCCGTGTACCTGGCTGTTTTCAGTTTCAGTATCATGCTCGGGGACGGCTAGACCCAAAATAATAGCTCAAATGATTACATCCAACTATGCTCGCCAAGTTGCTTTCATCGCCAACGCAATCTTGAAGGTGCGTATCATCCAAATGTTACTCCTGAGTAGCTATAACTTCTTTTGTTACCTTTAGTTTGACATGAAGGATTCTTGTACATGTGTCATCAGTAGCGCTTGGCGTAGTTCCTAGGTTGTTACTGCTCCTAACTTGGTGCATGAATGCATTTTGATATTGCTCCTAATTCTAAACAACTTGGCCAACTCATCCGCTTTTAGCAACCGTGTGATTGCAACGCTTCAGACTTGGCCATGTTGAATTATCATACTTGTTATTGGCACATAAGATCAATTTGATTTGAGTACCACATTTCTTTAAATTGCTCCTAGAGCTACCCTGAAAATAGGTGACTAAAACGAATGAACTGCTAAACTAGCTTTATTCTTAACGTAGCAAGATTCATGACATATCATTATCATGTACAAAAGTTGCGACTGCTTAATTAGATCACACTCATGAAAGTTATATTGTATGTTTAAGAATCACATGTTATGACTTGATGAACTAGATTTTGTCCATCGAGAGAGATTCTTTCGTTCTGATATGATATGTGAAGGCACCCGGTCAGTTTCTTCATACAAGTCACCACCTCTCTATTTGCTATCGGTTAAAGGCTGTGGAAGGTTGAAGAGATTATGATATTGGTTAAAATTAAAGCATGATCCCAGAATTGATCTGCCTCTGTAGAATAGTGAATGTATTAAGCTTTAGACTTGGAAGTTGGAGGGGATTCTACCCAAGAGAGTTCTTCATCAACAGAAGATAATGACATGTTGTAATCTGTTGCCTACTTGCACCAACCTATACTGGCTTTATCCGAGACCTGAAATGATTGACAAATGATGATGGACCAAATGCGAAGGATCAACATCAGTTGCAGATACAAGATCAACCATTCATGCCAAGTCATTGCAGTGACCTGGCATATGCCTGCTTAGTGGATGAGAGGAGGGATTCAGGATTTCAAGGACACTGCATGTTCGTCGACAATAAAACCAGCCGGACAATTTGCAGCCACGGGGAGCTGATGCAATTATTTGCAGCGAGCAGATAGACCTTTGGGCTGAAGGAGATAAGAATCTCGAGGTGTTTGCATGTGGACCGAGTGCTGTCCACTGATACATTTTCTCTATTTTCTTTTCGTAAATAGGTTTTTAGGAATTGGCCTTGGGTTTTATTAAAACAAGGGAAAAACCTTCCCATTGGGATTGAACACAGCCCCCTTGCATGATGCTCCTTGTTTAGTGCTGATTCAATGTGGGAATGGCCTAATATCTTCACATGGGTTTATTAAGGGGGGCATTAAACCAGCAATCAGACCATTGGAGGACCCACATGGGGGTGGGGAGGAACAAGGGGAAGGAGAAAAATAAGGGAATCATGTGGAAATCTAGTTGTATAAATGGTAGTTGCTTCTTGGAACATGCTATGGTAGTTGGTCCTTGCTCTTCCAAGGCATCCCCTCCCCCCACCATGTGCTGCCTTCACTTTATGCATGTGCTGTTGCATCCTCATTCTTATCCCCCCCTCTAGCATCAGTACCTTTCTTGCATAATCACCCAGCCGTATGCTTCAGGGCATCCTTTGTTCTCCTTTGCCTACATAATTGCTACACGCATGAATGAGTGAGTGAATGAATGAATGCATGCATCAGCTTAATCGTTTCATATGATTATGATTTCGATTGGTCAAAGACAAAATCATAGCTTATTGTATCCAGCCATTATTAATTTCCATCCTGCCTCCTACCTTCATCAAGTAGTAGCCTTGAAGACGGTGGAAATTTCAGAAGCTCGAGAAGCTATTGGATACCTTAACACCCAATCTTTGTGAAGGGAATCGCTGTTTGGCCCCTACCACGTACCCTGCATTGATATACATTCATTCTGTAGTCTGTACCAAGTTTTCTTCTTTTTGCTTCTTGTTTACGGCAGAGGCAACGTATGCAGTGCCCCGTTTCATGCATGGTGCTCTTTTGGCAACTACCGAGTTTGGACCACAACTCGTATCATCCCCCCCTGACCAACCCCTTGACAGCCTAGTATGATAGAGTCTGGCAACTGCAGTCACATAACAAATTTGTATTGGATTTAATGGGAAAATACAAATAGTATGAAGGCTTTTATCAAAGATAAAAGCAAAATAGAGGCATTAGTAGTAAGAAAGCATTGAAGCTGCAGAGCAGAAATCTCTCTCCCTCTCTCATGTTTTCGTATGTCTTCTGACAGCTATCACATGGCTGTTCAGACAGCAAGAGACCCACAAACAATAATCACCCACATGGAATTTTAATATGGAAAGGGCCCAAATTTACCTCTGACCCCCACACCCTAGTCCCCCCTTTCACACATTTCATCCCCTCTCTCTCCCTCTGAAACTATCTCATTATCGTCTGGAATCATCTGATTCCACTGCTCACTTCTCCTCATCTTCTATGCATTTGGCAAATCCATCATGGGCTTTGTGTGTTTTTGCATTATTGATGTGATTGTGATTGGGGAGTTGGGTACATGTTCTTAGATACGAGGCTTGTATGAAAGTTTATTAGATGGAGGCTTTGGATGCATATGAGTTCAAATGGCGTGTCCCTGAGTTTGAGTTTGTCTCTGGTTTTTTAATGCAGTGAGAGAGTTTGGTGCGAAAGGACTCTTCTCATTGCTGGGTGGTTGGCTAGCTGGGGGCTGCCATGAAGTTTAATTTGTTGATTTCCAAGTCCCAACTGTGACCTGGTTCCCTGGACTCCAGGGTCTCAGGATTAAGGTCTGGGGTCTGAATCATATCTGGATTCTTGAATTGAATTGTTGGGCACTGAAGTTTTTGGGATGTCGGCAAATTTTCTGCATGTATTCACTGATGAAAACCCAGAACTGCAGAAGCAAATTGGGTGCATGACCGGAATCTTTCAGATGTTTGACCGGCAGCATATTCTCGCCGGAAAGCGCATCAGCAGCGGTCACAACCATAAGAGGCATCCTGCAGGTATTCTTCTTTTGAATTCTGATAAAAAAAAGGTTGGGTTTTTGTTTGTTTAGGGGTTTCTTGGAGAATTGCTTTTCGGCATTGTTGATCAAATCCTACATTGTTTGTTAGAATTTGTTTACATAGTTTTCTACAGCTGAATCCTAAACTTCTGCCTGAAATTTATTAGAATGTTTCTTTTTGCAACAGTGGGTTTTAAGTGAATCATTACCTGCTTCTGTGATGCAAATATTAATAAGGTCCAATATTTTGGCAAACTTTGTTTATGGGATTATGTGTACAATATTGATTATTGTGCCACGATTAGTGAACTATGTATTCATACAGTTTATCCTAGATAAAGATTCTTGGAGAACTGACTTGTTCACTTCTTGAGATGAATGATAGTTCTAACCTTAATATTTCTTAATCTATGACTTGAGTTCATGAATTGGACTGATTTCATTTGGACATGTGTTAATTTCTTGGATGCATCTCTCAACCTCATTGTACTTTTTTTTTCCTTAGGTCATGCCCTTTCAACCAGTGCTAGTCTTGGAGCAGAGCACGGTGCTGGTTCTCCACAGATTGTTCTGGTTAGAGCTGAATGTTGCATAAAAACTAATTCTTTGTTTACGGCAACTATAGCACGGATTTGTAAGCATGTAACCAATTTTGCAGGAAAAGAATCAGAGCTTGAATGAGAACGGGAGAATCTCCATGGAGTCATCAAGAACTTCATTTTCGTCCTCTTCATGTTCTTCATTCGCTTCTCTTGATTACAACCAGTCGACCCAACAAGAGCCTCTCTTTTTTGACCGAACCATTCTTGCAGAAAAATCCTCAAAGGGTTCACCAAGGTTGAGGACTCCAATTGCTGATGGCCGACCACCTCGCCATGAGCCTCATGGTGATGCACTGAATGCATCGGGTCAGACAGCTCGCCGCTCCCTCGATTTCCGAGATGTTGTGAAGGACTCCATCAATAAAGACTCCCGTGGTTTATCGGTCAAAACCTCACCAAAGCATGAAGTGAAGAATTATGTATTGAAGCATAGAGATTCGCCAAGGCCTATGCAGTTGCTGAAGGCATGTGATGGGTCTTATGCGATTGAGACTAATGGAAAATCAATAGAGCCTATTGATCTCGGTGAATCCCTTCGGGTTCTTGTTAAGCTCAAAGAAGCACCTTGGAACTTCTCTGAATATGGGGAATCACCAAGAACATCATTTGAGGCAAAAGCTTGCTCGTTTTATCCAGAATCCAGAGAAGCTCATAGGCACTCTTATGATGGGAGAGAGAGCTCGCATCAGTTTCTGGATTCCCAAGACGGTGTTAAGTTGCCCTCTAAACTGCGAGAGCTGCCAAGACTGTCCTTGGACAGCAGGGAAGGTTCAGTGCGGAATTCAAATGTTGAACCAAAACCACACTCGATGGTGAAGGATATTGATGGAAGAAATAGCACCCAAAGAATCTCCACAACTGCAAATTTTGAGCCAGAGTCAGTTAATCACAAGCGTTCCACCAGTGTTGTTGCTAAGCTCATGGGCTTGGAAGCATTGCCAAGCCTTAGCATGGCTACTCAGCATCCAGTCTACAGCAGTAAGGGCTGTGATCCTTCGAATGAAGAGAGAGCAAAGCCTTTGAAACTCTCTCAAGACAACAAAGAAGATTGGCTTTCCTCTCCAACGAGATCCATCAAGAATCCTGTTAAACCACTGAGGACGGATCATGATTCAAAAAGGAAACCCATCTCAAAGGTTCCAATTGAGACTGCCCCTTGGAAGCAGCAGGAGGAGCACCGTATTCACCGGAGAGCAAAATTTACAAACAGAGAAGCTCATGTGAAACAGCAACCGGAATCAGTTTACAGTGAGATAGAGAGAAGGTTGAAAGAGCTTGAGTTTCGGCAATCAAATAAAGACCTCAGGGCGCTAAAACAGATATTGGATGCCATGCAAGAGAAAGGCTTGTTGGAGGCCAAGAAAGGTGAACATGAAACAACTGATAGCGGAAGTTTGAGATCACCAGGCGAGCGAAACCGGAAGATTGAGTCTTTAATCTCTCCACCGACTAACAGAAGTAGAATTCTGCGAACTTTTGAATCTCCCATCGTCATTATGAAGCCAGCAAGTTCTGTCAAAAGATCACATCTACCACCTTCCTCTGTTATTCCCTTGGAAGGCCTATCAGGCGTTCGGAAACTGCAGACTTGTGCTACAATGGATAAACGAAAAGTATCCACTAGTCATCACGGGGCTAAAGAGCAAACTTTCAATGCCAGTTTGAAAGAGCTTTCTGATAAGAAAACTAGTACTAGGATCGAAGATAACAGGTCCCTCAAAGTTCGACCTGTGCAGGTATCATCTAGGCCTCAGCAATCAACAAGAGAGAAAAGTGGAAGCTCATCAAAGACTTCGGGTTCTCTGAGCCCACGGCTACTACAGAAGAAGCTTGAAACAGAGAGATCACGTCCCCCACTTCCCTCTCCAGACTCGTGCAAGCCCCAAATGTCATCGGCTGATAGGAAGCCACTAGAATCAGTTTCTCCAAGACGTAAACTTAGACAGAAGCAAGCTCAAGTACGAGATAGCAATGAACAATTGAGTGAAAGTAATGAAACAAGGACATTCAGTTATCAGGGCGATGAGATTTCTCAAAGGTCAGATATCAATATCAGCTTATCATCACAGTTGGATGTTGAAGCAACGAGTGCTGATCGTTCATCTGATGACCATGTCTTTCAGCAAGGGAGCAAGAGCCCGTCTGGTAGGGCTGCCAGGAAAGCTGCCTCCGTAAAAAAACAAAAGGTTTGTACCTTGCCATTTTGATGCTACATTTTCTGTAGGAATCTTAGTTTTTTTTGTTTCCAAATGTGGAAGTTCTAGTAGTGGACTAATTTCGATATAGTATAATGTTAGAAAAAAATTAATTTTCTGGACTCTTTATTTATAAGAAGAAATGGTCATAGAGTGATCATCATATCATTTAAAGACATGACAAAGTCTTTTCTTTAGACGAAAGACATGATAAATTCTTGTATGCTTTACAGAATGAATTGGTTATTAAGGGTCCAATCCTGACAATAATCTGTCTTTGATGTGTTTTCCGTTTCATTTTCATCTCCTTCAGAACCCATCGATCAGTTTGAGTGGAGAAGCTTCAGCCACTGAGCTTACAATTGCTACGCCTGGACAGCCAAGCCCAATCCCCGTTCTAGATGGTTCATTTGGCCAGGATGATATGGCATCATCTCCTTCGACGAAGGATCCCCCTAAAGGTAAAAGCCTATGAGTTTCTCGTACCTTTTTCCTTCCAATCCATCGGGAAAGCCCTAAATCACTAGAGTACTGCATCCTACATATGACAGCATTTCTATTCTCATGATGTCCAATTCCATTGAGTTGAACTTTCGCATTGCTGATCAAAATATTATCTAGAGTTCCAGATGACTTGTTTCACCAGTGCTGCACTGTATTTGGCTACTTTCAACATTTTGGAAACGTACCAGGATACCATCGATGTGAAGAATGTGACTACAAATTCTGACATCAGTTGGCCATTCTGGACTAGACAACCAAATCTAAATTCATCTTTTAGCTTTGGCCCATACTTTGTATCTTTGTGAGCAAAGATTCTTATATGAGCAATGAGCATCAGCGTACGCAGATCTCATCAACATACCTAACAGAAAATGTAACCAATTTACTGTTTTAGGGATAACATCTAGAAGGGGGGACCACATGCTATACCTGTAACTCATGGGACATATAGTGTTAGCTGTCACAGAAGAGTATTAGTCCTCAACCACTGAGATAATTGGGGAGCTTTATATGTGGTCCTGCATTACAGAACACCATCACCTTGTCATAGATGCCTACAAAATGCCCACAGTCTCGTGCAGCTTAGTGTTTGAACATTCCATGTGGGCATACACAACTCACTCCATAGAGATGTTTGGATATGTGTTATCATGTGTCTTTTGAGCTTGTATATGATCAATTCCGGATGTTTATAATTGCAGTCAACCTATTTTCAGCAGGAAATAAACGAGTGCACAGTGTACGGATGTCATATATTGAAACACGCTAATTGTCTGTATAATACCCAGAGATGGAAGATACAATAGGTTCCAGCTGTTCCCAGCTGCTCCAGAAATAGGAAAGTATTACCAAAGACATAGCACCAACTTCTTAAACAAAAAAAAACTGTTTCAGGCCATGAATTTATGCCAATCATCGTTCAGGTATTCATACAAGGATTACAGACATATATAGTACAATTAAATATACAGTACAATTAAAAGGGCAGAACGAACAATTAAAAATTAGAAATTGAACAATAGGCAATCCCCACTGTGCACCTTACATCATTACTTTGAATTTTTTTACCACTGCATCAACCTCTTGTTCATGCTACCTATGAATGCAAATTCAAATCTTTTTTGTCGTTTGTACTATATAAAACCTAGTACACCTTGCTTGATGGCTAATTATTAGCGACATATTAGATCTATGGTATGAAACAAACACTAGACAGTAATTATATTCAGTATATCTGGTCCATCTGTTTTTACTGAGAAGAAAATGGAGATAGCTTCCACTCATATAAGCCCAATTTAGTACCACGTGATGCACAATTTATCTTTGTATTATGAAAGATATGTACAGTTTTTACTTGTTATTGTTCTTCATCTTGAGAATTCTCAGATGAACGAGGTGATACGGTAAAGAGGCGTGACAATAAACGTATGTATACATAAGAATTTTGAGGTTGTTTCATTGACGATGATATGAGGGAAAGGAGGCGGTTGGTTTGGGCATGCACAACGGAGTCCAATGAGCACATCAATCAAGAAAAGCGATATGATTACAAAGAATGAAGCAATGAGGACTACAAACATGTCTAAGTGATGTAGGACAGGATATATTGTAGGGATTTGGTGGAGACTTTGAAGAAGAATTGATAAATTATGGTTTCTTGGCTTCTCACCAAGGGTTTCTGAGGGTTTTCACTAAGGAGGGGTAAACCTTTCTCAAGTTTGTGGAATTTTTTTACTAAACTATTCATTGATTTATCGATTGAAAATAAAACAAGTCTATGTCATTCATATAGTCTTACAAACCGATACTCTTCCTTATCCATCCGATAGGGTACTAAACATTAAAATACTATAAATAAATAAAAAACTCAAAATTCCTAAAGACTCTAAAACGACAAATAAAATAAAAATTTCTCTCTCAATTGGAAGCGGATCCCTATCTTTCTTACCGTCTTGAGATTCACATCCTAGAGAATAACGACAAAAATAGTACATTTTGGTAGAAATCAGTAGTCCTCTGCAATTGGAAACGATGCGTCCAAGAACCTTGAAATGTAAGAAGGTGCAGGTGGGCAGATGAACATCCTCCACTAACTTCTCCCAATTCATGAAAGATATAAAACTTTCGGAATTTGTTTATTGGTTAGGAAAAGAGGACATGCGATAACAAACTCGTTGTGTTCAATTGAAATCAGCGGTACTTCTTTCAACGGTTCTGACGCACGCTGCACAGATGGATCTAGATAAGTCTCTGGTTTAGATTGCAATGCTAGACCAAGTCTGTCTCTGGCTCAAAATATGACACTAGATCAAACTTTGGTTCAAGCTCAAACTGCGGTATTAGATCAATCTTCGGTGCAGGCTCTTACTTTGGTTCAGGCTCGGGCTCTTGCTGGTTCTTCAATACTGGCTCTGGTTCAGGGTTGGATGCATGCTCCAACTTAGGCCCAGGCACAAGTTTCGTCTCAATCGCTTGGTCAGAACTTGGCTTTGGTTCATGTTCAAGCTCACACTTTGCCTAAGGTGTTGGATCAATCTTTAGCATAGGCCCAGGCTTGAGTTTACTCTGTTGATCCATCTCTACTTGTTTGCAAAGATTGCAGATCTCATATATCAGTTTGATTGGATTTTTCTTAACCTTCAGACTTAAGGATTGTCGGAGTGCCTGTGGAATTCTCTAATGTTTGAAAATATATCAACAGCCAAGAGTGCATCTGAATTTTGACCATCAACGTTAAGAAACTTATTGATTTAAACACCAAGATCACGCTTCTCCACCTAACTTGAGATATGCATAATTATATTTTGCTTCATTTGGAAAATCAAAACGGTAAAAGAAATATTCTAGGCGATCCTCTCAATTATCATACCACTCTTTATCATGGAAGCCATAAATGATTGGTACTCGTTTGAATATCTCAAGATCAGCAATTATTAGGCGAGAATAATCATCATAGTATCATATAATTTAAAGCAGATCTTTTTGTGTGAATGGTAATTGTGGAGTTGATTGAGTTGGCTACCCATTGACGCAATAGCACTGAATTTGGATATCAAACGGAACCATAATCTTCAAAATAGTGGGGTTGCACAGAAAATCCTAAGAAATCCAGGGAAATTCATTAAAAATTAAACGGCTCACTGTTGAGCCGCGGCTCGAGTCAGTGTCTCGATTGAGTCGGCTTTGACCCATGGCTCGGTGCAGGGTCGGCTTAGCTCGGCTCACCCGGGCCGACATTGTAGCACCATTGGCTCGGTTGACACCGATGGCATTTTTCACCGATTCCGACAGTGGTTCCCTGGAGTTCTTATTGTTGTAGCTTTTCCCAAGAGTGGAAACTTTCTAAGGGGTCGACAGCGTCGGTTCGGTTGGCACTGGTGGTGGTGCTGGCAAACTTCGTGAGCTTTTGAGCGGTGAAACATCTACTTTCACTCGACAGCGACATGGTTTATGGGTGCAAACGAGTTCAGCGGTGGCGTGGGGACAGTGTGGAGACGTCGTGGTTAATTTGGGAGGCTGCGTGAGACGGCGGAGGAGGATTTTGACGGCAGAGGTAGTGATTCGAAGGTTGGTTGACGGCAACATTTCTTTCGGTCGCGGAAATCGTGGACGAAGGCATGAGTTGTAGTTGTTGCGTATGGCGGAGGAGGAAGAGCTTTGGGTGGCGACGGCGAAGTGTGTACGGTGAAAGCGGCACTAGGGTTAGGGTTTTTGATGAATAATTTTTTAAATCTGAAATCAAAAAGAGGATAGATGTGATCTTCGGCTTTGATACCAAATTCATGTAGGACGAGATAGATTTTAAATATTCGGTGGATGATTTGGATAAGAATTGATAAATCAGGGTTTCTTGGTTTCTTGGCAAGGGTTTCCGAGGTTTCTCACCAATGAGGTAAAATGTTTCTTAGGTTTGTGAAATTTTTTTCATTGAACTATTTATTGATTCATTAATTGAAAATAAAGCAAGTTTAGGATCTTTACAGAGGCTTACAATCCAATACTCTTCATTACCGATCCGATGTGGTACTAAACATTTAAATACTTAAAAAATAAAAAAGACTCAAAATACTTAAAGACTTTAAAACTTCAAATTAAATAAAAATTTCTATCTCAATTAGAACCGGATCCATATCACTAAGCAAATAGTCGGAATCGGATCCCTATCACTAAGCAAACAGGACGGAAGCAATTTAGAATGTTATAGGAGCTGTTAAGTGTGGGGACAGCCTTAACATAGTTTAATGGAAAAAAGAAAGATTTGTGTCGCAATATTTGGTATAAATACTTTCTTGTTATTATTAAGCTTTTTATTTCACAAGGTCAATCATGATTTTGTACTGGTAACCCATTTTAAGCCTTAAATTTTCCATATCATCTCGAGCACATACTGGCACTAGGATTGACGCATAGAGTGTGTGCAAAAGGAAAAGAGATCACACACACACACACATGCACATGCACGCTCACACACAGACTCGGGTGCTCACTCACACATAAAAGAAAAAAGAAAAACAAATAAGGTGAAGAAGATGAAAAAGACAGATGTCATGTTTGACAGGTTGGGTGGGGTTTAGCCCTAACACAGCCTAGCTCAAGCCAAACGAGTATTTTTAAGGTGGGCTTAGGATAAACAAGGCGACTGGGGAAACGGCCATATTTTGAAAGAGAAAAAATCATCGTGCTTCCTTGTTTACCGGTGTTTTCTCACCACATATATGTTTAGAGTACAATATGGTTACAGTAGTAGCTGGCTTTGGAGGACATTGACGACTGGCCGGGGATTGGGCAAATTATGCCCAGGCTGAAGAGGAATCAGTCCGAGCTATTGGCTTCTGATCAGGCACGGGATGAGTTGATCCCAGGTCGAACCGGTCACGATCAGAGCTGTTGGAACCGGATCTGGGCTACCTTCGAGTACCTCTTGCTATTGAAGTCAGGTCCGAGCTATTGAGGGTAGATCCGAGCTTTCCACGGGCTGCCTCTAGCGGTTGATGTTGTATCCGGGCTAAATTTGTATTGTACGAACGATCTCCGCCAAGTCCGAGTTGGTCCGAACTGTCTCCACCAGTTCCGAGCTATCTTCGTCAGGCCCGAGTTGTTTCCAAGTTGTCTTTGGTTTCTTTTTTTGCTTCCTGCAACACAGAGCTCGTTATGGGGGGTTTGGATATGGGGTCCGACCTAATCTCCTACGATGCTTAAGTCAGTCAGTGACTTGATGAGTCTCGTGGTAACTATGACTGATATGTTAGAAGACATGTCGCTAGTTATCGCGCCGAGCTATGAATGAAATGTAAAGAGCTAGGTCGGAGTAGATCCTGAGCGTAGGAGTATCTGACAAGAGATTGATTGAGAGATTGTGTGAGAAGTGATATGAGGGTTTGTCTCTGAGAAGTTGTTTGAGAATCCGTCCCTGAGATAGTGGTGGAAGAAATTGTATGAGAGACGGTCTTTGAGAAGTCCCAGCTTGCGTGGTAAAAGCATCTTTTTCTCGTTGTTCGAGAGGCTACTTATAGGCAGCTGACGTTTGGAGAGTAATGTCTGAGTTGTTAATTATACTTTATTGCATGGGCTGTCGTCATTAATGATCGTTCATTGAATGCCTTCATTGATGACGAGCTCAACGGTTGGTATTGATTAAGGGAGCCCAACAGTCAGCTCCGCTGTCTGCTTAAATGGGAAAACGGTATGCCTTACCCGAGGGTCTCTGGACTGTTGGGCTAAAGCCATGGGCTTTAATGGGCTTGTCCGCTCAAATCAATTAGTTGAGCGATCATTGGGTCGGCCCAAGGCTGCATCATCCCTCATATTGGGGCCAACTCTAATGTAGCTCCAAGTTGGGGTTGTCCCGGGTGTCATAAAAAATGCAATGTCCCCAGCTCCATCAACTATTCATCACACAAAAGTTCCAACTCACACTACACTACATCCTCTTGCCAAGCGAGGCCAACGGATTATCCTTGCGAACCTGCTGACCACCCCAGTTTGGTTGCAGAGATGGATGTCTATTTTCTGGACATCCATGGTTATGTGCGTGCATATGCATCAAAAGCATCTGCTTGCAATATCGGGCATTGGATCATTCGAAGTTGCATTTTAAAAAGAAACACGCCATATTCTGAAAGTCAAGGCATGCGATAACTTGGAATTGTTTTTTGCCCTCACAGATGAGAAGAATCGAGCTTCAGATGACTACCGAACTCCACCAAGATCATTCGATGCTCCAACAAGCAATTCGGGTTCTGAAATCAACCACAAGAAGCTCCGGAGCATTGAGAACCTGGTACAAAAGCTCAACGAGCTGAGCTCCGACAATGGTGGAACCTCTACCAAGGACCACATTGCTCTGCTCTGCGAAACCCAGAGCCCTGACCACCGCTATGTGTCTGAGATCCTCCTGGCCTCCGGCCTCCTCCTGAAAGACCTCAGCGCAGGCCCGAATGGCCCAACGCCCGTCCAGCTCCACCCTTCTGGCCACCCAATCAACCCGGACTTGTTCCTTGTCCTCGAGCAAACGAAAACCATCAATCACAACACTCTCCAGCCCAAGGCTGATCGCGAGAAGCTTCACCGGAAGCTTTTGTTCGATGTGGTGAACGAGGTTCTAATCAGGAAGCTGGAACTAACGAGGTCGATCCGAACAAGAAGGCCGACCAGCAGGTATCCCAGCGGGCAGCAGCTGCTGAAAGAGTTGTGTGTGGAGATTGGGCGGCATCAGGCTCTCGCAGCACGGGATGAGGATTACGATGTTGAAGTCAGGATGTCGGACGAGGAAGTGCTCCGACAATCCGAGGGGTGGGCGGATCTCGACAGGGAGGTGCCGGGGTTGGTGCTGGAGATCGAAAGGTCGATATTCAAGGAGCTGATCGGGGAGGTCGTGAATGCAGAGGCCTTGTCCGCCTCGCAGTCCAAGGCAGGCAGACGGCGAAGGCAACTGTTTGCCAAGTAGAGTTGTGCACCAGGTAATAGGGGCAAATTCTACAATTGTTGCGTTTTCTGTTTTAGAATTATCTGTTTCATAATCTCGGAGCTAATAAAATTTAAGGAGAAGCTTCTGTTTTTTTGCTGTGCATGTGCAAAAATAAAGATTTCAT
The DNA here is from genome assembly GCA_030789695.1 of Scilla litardierei. NCBI lineage: Eukaryota > Viridiplantae > Streptophyta > Magnoliopsida > Asparagales > Asparagaceae > Scilla > Scilla litardierei. The sequence continues at coordinate 152,014,889 of CM061139.1, read as the reverse complement.
TCGGGTTGGTCAAGATATGCGCGATCGCATTTTGGTTTGATTTTACGAGGCAATGCTTTTTATATTTCTGTCCTGCATTTGAAGGGATTTATCCGTAGATTTTAAGCCATCCTCACAATGCGTCTACCAAAAATTAAGTCCTAAACCATGTTTCCAGCATTCGGTTAGGGGTGGCAAACTGGTCGGGTGGGTTCGGGTTTGGGTCGGGTCAGATTTGATCCGATCCGAATTGAATCCGGGTCGGGTTCGGGTGACCCGAAAAATTTTCGGGTCGGGTTCGGGTTAACCCGTCGGGTTAAGATTTGACTTATACACTAATGCTCCTTTTTCGATATCCAGCTATTTATTAAGAGCCAACGACAATTTATTAGACAATTTATTAAGTGTTGCATAATTTCTAGTAGCTCGTCGCTTAAACCGCACTGATGACAGTAAGTAACTATAATTAACGTTACCATTTTATTAACGAAAGTAATAAAATTAACAAAAAAGTTGTATGTAAAGGGAATTGAATCCAAAACCTCTTTAAAAAGAAGACAACAATTCAAATTGTATAAGCACAACTCCCATTGCAACTGTGTATTGAAGTTATAATATAAATTTTTATATATAGAGAGAAAGTAAACCGGGTCGAATTCGGGTCATCCGGGTTGACATGCCAAACCCATACCCGACCCGGATTTTATCCGGGTCGGGTCAACACGTTAATCCGGGTCGGGTCAACCCGTTTCCTATTTGACCCGGATTGGCCCCTACCCATACCCGGTTAAGGATGCCGGGTTTGGATCGGGTCGGGCTCATTTTGCCATCCCTACATTCGGTTGCGAGTATAGCATGAAACGATCGTGATATGCATCTTGTATTTATGAATAAATTCATAGCATGATAGAAACTAGTAAGATAACTACTATTTAACAAGTTTAAACCCGGCTCTTATAATCAAATTGCAAGCCTGCAGCATGTTCCAGAAGAACTCAGACAACTAAGGCTGTAGGAAAGTATAAGAGAGTGAAAAAATCACTGTTTATACACTATTCATTCACTGTTCAATGGATTTTCTATCTCACTTTACGTTTGTGTGTTCTTTTGTGTTTTGTGTTTTCTTGGGAAAAAAAAGCTGACGTGGCGGGGAAATCGGGATTTCATGGGGGTGTTTTGGAGTTGGGATGAAAAGCTAGGATTGCGCAAGAATCCTAGTTTTACTGTTTTAGTGTGGCCCTCAAGGTGTGTGGTCACCTTTGGTGAGAATATTAGGGTTACCACACCCCAAAATCAAATGTTAAAAAATAACTCACAACTAATTTAGGTCAGGGGTAACCTTACCTAGGATCACCACACCCTAAAATCCAACTTTCCACCCTCAACTTTCTTCGTCCAAAAGAAAATAATACATTGAGTGAGCCCCGCCTCAACTTTCCAACTCCACAATCCAACCCCACTTTCCAACAAAAGAACACACTGCATCAGATTTCTCTCTCATCAAATTCCACACTTCTCAACTTTCCCACTTTATACTTTCCAACAAAATAACAGGCATAAGTGATCAGCAAGAACTTTCCTTTTATTAATAATATTATTTTATTATATATTACGCGACAACAAACTTGGAATGATTCCAAATTTGGTCGGTGATCTTTGTTGACCGGGCCCTCGATGTCGTCCTCCCAAATTGGAAGAAGGAAAGAACCAAGCAACCCACGCAGGATGGAAGGAGGTCATGTTTTCAACCGACGCGGAAAACGTGAATGTCTTAAAACCCGAACCGGGCCGGGTGGTAGGACCGCGTCATATGGGAACCGGTCTTTTGTCATAAATACAGAATTAAAATAAATTAAAACAAACGAACAGTAAGAACACGTCTTATACTAAGTTCGAATAAAGTACTAAAAGGGGCATATTGGGCTATAAAGGTATATTCTTGCCATAAAATAAGATCCAAACTTAAGCTTGCTTGATCTATTGGGAATCGAACAATTTCCCCCCCCCCCGGGGACCCGCCAGTGGTTGAGGTTTGATAATATTTAGAAATTTTTTAAATGACTTTTAACCAATCAAGACCCAAGCCCAAAAACCATTACAGCTGGAGAAAAAGCTGAAGATGATTAACAAGATGTTTAGATTATAGAATACACAACCGATGGCTAGTCTGGTCAGAATAAATGCTAAGATGCTATGCTCACTTGCTTCTATGCAGGGTCTTCTTCATGTGGTGTGAACGATTTTATCAAGCGTGTAATATTTTTCAGTATTTTAACTGTGTCGTTGCCAACATAAATATATTAAAATATTAAAAAAAGCATCCAGATGGAAACATTCATTGTATGTATGCCGTCGAGTGGCCCCCACCCCCAACAGCGGAAACACGTTTATGCTGAGATTTTCAACGCCACTTATTTCCCAATTTTGTTCGGTGGTTTGTTGGGGGGATGGACCTCCTCTCCATCCCCTCAAAAGTCACAATCCATTTTATAATAATTTCCAATGTAATTGTTAAATACACCGAATTGTGATGATGATGATAACTGGCTGAATAGATAAAACTAAAACAACCAGATTAGAAGTTAAAATATTTCTTTCCAAATATCATCACATCTTGGCAATATCATTATAAATTGTTGAGTTTTTATTACAGTATCGATTTTTGTACATTTATCTATCCACTTCCATCGTATATATTAGAAGATTATAAAATATATGAGCAGCGGATACATACATATCCTAAAACATAATTATACCTAAAATCTTGTTGTTTTCATATTATTTGCACATGCATTAAAACATTGCAAGTCGAATGATTTGACCGATAATACAAAATCTTAATAATCCTAAATCTACAAGCCGTGATCATCATTAGAAAAAACTAGTTATATGGGATGTTTTATAAGGGCACCCAAGCATATAAAACTAGTTATATGGAATTCGGTTCCAAAAAATGGATTATTCAAAAAAAAAAGTCGCACAAATCATAGCATTTGTGATTTAGTCATCAAATCATTAACTCACTCGAAAAGAGCTCCTTTTGGGGACTTAATTGCAATATTATTTTTTAGAAACCGGTCCCCGAAAAAGACTCTTCTCGAGTGAGTTAAATGATTTGGTGGACTCTGACATATTGGTAAGGACTCGGCCTCCGACTACCCAGGTCGAGGGTTCGAGGCCTGCTGCCAATGGATTGAGGGGCGTTTGGTGGGTAATCTGTAAATTCCTCTGTAAGCGCTCGAAGAGCCCGGCGGTTTGCTTTGGCCCGTGGTCGGACCGTTGCCTAAACCACCTGAACTTTAGCTTACCAAGAAAAAAATGATCTGATGGACTAAATCGCAAATGCTACGATTTGATGGACTCTTTTCCAATAACCTATTTTTGAGGACCGAATCTAAAAAAAACCCTATTTAAATAATGGAATGATCGTGTGTGCTCTGAACGCTATTCACGTGCAAAGCACATGCTAGGTTAACTAGATGGGCATAAAAGTAAATTCGTCTAAAAACTAGGGCAAGGACTATAAATACCAGGCAAAGCGTCTATGTCCCTGTCCCCAAAATCTCTCTCTTTACATGGCCCTCCTTTGGGACGTTTTCTAATTGATTTTTAATTAATCTCTCAATTTCTTTTGATTTTCCTCCCTCTCTTTCTCTGCTCTCTGTCTCTCTCGGCTCGTTCTATTTCTCCCTCTAGAGATTAAGAGAGAGGGAGAAGAGATCAGAAGATGGGGAAGTACGTGGAGCTGTTGGATATGGGGGTGAGAATAGCGTATCGCTTCCATTCTCATTGCCCGCAGACTGCTCGCGTCTATTACAAGCCACCGTCCTCCTCAAATACCACCACCAACACCAACAATACCGACGCCGCCGGCAACGGTAACGGAAATTGTAAGTTACCTGGCGGTGGCGGCGTGCGCGCTGGTGGGTCGGATCGCACGGCGGAGATTATTCTTTATTCTGCTATCTGATGCCGGTGATCGTTTGTTATTTGTATTGAGAGATAGAGAGAGAGAGATTAAAGGAAAGCAATAAAGAAAATAGAAATTTGTTCTCCTGATTTATTCTTGGGTTAAGAGGGGGTTGCGTTGTAATTCTTCTCTTTAACTATTGATCAATGACAAAAAAAGATTCTTTTATGCAAGTCTTGTACTTTTGTTCTTCCTGCAATCTTTTTTTCCTTTTCCTCAAAAAATTTGTTACCTGATGGAAAACATGAAAACCACGAATATATGGTTTTTTTTTGTGTTTCAAAATTTTATGTCATGTATTCACATCCCAATATTTTACTCCTCTGACGGAGTTTTTGATCTAAAACCAATTTTACAACATTTATACTGAGGGTAGGAGGGCATCAACCCATATACGCATTAGATTAGGGTTTGGAAAAAAAAAATTCAATAATTTCGTAGCCTAACAGATCATTAAAGTCGCGTGAAACAAATTTCGCGTGTTATGTTTATTGTTGGTGGCGTTCTCACAAGGGAGTTGCTAAGTGCACACATGGTTTTATTCTGCGCGCCACAATCCAATTCCGATTATTTATAAGTTTGTCATTGAGAAATTCTCACATTTTTTCTAAAATGGCAAAAATACCCCATGTGGTGAGTAAAAACCGTACTGACGCCGCGTTTTTAACTCAGCGTGCAAAACTAGGAATGACAATATTGCGGGGCGGGGCGGGTATTTAACTACCCACGCTTGCCCCGACCCATCTACAGGCCGGGGCGGGTCGCGGGCCGGGGCGGGGCGGGTTCTTTCTTACCAGGGTCGGGCAGGTCGGGTCAAGTTATTAATGCCATCCATATGAATTCCAAATAAAAATTTTATTTTGTGAATTGGGAGAATTTTGATTTATTTGGTAATTTGGAATTGGGAATTGACCCAATTAGGAAAACCGTGGAATAGAGTATGAGTTATGGGTTATTCGTTGAGTGTATGGTCCGCATCAAAATAGTAAACCTCTATAGTTTACCGGGTCGGGTCGGGCCGGGGCGCATACAAAGCCCAAGCTTGCCCCGACCCGACGGCGGGCCGGGCGGGTCGGGCCATTACTGTCATCCCTATGCAAAACCATTATTATTTTTCCAATCTAGCGCACAACCGCCAATCTCGTCGTATGAGAGTTCGTCTTCATCTCTGTTTTGCTAAGCGCGTCGCTTCGATGGTCTATGTCACTGTCACTCCCATGAAGCTATACCCAAATTCACGTAAGGAAAGAGAGTCACAACCCCATCAGTTTTCATGCAATGGCTAAGGCCGATTCCGAACACAACGCAGCAGTCCAAGAAAGAGAAATCCCCAAAGAGGAGGGAGGAGGGTTTGACTTCGATGACTAGTGTGCTGCTGATGATTCTGATGAGGATCCGACATTCGATATTGCCAAATAGACCGACGTGTGGTTTGATAAGATCTAGCAGCTCCACGATACCTGAGAGCTGAAAAAGTTCGTCGAGGGGGTCCCCGTCGCTGCCGCCGGCGTCTGCGACGCATGCGGCGGGATGAGATTCATTCTTTGTGGGACGTGCGTCGGCAGCCACAAGTACTACTCGGAGAAGAGCAGAATCAGGAGCTGCACTGCTTGCAACGAGAACGGGCTCATCTGATGCCCCGATTGTTGATGTGGAGCTTGAGATTGAAGATGACGATTGAAAGATGTGTTAGTTCCAATTGAAAAATCTTTACCTTTTAACCTCGCCCACATTTGTTTGTGTTCCTGGCGTTGTGATTGCAATGTTCTCCAGCACATCGTAGATTATCTCCACTGTCGGCGATCTCCATTGTTGTGGTTGTGCGCGTTGAGCAAACGAGCATCAGCAATGACGTGAGGTTGTGCGCGCTGAACAAACTAGCATCAGAAACGACGATCTCCAACGCACACAACCAGCAAAAACGATGAGAGGTAGAAGCGGTTTAGATTTTAAAAGACAAATTCGTAGATAGTGGTTGTACACACCAAGTAATTCGACATGTGCGCGTAGCAACTCCCATGCTTATATTGGTTTCTTAGGCTCTTAAGTTGCAACAAATTTCCCATATATGTTCACATTGATTCTCTATTCTTCTCCTTCTAGTATTAAGGGAAAAAAGACGCCTTTGTTGTTTCTTCACTATGATTATTTAAAACTTGTAAAATTAATCTTACACGATACATTTGGAGAGTTTCTCTCCTCCAAATATTTATATTAGTACCAGCGGATTTTGTCCAAGTGGTAGGCGACCTACGCATGTGGGCGGGGCCACCAAGGTTCGAACACTGGTGGGTAGAGTCATTGTGCACACACCTTTATCTGCTTTCTGACTGATCCAAAAAAATATTTATATTAGTGAATAAAAAAGTAGAATAAAAGCAATGAAATCAAAATTTAGAAGCTGAAAGAAAGAAGAGAAAAGCAGGGTGTGTAAATCGGCCGGATTCGGATCTGATAAGATTTGAACTGGAACCCAATAAAAAAAATAGGGTTTCGACTCAAGATTCGGAAGGATTATATCTTCTTTCTTATGGTAACTAAGCTTGCACATGTGTTAATTGAAATAGTTTTTTAAAATGATGGTACTTTTTATCATATGAAAAATAGAGTATATGTATCCTTATTTTTCCTCCAGCATTATAAAGTTTCGGGATGATGTAGTTATACATATCCATACCTAAGTTAGATGTGCATGTGCTCAAAAAACCCACATCACTTTAAATTTTTTTACGAAATTTTTTATATTGGATTGAATCAAATTGATATGTACATAATGTAAAATCCCAAATATGAATAAAACTTAGAGGCATTTGACCATCGATCCACACGTTGCAAAAAGTTCTAGTTTTTCTGAAATGTTTCTGCCTTTTATAATCTCATCAGCAAGATTATAGCGAAATTTACCCCAACAAACTTCATTCTCATAAGCATTATAGCATTTTGGGTTTATGCTACAACACGATTTTTATGGTAAAATAAACACAAACAATAAATTTACATGCGATGTGAACTTCGGGTACCTTTGCGTTGGGAATTTGGATTCTCCAGAAGCGGTGACTCCTTGGATTTACAAACCAAAAACAAGAACTTATTAGGAGCTAATTGGGATGGCACCTGGCTCAAGTCAACATTTATCATGAGATAATATTAACGTTTGTATGTATTAACTTGAAATTATGCATCTAAGTGTATAGATTACCTAAAACCCTCATATGCTCAAGTCAAGGACGAGGATTAGCGAAGAGGTCTGCACTGATTGGAGGACGAAGTGATAGTTTTGTTGGTTGAAATCGACGATCGGCTTCGGTTCTATAGATCTTCGCCGCCTCAGGACCAGGCTCTTCTTGCGGGTTCGCCGCCTCAGGAATCCCTAGCGCTCGCGGCCTCAGGACCCCTCTCCTCTGATTTTTTTCGCCGCCTCAGGAAACTTCCCTCTTAATTTGTTTCCTGATGTCCAATTTTCTTCATCGCATAAAAATAGAGATCGCCTCGAGACAGAGGAGAGACAGAGAGAGGAGACGGTGACGATCTTGATTTAAACTCTCTTCACCGGAGCCCGCCCCCCGGCCATTCCCCTTGCAATCATCGATAACTGAGATCGCATCTGTTTCGCGATCATTTATGGTAAACTCGGGACTTTGCCTTTAATTTATTTCGCAATCGCAAAGCGTCGTTCTTCGATTTGTTTTATTTATCGGCGTTCAGGTTTAATTTCGCCGGCGATAATCTTCAGATCGATTTCAATTACTGGATATATTAGTTTTTTATAGTTCTATTGTTACGTTTTGATTTCAGCACTGTTTCATCTCAATCTCATTTTAAATTTTCAATCAGTTCGAGCTAGGTTAAACTGTTCTTTTTTCTGCCAGTTTTTGTTCTATTTGAGTTATTTTGCGGATAATTTGCAATGCTAAAGAGTTGTAGATTGCGATGCTTAACCATGTGATGTAAATTTGTTTTGCAATTTTTTAATTTCATTTTCTGCTATGGTGTTCGTCTTTGTGAAGAATGGCTAGGAAGCAATGCAGGCTTTGGTGGCCGAATCATCTCTTGTCTAGTGAGCCCCCTGGCTCGGACTTGGTATTGTTCGGGTGGTGGTTGGATTCTGCGAATTCGATTGACGTTGTCGTTGCTCATGCTGCTTCTGCTTCCGAGATTTCGGTTCATTTTGCACAATCAGACCTTCAGGTATTTGAATGAATTAAACTAGTTATGCTATATAATTCAATGGTTTGCTATAATGGAACTGTACTTAGCTAAATAAAAATTCTTTCTTGTCATAATTTTTTTTGCCATTGTTTTTTATGCATTGTTAGTAATATCTTTCCGGCTGCACATGCCAATTGTACTGTATCAAAGATCCTCAAAGTTGTTTCTTCATGCCAAAGGCATTGTCTGTTCGGTGAAAGTTTTGTGATTGCTACAACTTGTACTCAATAATATATGTATCTATGTCTATGCTAATGACCTTTTGCATCATATGATAAGAAATATTGTATTGATGCTTATAATTCTATTTTTAATACATATAACTATATAAGATATTAAACGCAAGCATTGCCATAACTCTCTGCTTGTTGCTAATTGCATAATCTGGATTTAGCAAACTAGTCAAAAGTATTTATAGAACCAGCCCTTAAAATGGGATTAAAAGATTTCTTGTAACTTGTTACTGCTCCTGCTTGCCAAGTTGCAGTTTTTTAAATAACAAAAGTTCCTCTGAAATCTTTATGCATATTGCTTTATCCCAGAAACTGGTGTATTTTATCTTGAAATTTCTTGGCGAGAGACCTTTGAAGTTTGAACCATGATTTCTAAAAGAATTGTTTGTCTTTGTTAATTCTGAATAGTAGTTGAATGTAGGACCTTCACGGACACGTCAAGTTGGAGGTGGATCGTGTCGGATACATGTTGGATACGTGCCCGATACACGTATTGGGCGCCATATTATTATTCTCAATTTATAGTTTAGAATTTACTTTATTGTTGGTGTTGTTTCGTGTCATTTCCATGACAACGTGTTTGTATCCGTGCAACATAGGCTGTCTATGATTTATAATGACGAATCATGTACATGCATCACAAGTCACACTGAATTTGTCTCAGGGGACCTATATGTTGTTTTTATCAAGTTACCTTGGTAGTTCAGAATTTAGATGTTATGAAGAGATACACATATTTATCATGTTAAAATTGGTATTCAATACATTTTTCTACTATTTCCAGTTGATCTATCATTTATGTATTAATTTTCCATCATCCTAGATGCAGATTTACCTTTGTGGTATTTGCAATACTCTTGATATGCCATTGTTTAGACAATCTTGTATAGTCGAGCCTTGATCATCAAGTCATCGGCAACAATCCATGCTCCCCAACTCATTGCCACTGGGTGCTCTGTGTCCTCCTTTTGGCAGGTGCCTAAAGGAAAGGATGCTCACCGTTCATTTAAGTATAATCTTATATCTGACCTCTTTCATGGTGGTGCAGGAACTCATTCAGTCCATAAATTTGAATTTGCCTGTGCCATTGCACGAGGCCATGACATTCTGCATGCTTGGGCACTGTGCTCCATATCACATGGACGAGGATATGAAAACTATGAGAAACAAACAAAGTGATCCTGTACTGCAAAGCATACAGTCTCATGGGTTGGTTCTAAATGATTCCACAAAATCCATCAGTTACGAGGATATGAATGGAAAATGCAAGGGAACTACATCTGTGGATAATCGTGCAAGTTGGAATTGTGGTTGTGGGATACTAAATCAGTCTATTGAAACACATAGGGAAGCTTTGATGAGATATGGTAACTGGATTCAGCTACTACCTAAATCACAAGGGATCTTTTTGAAAAGATCCAGATGGTTCCCGGAATTCCATCACTTGCATCAAAATGGTCATTTTATGTCCGACTGTGACAACCACGTATGTAAGTCAAAAAACTCTACTCTGTGTCTTTGTAATCTTGTCATTTTTCTCATATAATCTATTCTTCTTATTTTATTGATTCAGCTTGTTATATATGAACCCCCGACCTATAGTGAACATTACTATTCCATGAGCTCTTGGGGTTATTACAAGCAGGCAACTAAATCCTCCAATAAACCAAGTTGGTTTAATGAACTTCACATGAAATCAGCAGATCATAATCTGGTATGCTTAAGTAACTTTTCTTTCGGTGGATCTCTGCACCTTCTACTGCTTCACATACGAGTTCTCGATTGCAGGAAGCAGTCATGTGGGGTCTTAACTGTTCAAGTGCTGCTATGGCTTCTTTTCAGAGAGCTTCAAGCGCAAAAGATCCGGCAATGGACTTCTCTATCATATCCAGGTTATCATCGTTTGTTGAAACTCTTAATACTTCAACCCTTGGTAACTTTCTCAGTATTGTATTTGCATGTCTTAGGCTGCTATACATATTGTGGTACATGCTTGCAGTATTCGTGGCTTCTATCTCAGTCGTAATGTATGTTGTCATCCAATTGATTCATAGACTAATGAGATTTGGATCACATATGACCTTTCCGACCATGCTACAGAAGGCATTTACACAGACATCAAATAATGTTCACATCCGCAGTTGTCAGTTTCTGTATTGGCCAGTCTTTCTTATAGGCATTAATTTCAGGTAAATGCAGAGATGCCATGTTATGTTAAAATGTACTTGCGTTAAAAATCTCTGCAATTTTCTTTTACTTGAGATACAGTTTTTGCTTTCAGAGAGCAATCGAATGTTGAATATGCACATATGGATGCACTAAGGAAGCACTCCACATGGTCTAGCATTGCCATTGATATAATTCTGGGAATTGTTTTTGGGATGTTGGTTTTGATTAACATTGAATCTGTTTACTTTGGGACTCTGTTCGTTGCTAGCAACATAACCAACAATCTGTTGCGCTCTGGTTGTGTATGGTTGATGGGTGTTCCAGCAGGCTTTAAGCTAAATACGGAGGTAGCAGAGCTTCTTGGCATGATTTCATTTAATGCAATTCAAATCTTCTCTACTCTGTGGTATTTTTTGGGTTCCTTTGTCTGGTATTTCATCGAGGGACTTGCATTATCTGGGATCTTTTTAGGCCTGACAATTCCTGCTGCTTTGTGTATCGACATGCTAAAAGCTGCAACCTTTCATGTACAAACTCTCCATTGGCTGATGTCATTTCTGTATTCACGGCAGATTCAGGCATTGGCTTCTTTATGGCGTCTTTTTAGGTAACTCATGTTTCCTGTTTTTCCATTAACTATCCGGATGAAATTGTTATTTGGTTCAGGCTTTGTGGACATTTCATATTCATATTTTGTGAATGTTGACTAACATTTGAACGTTGGCTGGCGACCAAGTGTTGGTCTTTAGTGTTTTTTTCTTTAAATAGAATTTTGTATTATTTTTGCGGTATGATGTTAATGTCTTTGACTTTTTTTTTGAAAATAATCTTGTGGTTATAATGATAAAAGCTCATAAGCAATTTCTTAACATCATACTTAACTGTTTTCATACGTCTAGCTAGACCAGCACCATTAGATTTCAACTACCAGAAGGAGGGCTGCCTCATAACTCCAAAACCTTCTAAAAGCCCAAAATGTTGAGGTTTGCTAATTACCGGAGATGAGAAAAGGCTCATTGGTAAACCCCTAATTTTTACCACGACAAATTGCTTGTTTGATGCCAATCAATCGCAAAGGGCTTGACTTTTTTATAGTTCGAGATGGTTGGAACTTTTTATAGTTCGAGATGGTTGGAACTCAAACTTTACTAATCACTCTGTTTGAATATAATCCACTCTTGACTGGTAACTCGAGCTTTACTTCGTGTACCCTCCAAAAATGACGTAGCAAAAAAGGTCATATCTTGAAGTGCATGAGATATATACAGATGGCATGTCACTGACAAAAAGAAGGGGAGTAATATATCATTGTAATTTATGTACTTTTGATGGTAAATTAAACGTATCCTCAGGTCTCAGTTAATGTTTATGTTGAGGTCCTAAATGTCAAACAAGTAAAATGTTATTTTCTAACTTTTGAGCATGACGTGGATTTGTACATTATATTAAGCCCCATCCATCGAATTTTACATCCTATTCTCCCATGAACGAGAAATGGTAGATTATGTTACACTAGTCCTTTTGGTCTTATACCTCCTTTCAACAAGAAGCATGGAAAACACTCCGTCATCGATGACTCTCTATTAAAGGATAGAAAGAAGGGGCAGACCTGACAGAAAAAAAAACTATTGTATCTAGCTACTTGAAAAAAGAAAGAGACTTTTTACCAAGTTTATGAAAGCCATACTGGCATATGATGAAACACTTGGAATAGATCATCATTATGGCACCAAAACCACTCATCTCGTTCGCACCAATGGATTTTTTTAATTTCATGAAAAAGACAGTAACAAATCCTTTTTTCTATAGTGAAAAATAGGCGTAGCTTGAATTGCATGAAACCTTTTGATGAGAATTTGGTAGGATAAAGAGGGATTTTAATTTATAACAACCGGGAATACAAAGATAATGGCCTCAATTAGAAGGTTGACCACTCTTTCAGGATCTAAAATTATTTTTACTCCTAAACTCCTAAACTCCTACTTCAACTCTATACTCTTTTCAATTTTCTTCATACCTAACACGAAACCCCTCCCTCATATTTATAGGGATGATTTTACCCTATTTACAAAATTGTCCATTGGGCAACAAATTACAAAATTGGCCCCCGGGTCCCAGAACTACAAAATTGGCCCCTATTGTGGCCTCAACCCCCATTCTAATACTACTCCGCCCCCGAAAAACCACATTGTCCTCAAGGTGGTGCATAAAATCTACCAGTATGCTTCTCCGAGTGTTGGAGCACGTCTCATCACCTCCTCTTGGATCAAAAGGCCACCTGCGAGCTCCATCCTTCTCGAATTGTTGTCGTAGTAGTGGTAGTTCATTCGCAGCTGAGTCATCTACACCTTGGCGCTTTTCGTTCTGATTTAGACTCCAAACAGATCCGGAATCATCGAAATACAGAAGCTGCACATAAAATTAGCTGAAAATCACCCAAAAATTCCCAGAAAATAAGAAGGCTCACTGTTCAGCAGTTGACCGGTCAACGGCTGAGCCGGCTCAGGCCGACAACTGGGCTGAGGGATCGGTTGGATTGAGCCGCCACTGTAGTGGCGGCAGCTCACCGGTGTCGATCCTATTTTTCAGTGAATCTGGCGGCGGTCCTAGATCTCGTCGGCGGCACTGCCGGTGAAGGTCGAAAGACTTGGTGATGGCCCTTCGAGGCTCTGCTCGACTCGGGACAGCCCTCCGGGGGTCGTCGGAGTCGGGTCGGCCACGGTGGAGGCCCCCGCCTTTGGTGGGTAGTCGTCGCTACTCACCGGAGTCAAATCTGGTTCAACGATGACCGCGGGCTTCAGATCTGCTTCGTTTTCCCCATTCTTCTTCAGATCTACTAGATCTGAGTTTGAAATCTTTAGATCTGGAGCCAAATCAGCTTGGGAATGGATCTCATTGCCGAAAGATGCCACCTTTTGGTCCGGATCTGCGACATAGACTTCATATTTCTTCAGAGTTGTGCCTTTCTCCGCCCCGCTGAGATGGATCTCCAAGAACTCTTTCATGATGGCCTCAAGAGAGTCCAGCCTTTTATCTGCTCTCGTTGTCGCCGCTAACGCTGCCTCCATGGATCTTGAGCTCTGATATCACTTGATGGGAATCTGGTAGGATAAAAGAGGGATTTTAATTGATAACGATGGGGAATACAAAGATAATGGCCTCAATTAGAGAGGACGACCAATCTTCCACGATCTAAAATTACTTTCTACTCCTAAACTTCTACTTCTACTATGTACTCCTTTTTTCAATTTTCTTCGTGCCTAACACTAACCCCTCACTCCTATTTATAGGGCTGCTTTGATCCTATTTACAAAATTGCCCATTGGACACCAAATTACAAAATTGCACTTCGGGCCCCAGAAGTATAAAATTGCCACTATTGCGGCCTCAACCCCCATTCCCAACGCCTTCTCACACAAACATATAGCCAGATCCGAAACTGCTTCCCATCACAAAAGAAAAGTCCGTATCAAAACTAAATTGGGCACCTTTCTTTGGTATGTGGTGCCCAAAGGGCACAAGATTATAGGAAAAGGTACATTTGTTGGTAATGAATGAAGTGGTCTTTTTATCCCCATGATACATCAAGATTTGATTGTATTATGAAAACGTGTATATGAAACTCAAGACGCAAAACCCTGATGCGCTATCCATCAATTCTTTGATTCTAAAAAAATAGGAAGCTATTTTTGGGACACTTTTTTTAGGTTAGTGAAATCGATGCATGTGTCACTTCCCATATACCTTTTTGAATAGTATTACATTTTCTAGTCATTCTAGGTATTGGATATCAGAAATGTAGCCAGTATTGAGCTTCCTATGCACTTTCTCCGTGACAACCTTTTGCTTTTTTGGTTCATCGGAAAACAGAAAATCGTGCCCGAAGGCCGGCTGACAGCCCAACGCAAGAGCCCGAGGGAGCCACTATACTAACCCGTGAAAACCTTTTGCTTTTCAACGCATATGCACATATTCTTTTTTCAACTAGCTTAATAGTATGATACTATGATTAACCTTCAACCTGCTATATTACCTCAGGTCTATGCCTGGGACATCAGATGGAGACCCGACAGACATCCATATTGTCCTTTAGAAATCGAACCAAATCACCCACTGGTTCGCCCAACGAGGCTCCCACTTGTCTTATTTCAGTCAAGTCCTGACAACATGAACGAGGCTGAAATCGATCTATAAGCGGGAATTAATGGCGATAATACTTTCTATACAGAAATAGTGGTCATATTTACTTGGTAGGAGATTTGTTATGTGAACGGACCAGAGGAGTTTAAAGTATCTTTTGGAGCAGCGCATGGTCACCGAGGAGCACCTGAGATGGCTTTCCAAGCTCGTCGATTATATATTCGAGATCCAATATAGGCCGGGCTTGGGGAATAAGGCAGCGGATGCACTGTCCCGCAGAGAGGATATGCTGGAGGTGGCAGCTATCTCAATGCCAGTCTTACTTGATTGGGAGCCCCTGAGAGGGAGATCGACGCTGATGAGGGGTTGACTGAGATATGATAGGCATTGTATCCGGGGTTGATGGAGCGTTCTGGATATACATCGACTATGCAGAGGCTGCTGTACCAAGAGCAGCTGGTATTATCGTGGACTTTATCACATATCACCATGATCTTTCAGGAGTTCCATGGCAGCGCGGTGTGAGGACATTTAAGGTTGCATCGGGCATATAGGAGGATGGCAATGGAGCTCTATTGGTCATGGATGAAGAGCGACATCGCCAGGTTGGTGGTAGAGTGTGACATATGCCAGCATCACAAGTACTTAGTTATGGCTCCCACGAGATTGCTACAGCCGCTAGCTCAACCAGAGAGGGATGTGAGAAGATAAGTATGTACTTTATTGCATGGCTAGCACGGGCTAATGGTTTCTCTGTTATACTGTTGTGGTTGACCGCCTCAGCAAATATGCCAATTTCATAGCTCGACGGCATCATTATACAGTAGTGACTGTGGCGGCCACATGTATGAAGGAGGTAGTCTGCCTACATAGGTTTCTAGCGTCCATTGTCTCCGACATAATGTGTTCATGAGCAGTTTTTGGAGTGAGTTGTTCAAGGTACATGTAACGACACTGAAGAGGAGCACGTCTTACCATCCACAGACTGACGGCTAGACGGAGGTGGTGAATAGGAGCATAGAGATATACTTGCACTTTTGCCTCAGATATGCCCAAGCAGTGGTTGGGCAGAATATTGGTCTTCCTACCATTCGGCGGAACAGTGCACACCCTTTCGAATTCTCTATGGGCGAGACCCCACACTTGATCCACTACATCCGCAGCTCGACCCCAATGTTTCAAGTGGATCAGTACTTGGAGGAGCGGAATAAGGTGTTGGAGGAGCTAAAGAGACACTTGACGTGGGCACAACAAATCATGAAGGCCAGGGCAGATGTGCATCGTAGGGATGTGTAGTTTGAGGTGGGGGATAAAGTATAACAAAGATGGGGCCATACTGGTAGAAGACTTTGGCGCATCGTGGCAATGAGAAGTTGGCGGCATGCTACTATGGCATGTTTTGAGATTGAGGCTAAGATTGAGAACATGGCACCGACTGAGTCCTTCGACGACGTCAACCATCCATCCAGTTTTTCACGTGTCATAGCTGCGACGGGTCATTGGGGACCACCCCCTCTCACCCACCATTCACCTACCCTGACAAACGACATGGATGTGTTGTTTGAGCCACTGGAGGTCAGCGGGTTCGTCAGGGCACTGCAGAGACTAATGAGGTTCTTATCAGATGGCGTGGACTACCAGACTATGATGAAACGTGAGTCTCACGAGGTGATCGGACAACAGTTTCCAGACTTTCATCTTGAATACAAGGTGGCTCTCTTGGTAGAGTAATGATTTGAAATGGTAAAATCAACTTTTTGGATTTTTAATAGCTTTTTATGACTAAAAAAGATTATTGTTATTAGCATGAGTTGCGTTTTTTCTCTAAATTTTATAGTGCAGAATGTTACTCACAGATATATGCTGGCAAATATGTGTATAGAAATCCAAAACTATTTTAGCAATCTTGTAAAAATTGCCTTCTCCTTACTAATAAATGTACTCCTGTGCCGATAAGCATCCAATGAAGCCTACCCATCCAAACATAGCATGTTTTGGACTATTTGCATTTACGTGCTGGTTTTTGTTTCATGTGCGGAAGCGATCTACATTCCCGGTAACATTGGTTAAGATTGATTTTGTGGAGTACTCCATCTTGTAGGGATGTGTTACAAACTTCCTAGTTCATCTGAAGTCTTTTTGTAGAAGTTTAGTTCTCTACCTCATTTTGTTAATTGTCTGGTTACTTTGCCACCTTGTTAGTTTTCTAAGCTTATGTTTGGTAATTGTTCCAACCAGCTACTGAACACAAACTGCCTAAACAGTAACATGTATTTTAGCTTAACGTTGAGAGTATGCGATCCTTGCATTTTCTCCTCAGCTAAAAAATATATTCATCTGTGTTAAGATGGAGTTTGTTATACCTTTGGTATGAACATCACAAATGTCCAACTTTCAAAGTTTTAATAGTCATGTTAATTTCGTTTGATATTGTCATTATCTTTTGGTCTGCCAGTTCATTGGTTTTTCTATGAATTTTTGCAAATTGATTTGATCAGAACCTGAAACGGCCGGCCAAACTGCCTAAAACATTGCATTTTACTTTTGCCAGGCAAGAAGGTCATCCCCGTATCTTCTCCTTAGTTTTTGAAACTTGTCGCCCTTCCGTTCCTTCCCTTATTGTTTTTGGTTTTTAGTGTCTGATTCCTTATCTGCTCATCTTATATTTGTTGAAGATGATGATCAGCATCCTATTACAACAGTCCTCGTCCTAGTTGCATATGTAATTTAGAATCTTACTAGGTATGTGTTGGTATATCAAAAAAAAAACTTGGTTCTCATTGGTACTAGACTCTTTCATTGCATTGTTGTGCTTAGTGACCATGGGTGCATGTATGCTTCCTAAAGTATGATATAGGATGAGAAATATGTCCAAAGGGATGAGAATAGCCTGCAAGGTATTGATTAGCAAAAGTAGGGTTTGCTTTAAAGAATCAGAAAGATATACACAGATTAACATTCTTGAGTCTTGATAGCTTGGTGAAGGAGCTAGTCCAATTCAATTATTTGTAGTTGTTCACTTTTTATTGATAAATTAAAGTTTAATCATCCTTGATGGTGGTCCATTGTGCATGCGATGTATTGTTAGCACACCCAGGTTCAATTTATGCCTCATGTTCAACAGCAAAATTTTCATCCATGAAGCATTTAAATTAATTCGTATGATTGCATTCATTATGAGTTCATAGAGATCATATTGGATGTAGTTTGAGCTACTTGAAATTTTTAGTGATTTAATGGTCTCCTATGTTTCAGCAAATTGACTCTCTCATTTGGTGGCAGGGGAAGAAAATGGAATCCACTTAGGCAAAGGTTGGATAGCTATGACTATACTGTGGAGCAACACGTTGTTGGTTCTCTTCTCTTTACGCCGCTCTTACTTTTACTACCAACAACTTCTGTATTCTACATATTTTTCACCATCATGAATATGATAGTCTGTTTCATCTCCATTATGATTGAGATCGCTATCTCCATCCTTCATGCTACGCCGTGTGGAGAGATATTCCTATGGGTGGTTAGGAGGAAGAGCTTTCCATCTGGAATATGGCTTGAGATTATATCAGGCTATCATGGGTTGGACCAAAGGAAAACCAGTGATACAATGAGCACTATGTCGCCGGTTGTTTCTCTTATCCATAGCAACCATGCTACAATAGGTAAACCTTTGTGTTTTGTGTTTAAAATTACGATATGTGATCTGCTTTAGGTGTTGATGACACTTCTCAGTCTACCTAATTTGCTTTGACATTTGGTAATGATGTGCTTGGTTACATAGAAACAGATTGGAATTTAAAGCAATTAAGAGATGAAACTTTCTATATTAGCATGTTCTTTTTAATCATGCAACAAAGGGTTTTTTTAGAACTGAAGTGGATAAATCATGCAATAGGTGTAACCAATGTTTATAATATCGTCTGTGCAAGATTGTTTTCCAATATTTGTCTGATGACATTGGTCTGTGCAAGATCTTTCCCCCCACAAGTTATGTATATATATATCTCTCTCTCTCTCTCTCTCTGTTGATGGTACAGAGAACCTAAAATTATTTCAAATTTCAACACTTAGTGTGTCAAGAAACTGTTACTGTTTATTGAATGGAACGCCAATCAATGAGATGTGCATGTTGGACTTTTGTTGGAGGGAAGCATGGTTTGGTATATACTGTTGGTCAAACATGCAAAGCTTTGTCTAGTGATGCGAAGTCAGGTTAGGGCCTGTTCTTTTCGGTGGAAGTGGGAATTTGGAAAGCTGGGGGATAGAGGAATCTAGGAGAGAGAAAAAGATGGTTTTGTGTTCTTTTGATTGGAAAGTTAGTTGGGAAAGTGGATACGGTAGTAGATGGTGGGTCTCAACCAACTTTATTGTGTTCTTTTGGGTTGGGAAAGTTGATGAGGGAAAGTGGGAAAGTGGAGTATGGTAGGGAGGAGTGAGTATAGGTTAAGTTCACCCCCCATGAAGCAAAAAATACTGATTCAATGCGGATGCAACCCAATTTGCCCAGATTCAGATACGAAATCAGTGTGCATCAAGAGGAGAGAGAGCACAACCACAATGATTTCTGAAAATTACACTTTTATTTTGCAAAACAGTGACATACCCAATTAAAGCACACTGCATCTGCTTAAAAAACTGAATACATAAACCAATAAAAACACAAAGATCTACTTACAAAACTGTTGTCGACCACAATACATAAAAAGCATAACAGACAATATTGAATTACATACTGTGCATAACGTACCATACATGCCAATCAGTCGAGCTTTAAATACATCAGCACTAACCCTAAAAACATTAGAACTACCAGACAACACAACAAAAATGTTATTCTCCCAAGTTCTCATACTACCTGACCCAACCTACCATCTATCTCTAACAAGTACCTATCAGACAATTGAACTGCAGAAATATCTCCTCGTGCCCCTGCCCCTCTAGCTGTCGCATCATTGACCGGCTGTGGGTCCTTCCAGATGAAGAAATCACATTTTTGGCCGCGAGCAGGACAACCCCAAAATCGCCTGCCGGGGTTGGTGGGGGTCCTAGATGTCATCAATGGTGACTTCAGGCCAGTGGCACACCTTGGAAATGTCCAGAAATTCATCAGCATCAGGTGAAGCCTGATGGCGGGAGTGAAATGACGCGCTTGATCCTGCAGTCATCTGTATCTAGAGAATCAAAGAGATACACCCAATGAATCAGTATAATGTAATTAGTTGGGATACGGAGAAATGTAAAGAGAAGTATGTGATGAGGGCATACCTAGGATCGATTATATAGGTTGATGTTGTAATTGGTGCCGACATCATGCACAAATCAGCATTGTAAAAGAAATAGCAAAAATAATAAAGTCCACAGTAAAAGCCAAAAACATGTATGCAATGCAAACTGTCCAGAAGCATTTCAGACATAAGTGTGCAGGTAGGAGACAGTGATCACCAACACAATAAAGCAAAAAATACATTTTCAATGTGGTTGCAATTCAAACTGCCCATAAGCATTTCAGACAATAGTGTGCAGGTAAGATACTGTGATCACCAACACAATGAAGCAAAACATACATAATCAATGTGTTTCCACTTCAAAATACCCAGAAGCAGTTCAAACATAAGTGTGATGCTAGGATACAATGATATCCAACACAATGAAGCAAAAAAATACAGTTTCAATGTGTTTGCAATTCAAACTGCCCAGAAGCATTTCAGACATAAGTGTGCTGCTAGGATACAGTGATATCCAACCCAATGAAGCAAAAAAATACTTATTCACTGTGTTTGCACTTCAAACTGCCCAAAAGAATTATAGACATCAGTGTGCTGCTAGGATACAGTGATATCTAACCCAATGAAGCAAAAAAATACATATTCACTGTGTTTGCAATTCAAACTGCCCAGAAGCAGTTCAGACATAAGTGTGATGCTAGGATACAATGATATGCAACACAATGAAGCAAAAAATACATATTCACTGTGTTTGCAAATCAAACTGCACAGAAGCATTTCACACATAAGTGTGCTGCAAGGATACAGTGATATCCAACCCAATGAAGCAAAAAATACAGTTTCAATGTGTTTGCAATTCAAACTGCCCAGAAGCATTTCAGACATAAGTGTGCTGCTAGGATACAGTGATATCCAACCCAATGAAGCAAAAAAAATACAGTTTCAATGTGTTTGCAATTCAAACTACCCAGAAGTATTTCAGACATAAGTGTGCTGCTAGGATACAGTGATATCCAACCCAATGAAGAAAAAAATACATATTCATTGTGTTTGCACTTCAAACTGCCCAGAAGCAGTTCAGATAACAGTGTTCAGGTAGGATACATTGATATCCAACACAATGAAGCAAACAAATACACATTCACTGTGTTTGCAATTCAAACTGCCCAGAAGCAGTTCAGACAACAGTGTTCAGGTAGGATACAGTGATATCCAACACAATGAAGCAAAAAATACATATTCACTGTGTTTGCAATTTAAACTGCCCAGAAGCAGTTCAGACAACATTGTGCAGGTAGGATACAGTGATATCCAACACAATGAAGCAAAAAAAAATACATATTAACTGTGTTTGCACTTCAAACTGCCCAGAAGCATTTCAGACATAAGTGTGGTGCTAGGATACAATGATATCCAACCCAATGAAGCAAAAAAATACAGTTTCAATGTGTTTGCAATTCAAACTGCCCATAAGCATTTCAGACATCAGTGTGCAGGTAGGATAATGTGATCACCAACAGAATGAAGCAATAAAATACATATTCAATGTGTTTGCACTTCAAACTACCCCGAAGCATTTCAGACATCAGTGTGCAGGTAGGATACTGTGATCACCAACACAATGAAGCAAAAAATACATAATCAATGTGTTTGCACTTCAAACTACCCAGAAGCATTGCAGACATCAGTGTGCAGGTAGGATGCAGTGATCACCAACACAATGAAGCAAAAAAATACATAATCAATGTGTTTGCACTTCAAACTACCCAGAAGCATTGCAGACATCAGTGTGCAGGTAGGATACAATGATCACCAACACAATGAAGCAAAAAAATACATGATAATATAATACCTGCACACACTAGCCAAACCCACAAAATATATTACATGGTAATAAATTGTACCTGCCCATTCCTTACATCAACATAATATTACATAAACCAACATGACTGTACTTACACCGTACTAGCCACTCGCACATACCGACCATACATCAAACATCCAAAACATACATAATTATAGTGTACCAATACATATTACAAAAACCATCAAGCTTGTCATCAGTGACATCTAATCACTTACTATCCAATGGAATCGGTAGCATCATCATCATCATTTCCTTCCCCGCGTGTCGTCGCAATCTCCTCGAAGATCATCTTTATCTTCATATCCCTTGCTATCCTCGGCATACCTAGAAACTTCCTTCCAGCGTGCTCTCGATCGGCCAAATGGTCGTACACCTTAGACAACATCTCCAGTGGATACTCTTGACGGTAATAAACTGTTTCACCCAATTCCTTATGCCAATGGCCGAGAGAACAACCTATCGCATCGGCAACATTGTCAACAGAATTTACCATTTTAAGCATTATAGCGGGCACGTCCGATATCCGTTGTCTACGTGATTTCTTTTTCCCCACAGATGTGGGGCTAGCAATATGAGGCCCATGGTGAGTAGGACCCAGTGGGGTAGCCGGTGGGATGGTAGGAGAGATCTCGTTATCGATTGATACATCATCCGAAGGCTCATTCGCAGCATGCTCCCCTTCGCCATCCGAGTTGTGGCCTCCAAATGGTTGGTAAACAACCCTCCTATAATTCCTCATAGCCTCGTCATCTTCTACGATCAATTGGAGACTAGCATACCACGGAAGGGGCTTATTCACATAGTCCTTGCGTCTTGGGTTTGCCTACACGAATAAGGCATTTGATTTTACTTCGTGCATTTAAAAATTCTTGTAGAGGATGTAGGCAACTATAAAATGGTGAAGGTCATACCGCTGTAAATGTTTCATAAACTTCAGGCTCCATTATAACCATTTGCTCCTCTTCACACCACCCGGCACCACTCATTTCGATGCAAGCTTTCACATCTTTGAGCCGCGTTCGTAGGACTTTGAGGTGATTCTTCACATTTGCGCCGGTGTAGTTCCTGTGAAATTGCACATTGATGTGTGCCGCAGCGGCGTTGAAGGCGCAAGCTTTGAACGACTTATCGGATTTATTGCCTTCCTTTATTTGTTCCGCAATGAAAGGGATAAGGACCATATCCTCCTCCCACGTCCAATATTTGTTCGTCAGCCCTTTGGTTTGTGTTTGCTTCTTCGCCTTTTTGCTTGGGCTTGACACCGACGCATTCTCCGATTCATCCCGACGACTCGACTTCCTAGACGAGTCACTCCCCATCCTCGGGTCATTCCCACTCGCCGATGAATTCCCTCCCCTTCTCCCACATTCTCCCATTCCCCCACCTTGGAAGCTCCCCACCCCTAGGGACATTATCCCCCATGTAGCATTTGCATATCTCCCGTTGGATTGTGCTTTTGCATTTGCACACCGTCACCCATTCCCCCTTCTTGGAAGCTCCCCACCCCTTGGGCCATCATCCCTCCTTGTTGCATTTGCATAGTTTCCGGAGGAGCGTGCCTTCGCATGTGCACACCTTCACCCATTTCCCCACCTTGGAAGCTCCCCAAACCTTGGGCCATCATCCCTCTTTGTAGCATTTGCACATATCCAGGAGTAGCGGGCATTGGCATTGGCATTTGTATATATCCCGATTGATACGACATACTTGGCCCAACACATTGGAAGCCTTGCATAGGATATTGAAATTCTCCCATCTTATGCGCAGTAGGCCGCACCGGAGTATTCTCATTTCGACTTTCATCTTCCGCCCTTTAACTCATACTTTCACTCCAATGCCCTTGGTCCGATGACCCATCCATGCCTACAACAAAAAGGAGTTAATAGAGCAAAATCTTATATAAAACACACATGCTTCATTCAAGTAATAAAAGTTTGTTGCACCACATGCTTCATTCAAGTACGAAGACACATATATAAAACACACATATCCAAGTACTAAAGCACACACATGCATAAAAACTAACACACATCTCACATGCCATGTTCAATTGTGTTCCCATGATTGTTAATGGTACAATAGTCCACCCACATTTCCCAAGCTATTTGATCCCTCTGAAGTTTCCATTAGTCCCGTTGTTGGGTTTGGTCACGTCTGTTCACCTGTTGTGACATATCCATAATCGAATCATCTTGATCATTGATACCATCACCCTCCTCAAGCACATCCACATCCTCAAGTAGATGCGGGTCATGTGGATCTGCTACTTGGATATAATTATGCAAAGTCATGCAAGCCAGGACGGTATCGACCTGAATTGGGAAGGGATAGTGCTGCTTGGCCGACAATATCTTAAACTTGTTCTTGAGGATGCCAAAAGTCGACTCGATCTTTGTTCTTAACGACGAATGACGCAGATTGAATAGCTCTTTGTGATTACGAGAAACTCGATCAGTATGGTCCTTCATATGGTATCTAACGCCCCTGTAGGAGATATGAACCCAGGCCTGGTAGTATAACCAGCATCGCACATGCAATATTTCCCTGCAATCAGTAACGTACACCCACTTTATAATCACAAGACTTCATAAATATGTGTATATTTCATGTAGATTAAAGTACGCCTATTACACTCATATACTCGAAGACCGTTGGGAGGGGGAATGACAACGTATCTTTAAGGACAGTAAAATCATTTGCTGATCCTTCCCACCCGGCCATGACGTAAGTGAATCGTTTATTTGGTGTTGCAGCCGCCAGCACATTTTGTGTCACCCCCTTACGGCCTCTAAATCGGGGGACGAGATTGGCGGGGAGCATGGCATCGATATGGGTCCCATCAATGAGACCAATGCAATCCTACATCACAGTAAAATAACACAAATGTTTAACTCATCTTCGATCAATAGAAAATGCTGACATATATTCAAGAAACATCACGTACCTTGAAATATGGAAACCACCTTGGATTATTCAGAACCTCAAGAGGAGTCTCATTTGGAGCTTGCTTCATGTACATATCCCGCAAGGCACACACTGCTTGCAGTACTTGGTTAAAGTAACGACTAACTGTGGATCCGGAGCGTATAAAATCAACTTGCATCACTCTGTTCTTTGACTTGTGACAGACGATATGTAGAAACATTGCCAACTGCTCTTCTATGGACACATTAACAGTGTCTTTGAGAATATTCCCAGCTCTCATTAAACTTGCCAGGTTCATGAATGCAGTGGTCCGCAACTACTCTCACTCCCATGGAGGATTCTACGCATGTGGGATTTCCTATGCAGATCACGCATAACAGATGGCTCTCTAGGTATACGTGTAGACATAGCATCATCGTAGAGTAAAAGAAATTGTATGACGGTAAAAACTATAGTAGCCGCAGCCGCGTAACATATTTGATGCCCTAACATTTCTCCATTTTCATCCATCTATATCATACATTAATCAAACATAAATTCATGCATATATTGCTACACCCATTTGATAATATACATGTTCATTCATGTCAAAAAAATTCATAAGGATTTTTCGTGGCCCTCAGACTATGTATGTTTTTCATATTCCCTCATGACGGCTTGGCAGTTGCTCCTTCACATTATACCCATACATTCAAAAAACGCATGCGGCATCCAGTGTATTCAAGTACAACATGCATGATACATATAAACAACGAACATAAAACCTGAGTAAGAAAACTTTCCGATAAATGCCTTTGAAGACATAAAAATTTCCGATAAAAACTGAGTAAGATACATCCCGGTGAAAACAGTTTTAGGTAATGAAGGAGCCATCAAGCCAGCCGTACATTGATATTAATAATCTCTCAATTAATCAACCTTCCCGCATCACATTTTGTGTCATCATTGGGCTCGCATAAAACAAAAATGTTTTTATTTCTTGAAAAATCAAAGCTACTTTCAGACCGGACAAAACTTTTCCCTTCATTTCATACACCATGTTGCAACTACCATCAATGCCATCCCAAGCCATGCATGATTCCGCTACCTTTATTTACTTTTGATTCATCTTGACGCAATTATTCACATGGGGTTGAATAAATAGTAGGGCTCAGCTTGCTTGGTTTGCATAGGGCAGATGCAACATGAATGTAGGAATGCAAAAACATTGAAAATGTATTTTGTTTTATCACCAACACAATGAAAAAACTTATAGTTTCAATGTGTTTGCACTTCAATCTGCCCATAAGCATTTCAGTCATCAGTGTTAAGCTAGGATACAGTGATTACCAACACACTGAAGCAAAAAATATACAAATTCAAAGAGTTTGCAATGCAAACTGCCCAGGAGCATTTCAGACATAAGTGTGCAGCTTGGAGACAGCTTGGAGACAATGATCACAAACACAATGGAGCAAAAATGGGAAACAACTTCAATGTGTTTGCAATTCAAACTGCCCAGAAGCATTTCAGACATAAGTATGCTGCTAGGAGATAGTGATCACAAACACAATGGAGTAAAAAAAATTCGACTTCAATGTGTTTGCAATTCAAACTGCCCAGAAGCATTTCAGACAGAAGTGTGCAGCTAGGAGATAGTGATCACAAACACAATGGAGAAAAAAATACAACTTCAATGTGTTTGCAATTCAAACTGCCCATAAGCATTTCAGACATAAGTGTGCTGCTAGGAAAGAGAGATATCCAACACAATGAAGCAAAAAAATTACATATTCAATGTGTTTGCACTTCAAACTGCCCAGAAGCATTTCAGACAGAAGTATGCAGCTAGGAGACAGTGATCACAAACACAATGGAGCAAAAAAAATACAACTTCAATGTGTTTGCAATTCAAACTGCCCAGAAGCATTTCAGACATAAGTGTGCTGTTAGGAAAGAGAGATATCCAACACAATGAAGCAAAAAAATACATATTCAATGTGTTTGCACTTCAAACTGCCCAGAAGCATTTCAGACATCATTGTGCAGCTAGGATACATTGATCCCCAACCCAATGAAGCAAAAAAAATACACATTCAATGTGTTTGCAATTCAAACTTCCCTGAATCATTGCATAAATCAGTTTGTGGGTAGGATACATTTAGCACATAAAAAATGGAGAAAAATCCATACATTTTCAATGTGGATTTTTCATGGCCCTCAGACTATGTATGTTTTTCATATTCCCTCAAGACGGCCTGGCAGTTGCTCCTTCACATTATACCCATACATTAAAAAAACCTATGCGGCATTCAGTTTATTCAAGTTCAAAATGCATGATACATATAATCAACGAACATATTCAACACAGAAGAAAATTTTCCGATATCAGTTTTTGGTAATGAAGGAGCCATCAAGCCAGCCGTACATTGAAATTAATAATCTCTCAATTAATCAACCTTCCTGCATCACATTTTGTGTCAGCATTGGGCTCGCATAAAACAAAAATGTTTTTATTTCTTGAAAAATCAAAGCTACTTTCAGACCGGACAAAACTCTTCACTTCATTTCATATACCATGTTGCAACTACCATCAATGCCATCCCAAGCCATGCATGATTCTGCTACCTTTATTTACTTTTGATTCATCTTGGAGCAATTATTCACATGGTGCTGAATAAATAGTAGGGCTCAGCTTGCTTGGTTTGCATAGGGCTGATGCAACATGAATGTATGAAAGCAAACACATTGAAAATGTATTTTTTGCTTCATTGTATTGGTGATCACTGTATCCTAGCTGCACACTGATGTCTGAAATGCTTATGGGCAGTTTGAAGTTGCAAACACATTGAATGTGTATATTTTTGACAACATAAATAACCAAATCATCATAGCATTATAGATCAGCATAGAGATAATGATTTCCAAGCTTAAAAACCCACCGTAAAACCCACATTCATCATAGCATTATAGCTCAGCACAGATCATCATCGCCAGCCAACAAATCTCATCCAATCTTCATAAATCTCAGCAAATAGCAAAATAATTTAGGGGTTGCAGAATTTATACCTCAGCGAATAGCACGCCCGCGATGCTCGTGGAGCAATCAGACAGCTGCCTCACCCTTTTTCAAACAAACCCCGAAAATCCCCAAAGTCCAAGCCCTAGAAGTTCAGTCGGCAGCCATGGACGTGGCACCTCCGATCAGAAATTTCTAGGGTTTGATCGAAGCTCTCTGAGGTGTGGAGAAGGAGGATGAGGTGATCACATGCCGAGAGGGCCACACCTGCGGAGAATCCCCCCAAAAAACTCCGATTTCGAGTTGCTCCGAGATCGCCTTTCTCGTCGCCTCGCGAAATCTAATCCCAGGGTTTCCAATTTTCGTCAAACGAACAGCCGAGGAGAAATGGAAGGGTAAGTAGGTGAACAGTGCAAGGGGCCCCACCATATTAGAGGTTTCCCACTCACTTATACTCAAAAGAACACGCCCTTAATAAATCATGCAAATGGAAAAGGTGCCTCCGGTGGGTTCATTATCTCTTGGTATTTTGGTCATTTTCTATTGTGTTTTACTGCCAATTCTGATCAAGCGAATGGTCACTCTCAATGAAGCAAACAAAATTATAATGAGGGACACCAGGGGTTAGATTGGCTGCAACCATGATAGCTGAATAATGGGGACTGTAAACAGAAAAACAGTTGTAGGTCGTTTACTACAATTTTGGTCTGATATGGTTTTCTGATTTAAATTTGTTTGGTCTTGTTGCTTGCTTGCGTTGTTTCTTAGAATGCGTTTGAAAGGGTACTAACATTTGGATATAAATAACTGCAGCTCAAATTGTTGCACCGAGCTACAAGAATCTGTTTCAAAAGCTTAGTCCATCCTTTCGTGGGCTATCAGCTTACAGTGTCCTCAGTGGGCAGAGGTGATTACATGATCATACTTTCCTGTTAGCCGCATCTTTGTTAACTCAGTTATGCAAGTGAATGAAATTGTTTATGTACCGACAGGATCCCATCTACATTGGAAATCAGTAGCCAGCCAGCGATGCCCTGGATGAAAATCAGTTGTAGGGAGTATTGGAGGTTATGCTACAGTTCGGTACTTGCATGCAGATCACAGTGAGTAGTAGCACCTTTCACCTTCTGACAAGAGCTTAACATACTTTTTCGTTTTCTTGCTATTTAGTTCAAAATATTTTTAGCTCCGTGTTATTGTTCAATGGTTTGTATTTGAATACCACGAATACCTGATTGGTATTGTAAACTCTCAGTGATATCCTTATCCGCAAGACATGCCAATGATTCCATTGTAGGTTGAAGTTTCCAACACAAGGTCATTGATCACTAGTTACGAATATGATTTCTACAACTCCTTTGTAATTTCTCTTGCTTGGGCAACTTATCAGTTTAAGGAGGATTGAATTCTGCGTGCATGCTAGCTTGTTCTTGATATCTTGCTATACGTCGACTCATTTTAGCTTCAAAGCATCATTTTCACTGACAAGCTTCATTTACACTGACGAATTCTGTGTGTGTGTGTGTGTGTGTGTGTGTGTGTGTGTGTAACGGGTAATAGTTGCAATCTGGTATGTTGCGAAGTTAATTTCATGTGTAGGGATGCCGGTGATGGTTTTGTGCAACAAAACTTTCTTCCAATTTTTTTAGAGAATTATTTCACAATTACACTTGAAGGACACTTGTGCCACACTCGGTCAGAGTATTGTATGAGCACTCTCATGCCCCACGTTGACAATATCTCATCTCATCTCCTACCCCAAGATTTGCACTGCCAGCACACTTTGACTTATGCAATGAATTTTGTGGAGCGTTTGGCTCCACCATTGCGTCGGCCTCATCACATCCGTCGTCGTCTCGTCCGGCAAAGCCTGCCCCAGTGTACTGCTGCACCACAAGCACCGACAACATCTCGTCGATGTCCGACGATGCGAGCAAGTCACCGATCGGACCCAGCTCCGGGTATTCTGCCCACTCGATCAGCCCTTCCGTAAGCTGTGACCTCCTATGTGACCTCCCCACCACATACAAATCGTGAGTGCAATTCATGGACTTGATTGTTGCCACCATCTCCTCACTGCTGTTCGCCACCCTCTCCACGTATTCAACTGGTTTGTTGCCCATGTTTCTCAGGTTGAACTCGCTTATGCACTCTTCATCGAGTACCTGATCTGGGTCAGCATCCAAATTACGCATATTGATCGCCCTCGACTGCCGTCGTAATTGGCTGGTCTCAAACTCATTGGGAGGCTGTGGCTGGCTTGATCGCTTAGCAATGTTTGCACCGGAGACAAATCTCACCAGGGTAATGGTGACACTAGTATGTTGGGCCATTCGTGATGCGATGGAAAGGGCTTCACGATCGTCAGGCCCCCCGATGAAAAGGACGACAACACGCTGTGCATCGTAATGACCTATATTTCTTGTGCCGGCCTTCCCGCCGCCGTTGAGGCCACGATCGACGAGGATGGCCACGGAACATGGTGCACGATGGAGCACATTCTGGTTGACGGCGCGGATGGAGAGGTTGTCGGACTCGATGATGCCCTTGACCGTCTGTGACCCGTCGAAAGGGAGGACGATGATGGCCGCACGATTCTCCGCGGCAACGGTGCATATGTGGTCATGCATTGAGGAGTATGGGGCAACGACGGTGAGAGCCTGGACAGAGACCCCGCTCGCGCTTGCACGCTGCTGATAGTTCTCGAATGCAGAGACGATACGCTCGGTCTGCGCCTGGTTGCGGCAAAAGCTCTCCCCGATGTTGGTGCTGCTTTCGCCGACGACAGAGGATGTGGAGCTCGTGTCGTGAACGATGAGCATGGCGGACTCGCGGCCCGTGAGCTCGACAAGGTGGAGGGCAGAGATGGATACGGGGGATTGCTTGGTTGGGGTGGACATGTCGAGGAGATTGATGATGGAGGATGCGTTGCTGGTGGAGTGAACGCAGGCGAGCATCCGCAGCTCGGCGTTGGGCTTTCCGTGCATGACGGTGCGGCGTTTGTATTTGGCGAGCTGTCTCGTTGGCTTGCTCGCTGCCTTCACCAACGGCGTCATCAACGCTGTCATCAGGACGGACATCACCTCCATGATCGCAAATGTCTCTGGTTCGATGAGCTGCGTACAAAGCAATCAAGTTAGTTATTAGGCTTGGTCAAGAG
The DNA here is from genome assembly GCA_030789695.1 of Scilla litardierei. Classification (NCBI taxonomy): domain Eukaryota; kingdom Viridiplantae; phylum Streptophyta; class Magnoliopsida; order Asparagales; family Asparagaceae; genus Scilla; species Scilla litardierei. The sequence continues at coordinate 151,984,017 of CM061139.1, read as the reverse complement.
TCAAATTTTTTGAAGGAAACATCGATCTGTAGCGGCCGGCCCCACGTACATCTGTGTCCCTGGCGATGTTGAGGAGGATGACTTCTGCAAGGCCCTGAGAGTTCATGAGGAAACCGATGGATAGGCCATCGGCCACGGGCATGCCCAGGTACACGGAGAGGAGGGTCGTGGTGACGACCTTTGCGACGCTGGAGAGGATGAAGGTGAAGGTGAGAACTGCGATGACATCCGAGTGCTTGATCGTCCATATGTCGGTCTTGAAGCCGCTCTTTCCAAAGTAGACGGGCATCAGGAAGCACATCACGAAGTGCTCCAGCCGCTCGACCAACGCCGTGCCATGGGATCCGTGGGGAAAGACCAGGCCATAGACGAATGCCCCAAAGGTGCAGTGTATGCCAATGGAGTCCGCGACGAACCCAGCAACCATCACCCCCATGATGACAACGCCGAGGTCCACGTCGCTCATAGCCGCCCCCTCGGGCGTTTTGCCCACCAGCCACTTGAGCACCGGCTGCACCAAGAAGACGCAGACGAGCACGAACCCCACGCTGAACAGCAGGACGTAGTGTGATTGCATGCCGTTGCCCGTAAGCGTCATGACAACGGCAAGCAGGACCCAAGAGAGCAAGTCGTTGACGACCGACGACAACAAGGAGACGCGCCCGATCTCTGTGCTCAGGAGCTTGAGCTCGGTGAGAACCCGAGCAAGCAGAGGAAAGGAGGTGACGGAGAGGGCGATGGCGAGGTAGATGTAGAAGGAGCCGTTCTTTCCATCTTCGATGAGATAGCCGCGGAGGGCGTATGCGACCGCCAAGGTGATGGCGAAAGGGACCGCGATGCTGAGAGTGCCAATCGCCGCCACCTTCCTCTTCACGCGCCTCAGTACGTTGATGTCCATCTCCACACCGACCATGAACACGAAGTAGAGCAAGCCGACATTCGCCATGGATGACAGCGTGCCGACGCTTCTTGGCGGGAAGAGCCTTGTTAGAAAGCCCGGGGAGAATTTTCCGGCCACGGACGGCCCCAACAACATGCCTGCCTGCAATTGCATTGGGTCATCAAATCGTTACCAACTTGAGAGAGGTGACTGATGTTTTTAAAAAAAATCAAAAGGAGAAGTCGGTGCATGAGCGACATACTAGGATTTCGGCAACGACCATGGGCTGGCCGAGGGGCTTGACGAGGGCGTGCAATGCACGGGTGGTGAGGGTGATGATCAAGAGTTGAACGAGGAAGAGGGGGAGGGAGTAATTGAGGGGATCGTCGCCGAGCCATATTCCGTTGGTGATGATCATGTAAGGGGAGAAGCAATCAATTCGCATGCTTTCATTTGTGCCCGACGATGTCACGTTATTCTTCATCATCGCCGACGCACTGTCCATTTGCACCGAACAACACCGGAAGGAAGAATGCTTCGATTTTGCTCTGCAGGCCAACACGGAGAAGGAATTGCGATTGAGTTTTAGGGGGGGGAGGGGAGTGAGCCTTTTATGGTGGATAGAAGTAACCATTGACAGCAAGTCTATGCTATTATTAGAAAGCCGTAGCTATGACTCTTTATGCTTCTAGCCTGTGATTGGTTGTCTTCTTCAAGATGTGTCTAACATTGGCAAGGGTCCAACCAATTACAGCAATATTAGCCATGGACAGGATACAATTGGCATGTTAGGTTAATTATGGTTTGGTTTCGGTCAAATCCCCCTCCTATGCTCAAAATAAGCTGAGCTTTGGAAAGGCAATTAAATTCCATAGAAAGGAAATTGATCTGTGTTCCCACCGTTTTACTCTGCACACATACCGTTTAAATGTTTACTCTGCACACATACCAATTAAATAATATAAGTTTACTTTTGATTTGTCCACAACCAGCAATACCGAAAATACACATGACCCCAAAAAACCCTAAATCAAAATCACTGCTTTCTTCTGCTTAAACAAATCTGTTACATAACATTGTATAGTTTCAATTTAATTCAATTAAATTTTTTTTACATATACTGACCTATTGAATGGTGGTCCGATATCGTGGGGTTGGTTTATTTCGAACAATTTTAAGGCACGAAAAAGCTTAAAGCTGATAATCTCGCAGAACAATTTTATGGCACGAGAGGTTGTGCTGCACGAACAATTTTAGTGCACAAACATTCCTTTAGAAATATTCGGATCTCCTTTGGATGGAAAAAAATATTTGAAATTATATTGCTCTTTGTTGTGCGCTGTGGGTAAAAAGTGATGCACATACCAAAATTACTAACCATGCACAACAGATAAATTTTTTGCCTGTTGTACGCGATGAGTAAAAATGGATGCACGTACCAAAATTACTCATCGCGCAAAACAATAAATTTTTTTGGCTATTGTGCACGTTGAGTAATTTTAGTATGTCTATCGCTTTTTACTCACCGCGCACAACATGCATTCACCGCGATGAGTAATTTTTGCTTGTTATGCGCGATGAGTAATTTTGGTACGTGCATCTCTTTTTACTCACTGTACACAACTGGCTAAATTTTTGCATGTTGTGCACTGTGAATAAAACGTGCTGCACATCCCAAAATTAATCACCGTGCATAACATGCAAATAATTTTGAATGTTGTCAGCGGTGTAACGGCCTAAATTTGTCGCTACACGTATTTCTTTATTCAAAATGGTTTCAAATGAGTTCGAATATGGTTATACGATTTTTAGATATTTTTCTATAATTTTTTCGAATTTTTCTAAGGCCAAAATGACTTTAAACCCGCAAACCCGCAACCCATGATCGATAGACACGTTTTGTCTCCAAACTCATATTTTCGTAACTCAAAATTTTAAACGGATATTATTTTCATTATCCTCATGAAGTTATGAACACGTAGTATTTTTTGTAATTTTTTAGAGGCAAATGGGAAAAATGATATATTAATATTAAAATAACATTTTTTACTAACTACTTTTACTAATTACCCGTTTAATTAACTAATTATATATCCTAATAAATCCTAACCTCCGACAGCAGCCCATGGGATACACGACTAAATTATTTGTCTAAACTTAGTCAAAACCCCCAACCACATTATTAATTCCCTTAATTAATACTTAGGTATAATATACTGTTGGATAAATTCAAAGAAAGAGTAACCATGGCTCATAGCCATGGTCCTCTATATATTCATATCTATGGTATATCAAGGGTTCCCACTACTAAATAGTGGGGAGTAATGGAGGGATAGAGAGGTGGGGAGGCCAAAAACCTCCCTCACTCATAACGCTCCCTCTTATCCATCCATTTCTTTGGTCTTAGCGTATAAAGCTGAGAGTGTGGATTCTTCTGGATCCATAGTAATCGTGTTTGCCTCGTTAAAACCTTAGCTGTGGAAAACCCAGTGAGAAAAACCAACTGCTTAAGGAAAAAGAGTACAACCCACATGTTACTCCCCCTGAACCATGCAAGCTTCAGGCTTGTAGATATCCTATGTATCTATACACCAATATCCAAAGTATTTATACATCTTCCATAAAATTCCGAAAAGAAAAACAAAATACAACAATCACTCATCTATACAAGTTGCACTCATGTCTGGAAGCTACTAAAACTAAGGGAGCTCTGACGTGGCATGCTCTGCGAACTTGGCAAATGGCTCCATGTCTGTAGACTTTGACCCAGTTGTCACTGTGTCTGTAAGGTATTGCTGGACCTGGCTGTGCATATATTCGATTTGATTCTTGGATGATGAGCTTCTCGGAATAGAAGTATGAAGTAGACTTAGGATGATGCTGTGTAGGATGATGCTGTGTAGATCTTCAGGAGGTGGATGTTCATTTTGTACTTAGTCATCGCGATGCTCTTTAACCTGCATATGCAAATATATTTCCATGGTTTCTGATCCTTGACCCTTAGAGATAGCGCAGAAGCTATGTATACATGGTCCAGTGTTGCGCTGCAGGCGCTGCACTGTTTCTGGCTAATAGCTTTACTGCAAACGTTCTATAAAGAAACGTGCAGTTGGTCAGATAAAGGAGTTGGACACTTCAGGACCTAGGATATGCTCCTCCTCTTCCAGCTAGGGGAAAAAGTCTTCAATATGCATCCATACAACCAGTTGGTGTATATAGAGGAATGCAATTGTCCATGTTTCTTCATCAACTTTGGGTGAATGAAGTTCTCATTTGCAGGATGATAAGTCATCTTCAGGATGATGTTTTCATCTTCTGGTTGATTATTCATCTTCTGAATGATTATTTCATCTTCAGGATGATGGTATCATCATAAGGATGATATTTTCATATTCGAGATGAGCATTTTATCTTTATGATGATGGTATCTTCTTTAGGATGTACATTCATCTTCAGGATGATGTTATCATCTATAGGATGAGTATTTTCATATTCAGGATGATAGTTTCATCTTCAGGGTGTCTATTCATATTTTGGACGATGGTTTCCTCTTCTGGATGATTATTGCATCCTCTGGATGATGGTTTCATCTTCAGGATGATAATTCATCTTCGGGATGATAAGTTCATCTTCAGGATGATTTTTCATCTTCAGGATGATAATTTCATAGGGTAGATGTCCTAAAAATCTATCCAGGCAAATAAGGAGGAAATCCGTAAGGGTATGTTGTCACATCATCCATAGCAACATCGCCTAAAATTTCCTTTGCCAATCGCATGGTTTTCGCAACTATGACCAGGGAGCCTGATGCATCAATTTAAATAACTTTGTAAGTGAGTTAAGCTCATCTTACTTGATTACTTTCTGGTTTCTGTGAAATAAGCCTCCAAGCTATAATATGTTGCTTATAGCATACGATTTTATTTGTTTATATTTATACAATACTCGGTTAGCCCATAGGTTTGATATCTTTTGATATCTGGACTTCAGGTCCAAACACTTCACATTTCATAAGTGAGTTCAGCTCAACTTATTATTGCCTCGTTCCACATTATTGGCCAATCTATACGTTTGCTTCAGGAAACGGAGTGTGGAACGATATTTATCATTATCATTTAAATGGCAAAAATGAAACGGGAGTTATTGTCGACAAGTGTGTTTTATTATCCAAACACCTTCCCATGTACGTACATTATACATTTATATTTCAAATTATTCCTGATTCATCTCTTCAGGAGGTTCTGGAAAATGGAGAGTATATGGAAATGAGCTCAGTTTCCTGTGGTGGTATTGTTTAAAGGTCTCAATGAATTATATTTCTCATTGATGACTCGTGATATGTCTTCATCCAATGAGGACAACCACTTCTGCTATTGGTGAATTACATCCATTATTATTGGTATGTCAATCTTAGCTGGATTTTTAGCAGCATGGATGTGTGATTCTGACAATATTCAGATTGTCAGTTTTAATGTTTAAAAACTGTTTAATAGTTTCATAAGTGTGGATCTTCATGATCTCATCACATTCATGATATGGTCAAGTGAGCTTCAAGCTCAGGGCCATAATTATGTTGAACATAATACTGGGAAATTAAAGAATCCTAAATGTGAAGGATCTTCAGGATCTACTCTTCACTATCGATTCTTTATATGAGACCCATCAAGACACAATCTATAAGATGTGCTCTAAATGCTTTCCCCGTAAGGGGTGCTCGGAATCTATTTATCTGGGTTAATTACGCCCGAAAAATAGATCTAAGATGGCATTCTGATGGTTTAAAGTGGTGTTATAGAGAGACCATCATGGCAACCAAATACCCTCATAAGAGAGATGTTTGGTGATGCTCTATATGCAAAGTGCATCGTCGAAAAATATGACCACAAGAGGGTCTTATTCTGATTAACTATGCCACATGCAAAGTAGAATAATGATAAAACGCTTTCCTCCGTTAGGAGGTCTCGGAAACTGTTTATATGTGGTGATCAGGCACATATAAATAGGTTCTAAGTAGGCGTTTTAATGGTCTACATTATAATTGCATGTCCACATGCAGACACCAGTAACTGGATTTAACGGAAGAGAATACCGTTATTATCAATTTAATGATTTACATATAACCCATTTCTGGGTGTGAACACAAACTTCAGGGTGTTCAATTTTCTTTCCGTTGTTAAAAATAATTGATTTCCCAGTGTTATCCAAAAAAATCCGCAATAAGCTCAACTTCAACGAAGTTAAGCATAGAACTGGGGATATGAACCCGTCAAGGCACGATCTATAAGATGTGCAATAATGACTCCCCCGTTTGGGGATCTCGGAATATATTCATCCAGGATGGTTAATACCGATAAATAAGTTCCACTGCGGCATTTTTGAGGGTGATAAGGGTAAGTAACAGCCTAACCAATGCCCCAGTAAGGTAATATGTCCGTTGTGATTAATAATAATCTGGACTGCGGCTGGATAACAAGGTTTTGAATATGACCATTTTAAGAGGATATATAGATGAGTACACTAATGTACATCATCAGCCCTATTAGGAAGTGAAAAAGTTTAACTTTTATCCTTAAAATACTCTCAAGAGACCAAGAGGTCTTCATAATTTAATGATGATAGTAAAATATATCATATATATTCTATTAGAGGAAGTATTGAGATACAATATCCACGTGAAGTGGAGATGTTCTTGTAATCATTTTTCCTGTTTAATGGGATAATGAAAATGTCACCATATTTGAAGAAACTTATAGTTCTTCGTTTATATAAGACTGGTAAATGATGTCTTGCATCAATACCAATCCAAGGTGGCATATTATATCGTGCCAAAAGTAAGATTTGTACGAAAGATGGCACTACAGGTGTTCCTTTATCTTCCTATGTTTGAATTTATTTGGGAAAAAGCTTCTGGCTTTATTGATTTTTAATATTTGAGAGTACAGACGTATCCTTATATAGAGTATTCAGGCTTTGTAAAGTTTGAACCTCAAGTAGACGTCCCAAAAATAATTATCTACTGGATAAAATTAAGGGTGAAATGCTTTTTAAAGCATAAGTCTGATGCTATTTTTGAAAAATACTCACTAATAACTATGGTCTGGTACTAGATTAAATTTTATTTTCATAAATATATTTGTTCTCATAGAATATCTATGTATACAAAATAGGTAGATCGACAAACGTAGTCTAGACTAGATATGTATATATATTCAATGGCATAATCTAATGACATATCATATTACAAAAGCAATATGAGAATTTTTCAGAACTTCTGGGTCTGATATAGGTCTGACATTGATTATTCCATGTAGAGATATATCATATCTTCCATTTCTATATTTATGTCCAAGACATTATATGTCAAGGTCTTCTTCGGTTTTAAGTATTCCACTAATCTAATTTATGATAGACTTTTCAAAGTTCATGTGAATGCTCTAGTATGGTCTTCGGGCCATTTTATTGCGCCATTCTGGATTTATGTGGATAGATGAACAAGAATACGGGGAGTAAAGATACGTTGGTGCAAAAAATTTAGTTCTCACTTTTATGCATGCACGACTTCAGGCGCGTGCATTATGCAAGGCTAGATTCAAGAATCTTACCTTGTAACGTGAGTGTACTAAATAAATTAGCGGATTTATGGCATCTTCGGGTGCACATAATATTATCTATTAAAATAGATATGATAGATCTATTTACCGCGAAGTACACATCATTTAGACGTATGTCCAGTAGATGGAAGCATTAATGGTCTCATAATTCCAACGTATTTTATTTGGTTAGAAGGATATTGACATTCTATTTGAACTTCAGGTTCATTTGTCAATGTAGATATGATTTATAATTTTTTTTTGAAAAATTATTATTGTACCTGAATCATAGTTTGAGTACAAATGCATGAATACATCATGCAAATAGCAATTAAAATGTAGTTCATATATATTACAAACAACAACATATGCAAAAAATATGAAACTACTAGATAGAACATGCATATGATGTATTTTCAACATAACAAGCAATTTATATAAAAATTATGTTTAATAATTACTTGGACCACAGGAAAACGTCGTTACCAGTTAGGTTAGGTAACTAATGACAGAGCGGTCTCAGGATAATTGTAATTATTAAATCGTGAAGGATTAAAATTAAATCCAATTTTTATATAATTTGCATTTTTGTTGAATTTAACGTAATATGAAACACAAATTATCTAAGGGTAATAATTTGATGAGATTGCATATTGCTTATATCACCACAAGCATTCAACCTGCAACAAAAGTCCTCGTTGCATTTTTACAACAAGCAAGTCATTTCTAACAGAAAAAATGACATAAACATAACCAAATTGCAAAAAGAGATAACACTACTCGGTTTGAATCGAATTCCTATATCTCCATAGAGACAGAATTCAACCACATAAAGATCAATGTATCAGATCCAGAGGTATCAAATGAATCAAATCATGAGCTACTTTTAAAGTTCATGAGTGCAACATGGACACATGCGGCCGAAATCTTATACAAATTTGTATCAAGCAGCTTGTTCTAGTCCCCAATGATGTCATCCAAGTTATTTAGGGTTCAGTTATAATTGCAGCTCCTTGCATTGCAGTTAGATTATGAAAACTTACATGTCTCCCATCTTCGCATTACAAATTCCCAAGCATTTACATGCAGAAATAGTAAAGGATCTAATAGCTTGCAGAATACTGAGCGCATCAAATCATGTTATTTTAATGTTAGGTATCAGAGTGCAGAGGCATCAGAAATTCTCTGGGGGTGAGTGGATCGAAGCCCCATTCGGGGGTGTTTAGGTGATTTGGGATTTTATTTTTTGTTTGTTTGTTGTTGTTTTTAATGTTTTGATAATTAGAAACGTACAAACTCTCTAGATCAAGTACACCAAAAATCAAAAGGTTGGCTTAAGATTTTTTCTAACATCAATTAACGAAGTGTATGTATTTGATTTTTATCAAAAAAATGGATAATATTTTATATAATCTATATCTACGGGACAAGGAATATACCTCTAGATCAATGATCTAGGGAAGAACCAATAGAATCCGTAGATAGAAAAATAAAATCCCTCCTCCTGCAACGCCTTGCAGGTAATCAATCGATCGTCGTTGCAACTTTGCCGCAACAAAAAAAGATTCCTTCGCACGAGGGAAATTTTGTGGGGAAATTTTGTTGGCTAAAAAAAATTTCTATTAGAGCGGATTCGTGCTGATAAGGTGTTGGATAAATTCAAAGAAAGAGTAACCATGGCTCATAGACATGGTCCTATATATATTCATATCTATGGTATATCAAGGGTCCCCACTATTACATAGTGGTGAGTAATGGAGGGATAGAGAGGTGGGGAGGCCAAAAGCCTCCCTCACTCATAACATATACTAATATTTTTATATTATAAATACTCTACTCTCCCCTCTTACTCACAGCTAATCCAAGCCAAGCATCCCCCTGCTCTATCCTGCGGCCACCCACCACTAGCGAGCTCGACGACCGCCTACGCCAACCACCGCCCTTGCGGTGAACCCCTACCGCCGCTCTCCCCTTTCCTCCGGCAAGCTACAACCCCCCCCCCCCCCCCCCCCCCCCCCATGTGCTCTCCTTCTCTCGATGTTTCCTGCTGCCGCGTAGCTCTGACAGTCGAGCCCATCTGTAATGCCCCTCCACGGCCAAAAGCGAGACCCCCAGCCATTTGTCGTGCTTCCACCCACCCATGCAAGCTTCGACCGAGCTCTGCACCCATCGGCCCTCAAGCTCGTCACCGTTCATCCCCATCGCCTCGAGCTTGCAACCCCACCATAAGCTCACGATGAGCCACCGTTGTAACGGCCTGTATTTTAGGCGGGTTTGTTTTCCTGTGTACATGTATTTTAGTTCAGTCGTTCGAGTGTTTTTCATCCGTATGTTTTTCTACGCATCGACGCGGGCGCGTCTCTGTTGTTAGAATTTTTACCATATCTTAACTAATTATTCTTAACCCTAACTGTACCCACCTGCCCTAATCAAACCCCTAACCCTACACCATTAACCCATCGTATGAATTGGGTGAGATCCAACATCTCACCCCACGGCCAACTCACCCTCAACATTCTCTTAACCCCCATTTCATTGTTCTTAAATCAAAAAACAATAGCAGGATCTTCATCGCCTCCCTCTCTCTGTTCATCCCCTTCCTCCTTCGTTCTCAATCAACAAACCCAAATACAAATTCAAACCAAATCAACATACAATCCAAATCAACCACCAAGACCAGATTTGAAATCAGAGAATTGAGAGAGAAGAAATCAAAATCAAAACAGATCTGAGTTCAGATCTGAATCTGAAATCAGATCTCCCTCAGCCCCGTCTCGAGCCCCCACCTCCCTCAGCCTGCGCCACCCCCTGGCCGCGTGCGTCGCCCAGCCACCCTGTCGCAGCTGCTGCTCCACCCTACCACTGTCCCTGCGCGTGCCTGCAGCCTGTGCTGCCCAGCTTCCGCGCATCGCACACTGCATGCCGCCCTGCCCATGGCTTGAGACCTTGGAGCGCCACCCCCTGGAGCCCCTCTCCTTCCATGCAAAAGAAAAAGAAGAAACTGACGAAAGAACAAGAAAAAAATAGAAGAAGGAGAAGGCAGCTGAAAAATAGGGGGGGTGGGTTTAATTAAGTGATGGGGGGATTATTTGAGTTATAAGATTATTATTGAGTTATACTTATTAAAATTGTTAAGTTATAAAATTATAAAGTTATAATTAAGTTATATTTATTATATTTCGTTAGTTAGTTTAAGTTATATTCTTAAATAAGTTTAGGTTATATATAAGTTTCATACTAAGTATTTAAAAATTAGTTTGAATTTATATAAAGAGTTAGTCGTATATTAAGTTATTAACCTTATTTAAGTTTTAAGTTATTATACATTAGTAAGTTAGTATAAGTTATTAAAGTTATTAAGTTATTTTGAGTTGTTAAGTTATTAAGTTTTAAAGTTATTAAAATTATATTAAGTTTAAAGTTATTAAGTTATTAAAATATTAATTAAGTTATTTTAAGTATAAGTTTATATTTCAAAGTATTGCTTAATTACCTACACGATTAATAAGTTAATAAGTTGTTTAAATTTCATATACTAACAGTATTATATAATGAGAATTATAATGATATTGGTTAAGTAACGTATTAACCATTTGATCATGTTGCACAAAACAAAAAACCGACTTTGCCATAATACCACATTTGACGAGACAAACACAACAAAACCAAAATCACCAAAATCAGGCAAGTGTGCATTTTCTCCATGTTTTGAATACCGTTTCATTTAACATATGATTACTTGTTATGTATTGCAAGATAAAAAAACCCGTGTGTGTGTGTGTGTGTGTGTGTGTGTGGACATTTTAGCAAGTTAACTGATGACGCCTTGTAAGTTGCAAACAATTATGGACATGTATGGATAACTTGAACCACCTGAAAAATCATGACTATTTCGGGCCTGTTTGACTAATCATACATATTGCGGGCCTGTTTGACTAATCATACATATTGCAGGCCAAGATTTGGCTATCGTGTGTGCCGGTTTGACTAGTTTGGCTCGTGTTCCAGTATTTTAAAACATGCAGACCTGTTTGGTTGATTCTGGCTCGTGGTCCAGAAAAGTACACTTGGGTGGGGCGGGGTTCGCGGGAACTAGTCAGTAGTAAACGGGTCACCTTCAAGGGCACGAGAAGGTAGATTCACTTACTAGCCGCCTAACGACGCGAACCTTAGCCACTAAATTGAACACACTCATGAACGTCTTGAAAATGCTATATTGAACATGTAAAATGTATAGAACTGCTACTGCTTCCATTTAAAATAGGACTGACATGCTAATATAGCAATCTGTTCTTACTGCTTAGAAATAGAACTGCCATGCTAATGTAATCTCTGTTTGAACTGCTTAGAAATTGAAATTGTTCGTTTATTCATAAATGCTTAACTGCCATGTAAACTGCTTTCGAAAACCTTGCCAATGGTCCTAATCATATTATTGCTTGCCAAGGACCTTGCATACATATATTTATATGTTGTTTGGAATGTATGTCAGGATACGAGACATGTTACATTGAGGACAAGCTGATTGAGGAAACTGACCCACTGGACCAGGAGTACGCTGATCTAGAAGTTGTCCCCACTGAGAACTAGTTGTTGAGCACTATCTGCTGCTGCTCAGAATTTCGTTTATTGTACTTTTATAGGGTGTGTACCCTCTTTGAAGAACTCTGTTGTTATTGGCCATGCTTGGGGGCTTATTACTTTGTGTACTCTTGTTTGGATGTTGGCTTTGAATTCATTGATGTCAAGGCCAAAATTGACTGGTACAGTGTCAAGCTGACAAAGACTCGGAGCGCTGAGCTGGAGCCTAGTCAGCCTTCAGAGTGGGACCCTCGGTTGGAAGAACCATGGTTGGTGGTTGTTGGTAGATGACAATACGACGGTTGATCGACCTAGGAACGGTCGATCGGTAGGGTCGTTTGGGGTCGGAGGGCTCGAAGTTGACTTTGGGCGTTGGACAGCGATCGTCGATCTGCACCACATGGAGTCGTTAGGGGGTTGGATCTGGATTCCGACCCAAATCCCCACCGATGCTTAAGTTAGGGAGGTACTTAAGGGTGAGAGGGAGCTTGGCATAGCTGAGATCAATTCACTGAGGATCGTCCCTGGACTAGCGACACAAGCTCGAATATGAAATAGAGAAGTGAGAATATAGAGTTCTATGTATTAGCACTCGTACCTTGAAGATGGAACCCCCTCCTCTATTTATAGGGGGTTGGGGTCTCCTTAGAGACGTTGGGGAGGTAACGGTCTCCCATAAAGGGGCCACGATCTCCCAACATAAATGGAGGCAAACGTTACCCACGTCCGCGAGATTGTTGGGACGGATTTTAATCCCACGTTTGCACGAAGTAGGCCCAACGGTCGACTGGTTACGGGGGTCTCTGACCGAGTCAATATCGGGTAGCTCTGGTGGGCTTGGTGGACCTGGGTTAATTTCCCGACCGAGTTCCTCGAGTGCCGGCCCAATGACTCAACAATGGCCCCCCGTCGCACGACCTTTGAAGATCCATCTGCTGGGGTCAAACGACGTTACATCACATTAAATGGGGCGCGGCAGTCAAGAAAATAGCACTCGAGTCCTAGGCGCCAAAACGTCCGCTTCGTTGATACGGACGATTTGTCGATTCGAAATCCCAGACGCCTTGGTCCTTGTATCATCGACATGCGTCTCATCTAGGGTTGCAGTTTCGCCCATATATGACGATTCCGATGGAGGGAGAGCGGGATACATCCTCCATTCTCCCGAAATCAAATGGCTTCTTCCTCTACCGCAGAAAAGAATGTGGTTGTCGTCGTCTCAGAGTACTTAGAAGGAGTTGTCGAGCCAGACTTGCTGTTGCAATTGAGGACCACAGTTAAGGCTGGCCAAATTGGCACGCAGCAGAAGAAATACGTTCGCCTTGATTATCAGATCAGACTGCCCTGGAGGGATGAGAGGGTTCTTTGTCCCAGCAATCGAGAAGTGGGGTCTATGTCAAGACCTTTGAACGGGGCCTCCGCTTTCCCATGCATCCTTTCCTGCGGTATTTTCTGTGTACCCTGAACATTTCCCTCTGCCAACTGATGCCGAACGGTGTGGGTATGTTGATGGCCTTCATAGTTTTGTGCATGACGAAGGGCATCAAGCCATCGCTGTGTCTGTTTAACCACTTCTTCTGGATCCCTCCCCTCAAGACCCCGAGATGGTACACGATCATGGCTCGTCAGGGGAGGAAGTTATTGGAAGCTCTCCAGTCACGCCCCATTCCCCAGAATACCCGGCATTTAATTTTTTTCCAAGTATCCGGAAAAGTGATGGTGATGAGAGATGAAAAGAGAGAGAAAGAAGAAACTAAATATGTAGGCCACTGCGCACATGCTGGGATAGTACAAGTGCAGCTTCAGAATAATATCAAACATACCCAATAAATAACTTAGAACAACAACAACAGCATATCATATATAACAACTTCCATTTATGTACATAGTCTAGGTACACCACTACATATACACCGTCATTCTCCACCTCCCAAGACAACCATGGCACACCACAACTATAGCTCATACCAAGTGCTACCTCTCTGAAACCCAACTCCAAGTCACCACCAACCATGCTGCCCCTGCTACCTAAAAAATAGGGAGGATCACGTCAATGCGTGCCCCAATAGGAACCAACTTGGATTTGGAACACTATTTTAAGGTTATCAATTCCACAAGGTAAGGCAAGAGAAATAAGACATGTAAACTAAGTGACATAACGAAAAGTAAATAGCCAAGTAAGAGGGTCATACCTGCGGTCCAATATCGAGCTACTGCAAGAAAAGAGTTAGCACGAATAATAAAGCAAGTGCTTATACCAACATGACCTAAGAGGGAGGTATTAGTGCCAAAAGTGTAACACAATATACGGTCTCATCAGCATAGCATATAAGGACAAAGGAAGTGTAGTAATCGGAAGAAGTAGCATGCAAGACTATTATTTTATTATTGAATTAATTGGAACTTGGGTAAACTGTGTGATACCAGGACCTGGACCTCACCCCAAATTTGGAGTGAATATATCACACGTCGCAGTGGACACGGGCACTATACGACACCGGACCTCTCATCTCCCCCGTCCCTGGCAGGAATGAGGATCTCCACATAGCAATACAACCTCCGTATGTCCCCTCCACTCACGGCAAAGGCGAGTGTGTATAAATATCCTCTCCACTCCTGGTAAAGGCGAGTGGGTATAAATATCACATATCACATAATCATTTCCCCCAACTTCTCAGTTCAGGCCTCATATCCACAATTTACTCAAATCCCACCTAACCCGGGTTTTGCTAACTCCCCCTCATTAGAGAGGACTGAGACATTCTAATTAAACATCATAAGTTATCTTATAAGAGCCATGATGTCATGGTTTCACAGTGTCAATGTTTCTCATTCATATCGATATGGGTCATGCACCTAAGTGTCATGCCCTCCATCACAACTACGTCACATATCAACATGGGTCATGCACCAAAGTGACATGCCCTCCATCACAACTCATTGATACATCACTTATGAAATCATGCCATACATGTCTCGCAACATCACAAATCCATAGCATGGTTCATTGGAGTACATTTCTCATGTTTCTCATTTTCTAATTCATTGAGGCATTTTCACAAACACGTGATGGGCGTGTCATGCATGTCCATAAGCACATTAGCAAATCTATTAAGAACACATACCAAGATCTATCTTCCATGTGACAACAATAATCATGCACTATAGAGAGTGAAATAGCACTAATGCACAATTTATAACACCACTTTAATGTTTCAGCTATCAGAAATTTGCAAAAAGTGACAATACATGGCAAATAACATCAGTTCTTATTGATAATTTGACAAATTGTCCTAAATGAAAGTTATAGATATATTAGTCATAGATTCAGATAAAGTTTCATGCAAAAATATCAAATAGGTGATTTATGGTGAATTATTTGGTAAAGTCTGCCAAATCTGTTTTTCAGATAGATTCTGAAACCTATAAAGATTGCTAGTTTTGGGCATGTTTTAGCCAGAATTTTGAAATACATGCAATGAGATGAAATTTTAGAAAAACTTGTTAAATTTTCAACGATACCAAGAACATAAAATTCCATTGTGTATGCGGGTATTTAGGTCAATAATTCTGAATAGTGTCAAGACTGAAGATCAAACAGACATGTTGTAAATATGGAATTTTTGCTCCTAATTTCTGAATTGAACATATATCAAAATTTATATGATTTTGGGGTAGAACTTCAAGATCTACAAGGATATAATTTTTTCGAAGATCAATTCAAGCCACAATAATCAAAATTGAAGTAATAACACACATCAGAATTTCAGCTTTTCAAAGAAGTGATCTTTCATGAAATTTCAAGGGGTTATTCATGAAATTGAATCATGGCACATTAAATTTGACAACCCCTAGTTTATATTTAGTAAACATGATATAAAAACATGATAAAATGGAACCCTAAATCAATTTCCAAATCCAAGTTAGATCCTACCTTAAAAAGCTTGATTTCCTCCACTCCTTCTTTCTCCTCCACCTTCTTTCCACTTGCAAGCTACTTGTGCTTCTTGATTTTAGGTGAGATAAATTAGGGGGTTGAGTTGAAGAAAATGGAGAAAAGGGGGAGGGTGTGGCCGGCCTAAACTAGGGGAAGAGGAAAGGAGAAAAGAGAAGGAAAGAGAAAGTTCAAGAAAAAGAAAGAAAGGATTTTCTTTTAGAAAAATCTACACAACTCTTCCTTGCTCCCTAAGCCATGAATCACTTAAAATGACTAAAATACCCTCCCTAAAATGCCCCTCAACTTTTAGGTATTTACATGTTTGCCATTACTTTATGTACACACCACTTTAGTATGTACACTCAGCACTTTTGGTCCAAATGACCGTTTTGCCCTTCGCCTTTCTAAAATTTTACGGGGATTGCCATTGAACTCTAACCCCTTTCACACTTGCATGGCTTCCCTACACATACCCAGGCATGCATATACATGCATACATGCACCACGCACACACGTCCAACACATTCCTGTTGTTTTGCACCCACAACGTCTTTCACACTTCTGCCGCACTCAATCTCGCTTTCTTGTCTCTTAGCCACGCATTACGGCCCAATCCCCCTTGCACTACGTTACATACAACGATATCCATATTTATTTCATGCCTACATATGCACCGTTGGTAGAAATACCACCTGTGTTCAGTAGAATACATGTATGGTGCTAAATAGGGCATGACATCTCCCCTCCTCCAACCCCAAGTGGAAGGACGAGTATGTGTTTGTGGTTTTTCAGGGAGAAGCGAGATTCTACACCGGTTGGGAAACCCCTGACTTAGGGCCAACCGAGGATAAACCGATGGACGTTGAGGAGAAGATAGCCACTGACACTCTGAAGGATCTGCCAGTGGAGATGAGGTCGGTTGGGTGGCTGTGGTCGGACAAAGTGTTGCGTCGGGTAGTGTGGACGAAAGGTTGGTTTGACCATGCTCGCCAACTGTTTGACATTCGTTTTCCAGACTAACTTGCTTACTGTTTTTGCAAGGATGATCAGCGCGGATTACCATGTGGACCCCACTTTGAAAGTCGCGATCGAAGCTTCCATCAGAGAGGCGGAGGCGAGAATGTCGTTGCCTCGGGTCCCGACCCTATCGAGGCTGTTGACCGAGCCGGCCGTGGATCGACCCATAATTGCCGAGGGGTTCGCCCAGGAGGGTCGCCCTAAACAGAAAAAGAAGGAGGACCCATCCTCCAAGTTTGAGGTGGTCGCACGGGAGGGAGGCCAGAAAAGGCGGAGGGTTCTTCTTCTCAGTGACGAGGAGCCGTCTGGGTCAAATGCATCTGCGGAACAGACCTCGCGGCCGGGTAGTGATGTGCCCCATGAGGAAGGTTCAACGGGGACTCAGGTTCCGCCAGATCTTCGCCCACACCGGGGCTCTTGGCCCTGGGGTGATTATTTCCTTCCGTAGGGTTGCCTGAAGATGTCCCCGAGGAGTATCGACCTATGTTGCTGGAGGGTCGACCTTTTCGGCCCCCTTCGCCTGTATCGAGGAGGAGCTTGTCATGGCAAGATTCCCGTTGAGGATTGGGGAATCCGCCCTTCTTGATTGCGCGGCCGCTTCCCGTGTTGCTGAGAACGCGATCCTTCCATGGGACCGGGCGGTCGTGGACAGGGTCGACTACGAGCGACTTGCGTCAGTAGCTGTCCACGCAAGCATGCAGATAATTGTCATCGGGACGTCTATCGATGTTATCATCTGCATACAAGCTGATTATCGATTGTTGGATGCAGGCTCTCGTGGTGACCGCGGCTTTGCGACACCGAGCTTCGGAGGTGGCTGATTATGGTGTCACTTTGAAAGCTGTTAGCTCAAGGGTGGAGAAGTTCCAGGCTGAGCTAGAAAAGGTCTGCCGTCTCTCCGAGACGTGGACATCGATCATTGAGAAGCTCCAACGGGAGCTCAACGAGTCTCGTAGGAGAGAGGCGGAACAGATCGCCTTAAGAGAGAAAGTGTAGAACGATCTGCTGGAGGAGAGGGTCAAAGCTGACATCATTTCAGAGAGGGCGATTCAGGATTTCAAGGATAAGCTTCCCGACTTTGACGTGCTATATGAGCGGGGCTACGAGCGGTGTCGGTTGGAGATGAAGAACCGATTCTATGACCTCCCCACAGAGATCGACGAGATCCCGATGGTTTTTTCGGACCATAGCAAGGATGAGTCGAGCCATTGTGATGATGAGTCAAGCCGAGGCATGGATGAGACAGCTCCCGTGGACGAGGTTACCACCACGGATGGCGACGAAGCATGAATTATTGCTACGGGGGAGCCAAAGCCCACAGCCGTGTTGGAGAGAGATCAAGGGCCTGAACATCCGTTGTAAGATCTGGCCTGCCTGATGGAAATTTTTTTGAATGTATAGGGGGTAATGTAAATGAGAAGGCCATTTTGTAATGAAGAATGACAAGAGAATTGGTGTATGTATTCTCGTATGCCATCACCTCTCTTTGTTTGTTATCGCTCACGCCCCGTGGTGGTCTGAATGCCTGATGGCCCCTTTCGATGGGTTAGGCACTGCCTTGGGGAGATCGAGGATAAACCATCAAACCACATTTAGACTTTGACCACCATGTTCCGTGGAGAGGGTGAGATCCGCCTGACTCATGGTCCGACGATGTGGAGACTTGGGTCGTTAGTAGCGAAGGAGTGGCCCCTTCGACTTACGACTGACGACCGAGAGAGTCATTCAGTTGCAAAGGGATGGTTCCTTCGACTTACGACTGACGACCGATTAGGAGAGTCGTTCAGTTGCAAAGGGGGTGGCCCCTCCGACTTACGGCTGACGCTCGTTCGAGAGAGTCGTTCAGTAGCGAAGGGGTGGCCCCTTCGACTTAAGGCTGACGCCCGTTTATGAGAGTCGTTCAGTAGCGAAGGGGTGGCCCCTTCGACTTACGGCTGAAGACCGTTTATGAGAGTCGTTCGGTAGCGAAGGGGTGGCCCCTTCGACTTACGACTGACGACCGATTAGGAGAGTTGTTCGGTAGCAAAGGGGTGGCCCCTTCGACTTACGGCTGACGACCGATTAGGAGAGTCGTTCGGTAGCGAAGGAGTAGCCCTTTCGACTTACGACGGACGCTCCTTCGAGAGTCGTTAAGTAGCGAAGGGGTGGCCCCTTCAACTTACGACTGACAACCGAGAGAGTAGTTCAGTTGTGAGGGAGTGGCCCCTTCGACTTATGGCTGACGACCGTTTATGAGAGTCGTTCAGTAGCGAAGGGGTGGCCCCTTCGACTTACGGCTGATGCTCGTTCGAGAGAGTCGTTTAGTAGCGAAGGGATGGCCCCTTCGACTTATGGCTGACGACCGAGAGAGTCGTTCAGTTGCAAGGGGGTGGCCCCTTCGACTTACGGCTGACGACCGTTTAGGTTATCATAAGTTCAATTTTCCCCAACACCTCTTGAGCATCGGGTCCTGATGGGAGTTTTTAATTGGGTAATCTCTCCAAACTTTACGAAGGCTCAAAAAAGCTAAGTTTCGTTTGATAAAGGAAACATGCTTTATTAACGAAAATAAAAAATGGAAATTGCGTACAGGTGTTTTCCGATCAACGTCGGAGCTGTTGCCGTTCATCGTCGTGTTGTTCGCCAGGGTTGTTTGACATTTCTTCAGTCAACTACCTTAGTGACGGGTGACCTTGTTATCTTGCCCTTTAGTTTCGAGGAAACTTCCTTGCCAAGAAATCTGCGGCCGGGCCTTTGGGATGTCCTCGTTTGACTAGGGTGTCGATTTCCTTCTTGAGTGTCCAGCAGTCGTTTGTGTCGTGCCCATAGTCATTGTGATATTTGCAGAACTTGAAGTCGTCCCTCTTCTCGTATTTGCCCTTCTTTGCTGCTTCCTGTATCAGCTCTTCTTTCGGGGCGTTGGCGAGGACTTCTGCCTTAGGGACGACTGGCTTGGCGTAGGTGGTACGCTCTCTGCTTTGAGGGCTCCTTTGGATGACCGGCTTGGTGTAGGTGGTACGCTCTCTGCTTCGAGGGCTCCTTTCCCGGGGCCTCTTGTCACGAGACTCCTGGCGAGGGGTCCCCAAGTTTGATTTCTCTTGCCTCGCGTCACCGCGGCGAGAGGGAGTGCCCCCTACATTGGCTCTGTCCAGCTCCTCTGCTTTCTCGGAGGAAGTGAACCGATCCATGATATTAAGCATTTCTGTAACGGTATTAGGGGGAACTGGTGAAGAGCTCTCCTCGGGTGCTTGTTTCTAACCGCCTGTGTGAGCGCTGCTATGAGAGTTACGTCCGGTGTCTCTTCTACATCGAGGCTTTCATCATTGAATCTAGAAACGAAATCTCAGGTTGACTCGTTCTCGTTCTGTTTGAGAGAAAAGAGGTAGGACGACCTCTTCTTGGGTCATCGTCCGATGATGAATTGCTCGCAGAATATTTCTGCCAGCTCATCGAACGAACCGACGCAGCAGCGAGGGAGTCCTTCGTACCAGCTTTCTGCCCTCTTGGTCAAGGTGGCGTTGAAATCTTGTAAAGGTATGGCTCATCGGCCCCATGTAGCTGCAGTAAAATCACAATATTTATTTTCAGCTTATATAACAATTTTGAACGCTTTTCGGCACCATTTTAACCGGTTTTAAAAATCAAAACGATCTATATTTAGATAGAAAAGTCGTGATCACTAACTAAATATTTTTGTGTCGCAGGTACAAACTCTTGTGCACCAACTTCAGAGGAAGCCTTAGATCCATTCCCGGCCTTCTACGACGACCTCGAATATTGTAAGTCACGACAAATTCTAAACTTAGAAAACTAGTTAAATGTACTCGTATGAACTAGTAGAATACCACTTATAGCCTCCGAACGGCTATTGACTTGTACCGAAGTAGAGACCTAACCTAATAGGAGAGTAATCAACCAAAGATTACTTTGTCAACTTTCAACTCTGGTGGTTGTAGTACACAACTACCAACTTGGGTAAATTGTGTGCTAAACCACAATACCACGTGCTCAAAGCACAGAAGTAACATCTTTTGTGTTGGACTTGTCTTTATCCTCTTTCCTACTTTCTGGTTTTCAATAAGAAAGTCAACCAGTTGTCTTGGTTCGACTAGCAACATGTGGAATATCCTATGGAATATCTTGTAACGAACTTGCACTTGACACATCACTGGGGTATTGGGGTAACTCATAGTTTGAGAGAGTACGGGAGTGACTAGAGTTCCATCTTCCCGTCCTGTCGCCTGAGTTTCGGCATCCCGTCCTGCTGCCTGACTTTCTGTAAAATACATGTACTGCTGCCTAGGTTTCGGCATTCGTCTGGGTAAGCGCACCCGGGCAAGAGATGAACTGAACGGTCACATATTGTACTCTCCAACTTGAGTCACGTAGTATAGTTACTTTTGCACAATCACTTTTACGTTACACATTACAGTCACCTTTACTCTACACGTTCCATGCACATTACTTACTACACTTGTGCAGTCACAGTACTTTACTGGTCATGTTTAGCTACATCAGTGGTATGTTTCACTTGCTTAGCCTGCTTTACACTTGCACTACCACAGTACAGCTGTTCATTCCTTTCAGTTTTGTTTACTTTTACTACTCAGCTGTGTACAGTTGTTGCTCAGTACTTTACTTTTCACTCCGGTCTGCTTGTACGTAGTTACCTTTGTCATACTTGTACAATACTTCTTTTCTTTATTTAGAATTTTTGTGACTTACCTACGGTTCCATCTCCGTGGCACCGCAGACGACGTACATATGGAGGTAGATGCTCTTGAGTTGATAGCGCCAGAGTTCGACCCTGAGACCGCAGCTTTCAGTCTTATTTTCGCTATGTATTTTCTTTCTTTCATTATCATTGTTGAAACATTTGTACACTATGTATTGTAATAATTGGACATTATTTGGGTATTTTTGTACATCTCTGTATCGTGGCTGTTTTGGTTTCACTGGTTAACTGTGCAAATATCAAATAAGTAACGGGCCCCCGAGAGCGGGTCGTTACACTATTTCTCTCCCCCATGGCATATCAAAAAGATGGGTAATAGCCAAATAGGAAACCAGGGGCAAGAGAAATAACCATTCCATATGCACAAACATAATGTGAATGAAATACAATGTGCCATATGAATGGAAAAATAATGCTAGTAAGCAAAAATTCCATACTCCCACATAATCATACAAAACATGCAAACATGGGAGTAATGGACACACTCACAAAAATGTGGGTACAAAATGTAAACATACAAGCATGGTACCCAAGCAATAAATAACAATGTGAGTGAGCTAGCAAGTTGGAACCAAACAAAAGTGGAGTTTGGTTTCCGTATATAGTCATATGAAAATATTACATGACGAACATATGATTCTATATACGAATTCCTATCAAGCCTAGAAACATTCTTAGGAATCCACAAAGAAAGTGATTTGGGATTCTTAGGAAGAGGTTTGGTTAAGGCATGAGTAGGAGGTGAGGGTGCACGCTTATGAGGTGGAATATAAACATTGGCGTGCCCCGTGTGTGAAACATGCAAATTAGCATTAGAAGCATTCACACAAGCATTTCTACCATGCATAGAAACATGTGAAGCATGCAAAGATTTAGCATTAATTTTAGCATGCAAGCAAAGTAAGTTATTCATATGGGTAGATTTATCATGCATATGAACATATGAAGAAGCATTCACACCAATAGGTTTTTGAATAGACTTCTTATGCAATGAGGTGTACATATATGCATGATTCTTCTTTGGCTTAATATTCAAAGTTGATTTTTGGCCAAAAGAAGACTTACATGTGACTAACCCCTTAGAAGGCTCCCCCACAAAAATTTATTTGGGTGCTTCTAGGGGAAGAGCTTGGTTTGTTCACTTTCAAAGTAGAGGATCCTAAAACCTTGTTCTTACTCAAAAGTTGAGAAGACAATAGCTCACATTTCTTCAAAAGAGAAGAGATGTCGTCATCCCTAGCTGATAGACGTGAGCTAAGCTCAAGACATTGAGATTTGAGAACCGATGTCTCATTTCTCAAAGCATCAATTTGAGAATCTCTCTCAAGAATGACGGAGTCACAATCCGAAACGTGAGTACGTTTAAGTGAAGCATTCTCCTCACGTAACTCACGAATTTGATAAAGAAAACCCACTTTCTCGGCATGCAAAGATTTAATCATATTAATATGTGAAGCATGCAAAGAAGTGCAATTATGAGGATCATCATGAAAAGCATTTGCACTACACTTATGAGCAATTAAAGAATTTTTATCACTAAAATCATAATGCTTATAAGTAGATTGAGTTTGAGATACCTCATTATCGCTAGACTCAATCTCATCACCTCCGGTGTACTTGGTCTCAAGATATCTCCACATTTCATGTGCTGTCACCATGCATCCAACTTCTTCATTTTCATGGTCCCACGTGGAGATGCACAAAGCTCTTTTAGCGTGGACGTTCATCATGAAGTTTGACTCTAAGACATCCGAAGTCACCGCATCCAGAAGATTGTTCTTCTTGAGGTGTTTGATCATTTTGCTCCTTCATTGAGTTTAGTTCTTCGGATCGAACATGGGAGGATGTTGTTGAGACTTAGAAGTCATGCTTGCAAAAGCCACCAAACCAAGACTCTGATACCAACTATAGGGACCCTGCAGGGCTACACACGCACACTAGAGGGGGGGGTGAATAGTGTAATGGCAAGCAAAGTGCTTAATTAAAAGTTACTGAAATTAAAGCACATTAAGCAGCAGAAAATAAACAGATTGCTCAACAACAACAATCACAAACACAAGGATTTTATCCTGGTTCCCCAAAACTTGGGTACGTCCGGCCACACCAGTATTCACTATAATTTCCACACAGAGAAGTGAATACAAAATCCCACAAAGGGATACCTCACACAGAGGATTTAGGATTTCCACAAAGAGATATCCTTACCCTCACACAGAGAGACCTCACACAGAGGATTTGTTCTTTCACACAGAAAGAACCAAACTCTCACAAAGAGAGTAACTCCCACAAAGAGAGTAACTAATTCCCACACAGAGAATTAGGGTTTCGAACAAAAAACAAAACGAAACAACACTTACTTATGCCTTGATATGATCTTACCAATATGATGAAGAAGGCATTCAAGTGAATGACTAAGTGCTTGAGATTTTCTTTGATTGCACTTGATGATTTTTCTCTCTTTTAGGAATGAATCCTAACACTTCTCACTTGAGTGTATGGAATGAAGAGAAGAAAAGATGTTCTCCAAGAAAAGGAATGAGATTGAAATCCCATGGAGAAATTCCATAGAGCTTAGATGCTATAACATAAGATTGAAGCTCTAATGAGGGAATGGAAGAGATTAGGAATGGCTATTGATTCTCTAAGATATTCAATAATAACCAAGCGTTCTAAATGAACTAAGCCATCTCCTATATATAGAAAGCCCAAAGGAACCCATAAAACCAGCCAAAAACCCAAAGGGAAGAAATCTGCAACGGCTAGATTTTGGCAGTTTATGACACAGACAGTCGACTAATGAACAAATGACACTCGACTGTTCAACGGCTAGAAAAAACCCAACATCTATAATCTGAGCCAGTACAGTAGACTGTAGAAGACTACACAAGCGACTGTAAAACAGACAGTCGACTGTATATCCTTCATCAGACGACTGCTGCAGGGGATGGAGAAAAACAGAGAGATGCACTCTAACTCCCAATATGCATACATGTGACTGATGAACAAATGACAGTCGACTGTAAAATAGACAGGCGACTATTTATCCTTCATCAGTCGACTGCTGCATAGGATGGAGAAAAACAGAGAGAGACGACTGATGGCCATCTCACAGGCGACTGTAAATATACTGGCGACTGTAAAAACTTCATCAGATGACTGTCTTGCAAATTGGGATGAAGCCCAGAAAATGCAAGAAGCGCATAGTCGACTGTCGACCAATTCACATGCGACTGTAGAAACAAAGGCGACTGTAAATTGAACATTAGTCAACTGATGCGAAAGGCTCAAGAAGAGTCAATCAAAGGATGACTTGAGCAGTGCACCACAGTCGACTGTAGAAGGCACGACAGGCGACTGGAAATCACCCAGTCGACTGTGAAACCTTCATCAGGCGACTGTTGGAGAGCCAGAGACTCCAATTGAGTCTTTGGGCTAGATGAATCTAATGGGTTGGATACTATGATTATCCTAAGGCTCACTAAGATGGTGAAATGCATATGCATGAGTGTATGACCATCTATCAAGGCATTACAAAAATCCTAGACTCAAAAAGAGAAATACAAGTAATTGAAATTACATGGATTGCAAATTACATCTCCTAGAGTCTAAGTCTTCAAGCTCATGATACCTTGATGCTCTCCATCATGTACAAGCTTTGACACTCTTTGATGAGCTTCCCTTCATCAAGCTCCAAGCTTTGGCAATGCTCATCTAGATGTCCATCCATCATCATGCTCCAATCTTTGGCTTCATTAGGTGATCTTCATGACTTAAGCCGAGCTTGAGCACACCATCACTCTTAGAGGTCTTTAAGATATCCCTTGTAATATCCTCCAAGCTTTATGCTTTATCTCATCAACATATAATCATAAAGATAAACTGAGACTAAAACATAAGATTGATTAGCACACTAACATAATGTATTGATCATCATCAAAACAACGTTAGTCTTGAACTCAAGAACTAACAAGCTTGATCTTCGATCCCTGTCCCATTTTATTGGTGGGTCGGGGGGGGTCAAACCGTCGAGGTGAACCTCGGCCCTTGGGTCCCCCAGACCCCGGAGGAATGCTGAGCCCCTTGTAGGTGTTAGGTATGGATTCGGAGGCGGGGTGTCTCCCTTGCCGGGGATGGGCTCCATGTATTCTATCATACCAAAGCCGTCAACGCGCCCAAGCTCCTATCGACCTGAGCATTGAATTGGTTGAATTCCCTCTGCGTTACCCCAGTGTCAATTGGCTCCTCCGTTTGTCGGGGTGGGGGCGTGGTGGAGTCTGTGGCGTCCTCTAACATGATGATGTTTGCTCGTGGATTTTCCTTCGGACCTTCGACTGGTCCGGTGTTGCTGGGTCCAGCTGTCATAGCTTCTGAATGGCTTTGGGATGACAAGCTGGTTAACATTTCCCACAGACGGCGACAAACTGTTAAGGCCAAAATTGACCGGTATAGTTGTCAAGCTGACAAAGACTCGGAGCATGAGCTAGAGCCTAGTCAGCCTTCAGAGTGGGACCCTCGGTTGGAAGAACCAGGGTCGGTGGTTGTTGATAGATGACGATACGACTGTTGATCGACCTAGGAACGATCGATCGGTAGGGTCGTTCGGGGTCGGAGGGCTCGAAGTCGACTTTGGGCGTTGGACGGTGTAACGCCCCGCTCCCCAGGATACCCGGGAAGTACGAATCCGTCCCAGGTATTCATAATGCAACGAGTGTTACGAAGGAAAAATACAAAAAACTCTAGCAGGTCCACTGCGCACTGCTGAGATAGTACCTGTAATGTTCCCAAAGCACAACCAAACAACCCAAAAACATAACACAGAAAGAAACACTGAGGAAACTGTACAACAAATAAACCCAAGAAAAATCTGATTTCCATACATCATCCATCTGTACATACATCCATCATGAACAACTCGTCACTACCCAAACAAAACCCCAAAAGTACAACACTCTCTCATCTCCCCTCGCCATCCCAACCTAACTCATCCACAGAACTCCACTGCTCCATCTCATAGTCACCAACCAACTCCAACACCTGAACCTGAAAAGTCAACGGTGGGGCACGTCAAATCATAACCCAGTAGGAATACCATACCCAACTAGCCTTTATATGAAGTGTGGAAAAGGTGCACGTGAGCAGGCAGAGTGTATGACATGGCATAAACATCTGCTGTAGTAAAGGAAGTAACAATTATAATTAGGAACATGTGGGAGCGTGCACGTGCAACAGGCAAGGTGTACATACTAGCATAATGTACAAGAGACAACAAGTAACAAGTACAATATTTATAATGAGAAACTAAGTGTTAATAGTAGACCAAGGAAACGAGTAACATGGAACCCGTCTCACTTCCACTTACTTAAGCTTCACAAATGAAAGCAAACCACCTCATTTTCCAATATGCACCCATCTCAAGCAATTCATGCATTCATAGCAACAATCATACATACAAGGCAACATTCACATCTATAACCACAAGTCACACATAATGCTCAATGATGCCATGATGCATATTTAACACAAAGCAATTTCTATGAGATGCAATGCAATGCAATGCAATGGGGATCCCATGGATGTGCCGGCGTGCATGTGCAAGTAAATCTACTCCGTTATCAACGTGGAGCCACCTAATGGATCAAGAGGTGGCCAACGGCGTATTCACCCGCCTCCTACCGCGGCACTTTGTCCATGCCCGTGCACTCCACCTTGTGTCCTAATCACATCATATCACATTTCCAACTAGCTTTTATTTCATTGAAACATCAACGCCTCTTAAGGCCAACATCAACGCCTCTTAAGGCCAACATTGTTATCAACAGTTAATTCACCAAGATATTGAACATAAATGAAATTTAACAACTTTATGAAATGTGAAATGAAGCATGAGATGGCCAATTAAACAACTTATGACTCATGCAACAATCAATATTGAATCCATAAAACCTGGAGATCCATAATCGAAGACAAAACAACTCATTCATGAAACCCAATTTCTGGAAATAACAGGACAGTCCAAAACAGAGACATAATGCTCCAAATATTTGAATTAAACATTAATTTTCCTTCTATTAAGAGTTGTAGATATCTGTGTTGTGAAGTCATAGTTAAAATTTCAAAAGGAAATTCACTCTGTGTGATTTATGGTGAATTGTTTGGTGATAACTGTCGAATCTGTTTTTCAGACAGATTCCAAAAGCTGTAAAGATTGCTAGTTTCGGACATGTTACAGTTAGAATCTCAAAAATGTGCACAGAGAAAGTTATACAAAAGTTGTTATCTTTCCAACGAGACTAAGATCATCAATTTCTATGGAGTGTGCAGGGACTGATCTTCGTTTTGCCAAACTGTGTCCAGACTAGATGAAATTACGTCAAGTTGTAAAGATGGAATTTTTACTCCTAATTGCAATCTGGATTAACAAATGTTCTAAACATGAAACTTATAGGTAACAGTCAAATCTTTAGGCCATAAAAGTTTCAGAGCAAACTCAAGTCTAGATTAGAAGGACTAAGCAGAACAATCAGCATGTAAATTTGTCCAGAATTACTCACCGCACAAAACCACCCAAAACTCAGAATTGCTCACCGCGCACAACCATACAAAACTCAGGATTGCTCACCGCACACAACCATACAAAACTCAGAATTGCTCACCGCGCACAATCACTCAAAACTCAGAATTTCTCACCGCGCACAACCATTCAAACTCAGAATTGCTCACCGCGCACAACCACTGAAAACTCAGAATTGCTCACCGCGCACAACCACTCAAAACTCAGAATTGCTCACCGCGCACAACCATTCAAACTCAGAATTGCTCACCGCGCACAATCACTCAAAACTCAGAATTGCTCACCGCGCACAACCATTCAAACTCAGAATTGCTCACCGCGCACAACCACTCAAAACTCAGAATTGATCACCGCGCACAACCATTCAAACTCAGAATTGCTCACCGCGCATAACCATTCAAACTCAGAATTGACTTAAGAAAAGGGTAAAACTTCAACAACAACAACGACAACAACAACAACCATGAAACCAAGCATGCAACTCTAATACTAGTTGGAGATGGAATCTTACCTAGGGGTGATGAGAGATAAGGGGGTAGCCCAAATCCCTATGGCTCCTTCTTCAAGTCCTTCTCCTTCTTCCTTCTCTTCTTCTTCTCCACAAGCTCCTAGAATGAGCAACAGCACCCAAACGACGACAGGGATGCTACGGGTGTGTGCAGAGTGAGGGTGGCGTAGCCCTATGGGTGCTCAGCCTCCCTAAAGTCTAAGAGGGAGCAAGGGGAAGGGATGAATTCGGCCTGATCTTTGGGGAGAGAGTGAGATATTTTTAGAAGAGTTTAGAAACGAGGAGAATTTGGGAGAAAAGCGTAGAAGAGCCAAGAATTACGTGGAGAAGTCAAGAAGCTCTATTTACAAGTTTTCCGTTTCTCCAAATAAAAGAAAGAAAAGGAAAGAGAAGAGAAGAGTGTGGAACGTGGAAGAATCAAGGAATCAAAGATATTTCTTCCAAGAATCCTCTTATTTACAAATTTGCCATTACTCATATTTTTTCACAATTGCCATCCAACTTACATCCTTAATTACAAGTATGCCATCACTTCTCACACTCCCTTATTACGCACACACACTCCCCATTAATTACAAGAATGCCACTAACCTTAACCCCTATTCATACTAGTCCCTCTACACCAATCCTACACACCCATTCACCCACATACACACACCATCATACAACCACATTCATACATCACATATCCATGCATCACCTCATCATACATGCATGTACACTACACGCATATTACTAAACACACTATATTACTAACACATAAGCTTTTAACGAGCATCCATGGACAACCATGCATGCAACCAATAAGAATTCACCAATAGAATCAATTAAATTAATAACACTAATAGTATGTCTAATTACTGGGCTACTCCACATAATCATATAATATTACCATACCACTTCATAGGTCACTGCATACACTACATGCACAACCAACCATATAAAGTACACGCCAATATGTACTCACTCGTATACAAGCATATACACAATACATAGTGATATACACTCTACTTTCACCCCAAAATATAGGCCCTACGCATATGACACTCTGGGCCATTACAGACGGCGATCGTCAATCTGCACCACAGGTAGTCGTTAGGGGGGGTCGGATCTGGGTTTCGACCCAATTCCCCTCTGATGTTTAAGTTAGTGAGGATCTTAAGGGTGAGAGGGAGCTTGACGTAGCTGAGATCGATCCACTGAGGATCGTCCCTGGATTAGCGATACAAGCTCGAATATAAAACGGAGAAGTGAGAAGATAGCGTTCTATATATTAGCACTCGTACCTTGAAGATGGAACCCCCTCCTCTATTTATAGGGGTTGGGGTCTCCTTAGAGACGTTGGGGAGGTAACGGTCTCCCATAAAAGGGCCACGATCTCCCAACATAAATGGAGATAAACGTTACACACGTCCGCGAGATTGCTGGGACGACTTTTAATCCTACGTTTGTGCGAAGTAAGCCCAACGGTCGACTGGTTACGGGGATCTCTGACGGAGTCGATATCGGGTAGTCTGGTGGGCTTGGTGGGCCTGGATCACTTTCCCGACCGAGTTTCCTCGAGTATCAGCCCAATGACTCAACAATTGTTATTTCTGTTGTTTCTGAAATACATGCAATTTCCTACGTATGGTTTATTCATATACGCTTATTGGATTTGAACTTCACCGCTTCAGCCCATGCGGACTCGCTCGCGTCCTCGCTCCCAAGTATAATGGGAAGATGGGCATGACAACCACCCCACACCGCTCCCCTGAGGTCCCCTCCTCCTTCATCCAAAGACCCACCGTCGACGCCCCCTCTTGGCCACGACCACAGCCACCCCTCTCGTCCCGTGCTTCTCCCCCCTCTCCGCTCGTCGTCGGCATCCCCTGTCAACTGCCTCTTGATCGTCCCCCGGATACACACCCAGGAGGACACGATTGTAGTCTTACCACAAGCGCATGGTGTAGTGGCGAGCGGGTATCGAATACGAGGAGGACTAATGCCGGTACTCTGTTTTAATCACCTAGCTATTAGTGAACGGATGGTTTTGAGAATATTGTCACGATCGTTCAGTTAACATTTTGAATTCAATATAATAAAGGCATCTAGTGTCACGTCCCGTTCCCTAGAATACCCGGTATCTAAATTTTTTTTTCAAGTATCCTGAAGAGTGAGGGTGATGAGAGAGGAAAAGAAAGAGAAATAAGAAACTGAACAAGTAGGCCACTGTGCACATGCTGGGATAGTACAAGTGAAGCTTCACAGTAATATCAAAACAACACCACAAATAACTTAGATCAATAACAACATATCATATATAACAACTTCCATAAATTTACATAGCCCAGGTACACCACTACATATACACCATCACTTTCCATCTCCAAGACAACCACACCAAACCACAGCTACGGCTCATACCAAGTGTTACCCCTGAACCCAACTCCAAGTCACCTAAAACCACGTAGTCCCTGCTACCTGAAAAATTGGGAGGCGCACGTCAACGCGTGCCCCAGTAGGAACAAGCTTGGATTTGGAACACCATTCTATGGTTATCAAACCACAAGGCATGGCAAGAGAATAAGACATATAAACTAATTATATAGCGGAAGATGAATAGCCAAGTAAGAGGATCATACCTGCGGTCCAATGTCGAGTTACTGCAAGAAAAGGGTTAGCACGAATAATAATAATAATATTAACGTAAGTATTTAAGCAACCATTATCTAATAAGATAAGTGCAAGTGCCTGAGGCATGGCACAGAGTCACAAGCACAGGCAAAGGGAAGGGAAAGTGCTGCCAGTAGAAGGAGTAACACACAAATTCTTATTTTATTATTTTATAATTGAATAAATTGGAACTTGGGTAAACTGTGTGATACCAGGACCTGGACTTCACCCCAAATTTGGGGTGAATATAGCACACGACACAGTGGTCACGGACACTGTACGCCGGGCCTCTCAGCTCCACTGTCCCTGGCAGGAGTGAGGCTCTCCACCTCCTTACCCCTACACTCCCGGTAAAGGCGAGAGAGTATAAAAATCCCCTCCACTCCTGGTAAAGGCAAGTGGATATAAACTCCACACATCACATAATCATCTCACAACTTCACAGTCCAGGCCTCATATCCACAATTTACTCAAATCCCACATAAAACCCGGGTTTTGCTAACTCAACCTCATTAGAGAGGACTGAGACTTATTCAATTTCATAAGTTAACATCATAAGTCATATTATAAGGGCCACGATGGCATGATTTCACAATGTCAATGATTTTCATTCATATCGATTCGGGGTCATGCACCTAAGTGTCATGCCCTCCATCACCATCACGTCACATATCAACATGGGTCATGCACCAAAGTGACATGCCCTCTATCACAACTCATTGATATATCACTTATGCAATCATGCCATACATGTCTCGCAACATCACAAATCCATAACATGGCTCATTGGAGTACATTTCTCATATTTCTCTAATTCTAATTCATTGAGGCATTTCCACAAACATGTGATGGGCGTGTCATGTATGTTCATGTGCACATTAGCAAATCCATTAGAAATACATATCAAGAATCTACATTGCATGTAACAACAACAATCATGCACTATAGAGGGTGAAATAGCAATAGAACACACTTTATAACATCACTTTAATATTTCAGCTTGCTGGAATTGCAGGAACATACATAAAGATCAGCACATTTCATTCATTTATCTTGGGAATTTGACAAAACTATATAAATGAAAGTTGAAGATATGGAAGTTTTGGATTCACAGATAAAATTTCATGTAAAAATATGAACTATATGATTTATGGTGAATTAATTGGTGAAGTGTGTCAAATCTGTTTTTCAGACAGATTTCTGGGTCTGTATTGGAAGCCAATTTTTGGCATGTTGGAGCCAGAAATTCAACATATAAGCACTTTGATGAATTTTTAGAAAAATTATCGTCCGACCGGCTTTAAGCAACCTTCGCATTTCCTGCTGAGATCCCAAGTCTCCAAGCGGGCCCTCTTGGCCACCCACGACCGTCGGCTTTTTAGAGAATCCCGCTCATGTGTCGTAGGACTTGTAGCTCGGCAGTCCACCGGGTAGGTTTCTTTATCCTTCCAGTTTCGAGTGTCTTCTTGGATAGTTATAGCAGCCCATAGGCGCGAGATGTACCTTGTAGGAGGCAGCGGTCCCTTGGACATAGTTCTTTCAGGCAGTGGCCGTTAGTCCATGGTCCGTTGGATGGTCGGTGCAAGGCCAAAAATTGGAACACATTGATTCCGCTCGTTCCTGTCCTTCGCTTCAGGGCTTGTCCCTTGGTGTGGTCAGTACTCCATACTGTCGGGCAGCGAAGCTTACACTTGTTCACTTATTATGACGGTTCACCAGGGCCTCTTTCCTCCTTCCTTTTCTGCTCACTCGTAGGGGTCTGGACCCCCACTAAGGGGGGGGGAGTCGACTGAACATCTCAGCCATTGGCGGGAATTTCGCCTGCATCCGATCCCCAATTCTTGTTCACCCCGGATGATCGTGTTGGGTGAATTGTGACCTCGTATGATCGTGTCAGGTGAGCAACAGCCGCTTCGTCACAGTACTAACTTATGGGCTAACTGGTCACACTTTGGCCAAGTATCCTACAAAGAGACTCCCGAGAGCCAGAAGTATTGAAGGAATGGCC
The DNA here is from genome assembly GCA_030789695.1 of Scilla litardierei. Classification (NCBI taxonomy): domain Eukaryota; kingdom Viridiplantae; phylum Streptophyta; class Magnoliopsida; order Asparagales; family Asparagaceae; genus Scilla; species Scilla litardierei. The sequence continues at coordinate 151,950,556 of CM061139.1, read as the reverse complement.
ATATGGGGCGCATCATGACATCGTAATCTGTCTCGCCCGAATGAATTAGTTGGTACTAGAAATGTTAGAAATAGTAAACGAAAAGAGTAATAAGAAGTGAAAAGGACAGAGACACTTCCCATCACAAAATTCCATGATGTGTGCAAGTGTCTAGGCCAATTTTACTAAACTGTATCAACACTGAAAATCAAACAGACATGTTGTAAAGATGGATTTATTTCTCCTAATTCCTGAATTGAACATATATCAAAATTTATATGATTTTGGTGTATAACTTCAAGATCTACAAGCTCAAATTTTTTTCGAAACCTAATTCGAGCTACAGTAACCAAAATTACCGAAAAAATACACAACAAAATTTCAGGATTTCAAAGAGATAGTTTTGCTTGGAATTTTCAAGGGGTTTTGCATGGAATGGAATCATGACACATCAATTTAGTTACTACTATTTCTTATTGGTAAAACAAGATATAAAAACATGATGAAATGAAACCCTAAACAAATTTCCAAATCCAAGTTAAAACCTACCTCAAATACTTGATTTCCTCTTCTCCTTCTCTTCCTCTTCATTCCATCTTCTTTCTCCTTCTTCTTCTTCTCTTTTTTTTGGTTGGAGAATTCGGCCATGGCATGGGGGAGGTAGCCGGCCATGGCTATGGGGTGGAGGGGAGAAAGGAGAAAAGAGAAGAAAGAATTAGAATTAGAAAGAAGAGTGTAGAAAAGAGAATTAATTATAAGGGTAGTTCCTTCTCATGCAAGAATGGGATATTCCAATGGAATATTCCATGAGGCAATGACTAAAATACCCCTTCACCTTCCAAATATTTACAAGGTTGCCATTACTTTAGGTACCGACCACTTTAGGATGTACGCACAACAGCTTTAGTCCAAATGACCTTTTTGCCCCTAGCCTTTCCAAAAATTTACGAGGTTGCCATTGACCCCTAACCACTTTCACACTAGCATGGCTCTTCTTACACACATCCACGCACATCCATGCATGTATACATGCTTCACACACACGTTTAACCCATTCCTGTTGTTTTACACCCACGACGTCTTTCGCACTTCTCCGTATTCACACTTCGCATTCACTTCCCTTAGCCACGTATTACGGCCCAATCCTCCTCGTGCTACGTCACATATATCGATATCTACGCTTATCTCATGCCTACCCATGTATCGCAAGTAGAAATACCACATGTGTTCAGTAGAATACACGTATAGCGCAAAATAGGGCATGCCATCTAGGGCTAGGGAATCCCCACTACGGATCGTTATTTATCTTTGCGAATCGTGAATCTCAATGTTGCAAGACTTGAATTAAGGTGAACTAGTCGTAACTGAATAGAGAACCAAGCTCACGCACTCTCGCTATTGCCGGTCTATAGCAACCTAGATTAGGGCCCACTCTTGTGCAAACCCTAACCTAATCCACTAGCATTAGGATTGACATCATCATCCAATCGCTCCTCGAGCTCACTCTCATGCAAACTCGAGTCACGATCTAGGTTGTGATAGTTCGTATTCGTCCAATCTCTTGCAAACGAATATGGATATAGATTTATAATAAAAATCCTAGCTTTGGTCCAATCTCGTGCAAACCAAGTCTAGAGAATCTCGATTATAAACCTAAATCGAATATCTAGGCCTTCCCATCGATTAGAATCTGATCTCTTGCAAACCCCAATTGATGGAAATCCCTAGCTATTCATACTAAATCGATCGCAACCCAACCTTCTATCAATTCTAGCAACATATGAATTCGTTCATCACAATTCTAAAATCGGATCCATAGAGTTCATCCCCATGCCCTAGAATAGCGGAATTACTCGCGATTAATCATGGCAACAACAGGATAAACAAATAAAAACATATAGCCATTCATGATTGAGAGAAAGCAATTCACAAAAACAAGAAATTTTAATAACAAGAACAAACCAGATCTCCAATCTTCAATCTCCAGCTGGGAATTACAATTAGAATAATACTAAAACCTAATTTCTGGTCTCCCCCTAAACTAGGATGAAAACTAGCCTTAAATACAAGCCAAAGTCGGCCAAAAAATCCTGACAGATTTGCCCCTGGCACAGCCCAGAACCCTAGTTCGCGATACAGGCAGACTGTGCCACTCGGCCGAGTAGAGTATGTCACTCGGCCGAGTGGGGGATCCAAAAGAAAATAGAGAATTAGGGGTTTTGGGGGTCTGTCGCTCTACGTCACTCGACTGAGTAGAGTATGTCACTCGGTCCAGTAGACTTTCTCACTCGACCGAGTGAGTCTTCTGCTAATCCTCTCCAAATTCCAGAGAGTGTGCTAAATTTTCATGTGGGAAGCTCTGACGCACTCGGGCAAGTGAAGTTCTTTACTCGACCGAGTAAGTTCATTCACTCGCCCGAGTGGACTTTGACTCCAGGCGCTCATGTATCTGCTGTACTCAGTCGAGTACGTTCCGTCACTCGACCGAGTGAACTGCGTACTCGGCTGAGTGGCCTGTTTCTGGATTCCTATCTTCTCCTCATCACCTCCTCGTCGATTATATCAAACTTCTTCTTCTTCCGCTCATCATCTAGCGTTGCTAGCTCCTCGATAGGGTCATAGGCGATGCTCCAGCATGCGTGCAAGTCCCTTGATCTCATTTATGCTCCCGATCGCTCCTTATTTCCTGAAATCCGACAAAAACAAGAAATAGTGAAAAGCAATGCGATATCGTCGAATAATCGTGAAAAAAGCGATATGGGTGATCAAAATGATATGTAAACATGCAGAAAAAAGGTGTAAAATAAGGAAAGATCACCCCCATCGCCCCCTGTGGCTATTGCAGCGCGTGAACGCAGAAGGCAGCAGAGAAGAGAAGAAGAAGAATAGAAAGGAGGAAAGAGAAAGAAGAGAGAGAAAGAAAAATAAGAAAAAATAAAAAAGATATAAGCCCCATAAAATAATCTGAAGATACAAGAAAATTTTACACCTTGCAAAGAACGGGTAGACACCTGAATCGTAAGAATCGGGTATGTATCTTGCTAGTTATGCATTTTCTAAGTTATCGCTATTTAATTCTAATTTGATATAAACGTACTTATTTCTCATACTACACGTAATCATAGAAATATAAAAATACTTTAGTATTCTACTCGATATGAGAATTTTTTTTGCCATATTGTGCATAAAATTCTGACGTGTAGATTTGTTTAAATAAATTGTCACGCGTTTTTTATAGTTACTTTTTAATTTCGAAAATTAGTTTTAAATGTGTTTTAAATCCCGAAAATTGATTTTAATTTATTTAAAATTATAAAATATACCCATAAGCTTTAGAAAATTATTTTTTACTTAGATAAAATTATATTTTCAACTTTTAAACAATTCTAAATTGTTCGGTCCGTGATTTGGTCCATTTGATAGGAATAATAAATATAAACGTTCATATTTTTACTCACAGGAATTGATTCTCACGCACGAGCATGTTCAACTACCCGAGCTCTAAAGTGGTCGTATCACCTGCCTTTCTCCAACTATCTCAAATCAAGTAAGTTATTTGTACCCTCGGGATAAGAGTCATGCGCTTAGTACAGAATTTCATATGGTACAAATATAGTTATGTATGTTCACTACACTTGACACTACTTTTGATGATATTGTAGCATTGCTTTAATTTTCATTATCTTCAGAGTTGTTATATGATGTTCGTTAGCTTAGCTTACATGTTTACTTTTCTATGCTTTAATTTCCATATGTATTCGTTTATTGTTATGCTTATGTTGATATTATGGGAACCTAACGAGCTTGTCTCGCTGACCCCATTCATGTTGTTTTGTGAATGTGGGTCAGACCCTGTGAAACAATATGTTAAGGAGGAGCTTTGTGATCCTGTAGCTGGAGAGGAGCCTTATGAACTCATTGCTAAATAGGATCCGTTTTACCTCGAGGAGTAGCTTTTCCATTTCATTGATTGTAATTTGTGGACCCATCAGTCTCTTTATATTGTTGGCCAAAAGATCCTAATTATCTTTCGTACCAGACTTGTAGCTTTCATTTCGAGTTGCATTATAATAATTAAACTTCTGTTGTTTGGATGAACTGATGTATGTTGATTTGGGATGTAATTTATTATTTCTATGGGTTGGTAAATAATTTTTATGGGGGACACGGGGATGTTCTTTTTACGCTTGGTGTATTTAGATCTAGGGAATAGTGGAGGAAAAAGAAAAGAATGAAAAAAATACTTCATTTTTTCCTTTTTTTTTAATATGGTGCGGCCTTCATGTTTCGCTCTCCATGGATTTTGGGAAGACAGGCATGGCACGTATTGACGTTACTATGTTCTTGTGCTCTTACCACACATCCCTCATGGGTCGCCGGTGCCGCCGTCCTAAAATTTACAATTTTTTTATTACGCGCATTACCACACTCAATTTTTTTGATTAATTTTTTTAAACTTAAGAGAAAATTATGAGTGTGGTTGTGCGCGAGAGTAAATTCTGTTCCACTAAACACGCACAACCAATTTTGTTCCACTTGTAATTAATTATTTTGATTACACTCGCAATGTTTTTTCTACAAACAACAGGCAAAAATTTTGCCAGTTGTGCACGATGAGCAATTTTGTTTCAGATAGGCCAAATTGCTCATCGCGCACAACATGCAAAAATCAAAAATTTTGCATGTTGTGCACAAGCAAAAACTTTGCCTGTTATGCGCAGCGAGTAAAAATGGGTTCAAGAGAAAAATTGCTCATCGCGCACAACATGCAAAAATCAAAAAGTTTGCATGTTGTGCACAAGCAAAAACTTTGCATGTTGTGCGCAGTGAGTAAAAATGGGTTCAAGAGAAAAATTACTCATTGTGCACAACTGGCAAATGACAAAATTTTGCCACTTGTGCGCAATGAGTAATTTTTCTCTGTGAAACCATTTTTACTCACTACGTACAACAGGCAAAGTTTTTGCCTGCGCACAACCGGCAGAATTTTTGCCTCTTGTGCGCGATGAGCAATTTTGGTCTGGGCATCAATTTTTACGTACGTTTCTAAAATTGTTAATGAACATTTTCATGCAAGATCGGAACATTTTCATGCAAGATCCAAATTCATTTTGATAGATTTTCATTCCATAAAATCGTTTGTGCCTTAGTTTGGGAGTTGAACGAGCATGAACAGTAACGAATTGAATGGGCATGAAAAAATTTTTTGTAACTCCTAACATCCTGCTTGTTCGATCGATATGAACAAATTTTTCTGCTCGATCAAAAATGTACAAACTCCTTGTTTCGGTTTATTTTCTCACTGCATATTGGTAATACGGAGGTCTGAAGGTCATCGGGCGTGAGCGAGTCTGGTGACCTTCGGGATCGTTCAAATGGGCATGCTCTGATGTGAGGATGTGCGGATCTGAGCATCGGTGCGCTAGAGGGAAGCTTCGATGGAGCAAAAACCTCCAGGATCGACCGGTCGAACAGACTCTTGGGACGAGGGCATTCGGATCCGAGCGATGGGACGTCGAAGGGAAGCTTTGTCGGTGGCGACGTCACTTCGAATCTGTAAAACAAAGAACTCGTCAGGGGGGCCGGACCATGGTTCCGACCAAGTCCCCTCCGATGCCATAGTCAGCACTCGTCTGAAGGAGGCTCAGTGGGATCGAGTATGGTTCACGGGGAGACCAATACGCGAGTCCTCAGGCCGAGCTGTCGATGAGAAAGGTAAGATAGAAGAAGGTGTAAGAGTTTGTATCAAGCTACCTCCCCTGTAGATCATGGAAAACCCCCTTGGGATGATGCCTCCTCCCCTTCATATACGCGAGCCCCCATTGTAATGGGCAATGATGAGACCTTATTGCTGTCATTGATGGGGACGCGCTGATTAGGAACATTGACCCCAGTAATTGCGCTCATTTGATGAAGGGATGAATGCCATGAAAGTGGGCCATGATTGCTGGAGTGATGGCTTTAAGTGATTTCCATAATTGGCGTGCGTCCCCTCTGTTTGGGGATCGATTTCCTCAACCACGGAAAGCGGGCGGTCTTTTGGGCCTTCATTGGTTGACTAGGTTTCCCCCGACCCAGTCAGAGGATTGTATTAATTGCTCCCATCTCCCGAGCTCTACCGCTGTAGAGGTTGATGTTGGGAGATGTAGAATAAGAGAGAGAAGTAGCTCCTTTTGTAAAATTGGTTTGGCTTGCAAAGTTGGCTATGTACAATAATTGTTCGGCCCGAGATTCGTTCGGTGGCGAGGGGAGTGTCTTCTCGACTTACGGCCGACGAGGGAGTGGGTCGACGGGTTGGGGGAGTGGTCCCCAGCCTTACGACCGATCGGTTCGTTCGGTGGCATGGGAGTGGCCCCCGACTTATGGCCAATGGATGGGTTGGCTGGGGGAGTGGCCCCCAGCCTTACAGCAAACCGGAAGCGTCGTCCTACGGGGGGAGTTGCCCCCAGCCTTACGGCCGACAGATGGGTCAGCCTACTGGGGGAGTTGCCCCATCCTTACGACAAACCGGATGCGTCGTCCTCCTGGGGAAGTTGCCACCAGCCTTACAGCCGACGGATGGGTCGACCTTCTGGGAGAGTGGCACCATCCTTACGGCAAACCAGGTGGGTCGGCCTGCTGGAGGAGTTGCACCCAGCCTGACAACAAACCGAGTGGGTCGGCCTGCTGGGGGAGCTACCGCCAGCCTTTCGGTCGACAGGTCGATCGGCCTGCTGGGGGAGATACCCCTAGCCTTACGATGGATCGAATGATCGAACTGCTGGGAGAGTTGCCCCAACCTTACGGTCGATCGAATGATCAGTCTACTAGGGGAGTTGCCCCCAGCCATACGGTCGACAGGTTGATCGGCCTGCTGGGGGAGCTACACCCAGCCTTACGGTTGATCGGCCTACTGGGGGAGCTACACACGGCCTTACGGTCGATCGAATGATCGGCCTGCTGGGGGAGTTTCTCACAGCCTTACGGTCGATCGAATGATCGGCCTGCTGGGGAGTTTCCCCCAGCCTTACGGTCGATCGAATGATCGGCCTGCTGGGGGAGTTGTCCCAGCCTTATAACCAATCCTGGTTTGGTCGGCCTGCTGGGAGAGTTGCCCCAAGCCTTACGACAAACCAATGGGTCAGCCCGCTGGGAGAGTTGCCCCAGCCTTACGGCGAACCGTATGGGTCGGCCTGCTAGGGGAGTTGCCCCCAGCCTTACACTCAATCCCAAGTCTTGTCTGGATCCCAGTTTTAGCTCAAGCTCTAGTCTGGTCGGTGGAGGTTCTGTGTCGCCGCTTTAGTTTCTGTACCGTTTGGGGAGCTTGAAAGGCAAAGGTAGTTCTGGTCCTCCCGTGTACATTATCATTGTCCCCTCCACGTCTCGGGTTCGCCTAGGGATCGAGGTGGTGAACTCGACTGGAAATCATGTTGGCGTAGATCAATTGTATGGATCGGTCTCCTCTAGATTGGTCTCGCCTGGTCAGCCTCCTCTTGGGTCGGTCAACCTAGTTTAGGTCTAGCTCTAGCTCCTACCTTCGGCTCTGGCTCTGGCTTTTGTCAGGATCCTCACTCCGGCTGCAGCTTCGGCGCCTGCTCCGGCTGCCACTCTAGCTCCGGTTCCAGCTTTTGTCTGGCCGATGCTTAAGTGCCAGATGCCTGCACTGCACGAGGAGGTCGACGTCAATGGGATGACATGATGTGGTCGCCGATATCGCCTTTGAGCTCCCATTTGAGACAATCAACAGGTTTGAATAAACGCAAGGATGTATGTCAGAGCTCGGTCGGCAGCTCTGTTCGCTCCTTGGAAGTTTGGTCGCCTCAGCTTCGACAATATCTAATCCAAGATGTTGGGTGAGCTTGGAAGGTAGATGGTGGAGGTAGTACAAGTCCACTTGCGTATGTCATCCTGGCCCCCTACATGGCTCGAGTTTTCCCTGGATGTTGGGAAACTCTGGTTGTCGAAAATTATGTCGGCACAGGTAGTCAGAAGTACCAGTCGGGAAGATCTCAGTCGATCGTCCAAGCCTCGGATGGGGGTGCTCTGCTAGAGGAGCTCCAGCAAATGATTTGGCCCTTAGCATCGGCTCGCAGCCACATGCAACGACCAGTTGACAGTGGACGTCGATATCGTGCCTCTCTTTCGGGTCACGTTGGAAATGGGTCGATGAGCTCGGAAAGTCTGTCCGCATCCGAGCATCGATCATTAGAGGTTGTCCTTCTCTCATGCTTTTGCGACAGATCCGACGACAGAATCAGATTTGGTATAAGATCCAGATCTGGTTATCAAATCGATGGTATCATCGTGTATGGACTCCTTGAGCTTGGAGGGGGCAACGATCAGAGATGCCGATACCACCGATCACGAAGTGGACGCAGAATAGAGCGAGCCACAAGATCAACGAGTCGAGAATATTTGGGATTTTCGACTATGTGAACTGCAAGATCGACGGATCGATGAGATGGAGCATTACCACCATTGAAAGCACCGCCGTTGAGGCGGCGAAGACCCTGACCGACAGGCCCCGATATGCGTTCGTCATATTTGTGTTCGGGTATCGACTTTCCCAAACTTGCAAGAATTTGAAGAAGTTGTTGGGAAAGCACTTGCACTTGATATGATAGATGAAACTTAATTAATTAGCAGGGAGGCAGTAGATAGTTTGACCTTTTTGTCGAGGTCATTCCAAGCTTAGCTCGGTCGGCATGACACGGCGAGTACAGTGGGGGCGTGGAAGCTCGAACTGTCCTAAGCTCAGGGATCGGAGCTCGGCTTGCCCGGGATGGAGACTCGGATTCTCGGAAGGGCGTTGAGCTCGGCATGGAGGCCTGGAGCGTGGCTGACCTTGGAGGAGGCGACCACATGAGAGCCGTTCAGCCTGCTCCAGGGGTCTCTCCTTGTTTTCTCCATGGCAAGATCAAAGGAAGGGGGGCGACAAACATAACATCGTCGAGTCGTCGGACCAGCCTCCCATGATTTCAGGCTCTTATCTGCTAAGTCTCCATGTAATAGGTTCATGTGCCACTTTTGATGCTGTGGTGGATGCTTGGTGTAATACCTCGTCTCCGTATATACATGTATAATGTACGTATTTTTGGATGTATTTGTACGTATGAAGTTTTTGAGTATTTTCATGAATTTTTCATGAATTTTTATAACAAATTATTTTTAAATAAAATTTTGGAACACCATTTGTATTATATAAATGAAGTATTTGGATTAAATACTTTGTATTTGGAATGGTATGAAGTATTAGTTGTGTATTTTTATTTTTTCTATAAGATTAAATCTTGGAAATTATTAGGATGACACATTAGTGGCTTTAGTGTCATCTTGCATGTAAGCGAGAAATAACACTTTGCTCTTGGCTTTGACTAATAAGTGGATGAGGATTTTTGGGAGAATAGCAAAAAAAAAATAAATCAAAACACAAAACTCTCTCATCCTCTCATCTCTCCCTCTCTCTCTCTCTCTCCCTCCTTTCATGCCATGGCCGAAATCTTATGGGGTATGGGGTGAATGGGGTGTCCAAACACCCGTAGGGCTAACTCACCTCCACTCTGCACACTCTGGGATCATTCTTTTCTTCATCGGGTACCTGTAGGTCATTCTGGAAATTTGAAGAGAGGAGGAGAGATTTGGGGGAAAGAAGAAAGTTTGGGGTTTTGATGAGATTTGGAATTCATGGAGTTTGAAGAGGGATGTCTTGGAGGAGTAGGAGGAGACTAGGAGGCCAAAGATCCATCAAGGACTAAGAAGGGCCAAGGACATTTTTGGAGGACTCTTGAAGGTAGAAACTTCTATCATTTTTAGTAGGGTTCACTTTTAGGATTGGTTTTTAGTTTGGCTTTAAAATCATGAGTAAAATAGTAAATTTAGCATGTCATGTGAAGATTTGAGTAGGAACCATGCTATGATATTTATAAAACTTAGTAGTTTTCATTTCGATTCCATGAAGTTTGCTTAATGTAATAGCATGTTGTAATAGGATTAGTATGTTTGTTTTCATTCTTAGAATTAGTACTTTTATGACATGTTAAAAATTTGGAGAATGAGAAATCTATTAACTTGTAAAAAGAGTGTAGATTGTAATTGGTCTATATGTTAGTTTCATTAAGTAGGAGTTGCAAGCCATATATCCTTGTTGTATGTTAGATGTTAATGGTTATTTTTAAAATAAGTATGTATTGAAATCTCTTTAATCATGCCATATTTGTGATTATGTAGAGGATGATATAAAGGTAGGATTAAGTTTATAACAATTGTCTCAAAATACCATGTCAAAAACTAGTTTTAGTTGGAAAAATAAGTTGCTGGAAATTTTCTTAGCACAGGACAGCAACTTATAAAAATCATATAAAATATTAGAAAAATCAGAAAAATATAATCTAGGATACTATGAAAAACTGCAGAAAATTATCTACAACTTTGAAGAAGGACCAAAAGATAATTCTGACTTTGGTTAGGGTAACAGGGCCATTCTTTCTGGACAGACAGTTTAGACAGATCCATATGCTAATCTTGCTTAGTAATTGCCATAGTGTATATTTGTTCCAAGTTAATTTTCTTTATGCTAATCATGTTCCCAATAGTATGCTATTGGTACATGTAATTATGTGGATGTTTCATGAAATGTTTCATTTTGGAAATAATGACGATGATGAGAAAATTCATGTAAGTTGAAATGAAAGTGGTATTTGACACCACTAGTTGATTCATTGTTAAATGAAGAAACTTCTATCAAAAGAAAAACAATGAGTGAGCAGAGTTTGACATCGGAGGACTTGGTTCATTTTTGAAATGGGTGAGACTTCAGATGTGGGTTTGGGGGAACACGAGTAAATTTTAGGTGTTAAGGAGCGGACAGTAGTACGATAATCTCGCCTAATGTGTCGCCCCCGGAAGGGGAGTTGAGAGGGCTAGAGACGCAGCTGGTGCGCTCGTGTCGCACCATGACTGTAAATGATGGTTTTCTCCATTTGTCCGACAGAAAAACTAAGATGAGTCTCGCTCCAGTACCTTGCCCCGTTCGGGTACGGAGTTACGAGAGGCCCCTCCAGTGCACGTGTCGCTGGAGTGGTACCACTTTTTCACCCACCCTGAGTGAAGTCCGCTTCCTTAGCATTCTACGGTTTACCCGGGTTCCAAAACAGAACAACGATTAATTTTAATTAATTTAATCAGTAAATTTATTTCTGTTCTGATTTCTGTTATTTACTTTCATCATTTATGTTCTGTTCTTAATTTCTGCATAAACATGTGATGATGTGACACTTGTAGTTAGTTAGTTAGGAAGACCAGTTCTAAAACTGGGTTCTACTAGAGTGTTAGGAGTTTCTACTGGGTCACGCGTTGACGTGTCCCTGTTGATTTTTCAGGTTATATGAGTTGGATGATGGAGCTTGGAGTTGGTGATCAGTTGTAGGACCGGGTGGCGAGGGGTGTGATGAGAGACTTGTGCTTTTGGGTGTTTCTTTTTCCGGGTAGACTTTGTACTTAGGGATTGTGACGATGAGGATGTTGGTGTTGTATAGGTTGGAACTGGACTTGGAGTTGTATAAGATTATTGTTGTCTCAGTGTAGCTTCCCTCTTTTGTACCCACTTTGTGCGATGGTGTATGTAAAAGATGTATCATTGTATTAATAAAATGAAATATTATACTTTTGTTTATTTCTCAGTGTTTTATCTGTGATGGAGCTTAACTTGTACTTTCCAGCACGTACGTGGTGACCTGCAGTGTTCTTTTTACTCTCTTCCTTCTCTCTTTCTACGTAACACTCGTTGATCTGGGAATACTTGGGATAGATTCGTACTTCCCGGGTTTCCTGGAGAGCGGGTCATTACACTTGGATCCAGATCGAAGATGATGGGCAATGGCGTCAAGACGGCGCTAACTGTTGAGTATTGGTGTTTCATACCAATGTTATTTTGATGATCACAATATTATGTTGTTGCTAGTGACTCTCTTGTTTTAGTCTCTTAGTTAATTTCAAGAATATCATTTTTGGAGACTAAACACTTAGTGTAAGGATGGACATCAAGTGGAGATGGGCCAAAGCTTGGACTCAAGGGGTGCCAAAGCTTGGATATGATGGAGAGCATCAAGGCATCAAGACTGAAGCCATAGACTCTAAGGAAAGCAGTGTAATCCATGTAATATTTCATTTATTGCTTTTCTCCTTTTTGAGTCTAGGTTTAATGTAATGCCTTGATAGATGGTCTACTCATTCACGCATATGCATTTAACCATCTTAGTGAATCTTATGATTATCATAGAATCTAACCCAATAGGTTCAAGTTGCCCAAAGACTCAATTGGAGTCTCTGGCTCTCCTACAGTCGCCTGCTGATGGTTTTATAGTCGACTGGGTGATTCCAGTCGCCTATCGAGCCTTCTACAGTCGACTGCGGTGCGCTGCTCAAGTCAACCTTTTATTGACTCTACTTGAGCTTTTCGCATCCGTCGACTGATGTTCAATTTACAGTCGCCTGTATTTTTACAGTCGCCTGTGAAATGGTCAATAGTCGTCTGAAAGGCGTAAGTGCAAAAATTTCTTCTCGCTGTTTATTTCCATCTCCTGCAGCAGTCGACTGATGAAGGATAAACAGTTACATGTCTATTTTACAGTCGACTGGCATTTGTTCATCAGTCTTCTGTATGCATACTGGAGTAAGAGTGTAACTTTCTGTTTTATTCCATCGCCTGCAGCAGTTGCTTGTTAAAGAATTTACAGACGTCTGTCCTATTTTCAGTCGACTGTATCATCTTCATCAGTCCACTGTCGAGGCTCAGATTATAGCTGTTGGGATTTATTTAGCCGTTGGACAATCGACTGTCATTTGTTCATCAGTCGACTGTCAGTGACGTTTCAGCCCAAAATCTAGCCGTTGCAGCTTTTTGTTTTTGGCTGTTTTCTTGGCTTTTGCGAGTTCCTATAGGGTTTCTATATATATTAGAGGGATGAGTTCATTGGAACTTCTTGATGCTATTGAAAATCTTTAGAGTTTAATTAAGCCACTCTCAAACTCTCTCATTTCCCTCTTAGAGCTAGTATTCCTCTTCATGCATTGAAGTCAAGCTCAAGGGAAATCATCCAAGTGCATTTCTAGCAAATCTCATCACTTGGAGATCCTCTTACATGCCTTGCATTCATTAATGAGTGAGTTCATCTCAAGGCATAGGTAAGAGTATTTGTTTTACTTTGTTATTTCATCGAAACCCTAGCTTTCTATGTGAGAGCTAATTACTCTCCGTGTGAGAGTATAACCTTCTGTGTGAGGGTTGGTTGAGATCTCTTTATGTGAGAGTTTGAGTCTCTCTGTGTGAGAGCAAAAACCTTTCTGTGTGAAAGCAAGGATTTCTCTGTGTGAGAATCCAAATCCTCTGTGTGAGGTATTTCTGTGTGAGATTGTATTCGCTTTCTCTATGTGAGAATTATAGTGGATATTGGTGTGGCTGGACGTACCCAAGTTTGGAGAACCAGTGTAATATCTTGTGTTTGAGTTTGGATTTTTGTGGTGTTTAAATTTCTCTTGTATTTATAATTCCACATTTGCAAGTTTAATTTTTAAATATGCAATTTGTGCCATTACACTATTCACCCCCCCAGTGTGTTGTTGGTAGTATTGCAAGGGTAATGCGATCCTTACACTAACAAAGTCACTGATGTCGGCTGTCACGACCCGTTTCCTTAAAATGGAAGACGAGACATGAGGAGGTCCGCTCAGACGTGGAGCTGTGAAGCTGCAGTCTGATAAGCGTCTATAAAAATTTCAAATGATTTGCAGGTTCTTTACATCGCGGGAAACAACAACAACAATAACACAGCAGATAAAGAAACATCCACTAGCTCAATAACATCCAACAATTTATCCAACATCCCAGACAGTCACAAAAGAATAAGTCTGAACAATAGGCCTAAAACATGGCCGAACAAAAGAAAGGAAAGTCTGGTGCTACGCACCGAAAACTAACTGCAACTACTAAAAGTATGACAACTAAGGAGACCCAGGTGAGTCTAGGACTGGTCACCGGTGTCCTCGTACTCGGTCTCGGCAGGTGCCTCGAACTCGACGTCCACGAACTGCTCGTCCTCAGCGGGTAACTCTAACTCAGAACCTGACATGTGACACCCAAAGAGAAAAGGGCACATGTCAGCAAAAGTCTCCCAAAAGAAAGCGGAGAGCTTTTGTGCAATGATACAAATAACGAAAGACGACTAGCAGTTCTAAAATAATGCAATAAGTTGAAATGACATTTAAGAATGTAACATTTAAAGATGACATGATGACATGCATTACGAGAACATTAATTTACAATCACGATCACTATCCTATCACATTGTGCACAGAGTTTTCCCCTTACAGCTGAAGGAGCGAATCAGGCATCCTTCTATGTTGCGTGGCAGATTAACCCTACCCCTCCACGTGTATCGAGCCAAGGTTTCCCAAGTACATGAGCTCGCTTCTGGATCACGAGCCAGGAAGTGTTTTTGGCATAGGGTTGTGCCCGCAAAAGCAGGTGCCTAGCCTCAATCATTACAATAGGTGTAGCGTGTGCTACTCAATCACGATGAACATTAGATGCATGCAAATACATGGTAATGAACAGATAATTTGTGTACCGTTATTTGAATTTAAACATGGCATGGTAGTATGAATGCAAGCATGATGAAGGTGTCGGATCTGGCTTCGTTGTCAAGCCAGATCTAAAAGTGTCGTCTAGGCAGCTATCATTTCACTGCCTAGTCTCTTTTACACTATTGTACAAAATGGCCTAAGACATGGCCTAAATGGAAAACTGGCAAGTATCACTTGCCTGATTCCGGAGTTCTTGGTGTTGACGAGTCTGTATGGAAAGCGCAGACATTTTCTGCGTTATCGGATTTCGATATCAAATTAAATGAAAAGACCGTAAACCAACTCACTTATCTCAACCAATTAATTAACAAAAGCTGTTTTATTACTAATACTCCTAATTTCCACTATGAATTATTAGCAACTAACTTGGTTACTGGAATGAAACTGAGATTTTCATATACTATAAAATAATAAGTTACTGTTATATTACCCATAATAATCTAATGGTGTTAAATCAATATTGTTATGCTGGTATGATAATTTAAAAGGGACTAGGACATAACACCAACCACTGTGTCTAACACATCAACATGTTGCAGATACTAAAAGATACATACAACATATGTCAGACACATTAACCACATGACACGGCTTCATGATAGGGGTGCCCATGCTACATGGTCGCTCAAGTTCAGAATCGAAAACAAAACAATTGGCCTTTAAGAAGATAAGTCTTGCTAGGTTTACAAAAATCACAGATATAAGAAACTCCATCAACCCATTAGACATATTTAATTGTCTGCACAAAAAAATAAGTGCCACCCTAACTAAATATATTATTAACAGTATTCCAACTAATATCTAACCTTAGCAAAACATGCTGTGGGGTTAAAACTTACACTAACAACTAGTCCTAGTATGATAACTGAGTATTACATAAACACCAACTTATATGATGATATCATTTAACAAAAATGCATGGTATCAAGCAAAGGACAGTATTATAAAAACTGGCACCAAGCTAAATCCTAATGAATTATTCAATGGCAACTACCCTAACAATTTATAATACGTAACCCAACAATTAAAAACAACAACTAACCCTTAAAGCTTCCGTTCTAAGGTGCGGCGAAGGAGAGAGGGACGTCGGTACGTCACTGTCGTCGGAGGAAGGCTCGGAGGGAGGTCCTACGGGCTAGACGGCGAGGGGAGGACGAAGGGAAGACCGCCGGAGGGCTGACGGGGATTAGCGAGCGACGGCGCCACCGTGGGAGGGCCGCTTCGAAGAGCAGCAGCTGCTGCCGCGCCTGGAGGACGCCGACAAAGGATCCGCGGGCTGGAGGCAGATCACGGGGGACGCCGGCGTGGGAGGGAGGAAGGGTCCGGCGGCGAGGTCAGGTCGGCGGTGAAGGGGAAGGGCGAAGTCGAAGAAGCCTGGAGTTATTTCGCGTGGAGTTGCTGCTTGGCGCTGTGGGATTTCGTAATGAAAAGCACGGAGGGTGGTGGCTCGTTCGTTGGCTGGGAGAAAAGTGACCTAGGTCTCTAATAAATAGAGGGCCTATGGTATTATTAATATGGGAGGGCTGGGCTTGCTGTGCTTGGAGTTAGCCTTAGGTAGTTTTTAAACATTATAGGCTAGGGGGGTGCTTCACGTGTGAGGAGAGAGAGGGGGAGTGGGGAGAGAGGGTACGGTTTTAGGGGGCAGTGGTTAGGATTTTATATGATTTGAATTTTTTTTTGTGTGATTAGTTAAGCATTTGGATAAAATGTGTACATGAATAAAAATCATGGGGTAAGTTAATAATTAGGTTGGTGTTTAATTTTTATAAAAAGTAAATTCTTATCATTCTTTTGTTTAATACGAACGTACAACCCATGAATTCCAAATAATTAGTATTGAATTTAAAAGACAATTCAAAAATACTAGAGTGTTTTTTTTAAATAATATGGGGTATGTAATTAGGTCACCTGAAGTCTAAAAATAGCAACGAAAATACCGGGGCGCTCGCGCCTCCGAGAGGATCGTAAATATGGGGTCCAGTCACGCGTCTGAACTACGGAAAACAATAATAAACCAAATACGAATATACGCACCACATACGTGCTAAAATCCATACAACCGGACAGTGGTCGTTACATCGGCGGACCAGGCGGGCGAACGGATCGACAACGCCATCAACATCCGGGCTGAGCGGATATTAAGTCCAAGATCGAGAAGCTCGCCACCCTCCTTCAGACTGCCTTTAAGAAGTTGTCAACCTACCTCGGCAACTCCATTAGCGACGCCTCCTATATCATATGTATCTCCATCAGTGGTGTCGAGGATGTCGGCATGGCCATTCGACCGAAGGAGCTCGGACAGGGGGCTGATCTGATTGACCGATCGGTAGGGGCTGCTCGGATTGCTTGGATCGGTTGGGGACCCCAGATCGGTAGGGGGTTGCTCGGGGCAAACTGGGAGAGACGTAGAGAGCTCAGTTTGGTAAAGAAATCGAATACCAAAATTGACTGAATAAAAACGGTCGGTAGGAAGCTCTGATGATCGGTAGGGAGCTCAGCTTGGTCGAGTAGGGAAGCTTGCTAATTTGACTCGCCGGAGTCAAACACCAACGGTGATGACTGATGGAAGATCGGATCCCACCCCTAAGTGGTTTTGATGATGAGCACACCAAATGATGTTAGTGTACTAATTACACTATAACTTACGTATGCCGGTTATGCGAACAATAGCTTTTAACTCATACTCCGAAGAAGCTCAACATCACTCGAAAGACAAAGACAAATTTGCTAGCTCTACCTCAAGCACAAGTATAGCTCAATGATGAAGCTCATGCAAGTGCTCAAGCTTAATGAAGAAGGAGCTCAAATTCAAGAGAAGCGCGCATTCACTTCAATCATCTGATCGGCTTCCTGAAGATTTGTCTTAGTCTAAGTGTGTGAGTTTCTGTTTCTTTGGGACTATGTTAAAGCCGAGTAAATATTGCGCGCGCACACAAATGATTTCGAAGCAAAATGTTTTTTAAATGTTTTAAATCTATTTAAACTCATGAGAGAATTTTCTAGCTAATCTATATCTTAGTAGTCAACATTCAAACACCCAGGAGTTGATTACATCTTTGCTAGCTGAGTTGAAGTCAAAAATGCTTTGGGAGTCGACTACCAGCTGAAAGCGGACTTTCTACTGAAACATTCTGGGAGTCGACTACATTTGTAGGGAGTCGACTACCAGCTGGTGTTTTCTTCCACGAATCTGTTTCCTGATTTCACTTCATTTCCTTATCTGTTCGGACTGAAAGTCAATTCTTTTAATTTCAAAATTCCTATGAAACTCTATAAATAGAGCCCTCATTGAGATCATTCAACACACTAATCTAATCTCTATATTCTTTGTGCAAAATTCTGATCTCATTGCTCTCTTGTGCTCTCAATGCTAATAGCCAATCTCTGCTTTTATATTCTCTGATCTCAACTTTTATTTTTCTGATATTATTTTGAGATCTGCATTTTTATTTTGGCTATTTTAAAGTGTTTTTAAAATCCTTGCTCTTCAATTTTCATTTCTTAAAAGGATTTTGAAAAGCTATAGATCTAAGATCACAACGAATAAACGCATATTCTTTGTGTGATCTCTGTTTAAATTCTTTTAGCCATGTAACAAACAATTGTTATATTTACTTTGGTTATAGAATTTTGGATGTAATCCAATCTCCACCAATAATGTGGTGAATTGGAAACTTTGTTTTCTTTGTGGATTCCCCTGGTTGTAAGGAACATTGGAAATCCTAGACAAGTCTAGGTGGTTGGAAATCCCGTTTAAGGCTATGCCATTTGAAAATCCTAACAAGTGCAATTACGTAATTATATTGCTAATGCAATAGTGGATTAAATCTCGTACCGGAGTGGTCGGAGACTGGACGTACCCAAGTTGTGGGGAAACATGATAAAAATCGCTTGTCTCTGCATTTGTCTTTTCTCTGATTGTTTATCTTCGTTGTACACGCATTTTATTTCATTTGCTAACATTTGTATCTTTGTAATTTTATCTTCATATTATTGCAAAGTTCATTTATTTATTTTCGCTGTGTAAAGATCTATTTGTGTGTAAAGATTATTTGTTTGTAATCTTAACTTGCTTGTAACTTATCTCTATATTCTTGTTAAGATTAACTTGTTGATTAAGAACCAAGCGTAGATCACTCTACTTGGTTTCTTAAGCAACATTAGAAGGATTTTATTTGGGCTAATATTAACAAACGAAAAAGTTTGCTATTTGAACAACAATATTCAACCCCCCTTCTAGTGTTGTTTGCCATCCACATGATCCAACAATTGGTATCAGAGCGAGGCTTAAAAGGCGATGGCATCAACATCATTCCACTCTGAAGGTCTCAATACCATGCGACCACCTCTGTTCAATGGAACGAACTACGCAAGTTGGAAGATCCGTATGAAGACTCACTTAGAGTCACTAGACATTGAAGCTTGGACCGTCACCACGAACCCTTACAAAGTACCTACGAAAATCGACACCGAAAAGTGGTCTGCCGACGAAAAGAAGAAGGCCAACCTCAACGCCAAAGCAATGAATGCATTATTTTGCGATGTGACAAGTAATTAATTTAACAGTGTCTCTCAATGCGAGACGATACATCAGATATGGCATACTCTTCAGGTAAGTCACGAGGGAACCGAAAAGGTAAAGGAATCACGTATCAATGTTTTGCATTCTAAGTTTGAATCTTTCAAAATGGAAGAAGGAGAGAGTATCACTGATGTGAATACTCGTTTTACTAATATCACTAATGAGCTCATAGGTCTAGGTAAGAAATTATCTGAGTACGATCAGGTAATGAAAATACTTAGATCTCTCTGACCCGAATGGAAAGGAAAGACAACAGCCATTCAAGAAGCGCACAACGTGAATGATCTAACCATTGAAGAACTGATGGAAAATCTCATGGCATATGAGATAGAACTTGAGGAAGACAAGAAGAAAGAAGAGAAACCAAAGAAGAAGAGTCTAGCATTCAAACCTCAAGAAGAAGACTCCGATTATACCGACAAAGAGGACCACATTGCTTTTGTCTCAAAGAACTTCAAAGATTTTTATTACTAGTAAGTATGGTAAACGTTCATTTCGTCCTACTAACAATATTATCTGTTTTGGTTGCAACAAACCAGGGCACGTCAAAAGAGATTGTCCCTTGGAGAAGAACAAACCGAGATTCCAAAGATCGTGGGAAGAACAGATAGAACAATGAAAGAAGGAGCAGTAGAAGGAACAAACATCGACGACCTAGGAAGGAAGCTTACACAGCCTTTCAATCAAAGCGATGTCTCTTCATCCGATGAATCCTCTTCAGATGACAAAGACGAAAGAAGAGAAACAGCTTACATGTGTTTCTTAGCCTCCACGTCATCAAAGGTAAGCTCGCTACATGACGCATCATCTAGCAATAGTGACTCATCATCAAGCGATGATGAAGACATGGACTATTGGGGAGCATATAAGGAGCTATGCACAATGCATGAAAAGCTCATAAAAGAACATAGAAGAACACGTAGAATAGTTAAAAGAGATACTAAAGAAAAGGAAGATCTTATTAAAGAGAATTCTATGTTGAAAGAAAAGAATGACTCTTTGAAAAAAGACATTCTTCCTATGAATGAGAAAATTGAAAATTTGAATAATCTTCTCGTATCTGTTAAAGACAAATACGACTCTACGATGAAGATTGTTGAAAATTTCAATAAGGGAAAAGGAAAGGTAGATAGCCTGATAAGTAGTCAAAAAAGTTTTATCTAGCAAAACCGGACTTGGCTATGATTCTAATCATACCAAGAAAAGGGTTAAGCATACTAGGATTCATCGTGCTAACCAAAATTTTCTGAGCATATGGATACTGAAGAATCTAACAGATCAAACGCAAAAAAGGTACAAAATTAAATTCTTTCAGAAAGTTCATTTAAACAAAAACTATAAATATGTTTCTAATGAAGGAACTAAAACTTATTGGGGTTGGCTTCCTAAAGACTAACCTCTTGGACTCAATGAATAAAGAGTACCATAAACGATCACATTTTCAGGTCCTCTAAACCAAAGAGAAGGAACAAAGTCATATCAACGCTTTGCGATGAAAATTAAATTGCTTCACGAAACTCAATTATGTGAATATTTGAAATGTGTATTTAATATCCTATTTTCATCATATAAATGCTTATAAATGTTTATTATGTTTTTCTTATAAAAGATTTTCCGTCAAACACTCAACCTATGCGTCAAAAACCCTTGGGATGAGAAAACAGCTCAACCCAGCAGGGAGTCGACTACCACCAATAGGGAGTCGACTACCACCAATAGGGAGTCGACTACCAGAGTGTGGTTACGAAGATCTGGGTTTGATTTCTGATTTTTTTCTAACTCATATGGGGTTTCATTGGGCTTATTGGGGTCTTATCCAAAGGATGACTTAAACCAATTAAGAGAATTGATCTCAACCCTTCATCCTTTTGATCCAATGGCCACATATCATCCTTTCTTTTCATCCAAAATGTCACGCCCCGTTCCCCAGAATACCTGGTATCTATAATTTTTTTCCAAGTATCCTGAAGAGTAAGGGTGATGAGAGAGAAAAAGAAAGAGAAAGGAGAAACTGAACAAGCAGGCCACTGCGCATATGCTGTGATAGTACAAGTGAAGCTCCACAATAATATTAAACAACCTCATGAATAATATAGAACAACAACAACATAACATATATATAACAACTTTCATTTATATACATAACCCAGGTACACCACAACATATACACCGTCATTCTCCACCTCCCAAGACAACCATATCACACCACAAGACAGCTCACACCAAGTGCTACTTCTGAACCCGACTCCAAGTCACCTCCAACCAAGCTGGCCCTGCCACCTGAAAAATGGGGAGGAGCACGTCAATGCGTGCCCCAGTAGGAACCAACTTGGATTTGGAATATCGTTTTAAGGTTATTAATCCACAAGGCAAGGCAGGGGAAATAAGACATGTAACTAAGTATATAGCAAAAAGTAAATAGCCAAGTAAGAGGATCATACCTGCGGTCCAATGTCGAGTTACTGCAAGAAAATGGTTAGCATGAATAATAATAATAATAACACAAGTATTCACGCAACCATTATCTAATAAGATAAGTGCAAGTGCCTGAGGCATGACACAGAGTCACAAAGAAACAAGCAACAGCAAGGGAAAGTGCTGCCAGCAGAAGGAGTAACACGCAAATTCTTATTTTATTATTTTGTAATTGAATTAATTAGAACTTGGGTAAACTGTGTGATACCAGGACCTGGACATCACCCTAAATTTGGGGTGAATATAGCACACGGCGCAGTGGACACGGGCACTGTACAACACTGGGCCTCTCAGCTCCCCCGTCCCTGGCAGGAGTAAGGCTCTCCACATAATAACACAACCTCCGTATGTCCCCTCTACTCCCGGTAAAGGCGAGTAGGTATAAATATCACATATCACATAATCATTTCTCCCAACTTCTCAGTCCATGCCTAATATCCACAATTTACTCAAATCCCACCTAAACCTGGGTTTTACTAACTCACCCTCATTAGAGAGGATTGAGACATATCCAATTTATAATTTAACATCGTATGTAACACGTTAGGGGTCATGATGGCATGGTGGACATATCACCTTAGTCGTCCATTATTAAACACGGGGTCATGCACTCACGTGACAGGCCCTCTATCACTACACATCATCCATTCACAATTTCAATATCTCCATGACATTCAAGCTTCTAACTTCACCAATTATCAATGTGGCTCAAGGCCAATACTAACACATGCATGTTACTCAAATTATCGGATATTGCCTTCGTTGATGCATTTCATCGAACGCATGACAGGCGTCATTCATATCAAGGCAACACAATATAATTTACATGTGCCAAGGGCATGAACATTCATTTCACCACACAACCATAATAATCAAGAATAATGATGGCCCACAATTAATGAATAAGAACATCGCTTAATGAATTCAGCTTGCTGAAATTGCAGGAAGTGACAATACATGGCCATATAACATCAGTTTTCATTGAGAATTTGATAAATTGTCCCAAATGAAAGTTATAGATATACTAGTTATGGATTAACAGATAAAATTTCATGCAAAAATATTAAGTAGGTGATTTATGGTGAATTATTTAGTGAAGTGTGCCAAATCTGTTTTTCAGACAGATTTCTGTGTCTGTATTGAAATCCAATTTTGGGCATATTGAAGTCAGAAATTCAACATATAAGCACTCAGATGAATTTTTAGAAAAACTTGTTAACTTTCCAACAAGACCAAGAGCATGAAATTACATTGTGTGTGCAGGTATTGAGATCAAGTTTACTAAACTGTGTCAAAGCTGAAAATCAAATAGATATGTTGTAAAGATGTAATTTTTGCTCCTGATTCTTGAATTGAACATATATCAAAATTTATATGATTTTGGGGTAGAACTTCAAGATCTACCAGCTCATATTTTTTTCGAATCCTAATTTGAGATAAAGTAACCAGAATCAAGGCAAAATCAGACATCAAGATTTCAGAATTTCAAAGGGGATAGCTTTGCTAAGAATTTTCAAGGGAAATCCATGAAAATTGGATTATGGCATATTAATTTGATTACCACTAATTCATATTGATAAAATATGGTATAAAAATATGATAAAATAAAACCCTAATTAAATTCCAAATCCAAGTTAGTTTCCTACCTCAATCTTGATTTTCTTCTCTTTTCCTTCTCTTCTTTCTTCTCCACCTTCTTCCCACTTGAAACCATTTGAGATTGTTGATTTTTGGTGATATAAATTAGGGTTTTGAGTTGAGAAAAATGGAGAAAGGGGGAGGGTGTGGTCGGCCATGGTGAGGGGAAAAATGAGGAAAAGAAAATGGAAGGAGAAAAGAAAAGTAAAGAAGGAAGGAGAAAGTTCTCCTAAAATATCTATCACTAGAACCCTCTTAGGATAAGCATGAGACATGTTAAATGACCAAAATACCCTCCCAAAAACGCCCCTAAACTTTTAGGTATTTACAAGTTTGCCATTACTTTATGCACCGACCACTTAAGTATGTGGGCACAGCAAATTTAGTCTAAATGACTGTTTTGCCCCTCACCTTTCTAAAAATTTACGGGGTTGCCCTTGTCTCATAACCCCTTTCACACTAGCATGGCTCTCCTTACACACATCCACGCACATCCATGCATGCATACATGCATCACACACACACGTCTAGTACATTCCTGTTGTTTTGCACCCACGACGACTTTCACACTTCTCCCGCATTCACATTTCTCATTCTCTACCCTTAGCGATGTATTACGGTCCAATCCCCCTTGCGCTACGTCACATACATCGATATCTATGCTTATTTCATGCCTACGTATGCACCATGGGTAGAAATACCACGTGTGTTAAGTGGAATACACGTATACCTCAAAAGAGGGCATGACACAAAACATAAAACCCCCAAGCCCAAACCGTAAGGTAGCCGACTACCACCATTGCTTTCATTCTCTTGAAATTTCCTTGGAGCTCTTGATCTCTCTTGGTAGGAATCTTCATCATTCATCATCTTTGTCAAGAGAAAAATTAGTTCAAGGTAACTTCTTGATTTTCTTTCACCTTACTACCTTGAAATTAAGCATATCTAGTTCTAATATTCAGATTTACTATCTAAAAATTCCTTTCAAGAAAATTGCTACTAAGAAGAGAAAGATAACCAATGAGACCACTCTTACATAGAAAGAGATCATTGTGCCATACCTTTTCAAATCCACTAGCTTTGAAAAATTTCTCAACATATCAAAAAGGCAAATTCTTCATGAAAGATTTGTCAAAATTGAAGATGTTGAAAATTACGTCATTGATAGCATTTTTGAATTTCAGAACCTATCCAATCTGTTTCCTCTGACAATTCATATATGTGTTATCCTAGACTAGTGTATCTGTTCTATGCCAACATGGACTTTGATCTTGTTAAATATCGTTTTGTTACAAAAGTCCTTGATACTAAACTCGCTATCACTGTTAAATCACTTGGTCAAGCTCTTGGGATACCTTATACTGGAATGCTACTAGATGATATTGAGATGGTTAATGATGATATTCTAGAGAAGGTGTATTTGCCCGATAGATTCTTTCAAACCAAATTACACTGTAGCGATCTTCGTTACCCAGGAAGAATATTGGCAAACATATTGTCTTATAATATCACCCAAAAATCTGGGAGTCACTCCGTTTTATCTGAAAAGCAAGCCAAATGTATCTATGCCATGTTAGGAAACATTCATATAAACTGGTCCAAAGTCATCATGGATTCTATCATTGCATCCGTCTCCTCAGATAGACTCTCATCCACTCTAGCTCATGGTCATTTTCTTACAATTCTCTTCAATGCGTATGACATTCCTTTGGAGAATAAAACCGAGGTTCTGGAACCGGCCCGTATCTTTGATGTACATGCTCTTGGCCGAATGAATCATCACAAAGACCTCGACCAGAATATTCCAAAAGAGAAGCTTGTTGCCGAATGAGGTTCGTCATCCTCAAGGAAGAAAGGTAAAGAACCTCTTATTATCGATACAAATGAAGAAGAAGAAGAGAATGATGGTGAAGAAGGAGGAGGAGAAGAAGCACCGGCATACATTGTTGAGCTTCAAGATATGCTCTTGAAGAAGATTGGGAAATTGAATATTTCTCAAGAAAAAGGATTTGAAGTCCTCAACTAAAAGGTGGATGATCTGAAGGACTTTGTGGTGAGCAGCATCAAAATGACGGAGGAGACTCTGAAGTTGATCCTTGGCGAGATTAAGGAACTGAAGAAAAATGGAGGATCTTCATGAATTAGTTCATTTGGTTTCTAAAACAATGGCCCTTTGAAAAACAATGTTTGTTTTGGTCTGTAATAACTTTACTATAGTGTGGTGTTTTGAACTAATTACTCATGCTTATGGTTTGATATGCTTATGCTTATGGTTTGATATGTTTTGACACGCTCTGAATTATCATATCATACATATCAATAATCTACTAACTCTGTTTTGCAGAAGATATCTTGAAATATATTAAATTATCTTTCTTCTTGAAGAAATTTTCTCCAACTCTTATATGTTTGTTGAATAAAGTTCAGTTGTTTATGATTTAAATGTTCAACATATTATCTTTGTTTGTCATCTTTTTGATTGATGACAAGGGGGAGAAAAATGGTAAATGCAAAAATGAGAATGAATATATTGTTTTGCTAACTGGCTTTGATGCATGGGGAGTACCTCATCTAAGCAGGGGGAGTAAGTCATCTTACTTAGTATTTTATTAAGTTAATATTCATTCAATTTATTTTTCATTTGGGTGTCATCATCAAAAAGGTGGAGAGTGATGGAAAATCGAATCCCACCCTAAGTGGTTTTGATGATGAGCACACTAAATGATGTTAATGTACTAATTACACTATAACTTAAGTGTGCATGTTGTACGAACAATAGCTTTTAATGCATACTCTGAAGAAGCTCAACCTTACTCGGAAGACGAAGACAAATTTACTAGCTCTACCTCAAGCACAAGTATAGCTCAATGATGAAGCTCATGCAAGTGCTCAAGCTTAATGAAGAAGGAGCTCAAATTCAAGAGAAATGTGCATTCACTTCAATCATCTGATCGGCTTCCTGAAGACTCGGCTTAGTCTAAGTGTGTTAGTTTTTGTTTCTTTAGGACTATATTAAAGCCGAGTAAATATTGCGCACACACACAAATGATTTCGAAGCAAAATGTTTTTTAAATGTTTTAAATCTATTTAAACTCATGAGAGCATTTGCTAGCTAATTTATCTTAGTAGTCAACCTTCAAACACCCAGGAGTTGATTACATCTTTGTTAGCTGAGTTTCAGTGAAAAATGCTCTGGGAGTCGACTACCAGAGGAGGGAGTCGACTATCAGCTGAAAGCAGACTTTCTACTGAAACACTCTGGGAGTCGACTACCTTTGTATGGAGTCGACTACCAGCTGGCGTTTTCTTCCACGAATCTGCTTCCTGATTTCACTCCATTTCCTTATCTATTCGGACTGAAAGTCAATTATTTTTTATTTTCAAAATTCCTATGAAACTCTATAAAAAGAGCCCTCATTGAGATCATTCAACACACTAATCTAATCTCTCTATTCTTTCTGCAAAATTCTGATCTCATTGCTCTCTTGTGCTCTCAACGCTAATAGCCAATCTCTGCTTTTATATTCTCTGATCTCAACTCTTATTTTTTGATATTATTTTGGGATCTGCATTTTTATTTTGGCTATTTTAAAGTGTTTTAAAAATCCTTGTTCTTCAATTTTCATTTCTTAAAAGGATTTTGAAAAGCTATAGATCTAAGATCACAACGAATAAACTCATATTCTTTGTGTGATCTAAAAGATCTGTTTAAATTCTTTTAGCCATGTAACAAACAATTGTTATATTTACTTTGGTTATAGAATTTTGGATGTAATCCAATCTCCACCAATATTGTGGTGAATTGGAAACTTTGTTTTCTTTGTGGATTCCCCTAGTTGTAAGGAACATTGGAAATCCTAGACAAGTCTAGGTGGTTGGAAATCCCGGTTAAGGCTAGGTCGTTGGAAAATCCTAACAAGTGAAGTTAGGTAAGTGTATTGCTATTGCAATAGTGGATTAAATCTCGTACCGGACTGGTCGGAGACTGGACGTACCCAAGTTGTGGGGAACCAGGATAAAAATCGCTTGTCTCTGCGTTTGTCTCTTCTGTGATTGTTTATCTTCGTTGTACACGCATTTTATTTCATTTGCTAACATTTGTATCTTTGTAATTTTATCTTCATATTATTGCAAAGTTCATTTATTTATTTCCGATGTGTAAAGATCTATTTATGTGTAAAGGTTATCTGTTTAGTAATCTTAACTTGCTTATAACTTATCTCTATATTCTTGTTAAGATTAACTTGTTGATTAAGAACCAAGCGTAGATCACTCTACTTGGTTTCTTAGGCAACATTAGAAGGATTTTATTTGTGCTAATATTAACAAACGAAAAAGTATACTATTTGAACAACACTATTCAACCCTCTATTCTAGTGTTGTTTGCCATCCACAGGATCCAACACTTGGTATCAGAGCGAGGCTTAAAGGCGATGTCATCAACATCATTCCACTCTAAAGGTCTCAATACAATGCGACCACCTCTGTTCAATGGAACGAACTATGCAAGCTAGAAGATCCGTATGAAGACTCACTTAGAGTCGCTAGACATTGAAGCTTGGATTGTCACCAAGAACCCTAACAAAGTACCTATGGAAATCGACACCGGAAAGTGGTCTGCTGACGAAAAGAAGAAGGCCAACCTCAACGACAAAGCAATGAATGCATTATTTTGCGCTGTGACTGGTAATTAATTCAACCGTGTCTCTCAATGCGAGACGTCACATTAGATATGTCATACTCTTTAGGTAAGTCATGAGGGAACCGAAAAAGGTAAAGGAATCACGTATCAATGTTTTGCATTCAAAGGTAAAGGGCTAGATGCCTCTTGTCTGAATCTGATCGAGATTAGGCAGACCGACCTCGTCAACTTTTCCCCCAATTTTGAATTTGGGTGCCACAAGTTTGATCAAATCCCTATCCAGACGAAATCCGCCGCCTTCTGATCATCGATTGGTTTGATCACCGTCTCGTTGTGGTCCGATCATTATCCGATCACGTTCGTGTGACGAGGCTTCTGATCACCACCTCGCCGACCACAGTGGTCGTTGAGGACTCCTCTCGAAGGGGAAAACGCCATTGACGACGGTCGTAGAGCCCATCAGCATAGGGAGCGTGGTGACTAGAGGGAAGAGGTCGGGGCTGCCGCTATTCCGACACAGGGGAAGACCAAGGATGCTAACTCCGACAGGGCAGAACCTCACGTATCTCGCCTCTGATCGCTGGGATCTGGTCGATCCTCGAGTCGATAGCGTCTTGCTAAGGCGAGGTCGGGAGTACGTCGATGCCGAAGGGCAGTTTTGAGGGCGATGACGACGGGATCGAGGGCCATTGATACAACCGCAGAATTAATGCCAGATCCCAAATTCTCTTGCATGTCTTCAATTGATCTCAATTGACCTCAATCCCTGTCTGCATAAAAATCTATGCACGGATCAAGGATCTGGACCAGGTCCGGGGGTTGTTGAGGAAACAGTTGAAGGAGGAGAAGAGCATGGAGCGTCTTAGATTCTTAGGTCGAGGACGGCGTCGCAAAACCCGGCGAACTCTTTGCGGGCATCGTGGAACAGCGAGGTTAGCTCGGATCTAAGCAAGCTGAGGTCCATTTGGAGACGATGGACTCTGCATTGTCGATGTTTTCCTCTATTATGATTGTTGTAACGGTCGCTTTTCGACCGTATTTTTTTCGTGCGCGTACTTTCTTTTTTGTACGTGTATTTATTGTGACCTCCTCTTGTATCCCAAACGCATGAAGTTATATGTCGTTGTGACCCTCTGAGAGAGTACTTATTTGTGGAATTTTTCGTGAACGTCATTTTACGGCTCATTCTTCACAAAACAGCTTTGTTTGAAGGGGTGTCGTAACTTTAGGCTTCGACGTTTGATCTTTTTATTTTTGGTTCCGTTTTTCGTTAACCTAGCACGTGACCGATCATCGTAGTCTCGACCCTCTTGTCGACACGGTCGTCCGGATATTTTCTTGTATTTATCAGACACCGTTAGACCGACCTATCGACCTAATCACTTTCAATTTATACTTAGCCCTAATTAATTCGAATGCAAATCTTAATCAATTTAAGTAAATCTAATCCAAGGAATCTTACGTACCATGAAATATCTTCCTAAGCTATTTACACCCTAAGTCTACCCTCTCCCTCACACACACACTCTCCAATCAAGCTTAAGTGCACTCTTTTCTACCCATATTTAACAAACCCATCTAATAAACTCACGCACACAAGCCCTAGGATTACACACAACCGCCGACCTTTCTCTCTAACCCTTGCCCTTTCACAAAACTGTCGCATCTCACCCGAACTGCCGTTCACCTCCTTCCCTTACGGCCTACAGCAGGCCAAACCCTTCACTGTCGGCCGTGACACCTCAGGCCGAGCCACCCCACTGCAGCCCCTGCCGTTCATCTTCCTCCCGCGGCCACCTTCGCCGCTGTCCGTTCCCTCTAGTTGTCGCCGTCTTCGCCGTT
This sequence comes from Scilla litardierei, assembly GCA_030789695.1. Taxonomy (NCBI): domain Eukaryota; kingdom Viridiplantae; phylum Streptophyta; class Magnoliopsida; order Asparagales; family Asparagaceae; genus Scilla; species Scilla litardierei. Next base: position 151,920,779 of record CM061139.1, on the reverse strand, counting down.
GCCCCCGTAGTCTGCCGTAACTCGCTCGCTATCGGATCCAACCCCTGAAGTTGCTACCCGACGTCAGTGTAGCTCTCGCGTCGTGTTGAGGTATTACCCCGAACCGTAGGAACCCCAACACCGCATGTCTAACAAGATAAAAATCGTTAATTTCATTGTTTTGGTTAAATCACTAATTAAAGATAATTAATATGGGACTGTAGGTTGGATGTTGAGTTGAGCACATAGGAAGATCTGTACCGTTGAACTGAGTATTACCGACGTTGTTTCAGGCAAGTGAGACTTGCTCAGATTATTGTTAGGCCATGTTTAGGCCATTCTGTGAATTTGTGTAAAAGAGACTAGGCGGTGAAAATGATAGTCGCCTAGACATCTATACTTGATCTAGCTTGACAATGAAGCTAGATCTGACACCCATACTTGATCTAGCTTGACAATGAAGCTAGATCCGGCATCCTTGCCATGTCATTTCATACATATCACATGTCACGTTTATTTTGATATAACTATACGCATTCGATAACTGTTTTTTTATTCTATAACTGTTGCATACCACATGCCATATCATGCATTGAATGTCTTGAAATGAATGTGTAGCACACGCTACTATTGAAATGTAAGCTGCGGCGAGTAGGATTCTGACTCCTACATCATGAATGAGTCTAGGTGCACCCCTATGCCAAATAAAGAACAATTCCTGGCTCTTGTTCCAGAAGCATGAAATGTATAAACACTTCCTGGCTCGTGATCTAGAAGATGGGCGACAGTCCATACACACGTGGATGGGTAAGGTTAAGCGGTCACTCAGCGTAGAAGTGTGCCCGTACAGCAACTTCAGCTGAAAGGCGTAAATCCTGTGCACATCGCGAATACAAGTTAATCGTGAAATCGTGAATATTGTTTAGTAGCTCTTGCTGCGACGTACCATGCATTGCAAAATACCATGTTCATGTTTAAACTGCTTCATTCATTAAAATATCATGCCATGTCATCATCATTTTAAACTGCTAAGTTGCATTCATCTTAACTGCTATACTTTATATTTCCTTGCACAAAAGTCTCCCCCGTTTTTCTTTTTGAGACTTTTGCTGACATGCGCCCTTTTCTCTTTGGGTGTCGCATGTTAGGGTTTGCGCCTGAGTTAGTTGCTGAGGACGACCTGTTACTGACGTTCAATTTGATGATACCAGAGATCTGTCATAGTCTCAGCTGGAGGCTATTTTTAGTTGGTATTTGTTTTTCCTAGTAGCTGTTGTTAGGTTGTTCGGTGCGTAGCATCTTATCTATGTTGTAGTTTCGGTCATGCTTGGGACCTTTCATTTCAGGCTCTGTACTTTATTTTATGACTATATCTCTGAATGTTTTTGAATAATGAAATGGATGTTTTGAAAGTTGGTTATTTCATTGCCTGCGTTCATATTTATTATTATTGTTGTTTCATTGCAATACAAGAATCTGCGAATGGATGAACACACAGACGCTTATCAGACTGTAGCTTCACAGCTTCAAGTTTGAACGGACCTCTTCGCGTCTCGCCTTCCATACTTGGGAAGCGGGGCGTGACAGTTGCGAAAAACGTCTTGCTGGAGTTGTGGTTGCTCACTTCAAGCGAAACTGTGGATAAGAGAGGCCCAAAGGTTGGGATCCGATGTTAGTCTCTTGGGCGTTAGCGTTGTAGAGGATCATGGGAGCGAAGTGGCGTCTGTCGCCTCTTCCGGTGTTGGCCTTTTCGACATTCGATTGATGGAACGAATCATTGTCGATGTGGTTGATGACATGTGTGTTGACTCGTTCTCACAGATAGCGCCAGATATTTGGGGATGTTTTCTTACCGCTTGTTGGTAGTACGGAGGTCCGAAGGTCGTCGGACGCGAGTGAGGCTGGTGACCTTCGAGATCGATCAGATGGGTAGGCTCTGGTACGAGGATCCGCGGATCCGAGCGTCAGTGCGCCAAAGGAAAGCTTCGACGGAGCGAAAACCTCCGGGATCGACCGGCCGAATGGACTCTTGGGGGGAGGGCGTTCGGATCCGGGTGATGGGACACCGAAGGGAAGCTTCGGCAGTGGTGACGTCACTTTGGATCTGCAAAACGAAGAACTCGTCAGGGGGGCCAGGCCTTGGTTCCGACCAAGTCCACTCCGATGCCAAAGTCAGCACTCGTCTGAAGGATGCTCGGTGGGATTGAGTATGGTTCACGGGGAAACCAATATGCGAGTCCTCAGGAGGAGCTGTAGAGGAGAAAGGTAAGGTGGAAGAAGGTGTGAGAGTTTGTATCATGCTACCTCTCTTGTAGATCTCGGAAGACCCCCTTGAGATGATGTCTCCTCCCCTTCATATAAGTGAACCCCCCGTTGTAATGGGCAATGATGAGATCTTATTACCGTCATTGATGGGGACGCGCTGGTTAGGAAATATTGATCCCAGTAATTGCGCTCATTTGATGAAGGGATGAATGCCATGAAGGCGGTCCATGATTGTTGGAGTGATGGCTTTGAGTAATTGCCATAATTGGCGGGCGCTCCCTCGGTTTGAGGAGCGATTTCCTCAACCACGGAAAGCGGACGGTCTTTTGGGCCTTCGTCGGTAGACTTGGTTTCCACCGGCCCAGTCAAAGGATTGTATCACTCATTAAAAATCGTTCGTGCCCTAAAATTTTTTGGCTCGTTCTGTAAACTCCTAAGAGACATACTGCTAGTTTGGATTTTTTTTCAGAGAAACATGGTGTTTTGGTTTATGATTATTTTCGGGGTATTCTCTATAATGTGCGAAGAAAAAACATAAATAATAATATTTAACCCGTATGCACGGAGATTAAAAGTTTGACCAACCAAGAACAAGAGTAGAACGGTATGCGCGCGTAGCAACTCGCCTTGCTTTCGTTTAGGGCCTGTTCTTTTCGCCTTACGCCTCGGATTCCAAGCGAGGAGGGCACTGTTCATCGTCTGACGCCTCGGATTCCAAGCTTACGGATGTTGGTGTGTTCTTCTCGCCTGATTTTTTTGCGGTCGGAAAGTCCTACGTGGATGCGAAATCGGGAATCTCAAGCCAACTTTCTTTCTCTCCGCAAATCGCTCGGATAACAAAGGAATCCGAACACTGTGGGCCCCCCCTCTCTCGCGCCCAATGAAAACGGTGCCTTCAATTTTTCTTTTTCAGCTTCCGCGTGCCGTATTGCCTGGGAATTGGCGGGCCCCACTTCGAATGAGTTTTGATTTTTCTTTTTTTAATATTAATTAGTATTATATAAATGGTTATATTAATTAATTAATTTAGCATGTGGGCTCCACTCCACTTTCCACCTCCAATTTGTTTCAACCAAAAGAACACACTACACAGAGTGGACCCCACCTCAACTTTCCAACTCTACAATCCAACCCAACTTTCCAACAAAAGAACACACTACACCAAATTTCTCTCTCATCAGATTCCACACTTTCTCAACTTTCCCAATTATACTTTCCTACAAAAGAACAAAGAACAGGCCCTTATCACCATTTTCTAGCATAACCTTCATCAGTCCCGCATCAACGTGATACTTGTCAACAATATCAGCCGTTGATAACCTGCACGGTGGTTGGGTATTTCCATAGAATCCGTACTTGCATCAGGAGGTCTCCTGATGGGTTGACGAAAGGCACTTCTTCTGTCTGAGGCGATTGAAGCCAAAGTCAAGTGCCTTTGAGGGGATTTAACAGAAAATTTTCGGAAGAGGGCTGCCCTGACTGAAGGATGAAGAGATTGTGTTGTTGGTGGAAATCGACGATCGGCTTCGGTTCTTTTGGAGGAAACACTACATCTTCGTCGCCTCAGGACCAGGCTCTTCTTGCGCGCTCGCCGCCTCAGGAATCCCTAGCGCTCGCCGCCTCAGCACCCCTCTCCTCTGATTTTTTTTTTTTCGCCGCCTCCGTAAACTTTGCTCTTAATTTGTTTCCCGATGTCCCAGTTTCTTCATCGCTTAAAAATATAGATCGCCTCGAGACAATGGAGAGACATAGAGCGGAGACTCTGAAGATCTTGATTTAAACTCCCATCACCGGAGCTACCCCGCCATTCCCCTTGCAATATACGATAACTCAGATCGCATCGGGTTCGCGATCATTTATGGTAAAATTTGGATTTTACATTTAATTTATTTCGCAATCGCCAAGAGTCGTTCCTCGATTTTTTTATTTATCGGGGCGTTCGTTTATAAATTATTTCAGTATTATTTCCTTCTCCAAATACCAGGTTTAATTTCGTCGGCGATAATCTCCAGAAAGATTTCAATTAATAGTGAGATTAGTTTTTTTATAGGTCTATTGTTACCTCTCGATTTCAGCATTGTTTCGTCCCAATCTCATTTTATATTTTCACTCAGTTCGAGTTAGGTTAAATTGTTCTTTTTTCTGCCAGTTTTTGTGTTTTTTGAGTTATTTTGCAGATAATTTGCGATGCTAAAAAGTTGTTGATTATGATGCTGCTTAACCCTGTGATGCAAAAAAAAAATTTGCAATTTTTTAATTTCAGTTTCTGCTATGGTGTTCGTTGTTGTGAAGAATGGCTAGAAAGCAATGCAGGCTTTGGTGGCCAAATCACCTCTCGTCTAGCGAGCCCCCTGGCTCGGACTTGGTATTGTTCGGGTGGTGGTTGGATTCTGCGAATTCGATTGACGTTGTCGCTCATGATGCTTCTGCTTCCGAGATTTCGGTTCATTTTGCGCAATCAGACCTTCAGGTATTTGAAGGAATTAAACAAGTTATGCTCTATAATTCAATGGTTTGCTATAATGTAACTGTGCTTAGCTAAATAAAAATTCTTTCTTGTCATAAATTTTTTTTGCCATTGTTTTCTATGCATTGTTAGTAATATCTTTCCGGCTGCACATGCCAATTGTATTGCATCAAAGATCCTCAAAGTAGTTTGTTCAGGCCGAAAGGCATTGTCTGTTCGGTGAAAGTTTTGTGATTGCTACAACTTGTACTTAATAATATATGTTTCTATGTCTATGCTAATGACTTTTTGCATCATATTCTAAGTAAGATTGTATTGATGCTTACAATTCTATTTTTAATACATATAACTATATAAGATATTAAACGTAAGCATTTACATAACCGTCTGCTTGTTGCTAATGGTATAACCTGGATTTAGCAAACTAGTCAAAAGGTATTTATAGAACCAACCCTTAAAATGGGATTAAAAGATATATTGTAACTTGTTACTGCTCCTGCTTGCCAAGTTGCAGTTTTTTAAATGACAAAAGTTCCTCTGAAATCTTTATGCATATTGCTTTATCCCAGAAACTGGTGTATTTTATCTTGGAATTTCTTGGCGAGAGAGCTTTGAAGTTTGAACCATGATTTCTATAAGAATTGTTTGTCTTTGTTAATTCTGAATAGTAGTTGATTGTAGGAACTTCACGGACACTTCAAGTTGGAGGCGGATCATGTCGGATACATGTTGGACACGTGCCCGACACACGTATTGGACGCCATACTATTACTCTCAATTTATATTTTAGAATTTACTTTATTGGTGGTGTTGTGTCGTGTCGTGTCATTTCCATGACAACGTGTTTGTGTCCGTGCAACGTAGGCTATCTATGTTTTATAATGACGAATCATGTACATGCATCACAATTCACACTGAATTTGTCTCAGGGGACCTATATGTTGTTTTTATCAAGTTACCTTGGTAGTTCAGAATTTAGACGTTATGAAGAGAGATGCATATTTATCATGTCAAAATTGGTATTCAATACATTCCTTACTATTTCCAGTTGATCTATCATTTATGTAGTAATTTTCCATCATCCTAGATGCAGATTTACCTTGGTATTTGCAATACTCTTGAGATGCCATTGTTTAGACAATCTTGTATAGTCGAGCCTTGATCATCAAGTCATCGGCAACAATCCATGCTCCCCAACTCATTGCCACTGGGTGCTCTGTGTCCTCTTTTTGGCAGGTGCCAAAAGGAAAGTATGCTCACCGTTCATTTAAGTATAATCTTAGATCTGACCTCTTTCATGGTGGTGCAGGAACTCATTCAGTCCATAAATATGAATTTGCATGTGCCATTGCACGAGGCCTTGACATTCTGCATGCTTGGGCACTGTGCTGCATATTGCCTGGACGAGGATATGAAAACTATGAGAAACAAACAAAGTGATCCTGTACTGCAAAGCATACAGTCTCACGGGTTGGTTTTAAATGCTTCCACAAAATCCATCAGTTACGAGGTTATGAATGGAAAATGCAAGGGGACTACATCCGTGGATAATCGTGCAAGTTGGAATTGTGGTTGTAGGATACTAAATCAGTCTATTGAAACCCATAGGGAAGCTTTGATGAGATATGGTAGCTGGATTCAGCTATTATCTAAATCGCAAGGGATCATTTTGAAAAGATCCAGATGGTTCCCGGAATTCCATCACATGCATCAAAATGGTCATTTTATGTCCGACTGTGACAACCACGTATGTAAGTCAAAAAAACTCTACGCTGTGTCTTTATAATCTTTACATTTGTCTCATATAATTTATTCTTCTCATTTTATTGATTCAGCTTGTTATACATGAACCCTCGACCTATAGTAGACATTACTATTCCATTAGCTCTTGGGGTTATTACAAGCAGACAACTAAATCCTCCAATAAACCAAGTTGGTTAAATGAACTTCACATGAAATCGGCAGATCCTAATCTGGTATGCTTAAGTAACTATTCTTTCGGTGGATCTCTACACCTTCTACTGCTTCACATACGAGTTCTAGATGGCAGGAAGCAGTAATGTGGGGGCTTAACTGTTCAAGTGCTGCTATGGCTTCTTTTCAGAGAGCATCAAGTGCAAAAGATCCGGCAATGGACTTTTCTATCATATCCAGGTTATCATCGTTTGTTGAAACTGTTATACTTCAACCCTTGGTAACTTTCTCGGTATTGTATTTGCATGTCTTAGGCTGCTATACATATTGCGGTACGTGCTTGCAGTATTCGTGGCTTCTATCTCAGCCGTAATGTATGTTGTCGTCCAATTGATTCATAGACTATTGAGATTTGGATCACATATGACCTTTCCAACCACGCTACAGAAGGCATTTACACAGACATCAAATAATGCATCCGCAGTTGTCAGTTTCTGTGTTGGCCAGTCTTTCTTCTAGGCATTAATTTCAGGTAAATGCAGAGATGCCATGTTATGTTAAAATGTTCTTGCGTTAAAAATATCTGCAATTTTCTTTTACTTGAGATACATTTTTTGCTTACAGAGAGCAATCGAATGTTGAATATGCACATATGGATGCACTAAGGAAGCACTCCACATGGTCTAGCATTGCCATTGATAATTTGATATAATTCTGGGAATTGTTTTTGGGATGTTGGTTTTGATTAACATTGAATCGGTTTACTTTAGGACTCTGTTTCTTTGCTAGCAACATAATCAACAATCTGTTGCGCTCTGGTTGTGTAAGGTTGATGGGTGTTCCAGCAGGCTTTAAGCTAAAGACGGAGGTAGCAGAGCTTCTTGGCATGATTTCACTTAATGCAATTCAAATCTTCTCTACTCTGTGGTATTTTTTGGGTTCTCTTGACTGGCATTTCATCAAGGGACTTGCATTATCTGGAATCTTTTTAGGCCTGACAATTCCTGCTGCTTTGTGTATCGACATGCTAAAAGCTGCAACCTTTCATATACAAACACTCCATTGGCTGATGTCATTTCTGTATTCACGGCAGATCCAGGCATTGGCTTTTTTGTGGCGTCTTTTTAGGTAACTCATTTTTCCTGTTTTTCCATTAATTTACCGGATGAAATTGTTACTTGGTTCAGGCTTGTGGACATCTCATATTCATATTTTGTGAATGTTTACTAACATTTGAATTGAACATTGGCTGGCGACCAAGTGTTGGTCTTTAGTGTTTTTTCCAAGTTTTTAGGTCTCGGTTTCGGTCTGCGTATCATTGTTCCCAAAAATTAGAGTTCGGTATCGGTATTGCCCGTTTCGGTGGTTTCGGAAGTAAGTTTCGGTTTCGTTTGTATCGCTAGTTTTGGCAGTTTTGTTTCGGGTATCGGTATCTGTATCGGTTTCAGAGATACTTTAAATATGTATACACACATTGATGGTTTCGAAGGTTCTTAAATCTAAACCTATCAAATACTATTAAATACTTAACAAACTAAAATATTAATCATATACTATCAAATACTAAATACTAAATAGATAAACTAAATTTGAGTTCGTAATCATATCAAATACTAAATACCTAAAGTTTGGTACTTAAATACTAAATATTAGATAAATGAATAGATCCTAAAGTTTGCCTTGCGCACCAACCGTTTTAGCTTGCGCCACATACAACGTATTTACAAGTTTGCAAAAAAAAATCGATGGGCGTTGCTTTGCGCACCCACCATTTTGCTTTGCGCACATATACCACTTATTTACAGGGTTGCCACAAAATATCCGCTTGATATGCGCATCGACTGTTTTACTTTACGCACATACCACTTATTTACAAGTTTGCCTTTTTAAAGAACGCAACATCTCTTGACGGGCGACTCGGGCCTCTTTCTCTTTCTCTCTCTGCTCACTCTCACTCTCACACTAGATGGTCGAGACGGGTTTGGCGAGGCAGGAGGCATGTTCGGCGAGGCGGCGACGCGATGAGGTGAGTTCAATTTTTTCATCATCTTCCTTTTGTCATTTTTCTTCTTTTTTCAGCAATTTTTTTCTTGGTTCTGCCTCTTCTTCGACTAATTCTTCATCATTTTCAAGCCGAAACCCGAAGGGTTTCTCCTCTCTTTTAACCGAGCTTTCTATGCAACCTATTGATTCACGAATTTTTTTGGGTTTTTAAAGAAATTTTATTTAATTACACATTTTTCTTCCTCCGTCTTCGTCTGGTACTGAACGGTATCAGTCAGTTTCGGCCGGTATCGGCTGAAACTGACCAATAACGTTCAGTATAAGCCGATACTGAAACTAACCATTGGTTTCGATATCGTCAACTGCCGATACCGATACGTTACGGCCGATACCTCAAACCCTGGTTTTTTCTTTAAATAGAATTTTGTATTATTTTTTGCGGTATGATGTTAATGTCTTTGACTTTTTTTAAAATAATGTTGTGGTTATAATGCTAAAAGCCCATAAGCAATTTCTTAACATCATACTTAACTGCTTTCATATGTCTAGCTAGACCAGCAGCATTAGATTTCAACTACCAGAGGGAGGGCTGCCTCATAACTCCAAAACCTTCTAAAAGCCCAACATGTTAAGGTTTGCTAATTACCAGAGATGAGAAAAGGCTCATTGGTAAAAACCCTAATTTTTACCACGGCAGATTGCTTGTTTGATGCCAATCAATCGCAAAGTGCTTGACTTTTTTATAGTTCGAGATGGTTTGAACTCAAACTTTACTAATCACTCTGGTTGAATATAATCCACTCCTGACTTGTAATTCGAGCCTTACTTCGTGTACCCTCCAAAAATGACGCAGCGAAAAATGGCATATCTTGAAGTGCATGCGATATATACCGATGGCATGTCACTGACAATAAGAAAGGGAGAAATATATCATTGTCATTTCATGTACTTTTGATGGTAAATTAAATGTATCCTCACATCTCAGTTAATGTTTGCCTTGAGGTCCTAAATGTCAAACAAGTAAAATGTTATTTTCTAACTTTTGAGCATGACGTAGATTTGTACATTATATTAAGCCCCATCCATCCAATTTTACATCCTATTCTCCAATGAACGAGAAAGGGTAGATTATGTTACACTGGTCCTTTTGGTCTTATACCTCCTTCCAACAAGAAGCATGGAAAACACTCAGTCATCGATGACTCTCTATTAAAGGATAGAAAGAAGGGGCAGACCTGACAGAGAAAAAAAAACTATTGTTTCTAGCTACTTGAAAGAAGAAAGAGACTTTTTTCACCAAGTTTATGAAAGCCATACTGGCATATGATGAAACACTTGGAATAGATCATTATTATGGCCATCTCGGGCTTGCACTTGAAAAATGTTGGTTTGGGTTAGTGGGTCAAAGATATTCTCCCTTTATGAATTTTTTGCAGTCTTCAATCAAATTTGGTTTCCATATTTACCTGACTAAAGTTTTCTATAAAATCTTAATTTTGCGTCTTCTGATTATGGATAGATTAAGTCCTTTTCAATAGAGTTTAGTTATGCTTTAAAACTTTTTTGTTTCAAGATTTATGTAAACTATAAACATGAATAACTTATGAGGGGGTTTTTGAGTTCTCCAAAGTTAGGATTGCCACACAGAATATATTACCGTTCAGTGTAACATGGTAAGCCAGTGTCAGCGCATGAGGAAATGTTGTATTTTTCAACAAATCATCTCATTGATTTTCATGATTACATGCATAATTTGATGATGGAAGACTAATTAATGGGACCAAAAGCTTGTAGTATACAATATGAATTTGAGTGAATCCATATACATGTCTGCTTAACGGTGGAATATTCAGATACAGATGCACTTTTTCCCTGTCTTTATTCCTTTTTTATGGGTAAAGTCCGGTGCTCAGTATCCCATCTTTGTTATACATGGATGTGGCCATGTATCCAATGTTGGAAAAACTTTTGAACTATATTTGGTCAACCTTGTTACACCAAAAGTAAGATTCGTTATGATGTAATACATCCATTTTGTTAGTCACTACACTACAATATGAAACAATACAATATAATGTTCTCAATCTTTTTCTTAAAGAATTGCAAGCTAGATCTGAAATATGGGTACAATCAGATCAAGATCAGGATGCGGGCTGCAAACATCTCGAAGACCGCATTCAGGACACACGCGGAACATTACGAGTTCCTAGTTATGTCCTTCGGCTTGATGAACGCCCCGGTGATATTTGAGGCCCCTATGAACAATGTCTTTCGGCCTTACTTGCAGAGGTTTGTATTTGTCTTTTTTGATAACATATTGATTTACAATCACACAATGGATGAGCATGCAGGGCATTTGCAGGCCATGTTATAGGAGTTGTAGGAGCACTAGCTATTTGCAAACGGGAAGAAGTGTGGACAACCTTAGGTGGAATATTTGGGCCATGTTGTTTAGGCAGAGGGGGCAGCGACGGACATGACGAAGATCTCTGCTATGCTGGATTGGCCCGCCCTACCACGTTGCGAGCCTTGCAAGGTTTCATAGAACCGACGAGATAATATCGAAAGTTTGTACATGGATATAGCACTATAGCTTGGCATTTGACAGAGCAGCTAAATGACAACTTCCGGTGGGGGATGATGATGCCAGGGGCCGGGGCATTTGACAGAGCAGCTAAAGGACAGCTTTCGGTTGGGGATGACACCACAGCAGGTGATGTCTACGGTGCTAGTGCTCGCATTATCTGACTTCAGCCAACCTTTTGTAGTGGAGATTAACGCCTCATGTTATGGTCTTGGGGCAGTGCTGATGCATGATCAGTGTCCAGTGCCTATTTCAGTCAAGTCCTGACAGCACGAGCGAGGCTGAAATCGGTCTATGAGCGAAAATTAATGGCGATAGTACTTTCTATACAGAAATGACGGCCATATCTACTTGGCAGGAGATTTATTGTGCAGACGGACCAGCGGAGTTTAAAGTATCTGTTGGAGCAGTGCATGGTCACCGAGGAGCACCCGAGATGGCTTTCCAAGCTCGTCGATTATACATTCGAGATCCAATATAGGCCGGGCTTAGAGAATAAGGTAACGGATGCACTGTCCCGCAAAGAGGATATGATGGAGGTGGCAGCTATCTCAGTGCTAGTCTTACTTGATTGGGAGCCCCTGGGAGGGAGATCGAGGCCGATGAGTGGTTGATTCGGATACGCGAGGTACTGCAGCAGGGGTCGATGGAGCATTCTAGATACACACCGACTAGGCAGAGGTTGCTGTACCAAAGGCGACATGTATTATCGTGGACTTCATCACATATCCTCATAATCTTTCAGGAGTTCCATGGCAGCGCAGTAGGAGGACATTCAAGGGTGCATCCGACATATAGGAGGATGGAAAGTGAGCTCTATTGACCATGGATGAAGAGGGACATCGCCAGGTTGGTGGTTGAGTGTGACATCTGCTAGCATCACAAGTACTTAGTTATGGCTTCCGCGGGATTGCTTCAGTCGCCAGCTTTACCAGAGAGGGATATGAGAAGATAAGTATGGACTTTATTGCTGGGTTGTCACATGCTAATGGTTTCTCTGTCATATTGTTGTGGTTAACCGCCTCAGCAAATATGCACATTTCATAGCTCTATGGCATCATTATACAGTAGTGACGGTGGCGGCCACATTTATGAAGGAGGTAGTCTGCCTACATAGGTTTTAGCGTCAATTGTCTCTGACATAATGTGTTCATAAGCAGTTTTTGGATGGAGTTGTTCAAGGTACATGGAACGACACTGAAGAGTAGCACGTCGTACCATCCGCAGATTGACGGCTAGACGGATGTGGTGAATAGGAGCATGTAGATATACTTGAATTGTTTTACCTCAGATTAGTCCAAGCAGTGGGCCAAGTGGTTAGGCAGAATATTGGTATAATACTTCCTACCATTCTGCGGCACAATGCACACCCTTTTGAATTCTCTATGGGCGAGAACCCCACACTTGATCCACTACATTCGCAGCTCGACCCCAATGTTCCAAGTGGAGCAGTACTTGGAGGAGCGTAATAAGGTGTTAGAGGAGCTAAAGAGGCACTTGACGTGGGCATAACAAATCATGAAGGCCAAGGCGGATGTGCATCGTAGGGATGTGGAGTTTGAGGTGGGGGATAAAGTATAACGAAGATGTGGCCACACTGATAGAAGACTTTGGCGCAACGTGGCAATGAGAAGTTGGCGGCACGCTAATATTGCATATTTTGAGATAGAGGCTAAGATTAGGAAGGTGACTTACTGACTGAGTCTTTCAATGACCTTAACCATCCATCCAGTTTTCCACGTGTCACAACTGTGGCGGGTCACTGGGGACCACACCCTCTCACCTACTCTTCCACTCACACTTGACAAACAACATGGAGGTGTTGCTTGAGCCACTAGAGGTTAAGTGGGTTTGTCAGGGGACTGCAAAGACTAAGAAGGTTCTTGTCAGATGGCGTGGACTACCAAACTATGATGCAACGTGAGTCTCACGAGGTGATCCGACAACAGTTTCCAGACTTCCATCTTAAGACAAGGTGGCTCTCTTGGGAAAGTAATGATGCGATCATCACCTACAGGAGGAGGCACGGACGCATGGCTGAACCAGATGGAAATTAGTAAATTCTGAACTTTGGGAGGCTTTTTCGTACATCTACCATTTTATGTAATTCTCTCTTTTATTAGGCTAGGGCCGGCCACGGGGGTTTTTCATGCTTGATTATTGAGAAGGATTTTGTACTAGTTGTCCACGAACCCTAGTTTGGGAGATTTAGGTTTTTATCTCGAAGGAAAAGCTAGCCCTAGGAGAGTAGCATCCTCTCCTAAAGAGGCCCCTATCATTTAATTTCAGATTCTTCTCTAATAAAAATTCTTTTTTTCCGCTTTATAAAAATCATGTTATTCCAAAACCCTAGTGGATCACATCAGAATGTCGAGTTCAAATATATGATGGACAGAGCGTATCTTGCAACCAAATTGAGTTTTGTGTCTGTTCTTTGGCTAAACTCAAAATAACATATATCATGCTACCTGTAACTTCATTTAACAGCTACGGTTGTCAAATAGTTTGCCCTCATTAAAACACCTTCATTTAACATTGAATTTTTAACCATCCTAATCATTCTCTCTTTTATTTTAGAGCGTTTCCACTTATGTTAAGGTTGAATTTCTGTAATTTTCCTTTTTTATATGAATGTATCACAAACTATTGCAATTATTTAATCCTTGGCGTCACTTTATCTAATTTTCTCATCATTTTTCTTATTCTACGACTTTATCTTTTTAATTGCGTTTTTGCAACTTCCCAAACATCACATTTTAGCTTGAAACCGAACGAATTCATATTTGTCCTTTCTTCTCCTCTTCCTTCTTATTAAATTGTATCCAAGTTTGTGAAGATCAGTGTTGCCTGAAAACACTAAACTTTTCATGATCTGCAATTCGGATCGCACATTCCGAAGTATGGTACATTAATGATTTGGAATGGTAAAATTAATTTTTTGGATTTTTAATATCTTTTTATGACAAAAAAAGATTATTGTTATTAGCATGAGTTGCGTTTTTTTCTAAATTTTATGGTGCATAATGTTACTCACAAATATATGCCGGCAAATATGTGTATAGAAATCCAAAACTATTTTAGCAATCTTGTAAAAATTGCCTTCTCCTTACTAATAAATGTACTCACGTGCTGATAAGCATCCAAGGAAGCCTACCCATCCTAACATACCATGTTTTGGACTATTTGCATTTACGTGCTGGTTTTTGTTTCATGTGTGGAAGCGATCTACATTCCCGGTAAACTTGGTTAAGATTGATTTTGTGGAGTACTCCATCTTGTAGGGATGTGTTACAATCTTCCTAGTTCATCTGAAGTCTTTTTGTAGAAGTTTAGTTCTCTACCTCATTTTGTTAATTGTCTGGTTACTTTGCCACCTTGTTAGTTTTCTAAGCTTATGTTTGGTATTCTTTCCAACCAGATTCTGAACACAAACTGCCTAAACATTAACATGCATTTTAACGTAACGTTCAGAGTATCAAGTATGTGATCCTTACATTTTCTCCTCAGCTAAAAAATATATTCATCTTTGTAAAGATGGAGTTTGTTATTCCTTTGGTATGAACATCACAAATGTCCAACTTTCAAAGTTTTAATAGTCAAGTTCATTTCGTTTGATATCGTCATTATCTTTTGGTCTGCCAGTTCATTTGTTTCCTATGAATTTTTGCAAATTGATTTGATCAGAACCTGAAACAGCCAAACTGCCTAAAACATTGCATTTTACTTTTGCCTGGCAAGAAGGCCATGACCGTATCTTCTCCTTAGTTTTTGAAACTTGTCGCTCTTCCGTTCCTTCCCTTATTGTGTTTGGTTTTTAGTGTCTGATTCCTTATCTGCTTATCTTATATTTGTTGAAGATGATGATCAGCATCCTATTACAACAGTCCTCGTCCTAGTTGCATATGTAATTTAGAATCTTACTAGGTATGTGTTGGTATATCAAAAAAACTTGGTTCTCATTGGTACTATACTCTTTCATTGCATTGTTGTGCTTAGTGACCATGGGTGCATGTATGCTTCCTAAGTATGATCTAGGATGAGAAACATGTCCAAAGGTATGAGAATAGCCTGCAAGGTATTGATTAGCAAAAGTAGGTTTTGCTTTAAAGAATCAGAAAGATATTTACAGATTAACAATCTTGAGTCTTGATAACTTGGTGAAGGAGCTAATCCAATTCTATTATTTGTAGTTGTTAGCTTTTAATTGATAAATTAAAGTTTAAACATCCTTGACGGTGGTCTATTGTGCATGAGATGTATTGTTAGCACATCCAGGCTCAATTTATGACTCATGTTCAATGGTAAAATTTTCATCCATGAAACATTTAAATTAATTCGTATGATTGCATTCATTATGAGTTCATTGAGATCCTATTGTATGTAGTTTGAGCTACGTGAAATTTTTTTGTGATTTAATGGTCTCCTATGGTTAAGCAAATTGACTCTCTCATTTGGTGGCAGGGGAAGAAAATGGAATCCTCTTTGGCCAAGGATGGATAGCTATGACTATACTGCGGAGCAAACACGTTGTTGGTTCTCTTCTCTTTACACCGCTCTTACTTTTACTGCCAACAACTTCTGTATTCTGCATATTTTTCACCATAATGAATATGACAGTCTGTTTCATCTCCATTATGATTCAGATCGCTATCTCTATCCTTCATGCTATGCCGTGTGGAGAAATGTGGCTTGAGATTATATCAGGCTATCATGGGTTGGACCAAAGGAAAACCAGTGATGCAATGAGCACTATGTCGCCGGTTGTTTCTATTATCCATAGCAACCATGCTACAATAGGTAAACCTTTGTGTTTTGTGTTTAAAATTACGATATATGATCTGCTTTAGGTGTTGATGATACTTCTCAGTCTACGTAATTTACTTTGTGCTTTGGTGGTAATGATGTGCTTGGTTACATAGAAACAGATTGGAATTTAAAGCAATTAAGAGATGAAGCTTTCTATATTAGTATGATCTTTTTAATCATGCTACAAAACTTTCTTCCAATTTTTTTAGAGAATTATTTCACAATTACACTTGAAGGACACTTGTGCCACACTCGGTCAGAGTATTCTACGAGCACTCTCATATCCCACGTTGACAACCTCTCATCTCATCTCCGACCCCAGGATTTCGTGGAGCGTTTGTGGAACGTTTGGCTTATGCAATGAATTTTGTGGAGCGTTTGGCTCCGCCATGGCGTCGGCCTCATCACATCCGTCGTCTCGTCCGGCAAAGCCTGCCCTAGTGTACTGCTGCACCACAAGCACAGACAACATCTCGTCGATGTCTGACGATGCGAGCAAGTCTCCGATCGGACCCAGCTCCGGGTATTCTGCCCACTCGATCAGCCCTTCCGTAAGCTGTGACCTCCTGTGTGACCTCCCCACCACATACAAATCGTGAGTGCAATTCATGGACTTGATTGTTGCCACCATCTCCTCACTGCTGTTCGCCACCCTCTCCACGTATTCAACTGGTTTGTTGCCCATGTTTCTCAGGTGGAACTCGCTTATGCACTCTTCATCGAGTACCTGATCTGGGTCAGCATCCAAATTACGCATATTGATCGCCCTCGACTGCCGTCGTAATTGGCTGGTCTCAAACTCATTGGGAGGCTGTGGCTGGCTTGATCGCTTAGCGATGTTTGCACCGGCGACAAATCTCACCAGGGTAAGGGTGACACTAGTATGTTGGGCCATTCGTGATGCGATGGAAAGGGCTTCACGATCGTCAGGCCCCCCGATGAAAAGGACGACAACACGCTGTGCATCGTAATGACCTATATTTCTTGTGCCGGCCTTCCCGCCGCCGTTGAGGCCACGGTCGAAGAGGATGGCCACGGAACATGGTGCACGATGGAGCACATTCTGGTTGACGGCGCGGATGGAGAGGTTGTCGGACTCGATGATGCCCTTGACCGTTTGTGACACGTCGAAAGGGAGGACGATGATGGCCGCACGGTTCTCCGCGGCAACGGTGCATATGTGGTCATGCATTGAGGAGTATGGGGCAACGACGGTGAGAGCCTGGACAGAGACCCCGCTCGCGCTTGCACGCTGCTGATAGTTCTCGAATGCAGAGACGATACGCTCGGTCTGCGCCTGGTTGCGGCAAAAGCTCTCCCCTATGTTGGTGCTGCTTTCGCCGACGACGGAGGATGTGGAGCTCGTGTCGTGAACGATGAGCATGGCGGACTCGCGGCCCGTGAGCTCGACAAGGTGGAGGGCAGAGATGGATACGGGGGATTGCTTGGTTGGGGTGGACATGTCGAGGAGATTGATGATGGAGGATGCGTTGCTGGTGGAGTGAACGCAGGCGAGCATCCGCAGCTCGGCGTTGGGCTTTCCGTGCATGACGGTGCGGCGTTTGTATTTGGCGAGCTGTCTCGTTGGCTTGCTCGCTGCCTTCACCAACGGCGTCATCAACGCTGTCATCAGGACGGACATCACCTCCATGATCGCAAATGTCTCTGGTTCGATGAGCTGCGTACAAAGCAATCAAGTTAGTTATTAGGCTTGGTCAAGAGTCAAATTTTTTGAAGGAAACATCGATCTGTAGCGGCCGGACCCACGTACATCTGTGTCCCTGGCGATGTTGAGGAGGATGACTTCTGCAAGGCCCTGAGAGTTCATGAGGAAACCGATGGATAGGCCATCGGCCACGGGCATGCCCAGGTACACGGAGAGGAGGGTCGTGGTGACGACCTTTGCGACGCTGGAGAGGATGAAGGTGAAGGTGAGAACTGCGATGACATCCGAGTGCTTGATCGTCCATATGTCGGTCTTGAAGCCGCTCTTTCCAAAGTAGACGGGCATCAGGAAGCACATCACGAAGTGCTCCAGCCGCTCGACCAACGCCGTGCCATGGGATCCGTGGGGAAAGACCAGGCCATAGACGAATGCCCCAAAGGTGCAGTGTATGCCAATGGAGTCCGCGACGAACCCAGCAACCATCACCCCCATGATGACAACGCCGAGGTCCACGTCGCTCATAGCCGCCCCCTCGGGCGTTTTGCCCACCAGCCACTTGAGCACCGGCTGCACCAAGAAGACGCAGACGAGCACGAACCCCACGCTGAACAGCAGGACGTAGTGTGATTGCATGCCGTTGCCCGTAAGCGTCATGACAACGGCAAGCAGGACCCAAGAGAGCAAGTCGTTGACGACCGACGACAACAAGGAGACGCGCCCGATCTCTGTGCTCAGGAGCTTGAGCTCGGTGAGAACCCGAGCAAGCAGAGGAAAGGAGGTGACGGAGAGGGCGATGGCGAGGTAGATGTAGAAGGAGCCGTTCTTTCCATCTTCGATGAGATAGCCGCGGAGGGCGTATGCGACCGCCAAGGTGATGGCGAAAGGGACCGCGATGCTGAGAGTGCCAATCGCCGCCACCTTCCTCTTCACGCGCCTCAGTACGTTGATGTCCATCTCCACACCGACCATGAACACGAAGTAGAGCAAGCCGACATTCGCCATGGATGACAGCGTGCCGACGCTTCTTGGCGGGAAGAGCCTTGTTAGAAAGCCCGGGGAGAATTTTCCGGCCACGGACGGCCCCAACAACATGCCTGCCTGCAATTGCATTGGGTCATCAAATCGTTACCAACTTGAGAGAGGTGACTGATGTTTTTAAAAAAAATCAAAAGGAGAAGTCGGTGCATGAGCGACATACTAGGATTTCGGCAACGACCATGGGCTGGCCGAGGGGCTTGACGAGGGCGTGCAATGCACGGGTGGTGAGGGTGATGATCAAGAGTTGAACGAGGAAGAGGGGGAGGGAGTAATTGAGGGGATCGTCGCCGAGCCATATTCCGTTGGTGATGATCATGTAAGGGGAGAAGCAATCAATTCGCATGCTTTCATTTGTGCCCGACGATGTCACGTTATTCTTCATCATCGCCGACGCACTGTCCATTTGCACCGAACAACACCGGCGGAAATAAGAAGGCTTTCGATTTTGCTCTGCAGGCCAACACGGAGAAGGAATTGCGATTGAGTTTTAGGGGGGGAGGGGAGTGAGCCTTTTATGGTGGATAGAAGTAACCATTGACAGCAAGTCTATGCTATTATTGAAAAGCCGCAGCTACGACTCTTTATGCTTCTAGCCTGTGATTGGCTGTCTTCTTCAAGATGTGTCTAACATTGGCCAGGGTCCAACCAATTAGGCAATTACAGCAATATTTGTCCACCGATGCTCAAATTAGTTGTTGGGTTCGGTCAAATCTTCTTCGATGTTCAAATTAAGCTGCACTTATCAAAGGCAGTTAAATTCCATTGATATGGTTTGATATTTTTTGAACACCTTCCATTTTGAGAAATTAGGGTATAATATTAACTTCACCTTCGTTACGGGGTGATACAGTAAATTTACCTTCACGCTAGACAGCCCGTGAACCTTATGCGGGTTCTCTTTTGTGTATTTGAGCCGGACCAGTTCGTTTTATTGGTAGTTGGGCTCCTACTTCTTGCCCGTGTAACCGTGTTGACCTAATCGGTCGCCTTTGGGCCGATCGGCCTAAGCCCAGAGCCCCAGCTAGAGCTACGCGGTGGTTTCTAACCGGTGCTTGACTGTATTCTTCAATCTGTTTGTTCTTGCCGTGCGAACGAAAATCAATACTTTTTTTGACCCGAGAAAATGCAAGCAACTATTATGAATCAACTACTGGTGGAGTAGCCCCCAGCTCTTTATTTATAGGGAATTGGGGGAATACAAATATGTGCTTACAATGATATGGGCCTATCTCTAGGATAGCCCAGAATCTCACCCAACTACGGTTAAATAACCGTTCACAATACTCCCCTTTATCCAGCCATAGGTGTGGACTCTGCTCGTGAATGCTTCAGGATTCTGAGCGTAGAAGAGTCTCACATGGGGTGGATACTTCAGTATCCTGAGTTGGTGAGATTTGTCTCATTAAAACCTTTAGCTATGGAAAACCCAGTGGGAAAAACCATAGTTAAGGAAAAAGAGTACAAATGCTCTTTAACTCCCCCTGATTTGTACAAGTGACTCTGCTCATGAATACTTCTGGATTCTGAGCGTCACATAGGGGTGAATACTTCAGGATCCAGAGTTAATGTGATTTGCCTCGTTAAAACCTTTGGCTATGGAAACCCAGTGGGAAAAACCATAGCTAAGGGAAAAGAGTACAAATTCTGTCAACTCCCCCTGATCTGTAAAAGTTCTTAGGCTTTCAGATCTCGTAGGCTTATCTCATCACTCCTATTTACAATATTCCGAAAATGTACACAGATTACAAATTTTATCACCATCAAGCAGCTGCTGAATCCAGAAACTCTGGAGAGGTGTGCTAAGTTTCGGCGTCTCTGATGTGGTCTTCAGACTATATGGTCAGCTCCACAGAACCAGCCTCTATCACAGTCGTCACCGGGATGTGATGTACCACCAGGCGCCCTCAAATACACCATTGGTGTGATTCTGGAATGGTGAGGATCTCGGAATTGATAGGATGATGTTGCCTTCATAAGTTGCTTTGCATATTTGCAGTAGATGGCCATCCCACTGTGGGTACCCGTTCTGTGATTTATCAGTATAGGGACCAGACCTATAACCTGCATTTGCATAAACATTGGAGGATACTACTATAATTTGTAAGTCCAAATCTTTTGACCCTTGGAGGAAGCGCAGAAGGCTTGACTCCGGTCTAATGGCCCTTGTTAGGTGCCAACTATCTCTGGCTAATGAGTTTACTGCAATTGCTATACCTGGACACATGCAGTTAGCCAGGGGTGCATGATTGCACTTAGATAAGGGACTTTAGGACCAGTTATATCCTCCCCCTCTTCCAGCGATCGGAAGGGTTCTTTTTGTACATCCAGTAAGTGTACCACCGTAGGTGTACTTTGGATGACAATGGTCCTTTTAATTTCTCCAACGCACTTCTGGCCGTTTGTAACAGGATTCTATGAGCCATGACTTTATATTTGCCTAGGTCTTTTTATTTCATGTTTAAGAGTCAGGCTTGTTCATGTAGTTCGGTTTTCTCTTCAGGAGATCCGGTGAGATTTTAGTTGTCTCCAACTATGATCTCTAATCCTGTTTTTTGCACAGATGCAAAGACAACCTTCAGTAGGAATCATTGACTTGTCAAATGATTCTCTTGGTTGTACATTTATTTATTATACTTATGGTTTTTCTTCATTTGAATAGACGTCCCGAAGTCTATTCAGGCATTTTTAAGGAAATGTGGAAATTATGTTTACCAGATATCCGCGAAGGTATACTGTCACAACATCCAATAATAGCATATCCATAATTTTTCTTTGCCAAATCGTAAGGTATTCGCTTTTGATAACATAGGGAGACTGATGCATCATTTATGAGACATCTCATTTGATTTTGTTCGATCCCTAGTTTCAGCGAAATTTCCTTGGGCTATAGGTTGTACCTTATAGCATACGATTTTGTATTTATTTTTCTTATGCGTGCAATACTTTCTTTTATCCACAAGTTTGACACCTTTTTTGGTGTCAGGACTTTAGGTCCGAACATTTCACGTTTCATAAGTGAGTCCAGCTCATCTTTTATTGCCACGTTCCACATTTTGGCCAATCTCTACATTTGCCTTCTAGCAACGGAGTGTGGAACGATAATTTACAAACATCATCGCTTTTGCGATGTATATGGCAATATGGTATGTGAATATATTTGTCGACAATTTATGTTTTATCTGTCCAACACCTCCCCAGTACGTACAACATTTACTTAATTTCACTTTTTCCCGGCAATTCCTTTGCAGTGGATTCCGGGAAGGGTGATGGTGTGGACAGGAGCTCATTGTCCTGTGGTAGTATTGTCTTAAGGTCTCTAGGAGTTTCTGTCCTTGGAGCCTGGTGGTCTGCCTCTTTTCTGTTAAGGATCAGCCACTTCTGCTGCTGGTGGATTGCATCCATTCTCGGGATGTCAATCCTAGCTGGAGTTTTTGCAGCAGGGATGTGTGATCTGACAATCTTCCGGTTGTCAATAAATGATTCCAGTAATTGGTGAACAGTGTTCTGTATGTGGAGGATCTTCGGGATCTCTTCTACACATTGTATTGTTACCGGATCATAGTGGGTCAAACTTTTTGTTTCCCACGTTATAATTTGCTTCGTGCCAGATTTTCCAGTATCTGGGCCTATTTTTGGGAAACTCGTCTCATCGAGATCACAGTCTTCAAGATGTGCCTTAAATACGTCCCTCGTTTGGGGTTCTAGGTGTCTTTTCATTGAGGGTGAGTCAACCCCTTCATAGATACCTAGGCGACGTTGAGGACCCATATTTGTCCTCTGTGTTGGTGCGATGGGGATTTAAACTGCGGACCGAAGATTCTCCGAAGAGAAATGTTCGGTGGCATTCCATATGCAAGTTGCATTGGAGACTCTGACCTCCAAAGGGTCTTATTTTTATTTACGATGCAGCATGCAGAATTTGCATGTCCCCATGCATCCATATGCAATAGGGATTTAATGGACGTTCAATCCATTGGAGTCTACTTTCAGTAACTCTGCCGACCCATTTTGGGTATGAACATGTGGCACTTGTATGTTCATTTTCTATTCCCGTTGATTGGCAGTACTCTTGAAATGACTGGGAGGTATATTTCCCAACATTAACCAGGCTTATTTTCTGTATTTTATTGTCTGGGAAATGTGCCCGCAACATTTTTATTTTTATTTTGTGCCAATAGCTTTGGAAAAGCTAAGTTGCGGGTCTGTAGTAGGCACACGTACGAATATACTGAGGATGCATTTATTAGTACAATAAAGTACCGAAATAGCCCACTATGGGTGGTGGATTTTATCCACATCTATCTCCTTGTATTCTTTTTGAGGAAGCATGGAGATTCTTTTTCAACTTTTTGTGGAGATGGCCTAGCAATTAATTTTTCCCTTATAGCAAGGGATGCGAGGGAATTCTCCCTTCTGAAGAATCTTCTGGTTCTTCAAGTCATACCCATGGGATGAGATGCAGTGCATCATCACAAATCCAGGGTGGCTAAGTCCATCATGCCAGAGTAAAAACTAGGCTGATGTCGGGCACTTCAGGTGCTCCGTTTAATTCCGCTTCCTTTCTCCGAATCTTCGTATGGTAGAGGCCTCTAAGGCTCTCAAAACGTTCAAGTATGGATTTTACTCCTTTATCTTGAGACGTTGCATACTGTAATTTTTTTTTCATTTACATTTGTTGTTTCCAAATGGAATCCGTTGAAACGGATGTCCTTGAAACTTAGAAAGTTTCTTTTGGAATTCGGAGGGGTTAGTGCATCCTCTATTTTTGTGACGTTTGGGGGCAACAGTGTTGCATTCCCTGGATCTTCAATATGGCCCTGATATTGGGCTTTGTATTGAAAAAATCATACGTGTTTATTGTCTACTAATCATTTATGAGAGCAGTTTCAAAAGATGAAACGTATAGGCACATGTATATTCAGATAGACATATTCATTTAATGTCTAAAAATTTTCATTCAAAACAGATTGCGTAATATAAAAGCTCGCATAACATGAAATGTTCTAAACAATTTGCTAAGATAAAAGTAAATGCTAATCAACCATGTCATCATTTTCGAAGTTGTCGGCGGAAAACTTCACTGGAGCATCAGAGGTTATCAGGTTTGTTTCAGCTTTATTATTCTTGTTCTTTTTATACAAATCCTGGAGATGCTGCGGAGTTCGGCATACTCTGGACCAGTGGCCTTTTATGCCACAATTATGGCAGTGGTCTTCCCATTCCCTCTTGGGTGGGGGTGCATAATTTTTGTCATTTCTGTGCCACGTGAACTTCCGCTTACTTTTATTATTTCACTGCTGTTGTACATGGCCCTTGGCATTTTTCTGTTGACACCTCTTCTGTGGTCTTTCTTGTCTTTTATTATCTCTCTTCTTTTTGAAGGAAGAGGAATAGTGAGCTTCTGGTAGGGGGGCAGTGCCGGGAGGGCGCAAATTATGAGTGGCGAGAAGAAGCTCTCTGTTTTACTCGGCCATGAGTAAACATGACAGCAGCTCAGAATACTTGGTGAACTTACGTTCACGGTATTGCTGCATGAGTGTCGCATCTTTTTCATGGAAGGACGTATACGTCTTTTTCAGCATGCGATTTTCTGAGACTTTCTCACCACACAACTTCAGGCGTGAGGTGATGCTAAAAAGTGCTGAGTTATACTCAGCAATGGACTTAAAGTCATGCAGTCTCAGGTTCTCCCACTCGTATCGTGCCCTTGGGAGTATAACAACTTTCTGATGTTTATACATGTCCTCAAGGGCAGTCCATAGCTCAAGTGGAACTGTGACCGTAAGGTATTCAGCCTTTAAGGTCTTGTCCACATGGCGGTGAATATAGATGGCTTGCGCCTTCTCTATATCGCTAACATTTTCTTTTTCAGTCACAACAGCGATGAGGGACTTTGCCCGCAGGTGAAACTTTACATCTAGCTGCCAGCTTAGATAGTTTCTACCTAATGCTTCCAGTACTTCGAAATCAATGCTTGTAATTTTAGCCATTTATCTAGCAGAACACAAACATGCATGAATTAATAATTAATCAGAGAAAACATTTTCATGCGGAGACAATATTTAACGAAAAGCCAAATGTGTGGATCGGCCAGTCCCACAAGAAAGAGTCCAAAAGTCCACAATCCAAATTATACAAATTTGCAGCTTTAAAAATGAAAATACAACTTTGGAAACCCGGTGGGTCCCATATGATATCTCCATCTTCAAGCGTGGCCTCCGTCTTCATGGAAGTTGGTCTTCTTTCTTTGACATTTACATAAATTCCTCACTGCAATTTCTCTCAAAAATAAAAGAAAAGTACGGGAAATAAACTGTGGGACTAAACGGCCGATCCAAAAACCACATTTAGCAATTCATGCAGAAATATTGTGCTCATCAACATTTTCATTCACAGACATCACAGGCAGTTTGTTCGAATGAGGATAAAATAATATTTAATCACTTAATAATTATTGGACCACTGGGCAACGTCATACACCGTTAGGTTAGGTAACTAACGGCAGAGCGGTCGCATGATCTTTCTAATTATTAAGTTTTAAATAAAATGCACAACCACGCATATAATATCCACATAATTTAGCCAGAGATGAAAAGCATGTAAAAGTAATTACGATGCATATGTTGTAAAGTAAATGGGGTTAATCAATTAAATTGATTAAGCGCCCAAATGAACATTTTCTTTGTTTGAGGAAAAGAGGTTCTCTCATCATCCCAAAAGCCCCCCCAAGAATCCCCAAAAAGTCCTCGCATGCCCGATATTTGTCCCGTAATTTACCGTGATTTTTCACGAATATTTTGCCCTTAAATCCCCCTTTTAAATTAATTTTTAGGCTAGCAAGTTGCCTTTTAAGGCTTGTTAATAGCCTTTGCCTCCCCCAATTTTTTTCCTTTCAGATAAAACAGCCTGCGGGTCTGAAGCCCGCAATCGGCCTATGGGCTTCAGGCCCATAGACTTTTTTTTATTTTATTTTATTTTAATAAGAAAAATCGGCCTGTGTGCCTGAAGCCCACAGCCGGCCTGTGGGCTTCAGGCCCACAGGCTTTTTTTTGAATCAAAAAAATAATTGGCATGTGGGCCTGAAGCCCACAGCCGGGCTGTGGGCTTCAGGCCCACAGGATCCCTGTTTTTTTTCACCCGTTTAGGGTTTGATTGGGGGGCGGCGCCGCCGCCGCCCCCTGCAGGGGGGCGCGGCCGCCGGGGCCGCCGCCCCCTGCAGGGGGTGCGGCGGGTGTAGTGCCATGTATAGCTACTGCACACGTACTAGAGGGGGTGTGAATAGTACTTAAAATAATTAAGAGAGTTATTCCTAACTATTGTGCAATGAACAAACGACAATGCGGAATTGAACAACAATCAACAGGAATTAAAACACACGCAAACAAAGTATGTTACTGGGTTCGGATCCACCCAAGTCTCCCCGACTTGTTCCCGGTGATCCTACGTCCCAACAACCCGGATCCCCTCCGGATACTTGAGTTAGAAACCCTAACTCAAGATTTCCACTATGAAATACTTGTGAAGAACCTTCACCAAGTCAAATCATACACAAAGTAATTTGTGACTCCCACAACCCGGGATCACAAACACAACTCTCACAACCGAGAGATAAACACTTACAAAATGAAAGTAAATGAAATAAACTCTTACCATACAAAATCCTATGCCTTGAGTAAATCTTACCAAATTAGGGCAATGATGGATTTTGAGGAGAGAATGTCACCAAACCGAATTTCCACCAATAAGATCAGCGATCTAAGGCTAGGATGGAGGATGGTGACTTTGGATCAAGCTATTGGCTTGGAAGGCTCACAATGGAGAGAATCTCTCTTGAGGAAATGGCTCAAAGAGTCGAGGGAGAGATTCTTGTGAGGAAGAGAAAGCTTTAGAATGGAGTAGAATAGCTTCTCTTAGATTTCTCCAAATCTCTAAAATGACAGCCTTGAAACTTATGAAAGAGCCCCTCCAACTATATATAGGATAGAGGAGAGAGGGAGAGAAAAACGTTTCAATAAAAGCTCCAACGGCTCTATTCTGAACCAGACTAGTCGGTCAAAGAAGGATCACTGACCGAATAGTTCATCAACTAGTCGGTCGGTGATACAACGTAGACCGCCTAACGGTTGAACATCCAAACGATCGAAGTACAGGCAAAGACAACTAGTCGGTCTAAGAAGACTTGCCGACCGACTAGTTTCACAACTAGTCGGTCGGTGAATGTTCTTTGACCGACTAACGTCGAAATAGAATAGGCTGACTTCAAGTAGACTTAGTCGGTTTAAGAACAAATGCTGACCGACTAGTTTCTCAACTAGTCGGTCGACAAACGTTCTTTGACCGACTAACTCGAAACAGAAGCTCAGGCAGTACAGAGGCAAGCACAACTAGTCGGTCTGAGAAGAACTCCTAACCAACTAGATCGTCATCTAGTCGGTCGGTGACTCTTCTTGAACCAACTAACATGCACTCGAAGCCGAGGGAAGAAGCGATAGGCTTCGGGAAAGTTTCTAATGGCTTCTATGATTATCCTAGCTCTAAGATATGAGCGAAATGCAATTTATAATGTAAGTCCTACTCAAGGCTTAACATTCTAATCTATGACGCTAGAAGACTATAAAATAAACCTTACGAGTCGTCTTCAAAGCTTCAATCTTCATTCTTCTAGACCTCAATATTGCTCATTGAGCTTCAACGAAGCTTCAGGCACATGAACATGCGTATTGAGAAATCGTGAGATGTCACTTTTGATGTACGTGATATTTTGGCGACGATCTCCATAACTGCGCTCACAAATAAGTTAGTATACATTATTTATGTTTGCTCATCATCCAAAACCAAATCCGGAGAATCAATACACAACATTCTCCCCCTTTTTGGTGATGACAAACCAACATAAATAATAATCAATAATAATGATTCAATTGAAATTTACTTACTCCCCCTGCATTGATGACACGTTAGTTCCGTATTCAATAATAATCATTCGCATCATGCAGACGAGGAAGATATGAAATATAAACCAAATATTGACATATGGGATCTAAATCCATTTTTCTATCTTCACTCCCCCTGAATCTAACACATCAAATTAGATTCATGGTAAATTCCTTTGAATTATTAATTAGCACATTGTCATTATTATATCTCTCCCCCTTTGGCATTAGCAAAAAGAGCGGGAGGAGATCAACGACAAAACCAATGGCTAAAAAATAACTCAAGGGAGTCGAAGAATACGACCATGGTCCAAAATGACACCAATGCAAAAAGAAATCAAATGTAAAATACCGAATAAAAGCAAAGCGTGCCAAAGAGACCAAAGTTGAAAACCGAAAACCGAAATCATAAAACCATCGGCGAAAATCGGAAAACGAAATCACCAAGCCATAGGCGAAAATCGAAAACCGAAATCATAACACCATAGGAGAAAATCGAAATACGAAATCATCAAGGCATAGGTGAAAATCGAAAATCGAAAACCCAAATCAATTTCACTTATTGAGTTTTGGAACATACTCTCCAAAATCGATAGAATGCATGGAAAACAATTCTATGTTTCCATAGAATGAATTCTATTTAATCCATAAAATCGTCGAACGACGAAATCAACATCAGAGACAAAAATAATCCGATGTGCATATCAAATGTATCATGCAAACATGTTATGCCAAAAATATATAGGACAAAGGCATACATTAATCTAGCATACAAAATGAAACAAAATGATACCAATTGTAATATAATCTACCAATGGATACCAATGTGAATCAAAAGTATGAAAATACTTACAACATTAAGCTCCCCGTACTTTGGTGCATCACTTAAGCACCATCAACTCCAATCGAATGAAAATCCTTGCAAATCACGGAGTTGGTAGGGTTGGTATCTCATGGTGGATTTAACCTAGAGAAAATCATTTTGGGTATCCAAAAATCTTTTTGGATCCTATGGGTTAGGCAATAAATTTAGTGAACTAAATTCAAATTAAATGTAACCCATTCTTACCATTATTGCTTTGGTACCCATAAAAATGAAATTAAACTTATGGTACCAAGCAATGAAGGGTCAAAGGAAACTAACCCTTCGGAAACCAAGTCCACGAGGACCGTGATTTCCCAACATAATCATCATTCAAAATAATATCATTTATAAACGATTGCACATACAAATTCTTATTATGCATGCTTGTGTTCTTCGGACCCCAAATGGTGTATGTCTTGGGAGTCCTAATCCTATTGGGAACATGCTCATGTTGTTGATTTCTATGTGATGCATGTCGTGGGTAAGCATATGGCATGCGATGCAATGGTGCATGATGATAATTATTCATATGAGAATGAGGATGAGCATATGAATGTGGAGGAACACGTGCATGAGTGTGTCTTACATGGTGTGCACGTGCTCGTGGATGCGGAGCATAGAAATCATCATACGTGCTAACATGTGGGGTAGGATGTGTGTTCCTACGTGGCATGATATACATGAAAGCATGACCCTTCTTTGGAGGTCCACCCAAATTGGGTTTCTTTTCAAATGGGGGTGTGTTCCTAGCGGAAGCACCATTGGTATAAGAACTACCCATGAAGTGTTTACTTCCACTAGTAGAAGCATCGGAAGATGGCCTAACAAAGGTGGCGGACGATTTGGATGAATCTCCCATCTTATACCCCAAACCAATGTGATGGTTGGCCGGAGGTAAGTCATTTATGATATTATCCAACTTGCCCTTACCTTTGTTGAATTCATGAAATAATGTGCTCTCATGCTTCTCGGTGAGAGAATGCAAAGAAGCATCCAAAGTGGACAATTGCGATGCGAGTGCACAAACACGTGACTTGAGATTTTTATTCTCAATACTCAAAGTTGAGATTTGAGACGTCAAATCCGCTATCACATGTTCATCCGAATCCTCGATTTGAACATACTCAAGTTGAGATTTGAGATTTACAATCTCATTTCTCAACTCTTCAACAACGGTGTCGTTGTTGACAATGCAAGGCTTAGGCGAGTTTTTAAGACTATTTAATTCATTTTTAGTCTTCATAAACTTAGTAGCCATATTAGAAAACTTATTCCAAAGTTGTTCGTTGGCTAATCTAAGTTCATCATTGGTTACCTCTTCGCCTTCATCCTCGCTCCCATCCTCGCTTTCATCGGAGGAAGTCTCGTCATCACGATCCTCTTTTCCCATGAAGCACGTGTGTGCATTCTCCACTCTTTCATCGTCCGACTCTCCACTTGAGGAGTCGGAGTCGGTGAAAGTGCCGACAAGCCCTTTCTTGTGCTTTCTTGACTTGTCGTGCTTGGATCCCTTCCATTTTCCCTTGTGTTTGTAGAGAGGACAATCCGGCTTGATATGTCCTGGCTTTTTGCATTTGTAACACACGGGAGTAGAAACATTAGTCGAAATAAATTTTGATTTACGATTCAACTTACCTTGTCGGAAGAATCGGATGAACTTCTTTGCCATATCGGCCAAAGCTTCCATGTCCAACTCATCGTCCGCTTCTTCTTCCGAATCTTCATCATCGATAGATGGAGCAGCCTTGAATGCAATCGCCTTTTTCTTTGGCTCGTCTTGCTTCAAGTACGCCTTCATTTTTTCCCTCATCCGGATCTTACTATCCTTGCGTACCTCATAAGATAATAAGGTACCCATTAGTTGTACGACGGTATATTTATTCATGTCATTACCTTCCTCGATGGCGAAGGTACGCTTTTCCCAACATGATGGAAGACCGTCGATAATCTTTGAGCATTTCTCCTTTTGGGTGTAGGTTTTCCTAAGAGCTTCCAAGTCGTTGGATATATCCACGAAGCGAGCATAGTACTCCTTCATGGTTTCACCCTGCTCCATATGAAACAACTCAAATTCTTTGTTAGTAACGACGAGTTTAGAGTCTTTTACCGTACTCGATCCTTCGTGCAAAATGAGGAGTTGGTTCCATATTTGATATGCACTCTTACATGTGCATATCTTGTTGAAGTCCTCGGGCTCCAACGCACAATTCAAGGCATTCATTGCCTTGGCATTGGCTACTTCCGCGGCGACCTCCGCGGGAGTCCACTTCGTGAAATCTTCTTCAGAAGGCTCGACATACTCCGTCATGGTGGCTCTGCATAGTGAAGCGCTCCGGAGGAAAATTTGCATCCGGCATTTCCAGTACCCGTAGTTGGTACCGTTGAAGTGTGGAGCCCTGACGGAGGATAGTCCTTCCATAACAGAAGAAGCTCCATCGCGGTTCTTGAAGACGTTGTAGTCGTTGTTCGTCATAGCTCTCAACTTTGGCTATGTGTAGCTTTGAACTTGGCTCTGATACCAATTGTAGTGCCATGTATAGCTACTGCACACGTACTAGAGGGGGGTGAATAGTACTTAAAATAATTAAGAGAGTTATTTCCTAACTATTGTGCAATGAACAAACGACAATGCGGAATTGAACAACAATCAACAGGAATTAAAACACACGCAAACAAAGTATGTTACTGGGTTCGGATCCACCCAAGTCTCTCCGACTTGTTCCCGGTGATCCTACGTCGCAACCACCCGGATCCCCTCCGGATACTTGAGTTAGAAACCCTAACTCAAGATTTCCACTATGAAATACTTGTGAAGAACCTTCACCAAGTCAAATCATACACAAAGTAATTTGTGACTCCCACAACCCGGGATCACAAACACAACTCTCACAACCGAGAGATAAACACTTACAAAATGAAAGTAAATGTAATAAACTCTTACCATACAAAATCCTACGCCTTGAGTAAATCTTACCAAATTAGGGCAATGATGGATTTTGAGGAGAGAATGTCACCAAACCGAATTTCCACCAATAAGATCAGCGATCTAAGGCTAGGATGGAGGATGGTGACTTTGGATCAAGCTATTGGCTTGGAAGGCTCACAATGGAGAGAATCTCTCTTAAGGAAATGGCTCAAAGAGTCGAGGGAGAGATTCTTGTGAGGAAGAGAAAGCTTTAGAATGGAGTAGAATAGCTTCTCTTAGATTTCTCCAAATCTCTAAAATGACAGCCTTGAAACTTATGAAAGAGCCCCTCCAACTATATATAGGATAGAGGAGAGAGGGAGAGAAAAACGTTTCAATAAAAGCTCCAACGGCTCTATTCTGAACCAGACTAGTCGGTCAAAGAAGGATCACTGACCGAATAGTTCATCAACTAGTCGGTCGGTGATACAACGTAGACCGCCTAACGGTTGAACATCCAAACGATCGAAGTACAGGCAAAGACAACTAGTCGGTCTAAGAAGACTTACCGACCGACTAGTTTCACAACTAGTCGGTCGGTGAATGTTCTTTGACCGACTAACGTCGAAATAGAATATGCTGACTTCAAGTAGACTTAGTCGGTTTAAGAACAAATGCTGACCGACTAGTTTCTCAACTAGTCGGTCGACAAACGTTCTTTGACCGACTAACTCGAAACAGAAGCTCAGGCAGTACAGAGGCAAGCACAACTAGTCGGTCTGAGAAGAACTCCTAACCAACTAGATCGTCATCTAGTCGGTCGGTGACTCTTCTTGAACCAACTAACATGCACTCGAAGCCGAGGGAAGAAGCGATAGGCTTCGGGAAAGTTTCTAATGACTTCTATGATTATCCTAGCTCTAAGATATGAGCGAAATGCAGTTTATAATGTAAGTCCTACTCAAGGCTTAACATTCTAATCTATGAAGCTAGAAGACTATAAAATAAACCTTACGAGCCGTCTTCAAAGCTTCAATCTTCATTCTTCTAGACCTCAATATTGCTCATTGAGC
The DNA here is from genome assembly GCA_030789695.1 of Scilla litardierei. Classification (NCBI taxonomy): domain Eukaryota; kingdom Viridiplantae; phylum Streptophyta; class Magnoliopsida; order Asparagales; family Asparagaceae; genus Scilla; species Scilla litardierei. Next base: position 151,888,280 of record CM061139.1, on the reverse strand, counting down.
TTCAACGAAGCTTCAGGCACATGAACATGCGTATTGAGAAATCTTGAGATGTCACTTTTGATGTACGTGATATTTTGGCGACGATCTCCATAACTGCGCTCACAAATAAGTTAGTATACATTATTTATGTTTGCTCATCATCCAAAACCAAATCCGGGGAATCAATACACAACAGCGGGGGCCGCCCCCCTGCAGGGGGCGCGGCCTCGGGGGCCGCCGCCCCCTGCAGGGGCGGTGGTGGGGGCCGCCCCCCCTGCAGGGGGGATGGCCGCGCGGGCCACCGCCCCCCCCCCCCCCTGCGGGGGGGGGGGGGGGGGGGGGGGGGGGGGTTTTCCGACGACGGCTAGCCGCCGGAGGGATCAAAATTAGGGTTTTGACCCTAAAAATTGAGTTTTTGGGATGAAAAGTCCGTCGTTTTCAAGGCGACAAATAATCCCTATATCGATCTTGCGAGATCTAGGGGAGGGGTAATCATACGTATGATTAAAAAAATATCGTTTTTAGTGTTTTTACCTCTATATCTGTCCTCCGGATATAGCGACGGTTGCTCGAAGCCCTACACGGATGACGACGCTCGATGGAGGAAGCCTTGCACCGCGCTCGTGGATCTCCCGTCTAGCCTTCGCAACGAACGGAGAAAATTTTGTGGAAAAGAAAATTTTTAGAGTCGTGCTGATAACGTATTATGAATCAACTACTGGGGGAGGAGCCCCCAGCTCTTTATTTATAGGGAATTGGGGGAATACAAATATATGCTTACAATGATATGGACATATCTCTAGGATAGCCCAGAATCTCACCCAACTACGGTTAAATAACCGTTCACAAAAGCAACAAAGATTTTTTTATTTACTTTTTCTTTAAATTTTTGTGTGGTGAATTATTTGGGAGCAAATGAACATGTGACGTGCAGCACAATCCAAATAGAAAACGACCTGGTCTCGAGACTTGGCAGGGCAACCCGTTCTTATCCTTGAAATAAACTTCAACCTAAAACCCAACCCCATTACATTAAAGAGGTTAGCTGTGTGGCTGCCAACCCCGGTTAGGTTAGGTTAGGGTTAAAATAACCCCATTAATCAATCAATTAAACAACTAATTAAACATAAGATAATATATTGGGTCTTGTTGAGTCTTAGGTTCTTGTCTTGTCTAGAGACGGCATTCATCTCAGTAAACTAAGAACTTTATTAATCTTTATATATCTATATATAAATAAGAAAGAAGAAGACGTTTACATATGGGAAACGTGGGAGCCGTCACCTCTCGCGCGCATACATTTATTTAAATTAAAAATAAGTTAAAAGGATTTAATAAGATTTTTGTGATCTTGTTTATTTTTAAATGACGATGAGATGAATACTTTTCTCCCTCTTGCTTCTTCTCTTTCACTAACTAAAGTGCAAAGCTCTTTTTTTTAACAAAAGGGAAAGGGAGAAGAAAGGGTCATGCCAATTGCAGCTTTTGGGCCCACACGTGTCAGCTTGACATCAAAATGCTTGATGGGCTTTATAGTAATTTTGAATTGCAGTGATCAAAAATATTTCCTTAACCATCGTCATAGCTCTAGAGTTTTGGTGTGTTGGTAAGTGTTTACGGGTGTTACTGGATCGTTGATCGGGGATTTGAGGGTCAACGTGGTCAAGTGATCGGTTGGAATCCCTTGGTCCCACCAAGCGTGCGTGCACTCGACGAGGATTGCGTGGGTCCTCACGTCAGCTCGGGAAACGGCTTGCTTGGGGGATCGAGGACGAGCATGCTCTTCGTCCGGGGTGTTTGGCCTCGGTCAGCGGGGGTGGGAATGGGTAGCCTCGGCACCTAGGTGAGCGCTCGGCCTCGGTCAATCAACCGCGGAGGGGTAGTCTCGGCGCCTTGATTGTCTCTTGGTCTCGGTTGATGGCGATGCTCGTCAGGGACGAGCGGGCTCAATGCTGTGCGCGTCTTGCTTCAGTGAGTTCCGCGCTGAGGGGTAGCCTCGGTGCCTTGGGATCAGTTCGACCTGAACAGACGAAGAAGCTCGTCAGGGAGGCCGGACCTTGGTTCCGGCCAAGTCCCCTCCGATGCCTAAGTCAGAACGGATCTGAAAGATACTCGACGGGACCGGTACTGCTCGCAAGGAGGCCGGTACGCGTATCCCCGGACCGAGCTGTGGGAGGGAAGGTAATAGGGAAAACAAGGTCTTTTTAGTAGAATACCTTCGTCTCGTGGTATCTGGGGTCGGGCCTTTTTCTTCGTCCCACTTCGAGCCCCTATATAGGGATTCTCCCACGAACGTCCTGTCTTCATGTCCCCTTATTCCGCCCCTATGATCCGCCACCCTCCGGGCGTCTTTATGCCCCATGAAGGTGGGTTAATGAGATCCTTTAATGGTCATTAAGGGGGAGTGTTTTGGAAAGCGGTTAACTCCCGCAGTCGTGGGCTGACCGGGAGCACGGTCCGACCGTGGCTGATCCGATATAGGGCCTTCACGGGGGTCTTCGACATTTGGCCCAAAACTCCTTTTGGGAGCCTTCTTCTTCCCGCGTGGGCCTGGGCCGCTTACTTTTGGGCCTCTCTAAAATGGTCATATCATTAAGGAATATCAACTTGGTGTGGTATGTTAGAATAAGAAAATATTTCCTTAGGCATCATCACAACTCTAGAGTTTTGATATATTGGTAAGTAATTTCAACTTAAAGAACAAAAGCAAAAAAAACAAAGACAAAAGCTATGTTATTCTTCAATTTGGCTTTTGTTGCTTGATAAATGCAAAGACAAAGGGTGGGCAGCAAAAGCTGGCAGAGAGCTGCAGGCTGCAAAGCAAAAGGAATGATGGTGCAAATATGCAAAATTGATTGGAAGTTGTGGATTCCAATTTCAGAAGTCGATCATCAAATTGAAGGGCTGAGCTGTTTATTCCAATATTCCCTCATCCCTTCACTCCATATGAATTATTGCATCTGAAAGTTTATTTCTTTTCCTTCCAATCAAACAAGAATACTTGATAATGATCAACAACTTATTATTATTCCCATTTAGCCCCACATTTTGATTTTTATTTTTTTTTTGTAGCAATAACAGGTGATGGTCAGTTGGACTTAAAAAGCCAGACCTTTGTTGTATTAATATTTTTGAATATAAAGATCTGAATGCATCTTCTAAAAAATAATGAAGATCAACTTTTCAACGAGCCTAGGGCATAGAAATAAATTACCCATTATGTAGTTAATGCCCATGCTTCTCTGATAGTAGTAGTGTACGTGAATTTTTAAGAAGAAATTTAAGGACTGCTTAGCCACCACTCTATCAATCTCTTTGTCCTAGTCATTAGATTCTTCCCTCATTTGTATAGAGGACTAGAAATAACACGTGCACATAGTGCACGAGCAACCAAAAAAAACACACCAACAGGATGTGGCACTCGAGCACAATGTGAAATGAGAGAGAAGAGTGTTGTCTGGGAGTAAAAGGTAAAAAGAGTCTCAATAGCAAACCTAAATATATTATTTCTCTTAAAGTTTAAAAAATTATGAAAATACTAAAAAAACATAAATATATTATTTTCCCCTTTTAAATTTTCAAATATTAATTATAAAAAAGAAGTGTATTTTGGTCATGGAATTATTACGTGCAAATCGATTATTTCGAGTGTTTTCTCTCAAATTAGTCCCAGTAGTAAGAAGTTTAGCGAAAGTGATTTTATAATTTAAAATTTGTAGGTAAAATATTAATCACATATTTTTATACTGTTTACTCAATAACGAGTATCACATGAGATAGAAGATATCATTATACGATTACATGACATATTCTTCTTTATAAAGAGCACTTGTTATAAATTATGTGAGAGAGAATGTGCAGCATGAGTGCATATAAAAGATCTGCCATATAACAATATGTTATATGGTACTCATTATTCTGGCTAAAGATAAGCATTGTGCTAATAACAATGAGAAATACGTGTAATCTCGTCCTCTGGAGTCTAGGCACGCTGTAGCCAACAAGGCATGGTCCAAGGCCTACTCACTATGCTCCATTTATTGCTCCCAAGACTTTGACCCCCTCCTCCCAATTTTGGGTGGTTACCATAAACAACAAGCTAAATTAAGTCCTCGTGTTCACACACATGGCAGCATGTATCTTTTCCTGAAGATTTTGGAAACTTTCTGGTCATTCTCACAAGAATCATTTAGTTTTACACTGTGGCAAGGTGTGGATTTAATCATGGGGAGATGGTGATGAAAGCAGAAAGCTTTTTTATTTCCTTCACATTTCAAGCATGCAATACAGCTTTTTGCTTGTTTAATTGTGGTGGGCTGCACTTGCCCTTTGATTGGGGGCAAATCCCTCCCATTTGCATGTGTTGCATGACTGACTGTTCCCTTAATTTCATCTCTCTGTCTTTAGATGATTATTTACTTGTTCTTCATAAATTTCCCTCCCATATTCACTTTGATCTTCAGATCCAGGAAGCCAATGTGGGGATTTCTAAGTAATACACAACCATTTCTGTTTTCAATGATCATGATGTTAGCCTCCCCCACACAATATTGCATCATGAGTCAATACAATATAGGCAGAGAGATGAATATCACATGCCCTTCTGTTGCATATGCTTGGAGGCTTTATGAAGAGGAAGCATCACAAAAAGATGCATGCATGCCATATGAGGAAAAATCTGACCACCGTTCATCTAAACCAAGAAATTATATCGATATAATTATAGCCCAGTTGCTTAACTGGAATTTAATTAAAAAGTCATCTCTTATTCTTGTTAACTAAACCCAAAATTTGCTTAGGTCATCCAAAATCACCCTCATCCCACCCAACAAGATTCAGCTGACTCCTTATTTGGTTCTGTTTATAATTTGTTTATCTTGGCTCCTGGAATGAGCAAGAACATTGATGGAAATAATGTTCTTGAAAATATCATTGCCCTCACTTATAAACTACACTACAGTATGATCAAGTTCACATTTTTTCAAAGGAAAGAAATTTGACAATTTCTCCTCTGGATCTAAATGCAGCCTTATCTTAAACAGTTAACGAAGAATGATTAACACTAACAATGACAAAGAATATTCATCAATTGCACTAATACCTGAATCCATAGTCAAACCGTGATGGTTGGATTAGTTGTTAAGCATCCAACTACACCACCCGTCCAATCCCCCGCCGCCACGTCGCTTATTTTAGTAAAAAAAAAATCTATGCAAATACATGAGAGAGAGAGAGAGAGAGTCTTGGAAGCAACGAAGCAGAGAACAAACACTTGATTCCAAAGGGAAGAGAAAGGAGTGGTGTTTCAACAACACACGTCAGGGGGCAACACAAAAAAACGAGGGGGGGATGAGAGTGGGGGCAACAATGACTAACAGGCCAGCTACTAATTAATCATGCCTATTGTTTAAAGCGAGGGGGCGATTAGCGGTTGGATGTCATCACACTGTGGTTAACTATTTGGATTAAGCAAAACTAATCAAGGGACTATTAATAAACAGGTGAAGTTTAGAAAACAAAGCATTAGAAACAAAATGGGGGCCTGCAGCGGCACTGCCCTGAGATTCCTATGCGGTTTTGCTTTGAGATCGGTGCGTCGATGCCAATGCACCAAGCTCAAAGCAAAGATGGATAATGGACTCATGGAGAGAGGCTTCACCGAGCAAAAAGGTCTGTTCGCATAGCAATTCCCATGATAATTTTGTCCAATGATTAATGCTAGTGATGGCCAAAAGGTTGTTTTGTACTTAGAGAGACCTTAAAAAAGAAAGGAAATGAAGGAAACAAAAGGAGCTGTGTGTTCTAAGTCTTTAGACAAAGGGTTTAGGTCCACCCGCTGGTGGTTAGAGGATAGAGATCACCTTAACACCACACCAAACTTCTCTCTCTCATCAATTTTGTGATGGCTTGGATTAAAAGAGAGATAATTAACCAAACGAAAAACCCCAAGAGAGTCACGTGCGAGAGAGAATGTTGGTTTCCATGAGATAAAGAGGAACGGGGGAAACGCATTTTTTATGTTTTCTATTTTGAGTAAAATAAAAAAGAAAGGGAAAAAAAATTCAAAAGAAAAATAGTTGGGTGTTTATTTTTAAATGGTTGGTTGTTATTGGGTGGTGGGTATATATTATTTTTTTTTGCTTTTGTTTTTTTGTTGTTTATTATATATTATCAGCTGAGAGCTCAGCTCTCTCTCTCCCTCTCTATGAAAGGGGCTTGTTCCTCCTCGCTTTCTTTGTTGATTGATGATAATAATAATAATAAATAAAAATTATTATTATTTTTTGAGCATTGGGATTGGTTTTGTCTCCAAATTGGGATGTTCTCTCTCCCAGAGATCAGCTGCGAATCCTTGCTTTCCTGCTCCCCACAAGGTGAGCACACCTCTCTTTCGTATATATTTTCCTTCTTTTTAAAATTTCTTAGTATCTCTTTTTGTTCACGTCCTGCGGGTTTTAAAGTATAAATTATTGTTTATTTGTCTCATTTATTGCCTGTCAATTTTGTTTCTGATGTTTTTGTTGTGGGTTCTTTGTGCAAGGTAGTCATCGTCTGTTATTTTTTTGGTTTTATTTTGAATTTTTTTTTTCAGGTTGTTTTGTTCTTGAATTTTGTGAGTAAGGTTTGATCTTTCTCTGTTTTATGGTCGGACAAATTTTTTTAATTTGGTACATGATTATTAAAACAGGTGAGGGATGGCAAAATTTTTGAGGAATTTTTAGTTGGGTTTTTGTGTATGGAGCCAATTTCGAATTTTTTGAGGTTTGAAGTTGAAGGAATTAGTACAACAGTTTTTTTTTGTTGGGTTAAAATTATTCATACAATTATTTTGCATCACAGCAGCTAAAAGAAAGGGACATCATACTGCTTGGTTTATTGGCCCATGCTCGATCTTTTATTGTTTATTTATTTATTTTGAGCTGTTGGCTATGGAAAATTTTGCTACTTTCGCCTGTTTAAAATAGCAGAATTTAGATATGGATCTTGGGTTTTGTGGGTTCAGATAAGAATTTCACTTCATATCCTTTATTCATCAATAGAAAAGATTGAGACTTGAGCTGATCTAGGTTTTGTTAAGGTCCACTCACCTATTGATGCTTTTCAAATTTTGTTTTATGTAATTGTGAATATATGAAGCTAGACATACTTCGATTAATTTGCAAGCACGTGTTAACCTAAAATTCTTTAGCTTTTTTTAAGTTTAGCCGCAAAATTGTACATCTTCAAGGCCATAGTGGCAGCATAACAGAGATTTGTTCCTTGCGATTTGAGGTAAAGACCTGAAGCTGAAGACTTCACTCATTATCTTGCCCTTGTCCTCTAATTTATCAATGATCTCTTCTTTCATTGTCATGTTCATCTTTTTTCAGAAGTCCAAACTTTTTTGTATTCAGAATATAGACTTGTATGCAGCATCTAGTTTTAACTTATTGAGTAATATAGCATATAGATTAATCGTGTCAATAAAGCAACAATTTTCTACATGTTATGCGCTTTCTGTTGATCGATCCATTGCACTCTATCTCTACGAGAATGAACTCTTGACCTCTTCTCTTTCTGCTAATTCCATTTCGTTGCACTGTTTCTTGTAGGGAAGTTTGCTTAAATAAGGGACCTTAGCTGAAAAGGCTTGAGAATTGATCTTTGCCCGTCTTAATGGTGAAGTTGCCTGCTCCATCTTGCCCAAATTGTAATGATTCTCCATCAGACATTCCCAAGCAGTGAAGCCTGCTAATTTGTTTGGTTGCAAGAAGGAACTAAATGGCTACTTTCTACCCGAGTTCTACGAACCAAAGGGATGCCATCCCGAACCTTTATGTTAGAGAGCCGGGTGACACATATCCTGAGACTTCCGTTGGTGGCAACATGATGTATTTCAATTTTGCATCATCTGGTCCATTCTCAGAGATGTTGGCTAGTGGTAATGTATCCCAACTGAACTGCACTGCACTTCCGGTTATTTCACAAGAATCGTCTATGAGTGGACATGCTTATAACACATGGAGGGATGGTAGGAATGAAATGATGTTCATGCAAACAAATAGTGGCTCAATGGACGATGAAAATGAGCTCGTTCGCAGCTCTGTTATCCTAAATGGACAAACCTTGTCTTTGCAACAATCGAATTTCCCTAATGTCCAAGGTCAAGGATTGTCTCTTAGCCTTGGCACACAGATTCCAATGTCATTTAAGTACCAGTCATCTAATTCAGATGTCTCCATGTTGAGCCCTCATCCGTCTTCAGGGAATGTAGAGTCATGTAGGGATGATAATTCTAGAATCAAGATTTTGCATGCTAATGCCTCGCCGTATGGACTTACAAATCTCACGAGCAATATTTCCAATTCAAAGTATCTCAAAGCTGCACAAAATTTGCTTGATGAAGTTGTTAATGTCCAGAAGGCTTTGAAGCAGAAAACGAGCAAAAGTCAAAGTTTCAACACGTCTACATGCTGCAAAGAAAATGATGGGGCATCAAAGAGTGATGGGTGTCCATCAAACCCCCAAGAATCAACCGCAAATTCTTCTAGCGAGCTTTCACCTTCTGAAAGACAGGACCTACAGAACAAAGTCACAAAGCTTTTGGCCATGTTAGATGAGGTGCAGTTCATTTCCATCTACTTTCTGATTAATAGATCATAATTACCATGCTTGTTAAATCAATTTAAGATTTGTTTTACTTAAATTTTAAGTGAATTAAACTGTGATTAATTTCAGAACAAGTAAATAAGATGAGCTAGATTTTATGTATGTTGAAAGTATGCTTTTCTACTGATGCTGAATATTGTTTAGGGATAGTCCTGTTTAAGATAAATGAATGCATTACCATTTATATGCTCTTTTCATGATGCCCAAATGTTACATGTTTTATCTAACTGTCTTTTTCTACTTTCTTTATGCTGGAAAACGGGTTATAAATTATTTTCTGGTAGCTTTACCTGACTTGCTGTTGTTACTGTGCGTTCGCTATGAATAGGCCTGTAGTTGTGACAACAGATTGAAATCAATCTGTTATCCCAGATAAAGGCATTAAGTAGCTTGAATATCAGTTAAGCTAAGTCATGATCACTAATTTATAGCCTATATCTATATGGAGTAAGGTTTATATATTTTTGAAATTGTCTTATCTTTGCATCAAGGAAAATAACCTTTACACAATTTTGCTTGCACACATAGAAGTTCTTGAAGTGGTTTTGAAAGCTTAATACATGCAGAGCTCTAAAAAAGTTGTGTTATCAACTGTATATGTTTTTATACTACCTTCTTGAATTCACTTTTCCTCTCACCGATTTTTTGGGTTTCTGTTATCAGTCTACTTGAGATAAATGAGATTTATGAATGGTTCGGATGAATTTTGTGATGATATTTTGATATCTTGATAGGAACTAACAAAGATACGATTTTTATAGTAAACTAATAAAGAAGAACAAGATAATTGAACGCAAAAGAGGTGCGCTCTCCTCCCAAGACGCCGAAGAGGACGTCCGCACTCGTTTAATCTAGATCTAACCTAAAGACGCTTAAGAGAATATCAATCATCAAGCATACCCTAACAAAGGCGGCTACCCCCTATTTATAAAAGAAACTAGGTTTTCCTATGCTAAAGAGGCGCGCGCGCATCACCATAGGGGCCGGCGGCTAGCCATGGGCCCGGGCCCATGGTTGCGGCAGGCCTAGACCCGAAAGGGTCTATCAATACTCCCCCACAAGAGCCACCTTGTCCTCAAGGTGGTGCCTGTAAGTCCCAACAGTGATAATCCGAGTGGGAGTCGTCCTCCCCTCAGATTCCTTCGTCCTCCACGTCATCATCCTCGTCTGCTTCCGCTATCAACACTTGCAGCTTTCGATCCACACAACGGTGTCCGAAAGTGAAGCGCTCGTCGCATCTGAAACAGAGCCCTTTTTGCCTCTTCTCCCACATCTCCGCATCGGTCATCCTTCGGAATGGGCCCCAGCCGGTGGTGGGTTGTTTTGTTTTCCCGTCTTCTCAAGTCCCACCTGAAATGCCTCAGTAGTGGCCCCCGCTCCGCCTGCTCCAGTCGAGGTGACCCTCGGTAACTACCCACTGTAGCTGCCCCCGCCTCTCATGTCCTCAGTCCGGGAGTCCTCTACCATCTGTGCCATCTCGATGATCTCCGAAAGCTCTCTGGGCTTGTATGGTCCCACATCGGCTCGAAGGCTGGGTCGCAGTCCTTTCAAGAACGTGCCCTCCAATGACTCATCCGACACTCCATGTACTCACCCCGCCAATGTCTCAAATCTCTCGATGTACTCCCGCACCGCCCCTCCTGTCTGAGGGCATACAGCTGCTCGTGCAAGTTCCCTAGACGGGGATCTCAGAATTTCTCCAAAATTAGGTCCTTCAGCTCCTCCCAGCCGCGAATCTGCTACCTCCTCTTCTTCCACTGGTACCAACCCAGAGCTCTCCCCTCCATGCAAATAGCCGCAGCCTCCAACTTCTGCGCCTCTGTCATGCGGTGTGCTGCAAAATACCTCTCTGCTGTGAATATCCATGCATGCAAATCCTCCCCCGTGAACAGCGGCATCTCCAGCTTCTGTACCCTGCACTCTCCCCCAAAGTGCCCCTGTTCAGGCCTCCCCTCCTCTTGGTGATGCGGACGGTAGTGTTGTCTCCTCTCATCCTGGGTCTCGTACTGCCTAGGTGGCCCTCCTTCGCGGCCCCCATAGTCTTCTCGGTCTCCGTGCCCCTCGTCGTCTCCAAATCCGCCCTCTCGCCACTCCTGGTAGTCTCTGTATCTCCCCCGGCGTCTGCTGTGCGTCTCTCCTGGTGGTGGGGCGGTTGCTGCCACCTCCCATCGTCAAATCGAGGGTCGGGATGGTCCCGATAGCCCCCGTCGTAGTCTCAGTGCTCCTGAAAATCACCGGGTCCCAAATTCTCCTTGAAGTCACGTGCCGGAGCCTCTTGACGCGGCTGTCCGTCGTGAAAAGTCTGAAAATCATCGCTCGTAGCCTCGAAAACCCCGCGCGGGGTCTGCGCCTGTCCGCGGGGCCGCAGCCTGCCTGGGGCAGGGCCGCCGGCCCCGTCTGGTAGTTCTGGGGGCCCCAGCGGCCCCCGGGGGTCGGGGGGTGTCGCTGCCTCCTCGGGGGCTTTGCCGCCCCTGGGCGGTGGTCCTGGGGGCCCCAGCGGCCCCCCCCGGGGCTCGGGGGGTTCGCCGGCCCCCCTGGGGCCTTCGCCGCCCCAGGGCGAAGGTCCTGGGGGCCCCAGCGGCCCCCCATGGCTCGGGGGGGGGGGGGTTCGCCGACCCCCTTGGGGGCTTCGCCGCCCCTGGGCGAAGCCAGGGGAGGCCGCGGCCTCCCTGGCGGCCCTCCTGGGGGTCGGCAGGGCCCTGGGGGGCTGTCGCGGCCCCCTTCCTCTTCGCGCACCTGTCGGTGGGGTTGGATGTAGCCGCCGGCCCATCCTTGGGCTTCCGCCGCTTTTCGCCTCACTTCTTCTCGATAGTCGATCTTCTACGGCTCCTCTTCCTCATCTTCGGCCAAATCCTCCACCAAAAAATCGTTTTCCGGGTCAAGGTTCTCAACTTTCTCCTTCCCCTTGCCTAAGGGTGGCGCCTTTCCCGCTGATTTAGGGTTCTCATCCCCTTTGTTGTTCGTTGCTAATTGTTTTAGAGTTCCCATCAATTGCGCGAATTGTTCGTCGCGCTTCGCTTGATTAGCCGTCAATTGATTGATGGAAACCGTCAACTTTGCCATGGATTCATCGTTTGTCGCCAACGATTTCTTCATCCCGTCGATCTCGCTTGTAAATTTCGCCTCCAAAGCCTCAATTTTGTCTTGCGATCTTGTCGAAGCCGTCATGGATCGTTACGTGCTCTGATACCAAATTGATAGGAACTAACAAAGATACGTTTTTTATAGCAAACTAATAAAGAAGAACAAAATAATTGAACACAAAAGAGGTGCGCTCTCCTCCCAAGACGTCGAAGAGGACGTCCGCACTCGTTTAATCTAGATCTAACCTAAAGACGCTCAAAAGAATATCAATCATCAAGCATACCCTAATAAAGGCGGCTACCCCCCCTATTTATAAAAGAAACTAGGTTTTCCTAGGCTAAAGAGGCGCGCGCGCATCACCATAGGGGCCGGCGGCTAGCCATGGGCCCGGGCCCATGGTTGCGGCAGGCCTAGACCCGAAAGGGTCTATCATATCTCTCATTCAGATACGAATATGAGCTTTTCACATCATGTAGATTTAAACCATGAAACCATGGGATCACATTAATGGTTCATTAACAAAGCTTCTCATTTGCTTATCTCCTTCAATCATATTCCAAGACCATTTCTGTTATGATTGACCTGGTTGAATAAGACTAGGCTTCAAGAAAATAAGAAAGGAAGCCCAAATGGTACTAAAAGTGCTATCAAAGTGGAAAGTCATAAAAGCTTTGGAGAGGAGGGTCGTTTCTTTCCTATTTTACTTTAATTTTTGTCTAATTTTCACAACACTACTTTAACTTTCATGTTTTTCCTAGAGAACTGCTTTTAATTTTGTAAATTACAAAAAACTACCCTGATATTTCTCAACTTAACTACCTTTTGTTAGTTCACCATTAAAAAGGTGACATGTGATAATTCACATGCCAAAGAATGACAAAAATGCCCTTTAATAAAAAAATAAAAATTTCACAAAACTACTTCTAACTCTTACAAGATTCTTAAAAAATTACCCCAAACTTTGTAAATTACAACTTGCAGTCCTACTAAATTTTTTGTTTTAATAATAAACAATAAAAAGTTAAAATGAACAAAAGCAGCAAAAAATTATTGATTGATTGAGTTCAGATCAAAATGAAACATTTCATTGTTTCATTTGAATCTTACAAAAAATCAAAAACAAAAAACGAAAAAATATTTCATTGTTGGATTGGATTCGGCGTAGGAAATGAGGCAAACAAGGTGGATGGTGTAGTCCTTGTTGACGGTAGCAAGCAAGACTTGAGGCCAGGAGACTTCGTTACACCATGCAATGTCGACCAAACAGCCTGGGTCTTCTCATATAAATACATGTTGTGAGTTTGGAAAAAAAAATAAAATAATAAAAGACGTCAAGATTTGTGGGTTACTAAGTCTAGGGATTTTTAAATTTTTTATTGAAGGCAATTTTATCGTTCTTAAGCATGTAATTATAACATGTTAACTTTTGACGATGTACTAATAGATGTTAGTTATTTGGAAAAGGTTCAAGGTAGTTTTTATAATTTACAAATTTAAAGGTAGTTTGCTCAAACAAGAATAACTTAAGGGTAGTTTGTCCGTAGTACCCATACACCTTTTCTCCTGAAAGTTTCTAGGCCGAAGTTTAATGCATTGAATTCTATATCTCCTTATTGTTTTTTTTTGGGGGGTTTTGGTGGTTTTTGTTGGGGTTTTGGCCGCAGTTCATGCGATCTGACTGTTCTAATGAGTTAGCACCAGCGTGGCTTATATCTAGCCTTTACCTCAATACATATAAGGCCCCATTCTACTATGATATCTTACTTATGAATTGACCCTGTTCTTTTTTGTTTTGTTTTGTTTTGTTTTTGTTTGTTTGTTTGTTTGTTTGTTTTTGTTTGTGGGGGGGGGGGGGGGGGGGGATGAATGGTACAATTTGGTTTCTTTTTTCTTGTTCCTTTCCCCTTGCGCGGGGGGGGGGGGGGGGGGGGGGGGGGGGGGGGGGGGGGGTATGAATGGTACAATTTGGTTTCTTTTTTCTTTTTCCTTTCCCCTTGCAGCGGGGCTATGTTCCATTGATATATTTTGGACAGCTAACCCTTATATTTCATCTCTCTCTTGACCTGATATTCCAAGCCTCCTTTGAGAGATTGACTTAATTCTTGGCACAATTGATTCACGGTTTTTCTATATATTTTTCTGTGAAGTAATTTACACTTCAGTCTTTAGTTGTTGGTTTAGAAAGCAGTGAGCATTTGTTAGCCTCAATCTTCTGTGTTGCTACGTGTCCAGGTTCATTCTACCATCGCAGTTATAGTCAGTGAGTTGGACACTATTCTTCCCCCACCCCCACCCCCACCCCCCACCCCCACCCCCACCCCCACCAGAAGGTGAAAAAAGGAAGATTGGTTGAGTTGTGAGAAAACAAGGTGACACCGTAATTGAACTGTGATATGTTAGCTCCTCATGACAACCAGATTCTTATATGCTGTATGCTTGTCTAACATAAACAACCATGGTAACTAAAATCAACTCTAATAAGGAGTAGATGAATGGTTACAATGCTAACATTAAGTTTTCGAACTGCATGGAATCCAGTTTCTGGAGAAACATGAAGAGCTTTAAAGGTTGAAATCAGCGTCCTACGCAGCTGGTACTATGGTGATGATGTCATGTATAAAATTCATCCCCCATATTTGAGCAACATTGGAGGCATCATAGTAAAGGTGTAGGTAGTAACTGAATCAGTCTGTCAACAATGTCCAAACTATCACTTACTAGTTTTGGTTTTGAATATGTGATGGATAAAGCAAGTTTCTTTGACAGCTGATGCCATGTTTCTCCATTCTAACTTTTCTGTTGAGATTCATTCCATAAAGAGGATGCTGTTTTAAGGTTGGGGTAAGGGTTTTCCATCACTTTGTTATCATGCATAGTAATACAAGGAAGGACATATCTTTCTGTAGCATGACATTCATGATCTGATTCTATTTATGGTAAACAAAGTTTTGTAGTGACTCTAAGTAGGTCATGTACATCAGGGTTGATGATTTTGGTCCATCAAGTTTCCAATGTAAGTTGCAGAAGTGGAGACACATACATAATCTTGTACATTGTTCTAAGTCTTTTGGCTCTAATGGAGATGTGGGTCCCATTATATCATACCGGTAAAGTCTCTTGTGGTTGAGCAATAGCTCCAGGCTTCAACTCTTGCTTACACCACTGTGCTGGTCTTTGTATTATCTTTTTATCTCAATAATCCATGTTGACCTAGTGAACTTTTTGTCATATTTTTCCCTTGGTATATTAGTTTCCCATATCTTATCTTGTCCCAGGTTATATGCATTATGCTCAAGTTGCAGTTTTTAGACATCAACCATGATTTTGCACGCATTTTGCAAACTGTTCGCGTAAGTGGCATTAATAACTTAGCTGTTAAGAAAGTATCTCCAGCATAGTGCCGCATTAACACTGGCCTACACCAGTTCATTAAGAAAGTTCTTTTAAGGTTGCAAGTGATATGTAGGTTTGTGTGTTAGAGTGGACATGCACATATATCTCTGTCAATCTTCTTATAGAATTTTGTGTATATAATATTTTTTATTGCAAGGGAGATTATCCTATTCACCATGATAAATGCGGTTCAAATAGCATATCTACAAGAACAGGCTGGAAGTTTTTTTGGATGGTTCCTCCATGGTTACTGTGACAGTGTGATACGGTGTGCTATATTTTTCTATCTTCCGATTGATCTTACATGATGGAAAGCTCCTCTCACGAGAATAACTTTCTTTTCTGGGAATTGGGCACCAAGGTTTGAGGATTGATTAAGATAGCTATCAGTTATAGAATTTCAGTCTACCATAGAGGTTTTCTTAGCTAACCGTTTTGGATGGAAAGTTCATGTGATTGGAGTGCCATATTCCAAACTAGTGGATAATGCAGAATCTTGCATCTAACTTCTATGGTTGCCCAAATGATCTGCCTTGACTAGAATTCTATTCTTTTGCTTTATGGTAAATAATGAGAGGGGATTCTTGTTGAAATTGGATACTTAAATAATGTCACATTATCTTGTGACGGTGTTTTAAGTTGAACTATCCTTGAATGTGGCAAGAATTAATTGACTATGCCAAGGCTAACTTCGCACTTTTCTAGGATAACGATATCAAAAATATAGGCATAGATAGATTGCTCTTTCCCACATGAAGCCTAATATTTTCAGTTACTGTAAAAATTATCGGGCAATGGACCATGTATGGTTCCATTCATTTTCCCACATTATTGATTGGATGGACATATGATTCTTTTACGTCGTTCTTCTGAAGCTTGAGTTTGTCTTTAGGTTGACCTTATACATTTCATTGAGACATCAATATGAAAGATAAGATATCAGCGTGCTTCATGCATTTGAAGGTTATCTGATTTTTCACTGTACATTTCTGCTCCAGGACAATTATCTCTTTTAGTATAGTGGATAAACAGACTAATACCTATATTGATTTGTGTACTCTTGGTAAAAGAATATATGTTATTTTTCTCAGAGCTGAGAACAAAATTACATTAAAGGAACCTATAGAGAGAAGGGGATTTAGGCCAAGCAGAATGAAGCATCGAAAATGATAAGGTGCAACCAATTTGACCAGAAAACATGTTTCAAATGTTGCCATTGAGATGCTATAATTTTCACTGATTTTGAATAGGTTGTCTCAGGAGTTAACAACTGATTTGTGGATTGTTTCATAGGCCTGAAGGGACACAATTGGATGCATCCCTTTGCACCCGTATATACATTCAACGACTTAAGCATGCATAGTTTCAAGAAGAAGATACAGTCTTATATAAATTAGGAGTGTCTCAAGACTTGGTATGATAAATAAACTCAAAGGAGTCACACGTTTAGGCTTCATAAGATTATGCATACTGTTTGAATTCCTAATAGTGACTCAAATTGTTTTAACTGGATGGCTAAGTTTGAAGAGGTGTAGATCTCTTGTTAGCATATTATTTGCATGATATGGTTTCATTTGTTAGTCGTTTGTCTGTTGCTCAGTGAAGCAAGACAGTAATGGGGACATGTGTTTTCAGTAGTTGTGTCTTGGGTCTTCAAATGACTAACAATATGCAACCATTTTAAGTTACCTTGTGAAGTTCTATATTCATTAACGACGAGTCGAATCTACTACTCATGGCAGGTTGATAGAAGATACAAGCAATATTATCATCAGATGCAGATTATAGTGTCATCTTTTGATGCAATAGCGGGAAGTGGTGCTGCTAAACCTTACACTGCACTTGCGCTGCAAACCATTTCACGGCACTTTCGATGCCTCAGGGATGCTATCAGTGGTCAGATTCAGTCCACCCGGAAAATTCTTGGAGAGCAAGAGAGCTCGAGTACTAAAGGTTGTGGCATATCCCGCCTTCGTTATATAGACCAGCATTTAAGGCAACAGAGGGCCATGCAGCAGCTTGGTATGATGCAGCCACATGCTTGGAGGCCTCAAAGGGGGTTACCAGAAACCTCAGTTTCAGTTCTTCGAGCTTGGCTCTTTGAGCACTTCCTTCATCCGTAAGCCCTTTTGTATACCCAAATCTCTGGTTCATCTTTTCCACTCCCATTCTTTTGTTGATTGCTTATTGATCTAATGTATTTTCTCCAGTTACCCAACTGATTCTGAGAAGTTAATGCTGGCAAGACAGACAGGATTGACAAGGGGTCAGGTATATTTTATTTTCTTCGGAGAGAACATCATTCGTCGTTCTGGAAATGAAAAATCAAAATGGGCTATTGGCCATGTTATCCTTTCTTATCAACTGTCTAAAACAACACATCTCAGCGAAACTAAGCAGAGATCCCTTATGATATCATCATCAAACCTTAAAGATGATAATTGTGTAGTGCCCTGCGTAGCTACTGCACATGTATTAGAGGGGGGGTGAATAGTACTTTAAAATAATCAAGAGAGTTATTCCTAATTATTGTGCAAACATACAAACAACAATGCGGAATTAGACTACAAACAACAATCAACAAGAATTATCAAACGCAAACAAAGCATGTAACGGGTTCGGATCCACCCAAGTCTCCCCGACTTATTCCCGGTGATCCTACGTCCCAACCACCCGGATCCCCTCCGGATACTTGAGTTAGAAACATCTAACCCAAGATTTTGCACTATGAAATTCTTGTGAAAAACCTTCACAAGACCAATTCATACAAATGACATGTGACTCCCACAACCCGGAATCACACACTTCTCTCACAACCGAGAGAACAATTCAAATATCAAATGCGATGAAATAATGAAACACTTACCACAAAATCCTATGCCTTGAGTATACTTACCAAATTAGGGCAAAAAGGGATTTTGAGGAAGAAGATGTCACCAAACCCTAGCTCCAAGAAGTTGACCAGCAATGGAAGCCTAGGGTGGAGTATGGTGACTAGAATCAAGCTCTTAGCTTGGAATGCTCACAATGGAGAGAATCTCTCTTGAGGAATTTGGCTCAAAGAGTTGAGAGAGAGATTCTTGGTGAGAAGAGAGAGCTTAGAAATAGCTTGAAAAAACTCATCTCTTAGGTCTGAAATAACTTTGATAATGGACCTCTAACCTTGCCTCAAACGAATCAGGTTTGTATTTATAGAGGCAAAAAAAATCGTGCTCAAAAGATTCCCAATGGTCATATTTCTGAAGCAGTTAGTCGGTCTAAGAAGGATCACTGACCGACTAGATTGCCATCTAGTCGGTCGGTGATTCTTCATGAACCGACTAACTGGCTCACAGCCAAACGAAAAAGTTCCAGGCAATGTGAACTAGTCGAAATAGAATAGTCTGAAATCAAGGAGAACTAGTCGGTCTGAGAACAAATTCCAACCGACTAGTTTCACAACTAGTCGGTCGATGATTGTACTTAAACCGACTAACTCGAAACAGTAGCTCAGGCTGTACAGAGGCAATGATAACTAGTCGGTCTGAGAAGGTTTCCTAACCGATTAGATCGTCATCTAGTCGGTTGGTGAACCTTCTTTGACCGACTAATTGATCAACTAAGTCTAGGCTGAATTGAGCAAGGCATCTAGTCGGTTCAAGAGGAATTGCCGACCGACTAGATCGTCATCTAGTCGGTTGGTTTTTCTACTTGAACCAACTAACATGCACAAGAAGCCGAGGGAAGAAGCGATAGGCTTCAGGAAAGTTTCTAATGGCTTCTATGATAATCCTAGCTCTAAGATATAAGCGAAAAGAAGATTATAAAGTAAGTCCTACTCAAGGCTTAACATTCTAATCTATGAAGCTAGAAGATAATAAATAATACATGACGAACCATCTTCAAAGCAAGCTTCAATCTTCGCTCTTGACTTCAATAAAACTCCCTGAGCTTCAACGAAGCTTTAGGCATACGATCACGCGTATTGAGAAGTCTTGAGACGTCGCTTTTGATGTACGTATTCTTTTGGCGACGATCTCCATAACTGCGCTCACGAAGAGTTAGTACTTATTATTTATGTTTGCTCATCATCCAAAACCAAATCCGGGGAATCAATACTCAACAAATTGTTGGGTTCTTCAACCGAAGGACTACAATTGTTATGTCCTTTTCTCAGTAAATCAGATTTATATTTATACATAGTTCAACTAGAAAATTTGAGTCCTACACAAGAGCTTATATTTTTATCTGATTCCATTAGCATTTAATATAATATGTGCACAGGTCTCAAACTGGTTCATAAATGCACGAGTTCGCCTATGGAAGCCCATGGTAGAGGAGATGTACAAAGAAGAATTCGGCGAGACTGAAATTGACTCAATCTCTTCTTCAGAGAATGTGCCCAAAGGCAAAGATGGGATGAGATCATCTGAAGACAGGGGAGACATGCTCCAAAGCCCTGGCTCTGACATGTGCCCAAGAAACGGTGGCCAAGGCCAGTTTGATGATTCTTCCAAGTCCAACCTAATACACAATATGGAAATTGGCGGCGGCCCTGGATTTCAAAGTGGGGCGACAGTGGCAGATGATGCCTACAGAGCTCTCAAACTGGGGGACCAAAGGCCGAATGGAGATGACTTCAGCTTGCTGCAGGATGCCATAGCGCAATCCGACAACAGCGGGAGGTTCATGACTTATCATCAGATGGCTGAAATGGGTAGGTACGCAAATGCCGGCAGCGTGTCCCTCACATTGGGCCTGCAGCATTGCGATGAAGGCGGCCTCACTGCTTCGGATGGTCAGCAGGGCTTCCTTGCAGTGAGAGGGGATGACATATACGGCACTGCGGGTCCTTCCCTAGGATTCGGACCGTCTCATCTATTACATGATTTTGTTGCTTGAGACTTCTTGTATATGCAATGTAGTTGTGTTAGAGCAATTGAAGTCTTGTGTGAGAATAACAAGCCTAAGGTTGAACTCTTTCAGGGTTCATGCTTGCAAATTGTTGTTGATGGAAATGACACTAGTATGAAATATCACAGTAGTACTTGTAAAAGGGTATGGTTGGTATATGTATACACGTTGATAGGTTGGTGTAAAGATTATGTAATAGATACATATTTTTGTGTAATATAAAGCATCAAGCATTTTCCATGAGTGATCTAAGATTGTATGTATAGAAGTTGATCTTTCTTTCTTTATCCCTTTCCCTTTTTTGGCATCAGTATTGCATGCATCCTCATGGTTCAGGAGCGTTGATGAATCTCTGATCAGCAGGTACTTTTACAGTTAGTGTTAACTCATGTGAGATGGGACAAATTCCACATCCCATCACTTCACACTCGTAATGTTTTACAACCCTGAGAGAGGATTGTGATGGGGGTTGAAGACTGTCATTGGGGGTGTTTGAATGTGCACATCACACACACCATGGGACACTTCACAGGTGCATAAAACAATTAGATGATATGATGTTTGAGATTTCATTTCTTTTCCATTGGCTCAGATTTCTGAGACTGTTAAAAAGGTGGTCCTAAGCGGAATGATGAGAGAGAGGAGTACGTTATGATGCTTCATATCTTGCTAGATACAGTAGCAGGCTGTACAATAAATTGAATGCTTGTTTTCTGCCCTCTCAGAAGAATGGACCACTTCTTTTCAGTACAAAAAAATTTACAAGTGTCCCCCACATGAGCACTACTTTTTAGCCAAACACAAAGTTCAAGTATAATCTAGCATCTACACCGTCTTAGGATAACCATTGTCTTAAAAGGGGAGCAGGGGGGCATGATGAGAAAAACTGCTAAGCAAAAAACCCTTGTCTTAAAACTTTCAAAAGGATCAAGACTTCAAATGAGAGAGATTTACAGGGGGGCATGATGCTTTTGTCAGCATCATTTCATCAACATAAGAAACTACCTCTGCTGATGGGCCTCAAAGCTGGTGATCAATAGATTTTATTGTCCTTTTTCAACAGAGAAAGTGAAGGCTACAGTGTACAATAAATGAAAGGATGCAAAAGGCAAGGGAAGTACTAAGATTAATGTTTGAGACCAAACACGTGATCTCTCTATCAATATCACTGAGAGGAAACAGGAGTGAGAGGCCCCAAAAAGACCAAAAAAGCAAGCAATCATTACAAAAGCAAGAACCCCATCATCTTACCACTTATGCTCATTACATTGTCACAATCAAAATCAAAAATCAAAGCACGCCCACAAAAAGCCCACTTCAAAAATAAATCATTTGGAAAAAAAAAAGACATACTCTCTCTCCATCAGAAAGCATCAGAAAACTGGAAAAGATATTGCTCTTTTCACAGACTGAGACCAACCATTCCCAAATTCCAACAACTCTCTTTAATAAAAGAGCCGCAGGGAGAGAGAGGGGGGAGGATAAAGACCACTTGTTCTTTATTTTCCTTCGTCTCTCACTATTGTTTCTTGTGATTGAGCCCAGGATATCTCAATCACATTGCATAAATTTTCGTTTGAGAACAAGGTACTTCCATTCTGAGATGAGGTTGGTACTGTTTTATTGGGGTTTTTGAATGATTTTTTTAAGGGATTTGTTATCATGGGTTTGTTCAATATTTTTGCTTGGTTTTGAGATTGGTGTTATTTGTCTGATTTTTGTATCAATAATTGTCAGCATTGCTCTTGTAGGTTGGAGAACTTTGTGACCTGTGACCCATTCATGGATTTTGGGAAATTTTGATCTTGGAAATTTGAGTACATGAAGGTAAACTCCATTGATGCACTTCACATGCTTGTTTGTTTTTCTCAAAGAAATTAGATTCACCCGTCACCCAAATACAATGGAATGCATTTAGTTTTTCTTGCTAAATTTTGTAGCTTTATCCTAGTGGAGGAGAAGGGGCAATGGTCAATAGAACAGAAAAAGAAAACGGTTTCTTTTTTTAGTGCTTCTTTGGGTAAATTTGGGTCATTTTCGTAGCTATTTCTTGCTATTTTGGGGGCAAGGATACATGATCAAAGCCTTTTGTTTCTCAGGACATTCATTCGTTCAGAACTGGATAAGAATATGCATTGGTATCATGTTTGATATCCAAGGGAACAACTAGCCTTGTTTGAAAATCTGGTAGTTGATCATTATTACAGCCTTGTTTCGCTTACATGTTTGACTATGGTTTCTGAAGAATTCTCGAAGCAATCAGCTTCTAGCGTTGTACGCCAATGCCTTGTCTCCAATATGGATACTAGCTCAATTCATACCGAACATCTTGTTTATGGCCTACAATTTCAACCAAATATTGTACCCCATTACTTTAATCCGATCGGAGAACAAGTCTCTAGGCCGGAGGATGCCGGAATGGTCATGAGTAGTCTAACGGATCGTGAAGGTCAGAAAGAAAACCACCAACTGGGTGTTCACTATGGAAATGGTCATGGGCTTTCACTAACTCTAGGCTCACGCCTCCCGGCTGAACTTCAAAAGGACAGACATGCAAATGCAGTGAACTCTTACAATTCGAGTAACAATAACATGATTTGTGAAGGTGAAATGAATAGCATAATTTATAATACCTCGAATTGCTCTGCTCATACTGTCGATGGAATGGCGTCTGCTCTCTCGGCTCTTCAAAGATCTCCATATATGAAACCAGCTCAGCAGTTGTTAGACGAAGTTGTTTGTGTGAGCAATGCAGTTGAGTCGGGCTCTGACAAGCAATTTAGAATGCATGTTGAAATTTCTATGGATGATGCAAGCTTGCATCATGCAGAGGAAGGGAACGACTACTCGTCGAACGAGATGCATGTTGTTCACGTCAGGATCAGCAAACTTCTTGCTTTATTACACCAGGTAATCATGGCATCTTAATATGCATCTTTAATTTCTTATCTTACTCATGTTGGTGATTTGCTTTATTACAAATTTATGCTTTATAGAAGAATATAACTACTCAATGTATATGCGCAGTATAATATTGATATTAGTGTTGATAAAAATTGTTGGTACCCCGCGGAACATGGTCCAAGCGACCCAAGAAGGCACCCGAGAGACTTGGAGTTTGGGATTATACTGCATTCTCCTTTGACGACATGGCGTCGTATGCCGTAAACATTGAGCACGCGGAGTCAATGACCTACGGTGGAGACATAAGCTCGAGTGATGCAGTGAGTTGGCATGGAGCTATGGAGGAAGAGATGTAGTCTCTACACCACAATGACACGTGAGAGTTAGTGCCTCTACCACGTGAGAAGCGTGCCATTGGATGTAGGTGGATCTACAAGGTCAAAGAAAGCTCGACCGAAGATGGTGGTTATGTACGATACAAAGCAAGGTTAGTGGCCAAAGGTTTTGCACAGATGAAGAGATAGGACTACACTGAGATATTTTCTCCAGTGGTAAGACACACTTCCATTCGTGTTTTGTTGGTCCTAGTAGCATCCGTGGACATGGAGTTGGAGCAACTTGATGTCAAGACCGCTTTTCTACACGGTGATTTGGATGAGAAGATTTACATGCACCAACCAGATGGGTTCGTGGTTGAAGGCATGGAGAGGATGGTCTGCAGATTAAAGAAATCCTCGTACGGGTTGAAGCAGTCATCCAGACAGTAGTACACATGATTTTATAGCTCATGATGGGTGTTGGCTTTGAGCGGAGCGTGAAAGATCAATGTGTATATGTGTGCACATTGAATGTGGCTCACGCATCTACTTTCTACGTTATGTTGATGACATGTTGATTGCTTCCTCAAACATGTCGGGAGTCAAGAAGCTAAACGTGAAGTTGGACAAGGAATTCGATATGAAGGATTTGGGCCTGGCGAAGGAAATTCTAGGGATGGAGATATTCCGAGATAGGAGAAAGGGCGAGTTGAGGTTATCACAGAATGAGTATATTGAGAAGGTGCTCGTCAGTTATGGAATGGAGAGCACGAAGCCCGTGGTGACACCTCTTGGAGCTCACTTTCAACTTTCGGCGTTATAGTCGCCGATCACCGAGGATGAGAAGAAGACTATGTCTCAGGTGACATATGCTAGTGCGGTTGGGAGCTTGATGTATGTGATGGTTTGCACGTGTTTCGATATTACACAGGCCGTGGGAGTAGGGAGTAGATACATGTCGAACCCCGGCAAGGAGCATTGACAGGTCGTCAAGTGGATATTGCGATATCTGCGAGGCACAGTTGGTGTTGGTTTGTACTATGACAGAGGTGACATTGTGGTGCTGACAGGGTATTATGATTCTGATTATGCTGGCGACAGGGACATGCGGAGATCGACCACATGTTACATGTTTATGTTGGACACCGCAGCAATGTCAGGGCGATCTGTCCTACAGTCGGTGATTGCCTTGTTAACCACGAAAGCCGAGTTGATTGCCGTAGTGGAAGCGGTGAAGGATGGCAAGTATCTCAGATGTCTGCTTGAGGATTTGGGGATGTGAGGATTTGGGGATGTCGCAGAAGTGTCGTCGGTTTTTAGTGATAACCAGAGTGCTATTCATCTTTTGAAACATCAGGCTTGCAGTTCGAGAATGAAGCACATAGAGATACATGATTGCTTCCTAATGGAGGAGAGCAAGCAAATTGAGCTTCAAAAGGTCCCGACTGAGAAGAACCATGCAGACATGTTCACCAAGTCCGTTCCTGCCATCAAGCTCAAGACATACTTAAGCTTGATTTGTTAAGTTGCTTGAGTGTGTTGCCGAAAGGCACGGATTACGAGATGACGAGGAGATCCGTGGAGTGACATGAAGTTTTGATCAAGGTAAAGCTTGAATGGAGTGCTGAAGATTTTGTAGCAAGATAGAGTGTTGTTTTTTGGTGCTGCAAAAGTCTCCGCAGCACAGCTTTTATGGGCCCCAAGATTTGATGGCAGTTGTTGGAGACTTGAAGGCAGTATGTGGCCTTCCCTTGGGTGACCGACAGAGTGAAAAAGATTGAGTAGGCTGCCCTTTGTTTTGTATGTCACCCGATGTCATTTTTCCAGCGAAAAACACAAAAGCAAAAGGAAAGAGGGCTTGCCATTTTTCAGAGCTGAAAATTCTGGAAAGAAAAGGGCTGCCATTCTTGAGAACTTTGGAGAGTTTAGAAGAGAAAAGAATCAAGAGGATTAGCTATATGATAAGAGTGTTCCTTTGATTCTTAAGTCTTCTAGTGGTTCTCTTTCACTTCTTCTTTCTTTATGAGATTTGTGGGGACTTGGAATTGCCAAGTTATTACTCACAAGAGTGTGAAGAAGAAGGTGTTGGTGTAAACTCGTTTGTTCTTTTTGATTATAGTGGACCGTCTTGGAATGCTGGAGTAGGTTGTTTGCAATCGAAGCAGAGTAAAATCCTCCGCCGCATTTACTTTTAGTTTATTGAGTATTTATAGCATTTCGTTTACCAATTTGCTCTCATAAGTTTCGATGAGCGATTGGTTATTTGGTTTGTTGTGTGACCCGATTTTTTAAGCCTTAGCTCCCTAGCTAGTTGTTAGGATTTTTTGTTCCGCTTGGTACCAAATTGGAAAACGAAATGCGATAAATACTCAACAAACTGAAAGTAAATGAGGCGGAGGATTTTACCCGGGTTCGGTTGCGAACAACATACTCCAGCATTTCGAGACGATCCACTATAATTAAGGAGAACACACGAGCTTACACCAACACCTCCCTCTTCACACTCTTGTGAGTAATAACTTGGCAATTCCAAGCCACACAAATCTCACAAAGAAAGAAAAAGTGAAAGAGAAACACTAGAAGACCTAAGAATCAAAGGAACCATCTTAGCCTATAGCTAATCCTCTTGGTTCTTCTCTCTTCTAAACTCTCCAAAGCTCTCAAGAATGGCCGCTCTTTTCTTTCCAGAATTTCCAGCTCTCTGACAAATGGCAGCCCCTCTTTCCTTTTGCTTCTGTGTTTTCAGCTCTCAGTTCGCTGGAAAAATAACAGCGGGTGTCATGCAAAACAAAGGGCAGCCCACTCAATCTTTTTCACTCTGTCGGTCACCCAAGGGAAGGCCCCATATTGCCTTCAAGTCCCCAACAACTATCATCAAATCTTGGGGCCCACAAGAACTATGCTGCAGAGGCTTTTGCAGCACCAAAAAACAACACTCTACCTTACTACAAAATCTCCAGCACTCCATGCAAGTTCTACATTGATCAAAACTCCATGGTCACTCCACAGACCTCCTCGTTGTCTCGTAATCTGCACTCTTCGACATCATACTCAAGCAACTAAACAAATCAAGCTCAAGCATGTCTTGAACTTGATGGCAGGAACAGATTTGGTGAACATGTCTACAAGGTTCTTCTCAGTCGGGACCCTTTGAAGCTCAATCTACTTGCTTTGCTCCTCTAGGAAGCAATCACGCACCTTTATGTGATTCGTCCTCAAACTGTAAGTCTGATGCTTCACAAGATGAATATCACTCTGGCTATCGCTGAAAACTAACGACAATCTCTGTGGCATCTCCAAATCCTCAAGCAGACATATGAGATACTTGGCCTCCTTCACCGCTTCCACTGTGGCAATCAACCTGGCCTCAGTGGTTGACAACGCAACCACCGACTGTAGGACAGATCGACACGACACTATTGCAGTAGTCAACGTAAACACGTAACATGTGGTCGATCTCCGTATGTCCCTGTCGCTAGCATAATCAGAATCGCAGTATCCTGTCGGCACCACACCGTCACCTCTGCTATAGTTGTAACGACCCGCTCTCGGGGGCCCGTTACTTATTTGGTTTATTCGCAGGTTCCGCAGTTTATCAGTGAAATCAGTATAGCCACAACTCAGAGATGCATCACAATACTCAAAACCAGCGTACAGACGTTATTACAGTCCAAATTAAAGTACAACTACCACCAGCACACTCTCTGAAAAGAAGTGCGGAAAAGTAAATACACAGTACAACCCACACACCAACAACAAAGTAAATAAAACTCTGTAGCTTCAGGATCAAGTGTAGGCTCCACGAACTCTGAGGTAATGTCATCGATCAGGTCTTCGTCTGCCGGTGCCATAAATGGAACCGAAGGTAAGTCACAACAATTCTAGCAATAGAAAAAGAGGAGTGCACAAATATGGAGCAGGCTATGGTAAACAAGTGCGGAAAGTAAAGTAAGGACAGACAAGCATGCAAGTGCGATTAGTAAAGTACATCAAGTCAAGCATGCAAGGGTGACAAGTAAAGTAAAGGTGACCGAGCGAGTACGACTAATGACGTACAAGAATAACTAAGACGATAGTAATGACTATAGCAATAATGAGTGTATTTGTGCCTATTCTAGTTCGTGACTTATAACGGGAAGTACAGTGAGCAACCAAGAGGCCAACTCTTGCCGCGGGTGCTACCCGGGCGAACCAATTCTCTGAGTACGGTGCAATAATCTGTGATCTGTGATCTGTGATGGTTGTCACCGGTACTGTTATGGGTTGCTAGAACCCGCACAGTGACAACAAAGTCTGGACTAGTCGCTCCCGTACTTCCGCAATTATATGTTACCCCAAAACCCCAAGTGTCTGTGCAGGTTACCGTTCTTTGCAGTTTTACGAGTCATTTACTGTTCTCACATTTCCAGTTACAATCTTTCTGTCAAGCATGTCAATCTGTTCAGGTCAATAACTGTTCCGAGACTAGATGTTAAGTCCTATGTGTTAACGATACTCCAAAGACCTTTGCTTGTTGAAAAGTCAAGGCAGAAACCTCAAGAGAGAATGTCAGTCCTGAGCAATGTTTGAAGTCCAACAACTAAGGTACCGATCCACGCTTTGAGCATGCGGTGTTTCCATTAAGTACACTATCTAGATTTCTAAAGTTAGAATTTACTGTGACTTACAATCTTCGAGATGATGGTAGTGGGCCGAGACTGGATCTAGTGCGGATGCACGAGATTCGATGCCCGCAAACACAAGAACAACTAGTTAGAGAATACACTATTTCTTTTTATTTAACTTGGTCGTTTTGATTTTTAAAACTGTTGAAACGGTGTCGGAAAGCGTTCTAAATTTTTATATAGACTATATATGATAAAAATAGTTTTACTGCAGGAAGGAATATTTTTCTGAAGTCCATAGTAATTTTTATAATTTTTAGAAACTCAAAATAGTTTAAAACCCCAGATTATTTAAGTTACGCGTATCTTCCGTAATTTCTTACGGGAGCAATACAAGTCGGAATGACTTGAGTGAACAGTCAAAATGATCGTCTCGAAGTCTATTATCACATATAATTTTATCAAATATTAGTGTACGTAAAATCAGCGAGTTACGATTTTAGAACGATTTATACCTATTTAATTTCTAAGTTCAAAAATTTATTCTGGGAAAAGTAGGCGTCTGATCGCAGTGAGACTAGCGCCATTGGATCCGAAATATCGTTTCTGATTTTCTGGGGCTATCCGCACATTTTTCTGGGTCCTATATTATTAGTTATGGATTAAAAACCAATAAACCCTATTATTAATTATTTAATAAATCGAAAATACGAATTTTCCTCATATTTACAAGTTTGCCATTCGAGCAAACTTACGCTGCCCCGATCAATCGACGCCGACGGGGGCTGTGGGCGCTCGACTAGCGGCGGCGGCAGCGACCGTGGGTGGTCGGCGACGGCTCCTGCAGCGGATGGCGACGGCGACGGCGAGAGGCGGCGGTGGGCGGTGGCCGACGGCGACGAGCACCGGAGCGGGGAGCTGGGCACGGGCGAGGGAGGCGGGGTCTGCGGGGTCTTGCCGTGGGGAGGAGACGCCGGAGAAGAGACGCTGACGGCGGAGCGGGGTTCGTCGGCGTCGGGCTTCACGGGGGTTCGCTGCGCCGAGGCGTGGTTGCGGGGTCGCCGTGGAGTGCCGTACGTCGACGTGAGGGGAGCGACGGCGGGTCGTACGGCGGGGCTGCTCGTCGGAGGGCGGAGGTAGTAGCCCGCCAGAGGTGAGAGGGGGTGAGGAGAGCGTGAGAGAGAGAGTACGAGAGAGAGAGAGAGAGAGAGTGAGGGATGGAGAGCCTGCTGTGAATTACGACGTGAAGATGGGTTGAGTTAGGTTAGTCTTTGAACGGGGAAGAGAGGCTAGGGGATTAAATAGAATAATTAAATTAATTAAAAATTAGGTTAGCATTTAATACTTAGTCAACTATTAATTAGTGTATGTGGAAATTAGGGTTAGGGGAATGAATCTGTCATGGAAATGAAATAAACGTGTAATCACGTTTAACGTTTGAGATGGGTTAATTAAGATAATTAGTAAAAAAACTCCATTAGTGAAAGTAATTAGTATAATACAAAATCGAAATTACGATTTTGCCCCTGGAGTCAAACGTGTCCGAAAAATTACGAAAACATACCCACGGGATCGTATCGTCGCGAGGATGACGAATACAAAGTCCGTTTCAGGGTTTGGGCTACGGGGATACTAGTTTTTGGCCAAAACGTTTAGAAAGCGGGTCTGCGGGTTCTCTACTGATTTGACTTCAGAAAATTACGAAATTAATGTTGGAGGCCCTAAATGATCATAGGATGCTACTGCAGAAGTTTGAAAACGTTTTGAATACGTTTGTATAGAAAATAAATTCGTTGAATCAAAACGGTAATTTTTGAAAATGAATTTTAACAGAAATGTTTTGGGCACTTGAGGAAATATGAAAATACTGAAATACTATATAATAAGTCTAATGCTCTAAAATATTTTTATAAGAATTCTTTGAAATCATTTTAAAACTCCTGATCAACCATTACAAAACACAATTAAAATGAAATTACTTCAACTATTTAGCTTAAATGTTTTGGAAAAATTTAGGTCGTTACAATAGTGCAAATTGACACCGTGTCTCGCAGATATTGCAATATCCACTTGACGGCCTCTAATGCTCTTTGCCGGGGTTCGACATGTATCTACTCACTACTCTCACGATATGTGCAATATCGGGACTCGTGCAAACCATTGCATACATCAAGCTCTGATACCACTTGTGGATAAAAATTGTTGGTATCCTGTGGAACAAAAAACCCTAACAGCTAGATAGGGAGTTAAGTCTTGAAAACCCGGGTCACACAACAAACCAAACAACCAATCCCTCGTCGGATCTTGTGAGAGAAAATTGGCAAACGAAATGCGATAAATTTTCAACAAACTGAAAGTAAATGAGGCGGATGATTTTACCCTGGTTCGGTTGCAAACAACCTACCACAGCATTCTGTGACGATCCACTATAATCAAAGAGAACACACGAGCTTATACAAAAACCTACTTCTTCACACTCTTATGCGTAATAACTTGGCAATTCCAAGCCCCCTCACAAATCTCATAAAGAAAGAAGACGTGAAAGAGAAACATTAAAAGACCTAAGAATCAAAGGAACACTCTTAGCATATAGCTAATTCTATTGATTCTTCTCTCTTCTAAACTCTCCAAAGCTCTCAAGAATGGCAGCCCTTTTCTTTCCAGAATTTCCAGCTCTGAAAATGGCAGCCCCTCTTTCCTTTCGCTTCTGTGTTTTTCAACTCTCGGTTCACTGGAAAAATGACAGCGGGTGACATGCAAAACAAACGGCAGCCCACTCAATCTTTTTCACTTTGTCGATCACCTAAGGGAAGGCCCCATACTGCCTTCAAGTCCCCGACAACTACCATCAGATCTTGGGGCCCACAAGAGCTGTGATGCGGAGAATTTTGCAGCACAAAAAAAAACAACAATTAGGACTAATGGTGTACATTGTTCATGACAACGAGCGATAATAAATCATTAATGCTTATGACTGAAAAAATATACTTATGCAAGGTAAATTCTTTCGGAAACCTAGCATTGCATTAGTTATGATATGATTCTTGAATGTTCTTCTATTGGTATATTTCCGGTCTCATTTGAGTGAGTACTCACTAGTACAAGCAATTTTAGCTTGAGGCCTCAACGCACCCAGTGCTAAGTGGGTTGGAGGCCCCTCTTAGGAACTCTCAAGTCACTGAAATTTTGTTATGTAATGTTGTTAACGCAAGTTGACATGGGCTAATTTTTTGATTTCATTGTGTTTCGGTATGCTATGTTTCATATACAGCACTCTATCTTGGAGTCAAGTATGTCCATGTAGACATCATCTAAACAACACTTATTGGATACTTTCGGATAATCTATGTGGTGCGTGTCCTTAATTTATAGCATTTATTTATGTTTTAACACTATTCTTTGTTATTTTTTGTACCTATGTTAGTTAGGTGGTGGTTTCTGTGGTGCGTGTCCTTAATTTGTAGCATTTATTTATGTTTTAACACTATTCTTTGTTATTTTTTGTACCTATGTTAGTTAGGTGGTGGTTTCACCCTGCTTGTGGTGTTTTCTTTAAAATTTTATTAATGGAATGTGGGGAATGCTTTCACTGTTTTCAATATTAAAAAGAAAGTCTTTTGACAATTGAGAGCTACCTTTATAACACTTGTGAATGCTTCCTGGTATGCATTACACATGCTAGGACATAAATTTTCTTTGTTTTTTCATGTTACATTTATAAAACTTATAAAAAATAACATATAGTTTTTACTAAAATCTAACGTACTTAGGAAGAGGTCCAACTTAGGACATTCGGTACATTCTTCTTTTAAGGATTACGAACTGGTCAAGACATATTACCTATATTAATTCAAATCTAAGACGTTTTCTCTGTCAATTGAACAAATGTTGAGGCTAAGCAAAAGTTCATGTTCATCATATGCAATTAGTAACATCTATCAAATTATTAAATTTTAAAAACCAATGACTTCTCTTTATGACTAAATAGGCAATGTGGTCTTTTTTTGGTTTTTCCTCTCCACGATGTCTTTGTTATTTAAGTTTTGTTGCTTTTATATATGTGTATGTGTCACAGACGTCACGCCATCGCCTAGTTGGCGCTTATGTGGCACATAAGATGTCATTCTTTAGAGAGTTCCTATGGCTACTCTTGTAAATATTGTCTATAGAATGTTCTTGGGCTTTCATGTGTATTCTATAAAGAATGAATTTAGTGTAGAATAATGGAGAATGTTCTAAAGGCTCTCCCTTAGCATTGGATCATGAAAGACTCTAGAAGTATAATCCCCACCATTAATTGTAAGGGAGCATCCTCCATAAATAGAGGCAATGGGAGATCATTTGTATCAATCAAGAGTTGCAAGCAATAGAAGCAAATGCATTCTTTGCTTCCAAGTTTTTTCTTGTTTTCTTGTGTGAGTGTGAGTGTTAGAGAGAAGGCTAACTTAGCCATTTTAAAAGGAAGAGTGAGCTAAGTTCGTACGTGATTGGGATAATCAAGTAGCTAAACAATTCACATGTAATAGTTGGTGTTACGACCTAAAGATCGTGATAGTCCGACCTTCCATCCCAGTCCACCAAATACGCCGCCGGCTCACCCCTCCTTCCCGAAGGCCAGCTGGCCCAACGACAGGGTGCTCCTCGCCCGAACTTCGGAGACCGCTCGCCTGTCTTCCCGGGCCAGCGGGGCGCCTGTCGACCTTAAAGCCCGGCGCGACTGGGGAAAGGGCGCACTCCGCCTCAGCCAAATGATAAGGACGCACTCAGCCGCGGTCCCAGCAAGTCGCGCACCCGCCCTCCCCCAGTTCGCCGGGAACATCGCACAAGGAGTACACCCGGATTGCTCGACCTCGGTCCGGAACGACCCAGCGATCCACCGCTAGCCCCTCTCATCGGAGGCGCTCCGACGACTCTTTGGCACATCGGACACGACAAACAACCTAGTACAAAGACGCTACTGACACTTCCGCCGCTCGACAACCTGACAAAGCGCCCCCTGGCCACTGCGCCCCCTGACACTTAATGCTTTCGGCCCTGACATCCTGATAAAAGCGCCCCTGGCCGTTGCGCCGTCTGACATAAGTATGGCTGGCACCCCTGATCCTGACATCCTCGTCCGAAGCTTCCGCTGACAGTTGAGCCAGCTCAGCATGTCGAGTCAGCACGCCAGGTCAGCCTTACCTAACCGCCTCAATCAGATATAAATACCCCTCCGCCTCCAACGTGTAGAGGGGTTGGCAAATTAACTCTGAATCTTATTACTCACACATAAGAGCAAAGGTCTTCCATATCTTTGTTCTTACACATCCGATAGCTCGTCACGTACGGTCGACTCACTCTTAGTCCGACCTGTGTGCTTGGCCCCCGCTTTAAGTCCTATTACTAACTTAAGCATCGGAGAGGCTAAGGGTTGGACCCCAACCCGGCCTTTTTGACGAGCTGCTCCTTGTGCAGGTCAGCCCACCGTCACGAACTGCGCTCCGCCCTTACCTCTGGCAGTGCGGTCGTAAGGCAGAGTCCTTGGGAAATTGATTCCGTGGTCGTCCTTCGTAGTGTGCTCAGTCTCTTCACTACACTAATCACCTGTCAAATAGCCTACCCTAATTCCATCATCAACATAACCACCGTGCCCTTGGTTCCCCATAATACAAATTCATTGTACGCGGGTTTTACCCCGTAACAATTGGCGCCGTCTGTGGAAACGAAGGGTCACACCCATGTCAAATCCCATACCAAACAACCGAAACCCTGACCACAGCAAGGATCCCATGGACCAGGAATCACTCTCACCCAATGACTCCTGCGACTAATCCACCCCCCGAGGTGGAGGTCGAGACAGTCCCGGCCTTAGCCCGTGCGGTACAGCAGAGCTTCAAAGCCTTCACTAAGATTATGGCGGGCTTCGCAGCGGCCGGGACCGAAGTGCCTCCGGCCCCTCTGAGCCTCCAAACGTGAGGCAAAATCTTCACCCTCAGTTCGATGAAGAAGTAAGGGGACAAAGGGGTCGCCGAGGGGATAACGGCCCAACAAGACTCTTGGAGGAAGAGATGGAGGTCGCGTGGCTGTGAAGGAGCCAGGAAGAAGCGACTGTCGCTTAGAGGCATCTAGATGAAGCGGCTGAGGCCGCCCGGCAAGCCCGCCTCGACGAGGAAGCCGCTCGTCGCCAACTCCGTTTCATCACCGCAGAGCGCGAGAGACTAAGGCGGGAGAATGAGGAGAACCGGGAGATCTCGGAAATGTCGACCTCGGGCCGACAGCGCAGGAACGTGCGTAGCCCCACACCCGCCGATTCCCCGCCTCGAGGGAGGAGCCCTCCGCGACGGCCCCTCTACCGGCCAGAGCAGGGAAACCACCGTCACAGAGGCTGAGATCGAAGCTGCACCCCAGAGCGCTTCGGCAAGGAAGCCATCCGTCAGCAACTCCGCTTCCTCGTTACGGAGCACGAAAGGCTCCGGAGGGAGAATCGGTAGCATCGGGGAATCCCGGAGGTGTCGACTTCGGGCTGGCGATACCAGAACGCCCGTAATCCACCCTCGGTCGGGTCACTGCCGCGCGGAAGGAGTCCCCCTCGACGACCACCACCTCCCTTCCCAGGACACGATGACCGTCGGCAGCCGAGGCGAGATCGAAGCCGAACCCCGGATAGGCGGAGGGAGCGCACGCCTGAGCGCCCCGCCTACCCTGAGGAGGCCACGCCGCTGGCGCGGTGGATTACTTTGGCCCCGAGACCCGCAAGGTTCAAGGCCCCCCACTTGGCCACCTACAGCGGAAAAGGCGATCCCCTCTCGTACGTGCAACAATACCGAGGGGCGATGGAGGCACTGGATGTAGATGACGCATTCCTTTGCCGGCTTTTCTCACAGAGTCTGCGGGACACGTCCCTGGAGTGGTACTACGGCTTGTCTGCAAGTTCCATCGGGAGCTTTGGCGAGCTTTCTCACAAATTCTGCCAGGAGTTTCGGGCCTGTCGCACAAGGAAGAAGCTCATTGACTACCTTTGCACAATAATCCAGAAGGAAGGGGAGACGATTGGGAAGTACCTGCGCCGCTTCCAGGACGAGAGGCGGAGTGTGGTGGCCTACGGCGACGAAGTCCTCATGCTAGCCTTCAAAACCGGATTGAGGAACCGAAGCCTCCACAAATACTTGCTCCGAGACCTGCCTACCGACTACGACGTGCTAGTTGCTCAGGCGGAGAGGTACACGTTGAGCGAGGAGGCTCTCGGGGCGAAGAACCAGGGCGCCAAGGCGGGGACGTCCCAAGGCGAGCCTCGGCCCCATCCCAGGCCGAGACTAGAAGATAGGCCCCGGGACTGCGACCAGCTGGCTCAGCCGAGGCATGACCCAGTGGGGCGTTGTCCACAAGATCGGCCGGGTCCAGCGCGAGAATTCATCCCCGCCAGGGAACCTGCACGGGCGGTCCCAAGGTTGGAAGGACACCTGCGGGCTCAATATACACAGCTCAACGCCCCAATAATCGAGGTATTGGCCGCGGCGACGAGGGCCGGACTGCTACCTGACCAACCCAGAGAAATGAAGTCGGACCTGGCGAGGCGAGATGTCCGGAAGTATTGCCGGTATCACCGGGACCACGGTCATGATACCGACGATTGCTTCACCCTCAAGAGGGAAATCGAGCAGTTGATCTAGGCGGGTCACCTTAGGGGCTTCGTGGAGGGCAGGAGGCTGATCCAAGAGGAGAGGGCCCCGCACAGAGCGCGGAGGCCGGACCCACCACCAGGCAACGAGCGAGAGGAGCCGTGCCCGCCCAGGCCGGTCATGCGCATAGATGTGATATGCGGAGGGCCATCCTCGGGGATCGTTGTCGTCAAGCAAGAAGGCGTACACACGGCAGGTGATGGCGGCAGACCTCGGCGGTGGTGCGAAGCAGAGAAGGTTGGCCCGACCCCCCATTACTTTCACCGATGAAGACCTGGAAGGAGTCGAGCTGCCGCATGACGACGCCATCGTCATCGAGGCTCAGATCGGGACGGCCATCATCAGCCACCTCCTGATTGACACTGGAAGCTCTTGCGACATTCTGTTTATGTCGACGGTTGAGAAGATGGGGCTGAAGCAGGCAGACCTGAGGCCTTGCACGGGGCCCATCGTCGGCTTCACTGGGCACTCGGTTCCCATTGTGGGGTGATCACCTTGGCGGTATCGCTGGGAGAGGAACCAAGGGTCGTCACTCGCATGCCGTAGTTCTTTGTCGTCGACATTACGTCGGTGTACAACGGGATCATAGGGCGACCATACATGACGGCCATTGAAGCGCTCCCCAGCATGCTCCATCAGATGGTCAAATTCCAAACTCTGCGAGGGGTGGGGTTAGTGCGGGGGAGTCAGAAGCTATCCAGGAGCTGCTACGTGGGGTCGACCAAGCATAAGGGTCCGGAGCAGGCCTTATCGGTCGACCTCCTTAATGAAAGAGAGGACTATTGCGACCAGCGGCCTACCCCTGCGGAGGAGGTCGAAGAAAGTGTCCGTGACTGCGGAGGAGGGCAAGGCTGTCTCTATCGGCACGAAGCTCCCGGTCTCTCTGAGGGCGGCCCTCATCTGTCTCCTCCGAGAGAACGTGAACATATTCGCCTGGTCGCCCTCGGACATGCCAGGGGTCGACCCAGCGGTAATCTCCCACAAGCTGAACGCGGACCCAGATCTCGACTGATCTGGCAGAAGAAGAGGAGCGCCAGAGGAGAGAAGATGAGGGCAGCTGGCGAAGAAATGGAGCGACTTCTCCAGGCCAAGTTTATCAGGCCGGTGGACTATCCGGATTGGCTCACCAACGTCGTCTTGGTGAAGAAGGCCAATGGGAAGTGGCGCATGTGCGTCGACTTCACGGATCTTAACAAGGTGTGTCCGAAGGACAGCTTTCCCCTCCCAAGGATCTACCACTTAGTCGATCAGGCGTACGGTTACGAGTTGTTGAGCTTTATGGACGCCTTCTCGGGCTACAACCAGATCCCGATGGCGAAGGAGGATGAGGAGAAAACGTCCTTCATCACCGATAGTGGCATCTTCTGTTACACAAAGATGCCCTTCGGACTGACGAACGCTGGGGCGACCTACCAGCGGATGGTGGACAGGATATTCAGCTCGCAGGTCGGGCAGAATCTGGAGGTCTACATCAACGACATGTTGGTTAAGAGCAAGAGAGCCCCGAACCACCTCACCGACCTGCGGGAGACATTCCAGAAGGTGCGCCAGTATGACTTGAGGCTGAACCCGGCGAAGTGCGTCTTTGGCGTGCAATCGGGTAAATTCCTTGGCTTCATGATAACGAAGTGAGAGATTAAGGCGAACCCTGACAAGGTGTCGGCCCTCGTCAATATGGCGGAGCCACAGACCATCCGGGACTTGCAGCGGCTGAACGGCCGGATCGCAGCGCTGGGGAGATTCTTGTCGAAGTCCGCGGAGAGATCGCTCCCCTTCTTCAGAGTCCTGCGCACGGCCTTCAGTGAAGCAAAAATCAACATGAAAGTGATCCAGTGGGACGACGACTGCGTTCGAGCGTTCGCAGAGCTGAGGGCTTACCTGCAGAGCCCACAGCTGCTCACCAAGCCGGAGGAGGGAGAACAACTGGGGTTGTACTTGGCTGCCAATGAAGAAGCCGTCAGCTACGTCTTAATCAAGGAGGAGAAGGGCGTGCAGCGGCCAGTCTACTATGCGAGCCGGATTCTTCGAGAGGCGGAGACTCGTTACAGCCCTATCGAGAAGGTCGCCTATTGTCTGGTCACAACGGCGAGGAAGCTCCGACCGTATTTCCAGGCCCACCCTATCGCCGTCCACACCAACCTGCCCCTCGAAAAGAATCTGAAGAGGTTAAAATGGTCGGGCAGAATGCTAAATTGGAGTGTCAAGCTCAACGAGTTCGACATAACCTGCAAAGCCCGAACAGCGATCTAGGGCCAGGCCCTGGCGGACTTCGTGGTGGAATGCATTATAGGAGACCTCCCAGAGAACCTGCCAGACGCGCCACCAGTGGCTGCATCCCCACAGGCAATAGGGGTAGCCGGACCCTCGGAGCCCGCACAAGAAGAAGCAGGCATGTTGTGGACCGTTCACGTCGACGGGTCAGCCACAGGATCCGGGACGGGGGCAGGCATCGTCATCCAAACCCCCGACGGATGCCTGCTGGAGTACGCCCTGCGCTTCGACTTCCCAGCGACCAACGTCGCGGAATACGAGGCCGCGGTCAACGGGTTGAAGCTTTGTAGAGCTATGGGGGCGACGAACGTGCTGTTGCTTAGTGATTCACGGCTCGTCGTCCAACAGGTCTAAGGGAGCTTCGAGGCCCGAGAGGAGATGATGAAGCGCTACCTCAAGCGCATCCAGGCTGAGCTCCAGAAATTCAAGAGAGCGGAGGTCTGGCACTTACATCGCTCCAACAACCTCCGGGCCGACGCCCTGTCAAAGCTGGCCTCCTCCTCCGCGTCTGAGATCGGAAAGGCTATCTACGTCGAAAATCTGCTGACGCCTACCATTGAAGAGGAAGAATTAATGTGCGTCGGCCAGACGACGACGTGGATGCCCCCAATAGTGCAATACTTGGAGACGGGGTCCCTACCCGAGGAGCGGCTGCAGGCCAAGAAGGTCGAGAGGCTGGCCTTATCGTTCGTGCTCTTTGACGGAGTATTGTACCGTCGGTGCCGCGCGAGCTTCGACTTCCTGCCTTACCTGAAGTGTCTGGGGCCGGAGCAAGCTGAACATGTCATCCGCGAAGTGCACGAGGGCTTCTGCGGAAACCACCATGGCGGGCGCACTATCGCCCACAAGATAATGCGCTAGGGGTACTACTGGCTAACGTGATCCACGACACGGCCCAGTACGTCAAGAAGTGCGAGGCGTGCCAGAAGTACGGCAGACACACGACAACGCCTCTAGCCAACCTGGTGCCCATCCTGAGCCCGATCTCGTTCGCCAAATAGGGGCTCGACATCCTCGGACCCTTTCCAAAGGTCTCCGGGGGAGGAAATACCTGGTAGTCGCCGTGGATTACTTCATTAAGTGGGTCGAGGCCGTACCTTTGGCGCGCATCGTATGGACGGACATGAAGGGCTTCATGTGGAAATCTGTGATCTGTCGCTTTGGGATACCCCGTGCCATAGCGACGGACAATGGGAGGCAGTTCGACTGCGAGGGCTTCCGAGACTTCTACTCGGGCTGGGGGATCAAGCTTCACTTCGCTTCCGTCGCCCACCCTCAGTGCAATGGGATGGCGGAAGCCGCGAACAAATGCATATTGGGCCCCCTAAAGAAGAAGGTCGATGACGCCCTCGGCACTTGGGTAGACGATCCGCCGGGCATTCTGTGGTCGTATCGCACGACCCACAAAGCTGCGACGGGAGAAAGCCCGTTCATGCTGGCGTTTGGGTCGGAAGCGGTCGTTCCCGTGGAGGTTGGAGAGGAAACTCTTTGGCTTCGGTACTTCGACAAGGATGTCAATGTGGAGGGACTCGGCCTCAACCTCGAGCTCGTCGACGAAGTAAGAGATCGAGCTCTGACGAACCTCGTCCTGTACAGCCAGAGGATGGCCCGGCACTACAACTCCCGAGTAAAGAAGCGGAGCTTCAGGATCGGCGACTTGGTCCTCAGAGACGCCACCTTCAAGCCTGAGACTGCTCGCCGAGGAAAGCTGGCGGCAAAATGGGAGGGGCCCTACGAAATCGTTGATATCGTCGGACCGGCCACATACATCGTGGCAACCCTGGATGGAACGAACTAGCTCACCCGTGGAATGCAGAACATCTGCTAAAATACTATCAGTAATTATGAGTCTTTAATAAAATACTTCTTTTTCTACACATTTTCAACTCTTGCCGTCTCCACTTGAAAATTTTCAGTTTAATAAGACTTCGGGGCAAGCCTAACACGCTTCGCCACCCAAACTGGAGAAAAAGGGCACGGGCCGGGCTACGGCTCCCTCCCCCTACGAAGGCTCCGGGGCAGGATCCGTCCTCGCCACCCAAACCGGAGAAGGGCACGGGCTGGACTACGCGCTCGCTTTCCCCTCAAGTAAAGACTTCGGCGCAAGCCCAACACGCTTCGCCACCCAAACTAGAGAAAAAGGGTACGGGCCGGGCTACGCGCTCGCTCCCCCCTCAAGTAAAGACTCCGGGGCAAGCCTAACACGCTTCGCCACCCAAACTGGAGAAAAAGTGCACGGGCCGAGCTACGGCTCCCTCCCCCTACGAAGACTCCGGGGCAGGATCCGTCCTCGCCACCCAAATCGGAGAAGGGCACGGGCCGGGCTACGCGCTCGCTCCCCCCTCAAGTAAAGACTCTGGGGCAAGCCTAACACGCTTTGCCACCCAAACTGTAGAAAAAGGTCACGGGCCGGGCTACGGCTCCCTCCTCCCACGAAGACTCCGGGGTAGGATCCGTCCTCGCCACCCAAACCGGAGAAGGGCACGGGCCAGGCTACGCGCTCGCTCCCTCCAAGTAAAGACTCCGGGGCAAGCCTAACATGCTTCGCCACCCAAACTGGAGAAAAAGGGCACGGGCCGAGCTACGGCTCCCTCCCCCCTACGAAGACTTCGGGGCATGATCCGTCCTCGCCACCCAAACCGGAGAAGGGCTTGGGCCGGGCTACGCGCTCGCTCCCCCCAAAGTAAAGACTCCGGGGCAAGCCTAACACGCTTCGCCACCTAAACTGGAGAAAAAGGGCACGGGCCGGGCTATGGCTCTCTCCCCCCTACGAAGGCTCCGGGGCAGGATCCTTTCTCGCCACCCAAACCGGAGAAGGGCACGGGCCAGGCTACGTGCTCGTTTCTCCCGAAATAAAGACTCCGGGGCAAGCCTAACACGCTTCGCCACCCAACCTGGAGAAAAAGAGCACGTGCCGGGCTACGCGCTCGCTCCCCCTCAAGTAAAGACTCCGGGGTAAGCCTAACACGCTTCGCCACCCAAACGGGAGAAAAAGGGTATGGGCCGGGCTACGCGCTCACTCCTCCCTCAAGTAAAGTCTCCGGGGCAAGCATAACACGCTTCGCCACCCAAACTGGAGAAAAAGGGCACGGGCCGAGCTACGGCTCCCTCCCCCCTACGAAGCCTCCAGGGCAGGATCCGTCCTCGCCACCCAAACCGAAGAAGGGCACGGGCCGGGCTACGCGCTCGCTTCCCCCTCAAGTAAAGACTTCGGGGCAAGCCTAACACGCTACGCCACCCAAACCGGAGAAGGGCACGGGCCGGGCTATGCGCTCGCCGTCCCACCGAACAAACACATAAGCCTCGAAACCATAACTTAGGGAAAGGGGCAAGGGCACGCGGACCGGGGCAGGCCTTGCGCAGGGCAAGAACCCACGGTCAGTGCAGGGTCCCGATAAAGCGTGCCTCGGATGCGACTGGTCAAAACGAAAGGACACTTGGGAAGCGCGCCATTAATGACGACACACCCCCGAAAGGCACAGGCTGACGATTCGCGTCTGACACCACTTGGCAAAAACGGCTTCGAAGGGCGTGACCCTGACAAGCTAACCAATAGGTGCCAGCTCATCGCATTAACCTCCCGGGAACCATCAGCTCTCTCCATCTATAAATACTCCCCTTATTCCTTTGAGTGAAAGAAAAAGAATGGAAAAGCGAGTAAGCTTTAGCCCCCCCCCCCACGAAGGTCGAAAAGGGGCGAGATACGGCTGCTGTCGATCTCTCCTCGTCGACCCGGCACGTCTGGGTCGGATTTGCTTTCAGACACTCCCTTCTCAAAAACAGACCGCCGACGGCCTGATCGTGGGAGAGGCCCCCGGTCAACGATGGACCACGCCTCTCCGATAGGCTATTCATCTTACATACAGATCACCGATAGGCTATTCCTCTTACACAAGGGATGTACCGTCTTTCCCTCTTCGACTTCCCTTAGACAACTTGCGACAGGGAACCTCGAAGATAGGTGGTGGACCGATCCTCCATACCAGCATCCGCTCCACCACGACCCCCGCCGGCAGGAAAGGCAAAAGCCACCCGCACCGCGATGGTCGAACCCGTCGGGCATACCGAACATCCAGATCACCCCACTGGGCATACCAACCTCCACCGGCCTGCCCTCCAGTGGCCCGCCTTCCCCTCCTCTATCTTCCCATGGAGGCTGCGCCGCCGGGCTCCCCCAGGGAGGCGATGCCACCTTGGCCGCATCGTTCTCCTCCTCTCCCAGGGTTTCCCTTCGAGTCGGGGATTCCCCGGGGAGACCTTGCAACCCTTCAGCATAGTGGAGATGAGAAGGGACACAACGAGCAATGGAAGAGGAGGGTCACTCCGGAAACGTGAGTTCGCTCATTCTGATGCAGTTTACAGTGAAGTGGAACGACGTCCCAGCCCGACCGCTGATCGAAACATACTTGCTCAACCATTGTATTCTTGATCAAACATCTTGTAAAAGTTAAAGAAAAGACTATCAAGAGAATCACTAAACTTCATTTAAGCGCGAGCTAACTTATGAACGATTCCCGCCGAGCTCCGGGACGGGCTCGCGAATCTCCGCTACCCAAACCGGAAAAGGGCACGAGACGAGCTATGCACTCGCCCTCCCCTACCGATACGACTCGATATGTTTCACTATCTTTCGATTTTACTTGAATTATACAAAGGCAGTAAAGGTTTACACACTGCATAGCAAAAGTTTGCGTTATATTAAACAACATCAAGGTTTGCTACAAATATGGAGGGGCAAACTTACAAAATGGGCCCCCCTTCAGTTCGTCCCCCAATCCATTACAAAAAGAGATGCAATAAAGTCGAAATCCCTAACAAGATTTCCTACGAGTCCGCCCGTCTGCCATCGTCGGGGCCGTCCTGCGGAGCGTTACCCGACGCTTGTTCTCCAGCTCCCGGCCCCTCCATGTTAACCTCGGGG
The DNA here is from genome assembly GCA_030789695.1 of Scilla litardierei. NCBI lineage: Eukaryota > Viridiplantae > Streptophyta > Magnoliopsida > Asparagales > Asparagaceae > Scilla > Scilla litardierei. Next base: position 151,845,607 of record CM061139.1, on the reverse strand, counting down.
TTTCCTCTTCCTCCTCTGAGACCGCCAATGCCTCGAAATCAACCTCGAGCAGAGGGTGGAGAGCTAGGGCCCTTTCCGTAATCCTCTGAAGACACTCCTTCCACCCTTCTTCCTGGCCAATCTCCAGTTCCTCCCTCCGGCCTATCTCCCGCGCCTTCATCTTGGCTTGGGCGAGCTGGGGTGCGAAGGTCTGCACCTGATACACCCAGAACTCCTCCATCCTCTTCGACAACGCCTCCTCGGCGGCCTTCACCCGCGACTCCAAGTCGCGCATCCTGACCCTGCCCCGCTAGGCCTCTTCTTCCAGCTCGGTTCGGCGGGACAGTCCGGTAGCGACCTCCTCCTCCAGCTCGGTCTGGCGGGAACGTCCGGCAGCGATCTGTTTCTCCAGCTCCGCTACGTGCAGCCCGTACTCTTCGAGCGACGTTCACTGCGCGACGTACGACTTCTTCAGCACGGCACGCTTAGACTTCTCCTTGTCGAGCTCCCCCTTCATCCTCGCTATCGTGAGCTCAGCCTTGATGAGGGCGGAGGTACGACGCTGCATGGTAGCTATCGCTGTAGTGGCATGTAGACATAAACAAGGAAAAATTAAGCTCGACGATGGTAAACCCTGAGGTACTCCCTGCATCGCCCACTAACATACCTGCGCGAGGTGCCACGTCACGGTGGCTCCTAGCCGCTCCGGGCCAACGTGCGCTAGGGATTCCCTATCCCTGGGCAGCTGGCAGTTCTCGGCAATCCTCGCGGCCACGCCGACCTTGTCGAAGATCGACTCGCCCTTTCCAACCAGGTAGATCGGCCTTAAGAGGTCGTCCTCCGGAAATTTCTCGACATCGGCCTTCTTCGACCGAAACGTCGCCAGCTTCTCCTCGTAGCTGGGAGGGGCGGGCCTCTCCAGAGCGTACCGGGGGTAGCCGTAAGGCCACGATTCCTCAGCAGCCGACTCCACGCCCGAGCTCGACCCTACGTGGCCCTCTTGAGGGGGCCGATGCCGGATTAGGAGCCACCGACGACGCGGTCCGCCTCTGGTGCTCCCCTTTACCGAAAGATGCATGGCTAACCGGAAGACCACCCTCTGTCTCCCCGGCCTTGAGGTCGATGGTTTGGGAGACGTCGATGTGTCGGACACCTTTGACAGACCCCCCCGGCGCCTGCATCGACGACGGTCGGCCTCTCCACCGTTTTCTTCTTCTTCTTCTGCCCGCTGATCCCCTCGGCCTTCGTGGTCCTCTCCCCCCTCTCGACTTGGACCTCTTCTTATCGCCCTTAGCGGACGATGGAGCGACGTGCTCGTCGGCCCGCTGCTCCTCGACCATCATCTGGTTGGCCATCCTTTCAAGGTCCTCGAAGGAGATACTCATCGTCGGATCTGCAAAAGAGGAGGAGTTTAGGGTGAGCAAACTAGAAATTAATGCCACATTACTAGAGTTACCTTCGGGCCAAATAAATCGAGCAATCATCTCCGGCCTGGCAAGGCGAGCATACTGCCTGCCCTCCTCGGGTACCGCCTCTAACCGCGTTGCTCGCTCCGCCTCAACCCCGCTTAGGCGGATTCTCTTCCTCACCTCGGGGTTAAGTACGCCCCGGTCCGACCTTACCTTCATGTCAGCGGGCACGGAGATAAAAATGAACGATTGCTTTCATCCCTTGATCTTCCCCGACAGGTCTCAGATGAGGGGATGACTCTTCCTCGCCGACAAATAATAATGGGACCTCAACCTCTTGACCCCGAAGAAGTGGCGGAACAAAGGGAGGGTCGGACTGACATTGTTCCTCGCGCAAAGAACAAGAAACCCGACTATCGCGCTGACGGAATTAGGCATCAACTGGAAGAACAGTAACCTGAGGAAGTCCAGAATCTCGAGGTACAACAGGTGGAGGGGGAACCGCAAACCCTGATCGAAGCACGCCACATAGATACCAAGCTCGCCTTCCTTCGCAAAGCAGACACGTTTCGATACGGTTGATAGGCGGACCTCGTATGTCGGCCTGATGTACTTCGAGCGCACCCTAGGGACGACGTTTGTCCGTGCCTCGGACATCTGACTCGTTTATCTCGGCCGGCACGTCACCGACCTCGGCCACGGTCGCCCGGGCCCTCGCGGGTGGTCTCGTTTTCGACTTCAGGGGCCTCTTCCCCTACCTTAGGTCCCCGCTTCCTACCGTGGACCCCGACAACGCCCCTACTACCTCCTCCACTGAATCTGTCGTAGAGCTGTCCGTCGACCCCGACGATGGGGCTGAGGAAGACGAAACCATATCGGGGAAAAGAAAAGAAATATACCTGTCGACTACCCGCTACGGCGGCGATGCGGCGGCTTCGACGGCACGAACTCCGGCAACGACTTCGGCGTGGACGAAGACAATACACTGAGCTCAAGAGAATAGCTCTGGAAAATTTCGAAAGTAAGAAACTCTTCTGCAGCGCCCCCAACCCCTATTTATAGAAACCGCCTACCCATCCTAGCCACACAAACCTTGCCATGCATTGCCCATCCAGCCCACCTGACGCTTCGCCTAACGTCCGCTGTCACATCCTCGGGTGTCCCTCGAGGAACGGTTGGGACGCTTCGATTCCCGTCCGCCTTTAATTCGAGGTGACGGCTGGGATTCGTCGGCGATTCGGGCGGGTTCTTCGAAATAACTTGCCGCCTTTTCTCCAGGGCATGGACTATACGAATTCTGTCGCGACGTTCGAGCAACCGGGGCGGACTAATAGGATCACCTCAACGACCACCAGTGCACCTAAACGACCCAAAGCAAATTCCGGCACGGCACAACGGGCCGATGAAAGCTTGATCGCTCCCCGAGCCCGCCTAGAGGCCGGGTCGGGAGCTTGGTCGGCCTAACAACATTACAACTTTTCCCTGCTCCTCGTCCTGATGGACGTCCTACGGCTACGGGGAACGTTGGGGGCATCCATCAACCCATTTTCCAGGCGGGAGCACTAACCCCATAACCAACAAGAAGAACAAGTATGGGAAACAAAAAGATACACTTCATTCATTCAATTTCCCTACAACACAAAGCTCGTCTACATTACAATGCGAGATCAGGCTCGGACAATGGCCAGCCGTACAAAATTCCCCTCCATTATCTCCCTGCACTATGAGGGCGTCGACTTCTGCACCTCGCCCTCCCCTTCCTTTTCTTCCCCGCCAAGGGCGCGTCGAGCTTAGGGAAATCAGCCTCGAGCCATGGGTGCAAGTTCGCCAGCCGGGCCTTCATCTTCTCCATCCCCTCGAAAACGCCCGCCACCCTCGTCTCCGTCAGCAGCGAAATGAGCTCATCGTCTTGGTAGCGGCAAACGACGGCCTCCTCAATCTTGCTCCAATCAGCCTTCTCCTTCCTCTCCAACTCGAGCGCCTGCGTTAGCTCGTATCTTGATTTGCTGAACGTCGATCACCTACTTCTTGCTGGACGCCGCCTTAGCGTACCTCTTCAGGATATCCTCTCACTTACCTTCTTCCTCCTGAAGACGACGGGCGAGTCGGGCCTCCTCCCCTTTTCCTCCTCAAGCTGACGAGTGAGCCAGGTCCTCGCTCCTTCTCTTCCTCAAGCTGGCGGACGAGCAGGGCCCCCCCGCCCCTTTTCTTCCTCAAACTGACGGTCGAGCAAGGCCCCCTGCCCTCCTCTTCCTCCAGCTGGCAGGTGAGCCTAGCCCCATGCACCTCTAAAAACTCGACCCGCGCCACCTCAAGGCCGCGGAGCCTAATGACCCGATCCAAATCCGCCTCCCTCCCTCGCAATTGGCTCCGTACCTCTCGAAGTTCGTCCTTCGCCTTATCTCGGAAAGCCTAGACCGCGGCCACCGGGGTATGGTGCTGCAAGGCCACCGCTGCCGCCATTGCCTACCAAAGAACCCGACCCGGTCAGAACGCAAGCCAGAAGACTCCGAAAGCAAAGTAGGGAGTTCGACCTACCTGCACAGTATGCCACACTGCGGTATCGCATAACCGCTCCGTGCCCACGTTGGTCAAGGACTCACGGTCCCGTGGCAACACGAAGTATTCCGCCAGACGGGCCGCAACCCCGGCATCCTCGAATACGGACTCCTCCCGGCTTACCTGATAGACCGGCCGGTGAAGATCCTCGCTCGGTATGGCCTCAGTCTCGGCCCTCGTCAACTTGAAGTGGGCGAACGCCCTCTCGCAACTTGGGTGCGCCTCTCTCCCCATCTCCCACGGAGGAACTCCGTAGGGCCACTTCTCGACGGGAGGGGGCCTGCAGGGCTTGTCCGAGGTCGGGACCTGCGGGGGGACCATGCTGACCACCTCCGGGTTGGATGAACCACCCGGCGCGACCCCGCCAGTTCGGGAGGAAAGAGCGCTCGGTTCGGACCTCCGCTGCCTCATGTTCGCCTCTTCTACAACTGGAATCTCGGCGCTTCGCTTTTGGGCCGCCCCCTTTGCTGCCCCTTCCTCACCCATCACCGCCTTGCCCTTATCCAGAGGTTCGGCCTTCTTCGCAACCCTCACACCGGCCGCCCTCAGCACGTCCTCACGCGAAAGCATTACGTCCTCACCTGCGAAGAAGAGAAAGATCATGGTAAGCCCACATAAAGACTCGCTAGAGTCAGTACCTTGGGGCCAGAAATCCTGGGCGAGCCGGTCGTCCAGCGTCAAGGACGCCAGCCGACGATCCGCCTCGGGCGGCTCCGCCAAAATCTGCGCCTTCGCCAGGTCGTCACATGTTAACTTCACCCTCTCGTTCACTAGAGGGTTCAACGCCTCCCAGTTCGACCTCAGCACCGCGTCGACCGGGCACCCCGACGATGAGCTCATGTCCCCTCCTCGCACAGACGCAGTGGCACATCTCCTTCTTCTGAACTGCGAAGAAGTGCTGGAACAACGCTAGGGACGGACTTAGGGAGTTAGCGAGACATAGGACAATGAACCACACTAACAAGCCCCAGGAGCGAGGCGCCAATGCGAAGACCGGCAGCTCCAGGAAATTCAACAGGTGGAAGAGATAGGGATGGATTGGGAAGCGGAGCCCCACCTTAAAGGACCGAGCGTAAACCCCAACTTCATTATCCCCAGGCCAGCATACCCTTTCCTCCGGCCCAGGGACCCGCACTTCACAGGGCGGACGCACGAACCGCACCCGAATCTCCTTAATGTTGATCCTATCCGACCTACACCTGACGGCCTCAATCACTCTCGGCACGTCGGTGCGCCACGTCCTCCTTCCCTGAGGCCTCTGCACCCACCACCACCTTTCCTCTTCCATTGATACCTCTGTCGCCACACCACTGCCTCCTTCGAAATCAAACTGAGAAGCCATCGATCAAAGGGTCAAGAGATTACCTAGCAGAGCAGCAGAGCTAAAAGGACGATCGGAAGTGGGCCTCCGGCGGGGGCAACAACGACAACGTCAGCGAGTGATGAACGAAAGCCGGAAAGCACGAAGGAGAATTGAAATCGGAAGAAACTTTCCACCGATCTCCTTCTCCTCATACTTATAGAAGACAACAGGCCATCCCGACCGTCGATGCACCGCCACACGGTGCCCATCGGAGCATCCCTGACGCCTCGACTGGCGCGACAGTCACCTCAGCCACGCGTCGCAAGTTCAGTGGTGGAGGCGCTTCGACTTCCCCCTTGCCCTTTCAAATCGCAATAATGGCTAACCTGGCAGGAATTCCAAGACCAACGCCTCCGCTCCCGAGCACAGATCGAAGTCCAAACCGTCGCTTTTGGGTAAGGGAAGTGGTACGTCATCCGAGCCGAGCTGGGCTTCCACCTCGAGCTTGAATGCCGATGGTAATTGTTACGACCTAAAGATCGTGATAGTCCGACCTTCCATCCCAGTCCGCCAAATACCCCGCCGGCTCACCCCTCCTTCCCGAAGGCCAGCTGGCCCAGCGACAGGGCGCTCCTCGCCCAAACTTCGGAGACCGCTCGCCTGTCTTCCCGGGCCAGCGGGGCGCCTGTCGACCTTAGAGCCCGACGCGACTGGGGGAAAGGGCTCACTCCGCCTCGGCCAAATAATAAGGACGCACTCAGCCGCGGTCCCAGCAGGTCGCGTGCCCACCCTCCCCCAGTTCGCCGGAACATCGCGCAAGGAGTATGCCCGGGCTGCTCGACCTCGGTTCGGGGCGACCCAGCGATCCATCGCTAGCCCCGCTCCTCAGAGGCGCTCCGATGACTCTTTGGCACATCAGATACGACAAACAGCCTAGTACAAGGACACTACTGACACTTTCGCCGCTCGACAACATGACAAAGTGCCCCCTGGCCGCTGCGCCCCCTGACACTTAATGCTTTCGACCCTGACATCATGACAAAAGCGTCCCTGGCCGTTGCGTCGTCTGACATAAGCATGGCTGGCACCCCTGATCCTGACATCCTCGTCCGAAGCTTCCGCTGACAGTTGAGCCAGCTCAGCACGTCGAGTCAGCACGCCAGGTCAGCCTTACCTAACCGCCTCCATCAGGTATAAATACCCCTCCGCCTCCAACGTGGAGAGGGTTGGCAAATTAACTCTGAATCTTATTACTCACACATAAGAGCAAAGGTCTTCCATATCTTTGTTCTTCCACATCCGATAGCTCGTCACGTACGGTCGACTCACTCTTAGTCCGACTTGCGTGCCTTGCCCCCGCTTTAAGTCCTATTACTAACTTAGGCATCAGAGAGGTTAAGAGTTGGACCCCAACCCAGCCTTTCTGATGAGCTGCTCCTTGTGCAGGTCAGCCCGTCGTCACGAACTGCGCTCTGCCCTTACCTCCGACAGTACGGTTGTAAGGCAGAATTGATTCCGTGGTCGGCCTTCGTAGTGTGCTCAGCCTCTTCACTACACTAATCACCTGTCAAATAGCCTACCCTAATCCCATCATCAACATAACCACCGTACCCTTGGTTTCCCATAATACAAATTTATTGTACGCGGGTTTTATCCCGCAACAGTTGGTATTAGAGCTTGTGGTTTGAAGAAGAGAATGTCGACTAGCGAGATTCCATTTGCTGGTGACTCCGAGATGGCAAAGAGCACCACTAGGCCGTTTTGTAGGGAGAAGTCCAGGGACATCATGTCGGCGTTCGAGGCATGGCTGGACAAGGCGAAGCTCATAATGGCTGAGCCGAAGGATCAGTTCGAGGCCATGGAGGAAATCATCAAGAAGCTGAGGTTCGAGAGGGACGAGCTTCGGGAGGAGATGCTAACGGTCTTGAACTCGGCCGTCGACATGCTCCACAAGAGGAATGATAATGGATCAAAGGATTACTACCCTAGAGGCTCAAGTGGAGGCTCTCATGAAGAAGTTGAATGAGCTCAGGGACGAGTTCAACCAACAAAAGATGGCGTGTATAAGTAGAGCAGTTGCCAGCCATCCCTTCTTGTCAAAGGTGGACGTTCCTAAACCAAAGCCTTACGGAGATATGCGGAGTGGTCGAGAACATGATAACTTCCTTTGAAATATAGAAAACTATTTGGATGCAGTGGGAATTAAGGATGACGGTTCCAAGCTCCTTACTGTATCTCTCTACTTCCAAGATATTGTTACGTTGTGGTGGCGTAGGCGGAGTGACTGTGCGAAAAGGGGATCGTGCACCATCAACACTTGGGCAGAATTTTAGTCGAAGATCAAGAAGCAGTTCTACCCGGAGAATGCTGAGACTGAAGCAAGAGGTAAGCTTCGACGCCTCACTCAGAAAGGCTCTATTAGTGACTATGTATAGGAATTTTTAGAGCTACTTCTTGAGATTCTCGACCTGAGCGAGAAGGACTCGTTCTTCGCTTTCATGGCCTCGCGGGGTGGGCCAAAATGGAGCTTCAAAGGTGGAAAATCCAGACCATCGCTCATGCTATGGTAGTTGCAGAGAGCCTGATTGAGTTCAGAAAGATGGACTCTGACAAGTTAAAAGACAAGAAGGTCAAACATGGCAAATGTGGGGGGAGAGAAAAAGTAACCGTCCGGAGACTCCTAACATAAGCCAAACCAATGGAATGGAATGTCCATTGAGGGAGCCAAGGAGGATCTCCCGGAGAAACTCCAATGCTACTTTTGCGAAGGTCCACACAAAGCTCGAGAATGTCCAAAAGAGATCCAATCTTATGGCCCTAATCCAGAAGGAAGATGAGAAGCAACAGAAAGAGATGCGTGTGAACTCACTACGTCTTCTCAATGCCATCCATGCCAAGATGGATGAAGGGCCATGTTGGCCAATGTTTGTAGAGACGGAAATCAAGAGCAAGACCTTCAAAGCCCTCCTTGATATTGGTGCTTCACACTTCTTGATTTTTGGTAGAAAGGTCGGAGATTTGGGTCTCGCAGTGACCAAAGAGAAGGGTATTATCAAGCCGTCAACTCGAAGTCTACTCTTATCATCAGCATGGCATGGCAAATACATGTGAAGATGGAGAATGGTACATGGCAGTGGATATAACGGTGATGAGGATGGATGACTTCGATGTGGTCATCGGCTTGGAGTTTCTAAACCGGATGAAGGCCGTGTTGGTTCCATGTGACAACACAATTTGCTTCCTTGAAGGCAAGGCTTGCACGATTCCGATACAAAGTGAGAGCCTTGTCAAGCAAGATCATCTCGGCTATCCAACTCTCCAAATGGGTTCGAAGGAATGAACCGACCTTTGTCGCTGTAGTGAATATGGAGAAGGCCCAACTGAAAATGAGGAGGTCCCAAAGGAGATCCAATCTGTCCTGGAGGAGCACCATGACGTTATGCTCGAGAAGCTTCCTAGCAAGCTACCACCTAAAAGGGAGATGTATCACTAAAGCGAATTGATGTTAGGTGCACAACCACCAGCGATGTGACCTTATCGGATGTCTCCACCGGAGTTGGAGGAACTTCGGAAGCAACTGAAAGATTTGCTGGATGCGGGTACATCTGACTGTTGAAGCTCTCTATGGTGCACCTGGACTTTTCCAAAAGAAGTACAATGGATCCCTTCAGCTGTGCATCAATTATTGGGCGCATAACAAAGTTATGGTAAAGAACAAGTATGCAATACCTTTGGTGGCAGACGTGTTCGATAGGTTGGGACATACAAGGTACTTCACCAAGTTGGACCGCAGGTCATGATACTATCAAGTGCCGATCGTTAAAGGAAACAAGCCAAAGACAGCATGCGTAACGAGGTACGGGTCATATGAATTCTTAGTCATACCTTTTGGACTCATAAATGCTCCCACAACTTTTTGCACGTTGATGAACGAAGTGTTGGAGCTCTTTGTTAGAAACTAACAAAGATGGAATTTTTATTAGAAAATAACAAGCGAAATAAAAAGATAATTGTACACAAAAGAGGTGTGCCCTCCTCCCAAGACGCCTAGAGGACGTCCGCACTCGTCTACTCCTAATGGATGCTCAATAGAAATATTCCAATATTAAGCATGAGAAAATAAGAGAAGGCTACCCCCTATTTATAATAGAAACCATGACAATCCTAAACCAAGTAGGACTAGTCCGGCTAATCCTACTCCAAGGAGGACTCGGGGCGGGAGGGGGAATCCCACTCCAAGGAGGACTCGGGGCGGGAGGGGGAATCCTACTCCAAGGAGGACTCGGAAAGGGCAAGTACAAAAAAGAGGGTGTGGCAAGGGGTCGGCTAGAGGGGGGTGTGGCGGCTGGCCTGGGCCGGCGGGTGTAAACCCGCATGGGTTTGGGCCCAGGCCCATCAATACTCCCCCCCAAAGAGCCACCTTGTCCTCAAGGTGGAAATCTGGGACTCGCAACACCATATCAGCTATGTCCTCCCAAGTGCTGTCGTGCTCTGGTAGATCCTTCCACTGCAACAAGACCTGTCGCGCGCCTGTGTCGGTCCGGCGTACCCCCTTCAGTAGCTCTGGCTCCAGTCCAACCTCCATATCCGCAGTAAGTGACTCGGGCAATGTCGAAGAAGAAGTGTGGGTGCCAATAGCCTGGCGTAACTGTGAAACATGGAATACCGGGTGAATGGTCGATCCTGGCGGCAAGCGCAACCTGTAAGCTACCGATCCAACCCGTGTCTCGACCTCAAAAGGCCCAAAATATCGTGGTGACAGCTTTTCATTCTTCCTATGAGCACCGACCTCTGCCGGTAGGGCCTTAACTTCAGATATACCATGTCGCCCACCTCAAAGTGTACATCTCGGCGGTGGAGGTCTGCCCGAGCCTTCATCACCTGCTGAGCTCTCGCCAAATGGAGCTTCAGCTCCTCTAGAACCCGGTCCCGCTCAGCTAAGTACTGCTCCACATCAGAAACCGGGGTCGTCTCCTGCCCATAATGAAGTAAGTGTGGAGGGTCTCTGCCATATAAAATCCTAAAGGGTGTCGTCTGGGCTGCCGTGTGATATGAAGTGTTGTACCAATATTCTGCCCATGGTAACCAGCGAACCCACTCCTTAGGATTCTCCGAGATGAAGCATCGCAGATACGTCTCTACACTGCGGTTGACCACCTCTGTCTGGCCATCTGTCTGGGGGTGATAAGCAGTGCTCTTTTTTAATGATGTCCCCTGTAGGCGAAAAAGCTCCTGCCAAAACTTACTCTGGAACACCTTGTCCCTATCCGAAACAATGGACTTTGGGGGACCATGTAGACGGATAACCTCGCGCACAAAAGTGTCGGCCACTGACACAGCGCTGTAAGGATGCTTAAGTGGGATAAAATGTGCATATTTGCCGAGGCGGTCTACCACAACAAAAATGACGCTGAACCCTCCCGACTTAGGCAACCCTTCAATAAAATCCATAGAAAGGTCCTTCCACACTCTGTCTGGTAGGGATAGTGGCTGTAATAATCCTCCTGGAGACATAGCCTGATATTTGTGACGCTGGCACACGTCACACTCCGCCACCATCCTAGCCACATCCTTCTTTTGCCACTTCCAGTAAATTTCCTGTGATAACCGCTGGTAGGTCTTGAGGACCCCAGAATGTCCTCCAATAGCACTGCCGTGGAACTCTCTGAGTATGGTCGGTAAGAAAGGAGAAGTCCTTGGTATCACTAGTCTGCCCCAGTACAGTAATCGCCCCTCCTGCACTGAATACCCCGGGTACTCAGTCGACCCCTGCAAAAGAGCTTCTCGTATAGCCGCCAAATCCGGGTCTGTCTCAACCTCCCGCTGCAGTGGGCCCCAATCGTCCAGGATGGATACGGTAAGTGCTGCTATCTCTGTCTCCTCCTCCCGCCGGGATAAAGCATCAGCTGCCTTGTTCTCTAGTCCCGGACGGTACTCTATTTCGAATCTGTAACCCATCAGCTTGCGCAACCACTTCTGATGTTCTTCTGCTACCATCCGCTGCTCAAGTAGGTACTTCAGGCTCCGCTGATCAGTGCGAACGATGAAGCTCTGGCCCAACAAATAAGGTCTCCACTTCTGAATGGACAAGACTATCGCCATCAGCTCCCGCTCATAGACTGACCGCAATCGGGCCCTGGTGGTCAACACCTGGCTGTAGTATGCAATAGGACGATGGTCCTGCATCAGTACCGCGCCCAGCCCATGTCCTGACGCGTCTGCCTCGACCACGAAAGGTCGGGTGAAATCGGGCAATGCTAAGACCGGGACCGTGGTCATTGCTCTTTTCAGGGCCTCAAAAGCTGTCGTCGCCTCGTCACCCCAATGGAACTGATCCTTCTTTAGTAATTCTGTCAATGGCTAGGCGATCGTCCCATATCCCTCTACGAAGCGGCGGTAGTAACCTGTAAGCCCCAAGAAGCCCCGCAGCCCTCTGAGAGTAGTAGGTCGTGGCCAATCCAGCATGGCCGCTATCTTAGCTTTATCGACGGCTACTCCTCCCGCTGACACCACATGTCCCAGGTACTCCACCTGTGGCTGCCCGAACAGGCACTTCTTCCTGTTCAAATAAAACTGGTGGTACTGCAGCTCCTGAAAAACTACCTGCAGGTGGTCCAAGTGCTCCTCCAGCAAACGACTGTACACCAAGATATCGTCGAAAAAGACCAAAACGAACCGCCTGAGAAAGGGACAGAATACCTTATTCATTAGAGCCTGAAAGGTGGCCGGGGCATTGGTCAGCCCAAAGGGCATGACCAGGAACTCGTAGTGGCCCTCATGCGTCCTGAACGCCGTTTTGGGCACATCCTCCCGCCGCATCCGAATCTGGTGATAGCCCGACTTCAGATCTATCTTGCTGAACCAAGTCGCTCCATGTAGCTCGTCTAGGAGCTCATCAATCACTGGTATAGGGAACTTATCCGGGACCGTCTCCTTGTTCAGTGCCCTGTAGTCCACGCAAAACCGCCAACTACCATCCTTCTTCTTGACCAATAGAACATGGCTGGAAAACGGGCTAATGCTTGGCTGGATTACCCCGGCCCGCACCATCTCTGAAACTATCCTCTCGATCTCATCTTTCTGGTGCTGAGGGTATCGGTAGGGCCGCACGCTAATGTGGGAAACCCCCTCTCGTAGAACAATGGCGTGCTCGTGGTCCCGTGGCGGTGGAAGTCCCTGAGGCTCCTGGAATATCTCCTCAAACTGCCCCATCAACTTCTGAACCTCCCTCAGAATGTGCTGTTCGGAACTGGCCTCGGCTCCTCCCTCCCTGGTCAGCGAGTACAGCTCCACTAAATATCCGCCACCCTCCGTCTGAATGGTCATAACCATGGTCTTCAGAGAGACTAATGCCCTACAGAGGCTGGGGTCTCCCTGTAGTATCACCGATCGCCCGGCCTCCTGAAACTTCATCCGCAGTAGTTTCCAGTTAATGGTCATCTCCCCCAGAGTCTGGAGCCAAGTCATGCCGAGGATAACGTCGGTGCTCCCAAGGTCTAGAGGTAAAAAATCTGCAATAATCTGTATCCCCTGCATGGTCAGAACCAAACCCCGGCAAACTCCACGGCTGCTCTCCTTCTTCCCTGTCCCCATCATCACGCTAAAGCTGCCGCAATCTGTCAGCTGAAGGCCTAGCTGTGTCACCACCCTCCTGGAAATAAAATTGTGGGTGGCCCCACTGTCGATCAGCACCGTCACCTCCTGGTCTCCGACCTCTCCCCTCAGCTTCATGGTATGATTCGGTGTGAACCCGACCACGGAATTGAGGGACACCTCCGCTACGTCCAACTGTTGGCCCTCAAGCTCATCCTCTGCCGCATCGGTCTCTTCCTCGATATCAGACTCGCCCTCGTCGTCCTCCAGTAGGATCACCTGTAGTTTGCGCCCTGCGCATCTATGGCCTGGTGAGAATCTTTCATCGCACCGGAAGCATAAGCCCTTCTGTCTCTTGTCCATCATCTCTGCGTCCGTCATGCGTCTGAACTGCCCCACATGTAGTGGTGTGTTACTCTTCTCCCCCGCCTTCTCCCGGTTCGTCTGCCCCACCCCTGCCGAGGTGCCAGCTCCTCCCGTCCCCGTCGGACCGCCTCTCGCTGTCTGACTACTGAAACTGCTCCGGACACGCCTGTCCTCGGTCTGCGCATCCTCAACCATCTGTGCCATCTCTATGACCTCCGAAAGCCCCTTAGGCTTGTAGGGTCTCACTGCTGCGCGCAGGCTGGGGCGCAACCCTTTCAGAAAGGTTCCCTCCAGTGACTCGTCTGAGAGCCATGCACTCGCCCGGCCAGTGTCTCGAACCTCTCGATGTAATCCCGTACCGACCCCTCCTACCTGAGGGCGTAAAGCTGCTCGTGCAAGTTTCCCAGCAGGGGGTCTCTAAACTTCTCCAGCACCATATCCTTCAGCTCCTCCCAGCTCCTCACCGGCTGTCGCCTCTCCCTCCACTGGAACCATCCCAAAGCACGCCCCTCCATGCAGATCGCTGCCGCCTCCAGCTTCTGGGCCTCGGTCATGTGGTGGGCCGTGAAGTATCTCTCTGCGGTAAATAACCAGGCGTGTGGGTCCACTCAGGAAAATAGCGGCATTTTCAGCTTCCGGACGCGACAATCTCCTCCAAAACGCCCCTGCTCGGGTCTCCCCTCCTGTCTGGGCGGCGGACGGTAGTGCTGACGCCTCTCCTCCAGTGTCTCGTAGTGCCGGGGTGGCCCGCCTCCGTGACTCCCGTAGTCTCCCTGGTGACCTCCGCGACGCCCCTCAAAGTCGTGCCATCCGGCGTCATCGCCGAACTCTGCCTCATATCCACTCCTTCCGTCGGAGTAATAGCCTCTCCCGCGTCCATGGCCGTAGAAAGGATCGTCAAGTGCTGGTCGGTGCCCTGGAGGGTCACAAAAGTCTCCCGAAATCTGTCCGCGGCCTCCCGTCGTCGTGGTCCGCTGCTCGGGGGGCTCAAAAACCCCCATATCCTGCTGTCCGAAGCCCCCGCCCCCCTCCTGCGGCTGCCAGGTGGGGTTTCTGCCCTGTCGCGGACCCACAGGGGCCTGCCGGCCTTCGGCCAGGCTCGGCGGGCCCCTGGGCCCTCCCTGGAAGGTCGGCGGACCCTGCCGGCCTTCCGGCAGGGTTACCGGAGCCTGGCAGGCCCAGGCAGGGTCCCGCCGCCCCTGCCTGAGCCCGCAGGTGGCGGCGGGGTGACCCGGGTCCCCTTCCGCAGCTGGTCGACCCCCCCACGTGCCGTGGGGGGCTGATCTTCCTTCTCCCATGCCGTGAGTCCCCCTTGTCGCGCGGCTAGGTCCTCCGGCCTCTCTTTGGCTTTGTACCGCCCTCCGCCGCACCTCCTCGCAGTAGTCGTCCCTCCATGGCTCCTCGACGTCGTCCTCGTCCAACTCCTCCACGAAGTAGGGTTGATTTTGGAAAAAAATCTCTTCTTTCTCCTTCTCCTTCTTCAAAGGTGCCGCCTTTGGTGATGGGTTAGGGTTTCCTTCGCATTTAGGGTTTGTTGCTAATTGATTCAAGGCACCCATCAATTGCGCGAATTGGTCATCGTGTTTTGCTTGATTTGACGCCAATTGGGAGATGGAAGTAGTCAACTTGGCCATGGATTCGTCGTTCCCCGCCAACGACTTTTTGATTGCCTCGATCTCGCCCGTGAATTTTGCCTCCAACACCTCAAATTTGTCTTGCGATCTTGTGGAAGCCGCCATGAATCGTCACGTGCTCTGATACCAAATTGTTAGGAACTAACAAAGATGGAATTTTTATTAGAAAATAACAAGCGAAATAAAAAGATAATTGGACACAAAAGAGGTGTGCCCTCCTCCCAAGACGCCTAGAGGACGTCCGCACTCGTCTACTCCTAATGGATGCTCAATAGAAATATTCCAATATTATGCATGAGAAAATAAGAGAAGGCTACCCCCTATTTATAATAGAAACCATGACAATCCTAAACCAAGTAGGACTAGTCCGGCTAATCCTACTCCAAGGAGGACTCGGGGCGGGAGGGGGAATCCTACTCCAAGGAGGACTCGGGGCGGGAGGGGGAATCCTACTCCAAGGAGGACTCGGAAAGGGCAAGTACAAAAAGAGGGTGTGGCAAGGGGTCGGCTAGAGGGGGTGTGTGGCGGCTGGCCTGGGCCGGCGGGTGTAAACCCGCATGGGTTTGGGCCCAGGCCCATCACTCTTCCTGGATCGCTTTATCGCAGTCTACCTCGACGACATCGTGATCTATAACCGAGACATCTCTGAGCATCAGTAGCACATGCGGCAAGTGTTCGAGGCCATTCGAAAGAACGAGTTGTACGTCAAGAGGGAGAAATGCTCGTTTGCACAGGAGGAAGTCGTGTTCTTAGGGCACCTTATCGGGAATGGCTAGATCCGGATGGACCAAGGTAGGTTCAAGCCATAAATGAATGGTAACATTCCACTAAGGTGACTAGGCTGCGGTCATTTCTCGGGTTGGCCAACTACTATCGAAGATTCATTTGGGGCTATTCGGCTAGCACGCCTCCACTAATGAACTTGCTGATGAAGAATCGGGCTTGGAGCTGAAGCCTGAAATATCAAGAAGTGTTCGAAGGATTGATGAAGATGGTGTCAGAGGAGCCTGTCCTCTCTCTTCTAGTCTTTAGCAAGCTATACGAAGTCCACACCGATGCAAGCAACTTCGCCAACGGATGGGTGTTGATGCAAGATAGGCACCTCATCGCCTACGAGAGTCGAAAGTTGAATGACACCGAATGACGGTACACCATTTAAGAGAATAAAATGATGACGGTGATCCACTGCTTACGACCATGGAGGCATTACTTGGTTCCAGGTTCGTAGTGAAGACAAATAACGTTGCCACCAGCTACTTCCAAACTCAGAAAAAGTTGTCCCCCAAGCAAGCAAGATGACAAGACTTTTTGGTAGAGTTCAACTATGTGTTGGAGTACAAGTCGGACCGAGCAAACTTAATGACAGATGCATTAAGCCAGAAAGCAAAACTTGCAGCTATAGTGAGCCGGCCACAAAGTCCTTTGCTCGAGGACATAATGCAAGATCTGACGGCAAAGTCCCTAGTTGAGTACGATAAGGAAGGAAAGACTCGAAGATTCTAGCTTGATGATGGCTTGCTCAACGCCAATGGAAGTCGTGTGTACGTGCCATCGTTCGGGAACCTACGAAGAGAAGTCCTAAGGGAATGACATAACTCATCATGGGCCGGGCATCCAGGAGTGCATCAGACATTGACACTACTTGAGGATGTGTACTACTGGCCTCGTATGCATGATGATATTGAGGCATATGTAAAGACTTGTCTTGTCTGCTAACAAGACAATGTAGAGCAAAGAGCACCAACAGAATTACTTGATCATATGCAGATTCTGGAGAGACCGTGGGAGAGCAGTTCCATGGACTTCATCGTGGGATTGTCCTCGTCTGAAGGGTGCAACATCATCATGGTGGTGGTCGACAGATTCTCTAAGTATGAGATCTTCATTCCAGCACTAGTAAAGTGTCCACCAGATGTATTACACCCAATATTCCTGAAGCATGAGTGAAGTATTAGGGATTACCGAAGACCATCGTGAGCGACGGAGATGCTCGCTTCACGGAAAGCTTTTGGTCAGAGCTTGTCAGATTGCTGGGATTTGACTTGAGATTCTCTACTAGCTTCCATCCTCAGACGGATGGCCAGACAGAGATGGTGAACGGGCTTCTGGAGGTGTACCTGAGGCATTATGTAAGTGTCAACCAGCAAGATTAGACGAAATTGCTGGATGTAGCCTAGTTTTCGAGGAGTGAGTCAATCAGATAGAATCCGTTTCGAGATCATGATATGGACAACAACCCTCACTCTGAATGTATTGCTACAGGCTATAAGGAAAGTAGTCCAGCAGACTACAAATTTACTAATGGATGACAAAAACAGAATGAGTTGGCAAGATCCTACCTTAACAAGGCCGCAAAAAGAATGAAGAAGTTGGCTGGTAAGAAGAGAAGACATGCGGAATACCAAATGTGGGACTTGGTACTTGTCAGGCTTTTGACACTAGATCGACACAAAGGACAACACAAAAGCCTAATAAGGAAGTATGAAGGCCTATTTTCGGTCGTCAAAAGAGTGGAAAATGTAGTCTACAATGTGAAACTTTCTCCAACTATTAAGTACCATCCAGTCTTCCACGTGAGTATATTGAAGTCATACCATGAAGATCCGAATGACTCGAGCCAAGGGAAGTCTTCTCATGTGCCTACGGAGTACGAATGGAATTTGACAAGGAGGCCGAGGAGATCATCGCAGATAGGTGGTTCGGGAGGCTAACAACCATCCACGACTGGAGCACTTCGTCAAGTGAAAAGGATTACCGGAAAGCAAGAGCTATTGGAAACATGCGAAAGCTATATGACAGTTCAAAGAGTTTATGGAGGAGTTTCGCAATGAGAAGACCAAGTGATAAGGGCATCGTCAAGATAGTGCAGGAGAATGTCACAGACGCCACGTCATCACCTAGTTGGCGCTTATTTGGCACACGATGTGTCATTCTCTAGAGAGTTCGTAGGGCTACTCTTGTAATTATTATATCTAGAATATTCTTGGTCATTCATGTGTATTCTTTAAAGAGGAAATTTAGTGTAGAATAATGGGAAATGTTCTAGAGACTATTCCTTAGCCATTTGATCATGTAAGACCCTAGGGGCCTAATCTCCACGATTGATTGTAAGGGATCCTTTTTGGAACTTATCCAACTAAGTTGGATCTTAATCCAACATTGGGCTTATATGCGATAAATAATTATATGGTGCTACACTGTCATATTAGAGCCTAATATACTAGTGATCTGATTTAATTAATTAAGTGGGCTTAAATGAGTCTAGTAGGTCGTGGGCCTTTATGTGTAGATGCTATTGGGTTTCAACTCATTGATGGGCCGAGTTGGAAACCCTAGGGCTAAGGAGGCTAGTCATATATATGCGGTCATGGTCCCCGGAGCACACGAACTAAAGAGCCGTCTTTTCTACGTCCTGTTGCTAGGAGAGAAACCGGGAGAAGGCTAAAGGGATTCTCCAACGGTTGATTCGTGCTGTTCTGGAAGATCAGCCGCTGCGTCATCCAGATCGTCAACCTCATGGTTTCAGGTATGATTCCTATCAGAGAAGGTAATGATTTAAGGTTCCGCATGTTCATCTAGATCTGTGTTATTAGGTTTATACGAAAAGCTAGATTTTTAGTTTATCATGTGGTATCAGAGACTGCATGTTATGGATCTTAAATTTTCTGCTTGCTCGTAAGTAGATCTGATAAAAATTAGATTTTTAATCTGTTTTTAAATTCAGATTTGTAAAAATTGGGGGTTTTGATTGTTTTTTTCCTGTTTAAAAAATATTTCGAACCCTAGATCGGGGGCGGCCCATCCGCCGCTGCCCGACACGGTGAAAGAGGGGGCAGCTCTGTCGCCCCGTCAGGAGATCGACGTCGGCATCGCCGGTGCCGATGCGGATCAGAAAGGGGCAGCTATGCCGCCCCTGCAGGACAAACAGAGGAGGAAGGGATGGCTTCCAGCCGCCCCCTCCGTCGGGGCGTTTAGGAACAGGGGGCGGCACCCGTCGCCCCCTGTTAGGGCATTGGAAGGGGGCGGCGCTGTCGCCCCCAATACGCTTTAGAGGGGGCGACCTCGCTGCCGCCCCAGTCGGATTTCGGAAAGGGGGGTGCCCTAACCCCCCCTCCGTCGGAGAGCAGGCCCCCTTCGCGGGGCCTGCCGCGGGGTTCCAGAGGGGGCGATGGTCGTTGTCCCCTGTTAGGGCATCGGAAGGGGGCAACATTGCCGCCCCCATTAAGCTCCAGAGGGGGTGGCCTCACTGCCGCCCCCAGTCGGATTTTGGAAAGGGGTGCCCTAACCCCCCTCCGTCGGGAGCAGGCCCCCTTCGCGGGGCCTGCCGCAGGGTTCCAGAGGGGAGGCGACATCCGTCGCCCCCCAGTCGTAGATTCCGTGGGAAGGGGTCGGCGTTCTGCCGCCCCCATCAGGACCCCCCCCGCACGGACGGCAACGACTTCAAGAGGGGGGCGGCAATCTGCCTCCCCCCATCAGGATCCGCAGCCGCCCCCTGTTTTGCTGCACGAGAAAGGGTCGGCAAATGGCCGCCCCTGTTGGAAGAATGCCAGCGCCGACTCTTCTGCCGGTGCCGGATCTGAGGGAGGGGGACGGCGGCGGCTGCCTCCCCTAGATGGGCCAATTTCCTGCTATGGTTTCTAACCCTAGCAGGCTTTGGGCCAAAATTGGACCCATTAGGTTTTAAAAAAAATTATTTCAGCATATGGGCCTTATTTTGGGCCTGTTTTGGCCGCTCCACAATCTTGGGCTTAAATGAATAATTTGGTAATTGTGAACCATATTTTAGGGCTAATCTTATTCTTTTAAAATCATATTTCAGTTATATTAATGCACTAATAATCAGAGGAAATACAAGGCTATCTTATGTTTATTTCCTCATTCGGTTTTATTTGTGTGTTAAATTGTGTTCGTTTCATGTTTTAATTCTTTTGGGCATTATTTATTTATACATTTCGAAATGATGCTAATTAACACGAAACCCAACCAAAGTGGAATCCACTGTAGGTTTATTATTATTTCGAAATGTAAACGGTTAAATACAAACATTGTATTATCAGTTGCCTGAAATGAATTTTAAATGGATAAATGGAGTAAATAAAAGATTGTTTATATATATTTCTCCTCAGTAAAATAGTTAGTATTAATTGTACTAAACTAAATTCAAATTTTGCTGTATGTATTTTTGAAATGACTTCGTGCAATCATCATCTCGCCTAAGTGGGCTCTGTTGTTTGTATTATTTTATTTCATCAATACAAAAGGAATTTTTATGTGCATATTTTGAAATGAATGCTATATCGGACCAAAGGAAGATTACCGTTCTGTGTCAACTTATGTGCACCTAAAGCAATAAATAAGAGACGATTGTTGAGACTTATACATGCAATTTTAATTCGGCCCAAAGGAAGTTTTAATTTTGGCATGTTAATTATTGTCTTTATTTAATTGCTGCAGCAAGATGTCATTTGGTAGTTAATAGATTATCTAAAGATAAATGTTAAGGTAGTTGGGGATATCTTAAGATGGGAACATGCAATTTTTGAATTTATAATGTTGCTTCAAAATTAATACTTATGTTAGCATGTTTGTCTATGTTTATTGTCCTATTTTTCAGTTGATACTCCTGCAAATATAACTGCTAGTTTAAATTCAATTCCGGTGTTGAATGGCTCAAATTTTAAGTCCTGAAAGAGAACTTGCTGATAGTTCTTGGGATACTAGATCTGGACCTTGCGATTAGAACTGACTGCCCCCCACTTACTACAGGAAAGAGTACCTCTGACGAAAAGATGGAGTATGAGAAGTGGGAAAAGTCTAATCGCATGTGTGTCATGATCATGAAGCGAGCAATCCCAGAAGCTTTTCGGGGCTCTATGTTTGATTCGATCACGACGCTAAAGGTTTTCTTGCAGATATTGAGAAAAGGTTTGTCAGAAACGAAAAGGCAGAAATTGGTACGATTCTGACAAGCCTAATCTCAATGAAGTACAAAGGGAAAGACAACATAAGGGATTACATTTTGGAACAGTCCCATCTTGCTTCAAAGTTGAAAGCACTTAAGCTTGACCTCTCTGAGGACCTGCTTGTGTATTTGGTATTAAGATCTGCCTACACAGTACAATCAGTTTAAGGTGAGCTACAACTGCCAGAAAGAGACTTGGTCCCTGAATGAGCTCATCTCGCACTGTGTTCAGAAAGAGGAAAAACTGAAGCAGGATAAGATTGAAAGTGCAAATGTTGCCTTTACCCCTAAAGACAATAAAAGGAAAAAGGGTAAAGAAGTTGCAGTTACAGCTCCACCTAAGAAACAACAAAAGAAGCATGTTAAGGCTGTTAAGAAAGATAGTTGTTTCTTCTGTGAATCTGAAGGGCATGTGAAGAAGCAGTGCACTAATTACCACGCCTGGCGTGCTAAGAAATGTACTCTTCTCAATTTGGTTTATTCAGAAGTTAATTTAACTTATGTACCTATAGACACTTGGTGGTTAGAGTTTGGTGCAACTACTATTATCAGTGTGTCTATACAGGGCTGCCTGAATTGTCGAAAGCCAAATGGTGCTGAAAGATTCATCTTTGTGGACGATGGCAAGAAGGCGAGGGTTGCTGCAATTGGGGATTTCAGATTATTCTTGAAAACTGGAAACCATTTGGATTTGTTTGAGACTTTTATTGTACCATCGTTTCGACGAAACTTGATTTCTATTTCTGCATTGGACAAATTTGGTTATTGTTGTTCTTTTGTAAATGGAAAATTTAGCTTGTCTCTCAATTCCATATTAATTGGTTTTGGTTATTTGTCTGGTTTGGATAATCTGTATATACTTGAAACAATTGCTGCGAATGAATACTTGCTTGTGGGTACAAAGTAAAGAAAATTAACTGATGAGAATTCAGGTTCGTTATGGCACAAGAGATTAAGTCATGTCTCCAAAAGGAGAATTGAGAGACTTGTGTCAAACGATATTCTCACACTTTTAGATTTTTTAGATTTTGATGTCTGCATTAATTGTATAAAGGGAAAACATCTAATAAAAGGAGATTTGAAGCCAAAAGGTCAAATGGCGTCTTAGAACTTATACATACGGATATTTGCGGACCATTCCCTTCGGTTGCATGGAATGGTCAGCAATATTTTATAACGTTCATAGACGACTATTCAAGATATGGCTGCATTTATCTCATATATTAAAAATCTCAGTCTTTGGACACATTCAAAAATTTTAAGGCCGAAGTTGAACTTCAACTAGGCAAGAGGATTAAAACTGTCAGATCTGACCGTGGTGGTGAATACTACGGCAGATATGATGGTTCAGGTGAACAACGTCCATGACCGTTTGCTAAATTCCTAGAAGAATGCAGTATTGTCCCACAGTATACCATTCCGGGTTTGCCCACTATAAATGGTGTAGCTGAAAGACGAAACAGAACGCTTAAAACATGGTAAGAAGTATGATTAGTCATTCTTCTTTACCAGAAAGACTCTGGGGAGAAGCATTAAAAACTGCAACTTACATCCTAAATCGGGTCCCAACGAAAGCAACTAATAAAACACCATATGAGCTTTGGACAGGCAAAATACCTAGTCTAAAGCATATGCACATATGTGGATGTTCAGCTGAGACAAGGCCTTATAGGCCCGCTGAAAATAAACTGGACACAAGGACAATTAGTTGCTATTTTATTGAGTATACTGAAAGATCGAGGGGTTTCAAATTTTACGATCCCATACATAAGAACATTTTTGAGACTGGAAATGCCAGATTTTTTAAGGATACCGGGTTTGCGGGGGAGATTTAGGAATAGACATTGTTTTCGAAGAGGAATATGTAGATATTCCCACATGTGATCTTGTTATTGATCAAGATTACATTCCTGTCATAGAACAAGACACAATTATTCAAGACAATGTTGTTGCTCCTCCCATTCAAGAAGAACAAACCCTTGCACCTCAAGAAACATTACCATTAAGGAGATCCACTAGAGAGATGAGAAGTGCAATATCAAGTGACACATTGCATATCTCCACGAACATGAGGTTGATATTGGTGTGATAGAAGATGATCCAATCAACTTCCATCAAGCCAAAAATGGTTCTAACTCCCTAAAATGGATATATGCCATGAATGAGGAAATAAAGTCAATGAAAGACAATGATGTTTGGGATCTTGTCCCATTACCTAAAGCTGTGAGGCCCATTGGTTGCAAATGGATTTTAAAACCAAGAGGGATTCAAAAGGTAATGTGGAAAGATACAAGGCATGTCTTGTCGCTAAGGGCTTTACTCAAAAGGAAGACATTGATTATAATGAGACTTTCTCTCCGGTTTCCATGAAAGACTCATTCAGAATAATAATGGCATTGGTGGCTCATTTTAATCTTGAGTTACATCAGATGGATGTTAAAACAGCATTCCTTAACGAGGATATTGATCAGGTGATTTATATGGTGCAACCAGAAAATTTTGTGTCGGGAGACCCAAAGAATATGGTTTGCAAACTTAAGAAATCCATCTATGGACTCAAACAGGCGTCTCGACAATGGTATTTTAAGTTTCATCATGTTATCATCTCATTTGGCTTTGAGATGAATTTAGTTGATGAATATATATACCATAAGTTCTGTGGGAGTAAATTTGCTTTTCTGATTTTATATGTCGATGACATTTTACTTGCCAGTAACGATGAAGGCATATTGCATGAAACCAAGAACTTTCTAGGTAAGAACTTTGAGATGAAAGATCTTGGTGATGCATCTTTTGTATTAGGAATTCAAATACATCGAGATCGTTCTCGAGGTATACTTGGATTATCACAAAAGGCATACATTGAAAAGGTTCTGCAAAGGTTTGGCATGAAAAGTTGTAAACCAGGTGATACCTCAGTATCTAAAGGAGACAAGTTTAGTCTCAATCAGTGCCCTATAAGTGAAATTGAGATATCACAAATGAAGGATATTCCTTATTCTTCAGCAGTTGGGAATATCATGTATGCTCAAGTATGTACACGTCCAGACTTGGCGTACATTACAGGAATGCTTGGCAGATACTTGAGCAATCCAGGATTGGACCATTGGAAATCAGCCAAAAGGGTCTTACGGTACTTACAGAGGATAAAAGGACACATGCTTGTATATCATAGGTCGGAAAAGCTTGAGAGGTAGGATATATCGACTCTGATTTTGTTGGATGCAAAGACAGCATGAAATCTACTGCAGGCTATGTTTACACATTAGCAGAGGGTGCCATTTCTTGGAAGAGTGCTAAACAGACCATTATAGCCTCTTCCACTATGGCTGCAGAATTCATCGCTGGTCATGAGGCATCCAATCATGGCCTATGGCTACGGAATTTTGTCACGGGGCTGCGAATTGTAGATGGCATTCAAAGGCCACTCAAATTATTATATGACAATATGTCTGCAGTAGCATTTGCCACTAACAACAGGAGCTCGGCGAAATCAAAGCACATTGATATCAAGTTCCTGATTGTTAAAGAGAAAGTTGAAAATAAACAGTTGTCTATAGAGCACATTGATACAAACTCAAACATTGCAGATCCGCTTACTAAGGGACTGCCACCTAAAACATTTCATGGGCATGTTGCTCGTATGTGTGTCATGTCATCTGAAGATATTCAGTTTTAGTGGGAGTTTGGAATTTTGTAGTGCTTTTATTTTTGACAATATTTCAGCCTTCAGTTTATGCATACTTGGTTTATTTCTGCAGGAATAAAATTCAGTTTTGTTTGGCTTCATATTTCAACTCTATGTTTATAAATGCGTATGAAAATATGTGTTTATGTTTATGATCTCACTAAGGTTAAGGAGGATCAGTTGGAAATAGACATGTTAGATCACATCACATGTAATTTCCATGTTACACATCCACTTCATAATCCATGTCATTCTTTTGTATTAGCACAGTGACCACTGATGGGTCGAGCTGCAATTGCTGCGGCGAAGATCTTTTTGATCCATTGTTAATATAATTGATGGACCGAATTGTTTTTTGACTCATTAAAGAAATGACAGTAAGTTAAGATCTTATTTGGTTGTATGCACAACGAAATATAATTATAAAGTTTAGCATATAGTCCAAGTGGGAGATTGTTGAAACTTATCCAACTAAGTTGGATCTTAATCCAACATTAGGCTTATATGCGATAAATAATTATATGGTGCTACACTGTCATATTAAAGCCCAATATATTGGTGATCTGATTTAATTAATTAAGCGGGCTTAAATGAGTCAAGTAGGTCGTGGGCCTTTATGTGTAGAGGCTATTGGGTTTCAACTCGTTGATGGATCGAGTTGGAAACCCTAGGGCTAAGAAGGCTAGCCTATATATATGCGGTCATGGTCCCCGGAGCATACGAACTAAGGAGCTGTCTTTTCTACGCCCTGTCGCTAGGAGAGAAACCGGGAGAAGGCTAAAGGGATTCTCCAACGGTTGATTCGTGCTGTTCTGGAAGATCAGTCGCTGTGTCATCCAGATCGTCAACCTCATGGATTCAGGTATGATTCCTATCAGAGAAGGTAATGATTTAAGGTTTCACATGTTCATCTAGATCTGTGTTATTAGGTTTATACGCAAATCTAGATATTTAGTTTTATCAATCCTCACCTATAAATAAAGGCAAGGGGAGGTCATTTGTATCTAGCAAGAGTTGCAAGCAATATAATTAAAGGCATTCTCCACTTCCAAGTTCTATCTTGTGTTCTTGTGTGAGTGTAAAAGTTTGAATGTTGACTTAGCCATTCTAAGAGGGAGAGTGAGTTAAGTGCCGCATGGGATTATGATAGTCAAGTAGTTAAACAATCTGCCCATAACATATGACTCTACCGACATCTTCGTGTCCTCCTTATCCTAAGTTCCTTACCTTTTTAGTTTGTGAGGATAAAAACACTTCGTCTTCAAGATAATGAACCATAGAGAATCGAATCACTGAGAGGTTGCAAAGCTAATTCTTGGGGTTCCCAATATTACTCCGTATGAAGACCAATCCCAATTAGCTAGGAGCCTCTTTTCCTGATTTTTTGGACCAATAATGGAAGTTGCTTCGGATAACTTTCACCTTGCAGCAGCATTTTTGATAAACATGTTCATATTATGAGTCATTGAAGGAGAACGGCCAGAACTTGATAGTTTTCAGCTTGAAGGCAAGCTAAAGAAATTTTAACATAAGCATTTCTCTATTTTCAGCTTGAGAGGAGATACAAGCACTATTTTCATCAAATGCATGCGGTGGTATCATCGTTGGAAGCAGTTGCGGGTGCAGGGGCTGCAGCATCTTACACTGCCCTCACAATCCAAGCAATGTCCAAACACTTCTCCAACCTCAGGGATGCCATAATCACTCAGCTAAACACTTCCAGAGACTCCCTCTCCAAAGATCTATCAAGAAGCCATGGGGATAGCATTTCTCATAAAAGCGCCGGGCAGAAGAGAGAGACCCTTCAGCAGCTCGGCCTGATGCAAATTCGGCAGGTTTGGAGACCATTACGAGGACTGCCAGAAGAATCAGTTACCCTTCTCAGATCTTGGCTTTTCGAGCATTTTCTTCACCCGTAAGTTCTAAACTTTTTGACATTACATCAATTTGCTATCTATACGCTAACTGTTGTTATGAAACAGTTATCCTACCGACAATGAGAAACATATGCTCGCCTCGCAGACAGGGTTGACAAGAAATCAAGTAATTTTGTAATGTCTATCTATTTGCCACATTTTTCTATTGGATTTGAAGTTTAGAGCTAATTGTTGACAATGTCTCAGATATCGAATTGGTTCATAAACGCCCGGGTGAGGCTATGGAAGCCGATGATCGAAGAGATGTACAGACAGGAGTTTGCTGAAGACATGCAGGACTGAAGAAGCCCATATCTTTCTCTTTTGAGTTTCATGCTCCTCAATACTTGTAAATCTTGGGAAGTTGTAGTCATTATGACATGGGGTTTCAAAGATGCTCGCCATGAGTTTGAAACTTGAAAGCTCACTGTATCCTTCAGACTCTGGCCACATGAAAATACTTGCTGTTTTGTTAAGTCTCATATGACATCCTTTTGTGAAAGCTTTATTTTCTCATATGGGGCTCTATCCTGATGGTATGAGAGTGAATTTTACTAATTTTTTTTCCCATACAACTGTATAATTATACAATACAGTGTAGTATACTTTGTAGGATTCAAATAGCAAAACTGTGATCATGTTCAATCCTGGCGCCCATCGTTTCTCTGAGTAAAACAAGAGGCCCATGTCCACGTGCATTGTTTTACTTTGCTTGCTACGAAAACATTCTGTGGGCTCAACAGTATTTTAAAACTGAAAGAATAATATGTCAAAAATGTCACGCTAATTTTAAAAAGAGAATAATGGCTATCATACGTCATATGAGAGTCTCTCTCATACGCCCTATCACATAAAGCACCAAAGTACAAGCCTATATAGGCTTGTACAATGTTTTTACAAGCTTACATGGGCTTGTACAAGGTTTTTACAAGTCCATATGAGAGCCTCTCTCATACGCCCTCTCACATAAAGCACACAAGTACAACCAAGTACAAGCACATATGGGCTTGTAAAAACCTTGTACAAGCCTATGTGGACTTGTACTTGGGTGCTTTATGTGAGAGAGTGTACGAGAGAAGCTCTCATATGACGTATGATAGCCATTATTCTCTTTTTAAAAAATGATATTTAAGAGCTTGATCATGACTAATTAATCATCATTATTAAAAAAACTCTCTCTGGATAAAGAATTTCATTAACATCTTTTTTAGGACAAGTTAGATGTATATAAACAAGTTCTTCAAAGATTTTTAAGACAAATTTAAATTTATTGTTTACCCTTAGATGTCAAAATCTGTGCTGCAACTACTCACCAAAAAAAAAAAAAAAAATCTGTGCTGCAACCATGTTAACATAGTAATTACTTTTTGAGATGGATTTACATATTAATTACCAATAATAGTCAAACATTCGAATTAACAGCAAATCTGCAATTACCAAATTATTATAATTAATAGTATTTGCATGCTGTCTTCGACCGTAACGGCTGCCGGAAACCGCCTTCTTCTAAAAAACGCGGCATTTTTCTTTTACTCTCGCTTCGTCAAATACATCCATCCTAAGTAACAAATAAACCCTATATATGTAGGGTTTTAATTCCTTTCGGGCAACAAAAAGGGCGCAAAAAATTTCGGGCTTCTTTCCAGATCTGAGGGTTCTCATCGCAATGGGGAACAAGGACGCCACCGGTGGGGACTGCGGCGGGCGACTGCGGCGGAGGTGGGGGTGGCTGCTGGGGGCTCTGATCGCCGTCCTTCTAGCATTTGCCGTGACAAAGGGGAATTACAGAAAGGTGCCTCTTTTGGGGGCCGTTTACAAGAAGTCAACAACCGAGTGTCCGCTGGTAATTTTGCTGCATTTTAATTTTTTTAAAATTGTTTAATGCTCCTCAAGAATGGACTTTGTGAGTGATTTTTGAGATTTTTTAGGGATCAAGGAGATATACGGGGATAGTTGAGGACTGTACTTGCGACTACGAGACGGTGGATTCTCTGAATGAGGAGGTTTTGCATCCGATCTTACAGGAGTTAGTAACGACTCCCTTTTTCAGATATTTTAAGGTAATATATACTAACTTGTTTTGTGTGATCTACACGGTTTTGATCCAGAAAAAACTTGAAATTTCTCAAATTTGCATGGCTATACATGATCATTAGCTGCCTTTTGAGATTACATGCTAATGACACATTCTGTGATTTGAAAATTAAGATGTGCGTAATAGCAAGGGATCATTCAATTTACATATTGGAATTCTTATGGTGTCGATTCGGGTTTGATTTTGTGATTTAAGCACCAATGTTCCCTACTAAAGCACTGGATGATGATGATAAACAACTTTTAGCAGAGGAAACAAAATGTGCATTATGTGCATTGGATCATTGGAAACATATTAGGACCTATTGCAAAATATTGGAGTATCTGGGTTGTTACGCAGAATAGTTTGAGGTTGTTGTCCTGGCATAAAATGTTGGAGTATCTGATAATTCCCTCAATTCGTTTGCTGCATTATGTAAGGTTCTATCTTTACATGCACAAGGTTTTTACTATCATGTTTATGTGTACACCAGTGATAAGGTTGCTGTTATGAAATTTTTCTTTACATAGTTTGGAAAATGCCGACTCTCAGTGCTGTTTTAATAGAACAATATATTCCAATCTGTCATATTACTCAACCCACTGACGTTAAACTCATGTTCCTACACATGCTAGTTATATTCATCCCAACTTTGGCAGTTTTTCTTACTGGTATGTGCACTTCAGAAAAGGCAGCTTATAGTTCAACTCTGGCATCTGCTAACTTTAGAAAACATTAGATGTACTCTTACCATGGTCATGCCTCTTCCAGTTGGTTAAAGTCACCGGCCTAGTTTGAACTCTTAGGTTGTCATTTGTTCTTTAACTTATTATTACACTTTTTTATTTTCATTTTGATAGGTTAAATTGTGGTGTGACTGCTCATTCTGGCCTGATGATGGAATGTGTCATCTTCGGGATTGCAGTGTTTGTGAGTGCCCTGAGCATGAATTCCCAGAGCCATTTAAAAAGCCATTTCAAGCGCTTCCTGGTGATGATCTGAAGTGTCAGGAGGGAAGGCCGGAGGCTGCTGTTGATCGTACACTTGATAGCAAAGCTTTTAGAGGGTGGATCGAAGTTGATAATCCATGGACGTACGACGATGAGACAGATAATGGTAGAACTTCGTTGTTGTATATTATTTTTCCTCTTTTCATTTTGTTTGACGTTTTATTATTATTTTAAAAAATTTCCTTTTCTTTTATCGATGATGTTAGCGATGTCTGATGGTTCATCTATTTTGCAGCGGAGATGACTTATGTGAATCTCCAGTTAAACCCTGAACGCTACACTGGTTATACGGGCCCATCTGCAAGGAGGATATGGGATGCTATCTACACTGAAAATTGTCCAAAAAGTTCGATCTGTCATCTACTAAATGCTAATTTTCCTCTGCTTCTCAAATCTGTCTGTTTATCCTAATTGCAATTTTATCATTCTTCATTAAATGTATCCTGTTTTTCATCATGCTTCTTTTGGGTTTCTCTGTTACCGTTACTAAAAGTCTTGGTAAAGAGGTTAAGATGGTCAAGATGTAGAAGGTCTCTTTTTAAATGAGACACTACATCATTGTCATTATCGTCATCATAGCTTTCATCCCAAAAATTTGGGCTTCATGGACTCAATTTGAAGAGAGATTTCTATACAAGTCCATGATTATAAGAACGTGATGAAGTATTGTGTTGGCTATCATATGCCTGTCCACAGTCCGCTTTTACCCGATATTGTGACTGCAATGAAAACGCTAAAAATACAAGCAATAAAATGCTTGTGTGCTCTTTGAGCATATACGGAAAAAACTATCGGTCATATTAAATCACAGGCTAATGTAATGACTAAAGAACTAGGGTATCTTATGGAAAAACAAATCCTTAGTTATGTTCAATAGACTGGAAATTTTCAAAAAAAATTCATTGATATGTTCATCATCCTTTTAAGGTTCTACTGCTGTGATTGTCTGTCTAATATGTTTAGAAATGAATGCATGATAGGATTTTCTGGGTTTTGATGGATACACATAGGATTTTGTTACGTTTCAGATCTGGAAGTAGGGTAAAAATGTGATTTAATGGGGTTTTGGGGTGAAAGCTGTGATTTTTATGGGAAAGGAGGGTCGACAAGCACACCGCTCCTTTCCATGCGTCGATCTTCGTCGTCTGAATGCAGATCCACGTCAAAGTTGTCAACTTTTTTGCCTTTTTGGTTCAAAGACGGTGCCCATTGCCCTAGATCTGAGTTTCCATTCAGATCTGAACTCTTTGCCGCCTTTGGATCTGAGATTTTCGTTCGGATTTGAATCAATCATCTTGGAAAGCGCCGTGAACTTCTGATTTATGGTTTTCATGAGTTGCGCAAATTTCCGATCCGTCTCGGCACCTTGATCTGCAATTTTCTTCGTGAGTTCTTGGAGTGCCCCATCAAGCTTCTCCTTCAACGTGTCGATTCTATCCTTGGATCTCGTAGTCACTATGGATCGACGCGCTTTGATACCAATTTGTTACGTTTCAGATCTAGAAATAGTATAAAAATGTGATATTTATGGGTTTTTGGTGGAAAGATGGGATTTTTATGGATATGGAACTGAGGGATTTTTATGGATATGGAAGAAATTTGGGGAAGAAAGAATGTATTTTTATTGCATAAAAACTGAATTACAAGGATAAAGTTGGCCACTTTCGAGAGGTAGACCGCTTTCCTAGCTTTGATTCGAGATAAAGCTTAAATCTTCTGCTAGATCTAAAGGGATCTACCCTATTCTTCTCAATATTCAACATATCCTTCTCTCTAGATCTCCACATTTATTTATAATCAAACTCCTATTGAGCCGTCGCCCCTAAATTACCATAATACCCATGACCTAGGGGTTTTACCCAAAATTACAAATCTGCACTTCGACCCCAAAATTACAAAAATGCACATGTGTCCAGAAATTACAGATTTGCCATTATTCATATAAACCCTAATCCTAACAGATTTTTGGTAGATTTAAGGTGAAAGGTGGGATTTTTAGAGCTAGAAAGTGGATTTAGAGGGGAAAAAAAGATTTTTATTGATAAAAGAGGAAAATACTAAGATAATTTGGTCTTGTTCGAGTGGAGGACTGCTATCCCAAGCTTCAATTCGAGAGGAAGCCAAACTCTACTGTTAATCTAAGGGTTCTAGTCATATTCTCAATCAATTCTTCACCCAAATTCAATATCCACATCCAATTACCCTAGCCCTCATACAAATAGTACTGATTTTTTCAATATCACGAAAATACCTCCTGGACCCTAAATATTACAGAATTGCCACTAGAGAGTGCAACTACCCTTGCTGCACCCAAATTGCCGCCGCCCCCTTCCACTACAACTCTAACAATGCATCTCCTATATCAACTCTCATTCTTTCCTCATATGACAGCTCATCTTGTATCTAGTATATGAAGATTTTGGGGCTTGCCGTATGATTGCATGTTTTAAAAGCCTTACTTTGCTATCTGACTCCCACTGATTAACTGTGTTATTTAGCTCTTTTGCAAGCTTCTCTTTTGCCCATAGTTACCTTGCATAGGATTGTGTCACCAGCGGATTAAATATTGAGATTCAATTGAAAAGTAACAATGTACTTTTGCGTACTGCGGCTCCGTCAATCCATATTAGCTCTTTGTAGTTGGTGCAATTTCAAAAGGGAAAATGGGGCATGGATGATGCGTTTGGAAGCAGTAACCAACTTTGATTAGCTAACAATTATAATAAAGATGAGAGGCTGTAGGAAATTGTAGCAGTATTTTCCTGCTCTTTGACATACGTATGTTTCTGAATTTCAAACTTTATGTTAAGTTTCTCTCTGAACTTCAATAGGAATCTATTTTTACTCATAAGCATAGAAGATTTTTCTTTTAATTTAATTTATTTAAAAGCCTCCTACCATATTGTGGCATTGATTGTTGGTTTATAAAGCATCCTAAATGTTTATGAACTCTGCCTAGTATTTATTTTTAGTTTGAATGCTATAATTAGGAAAGTTCATGCCTTGTTCGGAAACAGAGTTTGTAAACCGGGGGTATTGTTGAAGTTAAAATGAAACCAATGTTTGTATCTTACAAATCTCAATTTGTAAAACTAGGGTTTCATTTAATTAATGAGTGGTTGGCAATTGAGCTTCTTTTTCTATGCGCTCATAGTTTCTGAAAATCCGATCCGTTTGGATTTTCCCCAGCCTCATTTTGGTGAAGCTTAAAGGCATCCAAATATTAGTTTATGAAACTTCATTTTGATATAAAAATGAGGTCCAGTTTCACAAATTGAGGTTTGCATCCTCAAACTCCACCAAACTACAGTTTGAAAAACTAAATTGTGTTCCCATACTAAGCCTCAGTAGTCCCTCATTTATCATTTTTAACGTTGGGATTCTGCCTTGTCATAGGTTTGTGACCCTGTTGCAGGGGAAACCATTTATGTGACGTTTGAAGCTTGTTTATGTACAATATTGGTTCCGCTTCTGGCAATCATATTTTAAGCAGACCGATCCAAATATGATTTATGTGACGATGGGATTCAGCCTTGTCATAGGTTTGTGACCCTGTTGTAGGGGAAAACCATTTATGTGACGTTTGTAGTTTGTTTATGTACAATATTGGTTCCGCTTCTGTTAATCATATTTTATGCAGACCGATCCAAATGACGTTGCTCACAAGTAGATATTGCTTAGAGTTTTTCACATTTCTTCTTTACCATTTCGTACATGCTTTATTGTTTATGATGAAATCAAAAAGGCAAACTTAAATGTCGGATGGAGAAAAGTTGAAAAATGATTTACTTTGTCTCCATGAACAACATTGCTGGATTATCGGGGCTCACAATTTTGGATCTGCGGGACCATGCCTTGACCCTCTCTTTAGATGTACTGAAGGATACTGAAGGATAAGAAATTATGAGCATCTTTAAGGGAAGAAATTAATGCTGTGAGTGGACTGAAGGATAAGGCTTAGCAGAGTTTCAAGAAACATACATGATGAGGAGTGTATATGATAAGAAGACAGTTCAGAGTACCGAGGGACAAGTCTCTCGTGCATGGATTTTTAACCCCTGCAGAATCTATATAAACTACCTCAAAATTCGCAGTTCTACTTTTTAGTTAACTGAATTAGATCATATTGTTTTCTTTGTGCATTTAACTCTGGTTGCATACACGGACAAGGATCCATTTAGATGAACCAAACATTTGGATCCATCCAAGTTAGATATAAAATTGAGCAATTTAAATGAAGAATCAGTTTTGCTGGATATTTTCTAACATATCTATACTATATACAAGCAAAATTTTAAATAATTCAGATATATTTTATCTATATAAAATGTTGTTACAAAATCAACGTTTCAGAATCGTCATAAAATTAATTAATTTGTCATCACTTGATGCACAAGTAAAATGTATCTAAATCATTTGAAATGTTATTTGAAATGTTGTTCGCAAGTAGTTTAAACCTGTTAGATCACATCTAATGGAACAGATTTTTTATTTAGGTTCCTAATTTTAAATTTGATTTGGACATATCTTCATGGTTGGTCCATCCGAATGGATTGTAGTCTATAGACTCTATACATATATGTATTATATATGATGTTATTGTATATGTGTTTTCATACGCTAACAGGAAAAAAAATCATATCTCCGTATTTTTTAATTTTTTTGAAGGATTGGTGTAGACATTATAAAACCTCAAACCCCCAAATATGGGTGAACATTAAGGGGATTTGACACTCGATCAACTCGTTACAAAAAATTCGATTGGTCTGAAACCGTTGATTTTGCAACAATTGGATAGATGATCAAATAGCGTGGATTCACTTGATTTTTGATATAGTGATTATCCACGATGTGCCAAACACATCTGAAGTTTTTTTAAATAAAAATAAATAGAAATGGTGTATGTGTGTGTCAGTGTATGTTGCATGCTAACAATACATATAGATTATTCTCTCCCTCCCTCTCTCTATGTGTGTGTGTGTCCCATGATTATGCTAACTTACGAAATAGTGAAATGTGAGTTAAAATATTGCAATACTGCTTCATTAATTGATTGGTGATACTTGAACGAAAGATACCCTAGAACCCGAATGCGTTCTAGTAGATGAGGAGACCCAAAAAATGTTGACTTTGGCTGTAAAGTAAACTATGAGATGTTCTAACTTTTAATTAAGGAAGTGGCATTCATAGCTTTGAATGGATTCATGTTCATAATCTTTATGAATTGGGATAGAAGTCTTTGTTCTTGTTGGTTTGATGCTTATTACTTTCACTAGTGCAGATCCTTCTGGAGACTTTTGCCCGGAGAAAAGAGTACTCTACAAGTTGATTTCAGGATTACACTCCTCAATCTCAGTTCACATTGCTTCTGATTATCTCCTTGATGAAGCCAATAACCTGGTTATTTTCTTATCTCATAGATTACAAAAATACCAATTTGGAAGTGTCCATTGGGGATACATTGTTGATAAATCATAGATTTTCTGACATTCTTTACTGTATGAACCAGTGGGGTCCAAATCCTAAATTGTTGTATGATCGCGTCCTGAAATATCCAGAACGTGTCAGGAATTTATACTTCACATTTCTGTTTGTTCTGCGGGCAGTGACAAAGGTAAATTTTATATGATACTTTACACCTCCTTCCACGTTGTATTTCTTTATGTTGTAATATTTTTAGATGCATTTCTTTTTCTCTCCATTTTATTTTACCTTCATATGTCATGTTGTGGGCTTTCGCATCTGATATCTTTTTTGTCTTATTCATTTTCAAATGATGGGGTACTTCAGCGTCAGTTGGAGCATTTTAGGTCATGTATCATCATTGGATAACAGAATTTAGTTCACATGAAAAAGAAAATTTAAAAATTGAATAGTTTGGTTCATACAGACAATTTGACAGCAAGCAGTACTGAAATTAACCCAAGCTTTGTTTGCTCTTCATATCACATGATACTTGTTTGACTGGGACTTCAGTGCTGCCTTGTGAGCCTCTAACTGGATGGAGCAGTAAATGGTCGCAAGAAAATGAGGTCAAGATACATTTAAATTAAGCATGGCTAAGCATGCTATTCAATTGCAAGTTTGACTTTAGAATCATTTCTAGCTAGCAAATCTTATCAAGCTGCCCTTCACTCGGGATCTTTGTTTTCTGTATCACCTAGTTTTATTGATTTTGCAAAATTGGTGGCTAGGATATAGTTTACCCTTCTAATATGGCTCTTGTTGAACTGAATCATGCAAAACATGGTATGAGTTATCCTTTCAGTGCCAGAAATGTATACACATATTCCTCCTATTGAAGACATAGTTTAAGGAGGATATATTAAGTGAATTTTGCAAAACATGCATGTCCTTCCCTTCCATTGCTTCCAAAAATAAATTCAATTTGTATGTTTCTGATCAAAGACATAAAATAAGCCAGCGAGGAACACATGTTGAACTCTTCTAAACATCATATGCAATGTGGATGTTTATTCTCATGGAGTATCAGCATGTATACAGAATGATATCAAGGCATAAGATTAGGGCATGCATAAGACTTTTAAATACCTGATTTGCCCATTGTTAAGTGAATGTGCGTAATCTAAGAGTATTTTAGTGATAGTGGTTACAATTATTGCAGCTGAAAATAGTTGCAGGTGATGAAGCAGTACAGATTTGGGATGAGTTATGCTTTTTGTGAAAATATCCAAGTTTTTAAACATGAAGCTGCTCATCGAGAGAGGCTATCCTTAAAAATCCAATGTTTTCTCCTACAATTATTTTCTCTGATTCAAAAGGTAATAGCCGTGTCAGGTGTGCCATAGGAAGTTATCTAGCACAATATAGCCAATGTAACTCAACATGTAATGGTAGGAGGCACTTTTTGTGGGAGTAGAAGTTGCAAAATCTCCAGAAATTAAGGGTGTTTGGCAAGAGTTGTAGGATATGTGTGTTATAACTCTGTAATGTGTTGGAACATTGATACGAGTAGGGGGCACGACGGCCGTAGTGGCAAACTTGTGATTTTGGGGTCCATGGATATTTTCATAATATTAGGAAATTTGAATTATAAATGTACGAGGGGTGGGTTTATTAGGATTATCAAAGATGGAAGAAATGAATTGAAACTAGTACGATTTAGATCTGGGAAGATTTTATGCTTTTATCTCGAATCAAAAGCTAGGAGAGTGACCTCCACTCGAATTGATGCCACTTATCTTGTTATCTTTATTTGAAATTCAATAAACATCACTCTTTTCCCTCAAATCCACTAAAATCCCAAATTTTATATTCTGTTTCTCATCTGGATCACATCAAATTGGTATCAAAGAAAGATCCTGATGGCGTCAACGAGAAAGATCGAAGCTTGGTGCTAAAACTCGACGTTGAGGTGGAGGGATTGAAGAAATCCTTTCAATCGATGGAGGAAAAGGATTGCGTCTATAGAGGAAAGGATCGTCGCTCAAATGCAATCATCAATGGAATTCTTGTTAAAGGTGACTTTAGAAACTTTAATGATGAAAGGGGATCCGGTTTACTTTTTACCGGCACCATTCTACTGAGTAGGAACTGATAGGCCTTTCACAAATAAATATATTTTAAAAGAAAGGACGTGCAAGATATGCATTTGTGTTGCTGAATATCAAAATTTTATCAAATCAATAATAATTCAAGATTTGAGGGCTTTCACCAATTTAAACATCATCACACTACTCAAGTAAACATGGCAACTGTTGTTACAGTTGCAACCTGTAGACCAGGTCATTTGAGGATACTTGTATGATGTGACACTGTTATACCTGGTTTAACCCTAGCAAATGTATCTATCT
Organism: Scilla litardierei; assembly: GCA_030789695.1. Lineage (NCBI taxonomy): Eukaryota > Viridiplantae > Streptophyta > Magnoliopsida > Asparagales > Asparagaceae > Scilla > Scilla litardierei. Next base: position 151,808,300 of record CM061139.1, on the reverse strand, counting down.
GAATTGATTTTATGTACAAATCCGTATGGTTGAGGCATGTCTCCGATAGAAGCTTTGGATGGCAAGACCTGCCTTATTCCTAAACAACTTAGCATACAAATACTAAAAATGGAAATATGTGCAACACGATTGCATGTATCTGACGTGCATGGTACACAGTGGTCTTTTTGGGGGGAGGGGGAGGGGGAGGGGGAGGGGGAGCGGGAGCGGTAAATCTTTATTTAAGGTCATGAGAAGTACTCGGAGCATGTGTATGATTCATTTTCCATCACCATTTATGCAGGTGAGGTTGAGCAGGCCAAGATCTATGATTTATGCTGATGGGCCTAACAAGAAACTTGGTCAAGCTAGGGTTGACTTCTACACATCTAGTGTCTTTAACATACACATAGGTGAATACAATGTACATGCATCTTACATATTTAGGCATGCCATGCATTCTATCAACCTGATTTTCCTTGAGCTTGGTCTTGCGTCCCCACCACGTGCTCCGAGGAGCTATATGGTAATTAGTCAGATGTCATGAGTCGTGCAGTTTGGGCCATGTAAGCTATGGTCCATGTTGAGCCAGTTCGAACATGCTTTTGTGTGGGTGTGGGTGTGTGGGCATGGTGAGTTAAACTAATGAATGCATAGTTTGAGCTGAGACGCTCTTGACTCAAGAGCTTGAGCTATTAATTGGAGGCCCAACCTTCACGTTTTACTTGTCATTATCGCTTTGTGACTCTGTTGGGAATGAGAGTTGTAGCCACTAGGGTAGGGTGGCAATTTCGTAGTTATATGGCCCAATGGGCAATTTTGTAAATATGGTCAATCCAACCCTATATATGTGAGTGAAGGGGTTAGTGTGAGGTATGAAGAGAATGGAGAAGAAAAGCAGGGTTTAGAATTAGGGGTTTAGGAGTAGTTTTTAGTGTTGATCTTGGGAGAGTGGTCATCCTCTCGAATTGAGGCCCGTATTTTGTATTTCCACGTTCATCTAACTAAATCCCCTTTCTCCCCCACCACCTTTCTGATCAGACTCTTCTTGTAACACATGAACATAACATTTCCTTCGGGTTTTTCGTAAAGTAAGAACTCAATCCATGTAGAGCTCTTGTATCAAGAGGTCGAATGAAGGATCCACTTAGAGCTCTTGACAAGACCAGATGGAAAGCTTGTAAGAGAGGTAAAGGCTGTAGACTGATCCACATGGAGCGGTGGGATAAAAAACAGAGACATGATTATTCCACATGGACTGGTGGGATCAAGAACTTGAGGAGGGATTTAGAAGTAATGGATCTTATACCACGTTAGAATAGAAAAATATGCCACATCACAACCCAGAGTATTGATGTTGTTTAAATAACCAAGAATCACATGACAATTATGGTTCGTCTTTGATTTCTTATTTGACTCATATTCTAAAATGAAAACTATGTCTTCAAATTTTTTAAACCAGAAACTGTACTTCCTAGTTCTGAATAAACCCATTGAACACCTAACTGACATCCACATATTATTATGATACATTTGTAAAATACTTGGTGAGGGTGAGATATGTATATTAAATTTAATGGAAAAGCAATTGATGAAAGCTTCTAAATGTGTCTAATGTCAGAAACATGTTTGCTATATTTTATAACCTTAATGCAATGTTTTTTAGGCGCTAGGCAGGGTGGGGCGCCAGAACCCTATTCTAGTGCCTTGCTGCCTAGAAGGATGAAGAAAGAAGGAAAAGAAACACACATGCATACACACGCACACATCGAGAGAGGATCAATCTCGTCTTTGTTGTAGGATCTTCCTATCACCGACCATCTCTCGAAGCGACAATCGTCTCTTAAAGCCTGCCAGTTTGCCTCCATCAGCACAAGAAAGAGAAGGACAATGCGAAAAAGAACTGGTTCATATCCCGATCTTAGTTAACCCACTAACATTTGTGGGTTAATTGATATAAGCTAATCAAGATCTAACCCACTTATGTAAACAGGCTGGAACTAGCCCTTTTTTTCTTGCATTACCTCTCTTTCTCGTGCTGAAGGAGGTAGCGAGCTGGCTCTGAGAGACTATCAGTGCTTCAGGAGGTGGCCGGTGGTAATTTTATAATAAAAAAATTAAAATTTCTTTTCGCACCATGTTCCTATGCAGACATTTTGCATAGGAACATGGCCCATATATATAGGTAAATGATCATTTTGCAAAAAAATTCACTTACAAATAGTGTAAGAAAAATATTACTTTGATATTTTCTCCAGATCTTAAAAAAAATCAAAAATAAAAAATAGTTGTATGTTATTTGCACATCCTAATATCACCTAATATCATCCCCAATCAAAAATCAAAAAAATCCACCTTTATTTGCTCTTCAATCAGATTGATGTAAGATGTTCCCTAACTTTGAAAATTTTAAATTTGTAATCGCTTGATCAAGGGTCAAATCCCTGTAGGATTCGCCTATTATCTTTATTGAAGTGTGTATATATATGTATGTATGTATGGATTAAATCTTGAGAATTTTGTTAGACCCGCAGGTCTAACTAGACGGCCCATTCATGGGCCGGGCCTTGTAGCCGCCGGCCCCCTCTTCTCCTATTTTGTGCGCGCGCCCATTAGCCTAGGGAAACCCTAGTTTATTTTATAAATAGGGCTAGCCGTCATGTGTAGGATTTTATGCTTGATATTTTGAGATATTCTCTATTGAGCGTCTTAGGAGTAGTTCTAGATTAAACGAGTGTGGACGTCCTCTAGACGTCTTGGGAGGAGAATACACCTTTTTGTATTCAATTATCGTGTTTTTGGCTACTTTTATTTATAAAAATCATCTTTTTATCTTGGATCCTAACAATTTGGTATCAGAGCTCGTGACGATCCATGGCGGCGACGACAAGATCCCACGACAAATTTGAAGCTTTGGAGGCCAAATTCACGAGCGAAATCGACGGGATCAAGAAATCATTGGTGGCCAACGACGAATCCATGGCAAAATTGACAACTTCCATCAACCAATTGACGGCAAATCAAGCGAAGCACGACGAACAATTCGCGCAAATGATGGCAACCCTAAATCAATTGGCGGCAAACAACAAAGGGGAATGAAACCCTAACTCGGAGGAAAAGGCGGCAACTTTGAAGAGAGAGAAGGAAAAAGAGGAGGTTTTCATCCAAAATCAACCCTATTTGGTGGAGGAAGTAGACGAGGACGAAGACGAGGAGCCATGGAAGATCGACTACCGCGAGGAAGTCCGGCGAAGGCGGTGGAGAGCCAAAAGGGCGAAGGCGGCCCTAGTTGTCGTTGTTGGGAGCAAAGCGAGCCACGGCCGAACCCCCAAAACATCAAGGGGGTTCGGCCGCTACAGGGAGGAGGCGGGTTGGCTCCCCCCGCCTGCGGGGACCTTCGGCAGGGGGGTGGGTGCCCCGTCGGAGGTCGGCGGGGTCCGGCGAGAGCTGCAGACCCTCCGGCATGGCCGGAAGGCTTCTACGGGGCCCCTCCAGGGGCGGGAACCCCCCTGGCAACCGCCAGGGGGGTGGGGGGCTTCAGGCGACCCCCAGAGGGGGCGGGATCCCCCTGGCAACCGCCAGGGGGGCGGGGGGTTTCCGGTGAGCCCCAAAAGGGGCGGGATCCCCCCTGGCAACCGCCAGGGGGCTGGGGTTCCCGACGAGCCCCAGGGGCGGGAACCTCCCTGGCAGCCGCCAGGGAGGGGCGATGCTCCCGACCGTGGCCTGGGAGGCAGTTTCGATTCCCTCGGACAGCGGACGGACGTCAGGAGGGCAGATTTCAGTGAGGAAAACCCCCGCAGACAGCTTTTGGAAGGATTTTATGACCCTTCGAGACGGCGGCCCGTGGCGGATGACCACTTTTACGGAGACGGACACGGTGGGGACCATTATTATGACGGCGGGGGTGGCTACGAGGCGGAGTTCGGCGATGACACAGGTTGGGACGATTTCGAGGGCCGTCGAGAGGATTACAGAGGAGACTATGGGGGCCACGGAGGAGTGTTACCCAGGAGATACGAGACTCTGGACGAGAGGAGACAACATTACCGTCCGCGCCACAGAGACGATGGGAGGCCCGAGCAGGGGCACTTTGGCGGAGATTGCAGAGTCCGGAAGCTGAAAATGCCGATCTTTTCTGGGGAGGATCCACACGCCTGGTTGTTCATAGCAGAGAGGTATTTCGCGGCGCATCACATGACCGAGGCGCAGAAGCTGGAGGCGGCGGCCATCTGCATGGAGGGGAGAGCTTTAGGGTGGTTCCAGTGGAAGGAGAGGAGGCAACAGATCCGGAGCTGGGCGGAGCTGAAAGACTTGGTGCTGGAGGAGTTTAGAGACCCCCGCCTGGGGAACCTACACGAGCAGCTATTTGTCCTCAGGTAGGAGGGGCCGGTGCGGGAATACATTGAAAAATTTGAGACGCTGGCGGGGCGTGTTCATGGGGTATCGGACGAGTCGCTGGAGGGCACCTTTTTGAAGGGGCTGCGACCTAGCCTTCGAGCTGCGGTGAGGCCATATAAGCCTCGAGGGCTTTCTGAGGTCATCGAGATGGCGCAGATGGTGGAGGACTCCCGAGCTGAGGATAGGAAATGCGGGAGCAGCTACAGTGGGCAGATACAGCGGGGCACTACGACTGGGGCATGCGGAGCGGTGATCACTACTGAGACAGTTCAGACAGGGCTAGAGAAGACGGGTGAGCAGAACCCACTACCAGCAGGGGGCCCATTCCGACGGATGACCGATGCAGAGATGAGGGAGAAGCGGCAAAAGGGGCTCTGTTTCCGATGTGACGAGCGCTTCTCTCCCGGACACCGCTGCGTGGATCGGAAACTGCAGGTTTTGATAGCAGAAGCAGACGAGGATGATGACTTGGAGGACGAACGGCTCGACGGGGGGGACGACTCCCACTCGGAGTAGCACCGTCGGTACTTACACCACCTTGAGGTCAAGGTGGTTCTTTGGGGGGAGTATTGTTAAACCCGCAGGTCTAACTAGCTGGCCCATTCATGGGCCGGGCCTTGTAGCCGCCGGCCCCCTCTTCTCCTATTTTGTGCGCGCGCCCATTAGCCTAGGGAAACCCTAGTTTATTTTATAAATAGGGCTAGCCGTCATGTGTAGGATTTTATGCTTGATATTTTGAGATATTCTCTATTGAGCGTCTTAGGAGTAGTTCTAGATTAAACGAGTGCGGACGTCCTTTAGGCGTCTTGGGAGGAGAATACACCTTTTTGTATTCAATTATCGTGTTTTTGGTTACTTTTATTTATAAAAATCATCTTTTTATCTTGGAACCTAACAAAATTTTTTTTTAAAAATAAAAATATTATAAATCGTTTCGCACCATGTTCCTATTCAAAATATTTGCATACGAACATGGCATCCCATATACACACACACGTAAATGACCCTTTGCAAAAAAAATTCCGTTTAAACATGAGAAAAATGTATCTTTGATATTTTTTCCTAGATCTAACCCATTGAATGTTATCTATACATCCTAATACCATCCCAAACCAAAAATAAAAAAAATCCGCCCATATTTGTTCCTCTATTGGATTGGTATAAGATGTTTTATTGTTGTAATGGCTTAATCGATGGTCAAATCCTCATAGGATTCACCCACTATTATTTCTGAAATAATATGTATGGATTAAACCTTGAAAAAGAGATTTGAAAATTTTTTTAAAAAAAATCAAACTTCTTTTCGCACCGTGTTCCTATGCAAAAAGGTTTGCATATGAATATGGCCGATATATATAGGTAAATGATCCTTTATAAAAAAATTCACATACAAACACCATGAGAAAAATGTTTCTTTAATATTTTTCCTTAGAAATAAACCATCAGATGTTATCGACACATCCTAATACCCTTCCAAACGAAAAATCAAAAAAGTACACCCTTATTTGCCTCTCAATCGGATATGCATACGATGTTCTATTGTTCTTAAACCTTTGAATTTGTAACGATTTGATCGAGTGTCAAATTTTCCTAAGGTTCATCCATTTTTCTTGAAGTATATATATGTATATATTAAACCTTTCAAAAAAATTCAAAAAATTAGAATTCCTTTTGTGTTATGTTAATGTGCAAAATGTTTGCACAGGTACATATCCCAAAAAAATTTCATGTTTAAAAAGTCTTCGGTGCAAAAAAACGAGAAAAACATATTTAAAGGTTATCCAGAGATCTAAATCATTGAATGTATTCTACGTATGTTAATACACACACATACCAAAATCAAAAAATCTACATCTATTTGTCCCTTGATCGGATCAGTAAAAGATGTTCTATTGTTCTGAAATCATTAGATTTGTAACAGTTTGATCATGAGTCATCCTAATAGGACCTAATAGGATTCACACATTATTTTTTCCGAGATATATATGTATGTATTAAACATTGGAAAAAAATTTCAAAAAAATAAAACTGTTTTCACACCATGTTCATGTGCGAAATTTTCACACAGAAACATGGCCTATATATATAGATGATGGAGTTGTGCACATGCACAACTAAGTTAGCTATGCACGTGCAAGAAAAACTCATATTTTCCTATTTTTTGAAAATTTTGTAGGATTGTTCTACAATTTTTAAAACCTCAAACTCCCAAATATGGGTGAAACCTATGGGTATGTAGCCTTCAAACCACATGTTGCAAAAAAGTTATATTGTTCTAAAGTTGTAAGGATTAGATTGAGTGTCAAATAGTTTTGGATTCACTTGATTTTTAGTGTGTTGATCATCTTAAGGTGTACAACAATCCTATAAAAAACTTTCAAAAAAAAGAAAATGAGTTTTTTGTGCACATGCACAGACCTATTTTTCCTCTAAATAGATCTCTCTTAGGATGGTCACCTAATTGGGGACTTAAACCCTAGTTGGATGGCATAGGGGCTGCCTCCACCTAGGCAAGCACCTAGGCATCTGTCGAGGCTGCTTATTACAAAGCTGCCTTCGTGCCAGATTTTGCATCATTACATATAACATTTTACAGAAGATGGACTCTGTGAATTAAAAACTACCATTGTTATGTAGACCAATGTTAGAGGTCTCGGTTTCGGTTTGACTTACGGTCTTTCGGGAATTTTTTGTTTCGATCTAGTTTCTCCCGTTTCGGCCGTTTTGGAGTTTCGTTTTGTTTCGTCTTTATATTATTTAATACTTTGTACACTAGCTAACATGTAATATTAACATGTAATGTAAGATAATATTAATATTTTATGTAAGGTAAATATTATTTTTATGTGTTAAATTATTTAACTTATTCAAATGTATTGTAAGATAATATTATTTAAATTTAAGTATTTAAATTTAAATTATATTAATGTCAAACTTGTAAATAACTTAATGGCAAACTTGTAAATAAAATGTTTAGTGTGATCGGCAGCGCCTGCTGCTGGTCGTGTTACACGTGTCTATACGTATTACAACTATTTACAAGTTTGTCATTCCGTTTGCTAACGGTCTAACAAAGAGAATGGCAAACTTGTAAATACTTGTAATACATTGTGCTAAAATGTAATGGGACTCGCAACCCGAGTTACAAGAGTAAACTAACATCTTACAGTATTTACAAGTTTTCCCTTTGTTAAACTGTAACAAAGGGAATGGTAAACTTGTAAATAAAGGTAATATTTTGAGCATTCACGTAGTGCTGAGAATCGTGAAGTTAGGCATTTAGCTACATATGTTACATTTATTTACAAGTATGATATTTTCTTTGTTTAGCTGTTAACAAAGGGAATGTCGTACTTGTAAATAAATGTAAAATCCTGAGCATTTTATTATCAATTGTCCAGCGCAAAATATATCCTCACATCAGCAATCGATTCGGTTGATTTCTTCGCCGAGTTCACTTTCATCGATTCGATTTCACACTCAAAAATTAAACACTAGCGCTCGCTGCTTCTCTTTCTCGCAAAAAGAAGCCCTAGCTCTCGGTGCTTCTCTTTTCCTAAACCGAGTCCTTAGGTGATTCTCTTTACCTTAGCCATCGACGTAGCTCATCGAACGACTGATCAAAGGAGCTGATCGAATGAGCGAAGCAACTCGATGGATCGACTCTCTTTCTATAATCGACGGAGCGAATCAAATAATCCAAACTCTCAAGATAAGTTTTTTCCTTCTATTCTTTTCCGGCTCTTTTGAACTCTTGGATATTGGATCACTTTTTTTGCTGAAGACCTCTTTCGTCCTCTTTTTCTTTCTCTGTTTCCTGGCGAAACTGTAGGATTTCGACTAGTTTCTGCTGGTACCAGCCGAAACTGACTGAACCAATACGTTTCGGGCGATACCAATTTCACATGGTCGTTTCGGTTTCATTTGCCTCCAAAACCGAAACGGTACAGTCGATTCCAGGGGTATCGACTGATACCAACATCCACGATGTAGACAGTGCACATGACTTTTTTATATCCGATTTTTTTGAGCAGATCCGAATCCGAATCCGAATTATTTCGGTCAGGGAAAAAGAGGCCGAAGCTCGATTCCGATTAATCGGGCCCGTACCGAACAGGTCCGACTTTAAAATCGGAATACAACATTCAACCCGAGATCAGATTCCGATTCGTCGCCGAACTCCGAGCATCACTTGTGCAGCCGGGTCAAAGCCCAAATGCGCTTGTAGCTGACCTAGCCTCTAATTTATAGAACAATTTCTCATTAATTTGTCCGATGTGGGACTATCTAGTCCGCGCGCAGCGTTCGCTCTCTACTGCGAGAGAGCCAGTTCTCTTTAGTGTTTAAGTCCCACACCGTTGGGATTACATAGAATCATTATCTTTAAATAGGCTATTTGGGTGGGATAACACGAACTCCAAAATGCAAAGCCCAATTGCACTCACATGGCCAACGAGCGGGCAAAATTCGGCAAATCCAATTTCGGAGCATTGTGCCTCTCCATCCAATTTATTGTACACTAGTCCCTTTTGTTTGCCCAATGTGGGACAAATCCGGAGCAGTACACTAATCCCTCTTGTACACTAATCCAAATTCGGAGCAGTGCGCCGACCTATGTTGGTGTTTAGTCCCACATCGTTCGGACTAAGACATTCACAGTTGTTTAAATATGCTATTTGGGGTACGGACATCAACAAAATAATCGGATTTGGATCGGACGGGTATTTCGCGATCGGGATCCGAAATCCGATTCCGAATCAAATCGGTTTGCAAAATTTTACCCGAATCCGATTCCGATTTTGAATTGTCCGAATATTCGGAACCAGATTCGGGTACGGAACCGGTTTCGAAATCGGAACAGGGTTTTTTACCCACCTCTACTCACATCATTCTCACATGTCGTAACTTTATTTGGGTGAATTCTACTCCCCATCTTTTTCTAGCCATATTGATGTGCATCAATGGAGGCAGATTTTGCATCACAACATATGAGTTACAGCAGACGGACTTTATGAATAAAGCACTTACACAGTTCTGCTGCCTGCCTGCACGTGTTTTTAAATTTTGTATGTTAATATATCATTCTCAGCTGTATTAACTTTATTTGAGTGGCTAAAAAGGTGAATTTTACATCCCATCTTGGTCAATGGATCCCTGCTAGAGTTACTTCTTTATCTTCGCACGCACAAAGACAATTGCTTGTTCTTCTTGAGTGCCTTTGTAGCTTCCAAGTCTTCATATGTAGATTCTATCAACATAGATTTCTCTGATTTTGATCTGTTATTCCATGCTCGGTGTTCTTTAGTAGTTCCATGATCTTATCAAGAGGGTGTACTTCCTGCTTTTTCAGGCTGCAGATTACTTGGAGCAGGCTGAATATAACACTGGCAACGCAGAAGATGACTTAAAGACACAATCGTTAGTGAGGCAGCTAGTTTATAACCCTAAGCTGCAAGCTGCCTGTCCTTTGCCATTCGATGAAGCGAAGCTTTGGAAAGGAAAAGCTGGGCCAGAACTGATGCAGCAGATTCAAAAGCAATTCAGGAACATCAGGTTTCAATAGGAGAACTTACCAGATAATAGTATCAAAGCTGAAAGCATTTAATTTCTGTGTAACTGATGACATGCGCACATCGCAGTGCGTTGATGGATTGTGTAGGCTGTGAGAAGTGCCGGCTATGGGGGAAGCTTCAAGTTCTTGGTCTCGGCACAGCGTTGAAGATCCTTTTCTCTGTCAATGGCGGAGGAACAACGAATCACCATGTAAGTCGCTCTCTTTGTAATAGCATCGAGTTCTTAGTCCCAAATTTCCCAGCCTTTGTTAGTGTGAAAATCGAAGCAAGTTGGAACTGGTCAAATATATCATCTTCCCATCATTCCACATTCCACATTATCTCACTTGATCATATCTGATTGTCAATTGGAACTTTCATCTTTCAGTTGCAGCTGCAAAGGAATGAAGTAATTGCATTGATAAACCTTCTGAATAGGCTTTCCGAGTCCATCTACTTTGTTCGCAAAATGGCCCCCCAAATCGATCAGATCATTTCTACGCCTGCCAGCAGAAGTGATTTTCTATAGCAAATAAACTTTCAGGTAAGTTCTTACTCAATCTGATGCAGTGCTGCATTCAATTTGACCATAATAACCAGTTCTCTCCCTTGGACGGCCAGATCTTTGATACTGCTAGGATGCTCACCTTAACAAAGCGGCGGCTTGTAGTTCATTTTGGAGATATACACCATGAATGGAATCAAGATGGGGAGCGTGCTCCAGGCATCAACTAGATGCCCGTTTCTAATGGCTCACCCTAGTTTGTGTCGTATGTTGTATGAAGGGGGAAAAAAAAAAGTTCTGAACGTTTGACATCCCTCTGTATCTTGGTAGCAAACAACCAAAATCAATTACCATGTAACTTGTTTTTAAAGGATCCTTGAAAAGGCAAAATACTAATGACAAACTTTGTATATCCGTTGGTGTCTTGCTTATACAAACCTATTACAATTATACCGAGTTAAAATTGAGTTATTATCTTCTCTGATGTTATATTGCAGCCTTTGCGTGAATACCGCATGATCCTCTCTGTCCTCTCAGCAGCTGCCACTGCCGCTGCCACCACCGCTGTTGCTCTCTCTCCAGCTCAACTGCGAAACGATCAGAAATCAAGAACATCAAACTTTCATAGCTCTCTATAGTCATTTCTATTGTACAAAAAAAAATAGACAAACAAAGCCAGACAACCTACTGTCGTTCGGCCAATGGTCGAAGAATGACTTGAAGACTTGAAACCTTGGATCCTTCCCTCTTTCTTCCAGGGTGCCGTCCTTCTGCTCGCCGTACCGCGCAAGCCATTGATTGAAGAGGCAGCTCACCTCATCTTCTGTGATTTCCATCCCGGCTGCAGCTTCCGATGCGTCTGCCTTCTCGCCGCTGGTGTTGAGGAGAGCCACCACCGCCACGATGACGAGGAGCGAAAAGATGCACTTAAAATGAGCCATCGGCTTTCTTCCCTTTGATATCAACGCCAGAGGGGGAGAGAGAGGAGGTAACGTGTACTTGTTAGTTAGTGTTTTGTAGACGGGATTGTTGTGAAAGTAGGATCTCTCTCTAATCCCAACCTAACTAAAATAACCAAGGTGGATTCGCGAATCTCGTCCTCAAGGGACGGGCGTAGAACAAAACACTTTAGAAGTCAAACATGCATCATTTTTTTTGTGTGCTTATAATTCGACTTAGGAAAGAAAACAAACAAACAAACAAACTCGTTAAGAAGCGTATTAATTTTAGAAATAATTTGACGAAGCAGGCGACTGTTTTGGGGTCATATCAAATTCATATATATGAAGGAACCGTAGAAGAAATGGCTATTATAAAAGTTACTGGTTGTTTTTATATGTTAAGGTTTTAAGAATATAAGATGCATTAAGCCTGTAATATTAAAATATTGAATTTTAAGGAGAGGCAAGGCCCTTGAATGACAAGAATAAACTTGGATTAATACAGTTTGATCGAAGGAGAGGGAAGGATAATAGCTTTTGACAGGTGGGTCGTTTTCTTTTCTCAACCATAGAGTCCATGGTAATAAACCGACCAAAACTGTTGGGCATACAACATACCTGTGTTTTCTTCCCTTGGGGTTTCTGCCCGCGTTGAATTTTCGGATGTTTGTTGGCATCCTAAAATGGTCAATCAATAAACCACGCCTTTGCTCCGTCAATCAAGCACATATCCGTGAACAAAACACATCATCTTTAGTCCCTCTCCTTTGCAAAGTTGACCTCCGCAAAGAGAGACGAAAATTTTAAACATTGATCTAGTTATGTGTGTGTCTACCTCCTTCAAAATAATCAATCGTGGGTGAAATTGTCCCTCGGTATTCTCTGTAAAAATAGACGAAATAGCCAAAGAAGAAGAATGTTTAATCCAGAGTTTAATTGTGAGATTAATTAAAACTTGATATTGATGGTTTAGAAATAAAAAGCCAAAAGAAAATGGATGTGTATTCCGGGGGAAGACCTCTTGCCTTTATTTATAGTGGATGTGAGAGTCATACATGGATGAGATACGATAGATACGATTTTATATCTTTACAACCAATCTTATCTATTTACAACACTCCCCATTATCCAGCCATAAGTGTGGACTCTGCCCCATGAATACTTCGGGATTTTGAGCATCAAACGAGTCTCACAAAGGCGTTGATACTTCGGGATCCTGAGTTAATGTGATTTGCTTCGTTAAAACATTTGTCTATGAAAACCATGTGGGAAAAACCATAACTAAGGAAAATGAATACAAATTCCCTCTAACTCCCCCTGTTCTATACAAGCCCTTAGGCTTTCAGATCTCTTAGGAATTTTTCATCACTCCTATTTACAACATTCCAAAAGTATGCACAAATTACAAATATCACCATCATTAAGCAGCTGCTGAATCCAAAAACTCTCGAGATGTGTGCTTTGTTTCGTCGCCTCTGATGTGGTCTCCTCAAAAGTGGGGTAAGCATGTGGCATGGTCTTCAGATTATGTGGTCAGCTCCAAAAGACCAGCCTATGTCCTAGCCGTCACTGGGATGTGATGTACGGTGAGAATTCCGGAATGATAGGATTATGTTGCATTCATAGTTTTCTTTGCAGATCTACAGTAGATGGACGTCCTACCGTGAGTACCCAGTCTGTGATTTCTCATTATAGGGGTCGTACATGTAACATGCATCTGCATAAGCATGGAGGATAATTCTTTATATGTAATCCTAAATCTATCGACCCTTGGAGGAAGCGCAGAAGATGCTTAACTTCGGTCTAGTTGCACAATTTAGGTGAATTACTGTATCTGGCTAGTGATTTTACTGTAATTGCTATATCGAGACGCATGCAGTTAGCCAGAAGTGCTCTGATTGCACTTAGATAAGGGACTTCAAGACCAATTATATCATCCCCCTCTTCCAGCTGACGGAAGGGTTTTTTTATGTATATCCATAGAGCGTACTACCTTCAGTGTACTTAATGGATGACATTGGTCGTTGTTGTAATTTCTTCTAAACACTATGTGTGTTTGAAGTTTTAATGTAACAGGATATTATCTATTTAGATAAATCTGTGAGCCATGACTTAATTTATTTTGCCTAGGTTTTTCATTTCATGTTTGATAGTCAGGCTTGATCAGATATTTCAGCTTTCTCTTCAGGAGATCTGATGAGATTTAAGTTGTTTACAACTATAATCTCAAATCATGTCTTTTGCTCTTTATAAAGATGCAAAGACAACCCTTTGTAGGAATCTTTGATTTGTCAAGTAATTCTCTTGGTTGTACAATATTTTACATAATTATTATTCTTCTTCTTCAATAGAATAGACGTCCTGAAGTCTATTCAGGCATTTAAGGAAATTTGGAATTTATCTTTATCAAGATTTCCATAGAGGTATGCCATCACAACATCCAATAGCAACATATCCAAAATTTCATTTGCCAAATTGTATGGTATTCGCAATTTATAACTGGAAGAATATGATGCATCATTCATATAAATGAGTTTAGCTCAACGTACTTGTTTTATTCCCCAGTTTCGGGGAAAATCCTTAAGCTATAGATTGTACCTTATAGCATACGATTTTCTACTCTTATATTTATGTTCTTATTTGTGCAATACTTACTGTGCACACAGATTTGACACCTTTTGGTGTCTGGACTTCAGGTCCGAACACTTCGCGTTTCATAAGCGAGTCCAACTCATCTTTTATTGACTCGTTCCATATTTGGCCAATCTCTACATTTGCATTTTAGCAACGGAGTATGGAACAATATTATATAATTATCATCGCTTTTGCGATGTATGTGGAAATATGATACGTGAATATATTGTCGACAATTGTATTCTTTCTGTCCAACACCTCCCCAATATGTACAACATTCAATTTCATTTCAGTTTTTCCCGACATTTCCTCTGCAGTGGATTCCAGGAAGGGTGAGGGTATGGACATAAGCTCATTGTCCTGTGGTAGTATTGTCTCAAGGTCTCCAGGAGTTTTTATTTTTCTTAGATTTTTGTCCTTAGAGCCTAGTGGTCTGCCTCTTTTCTGTTGAGGAACAGTCACTTCTGCTGCTAGTGGATTGCATCCATTCTCGAGGATGTCAATCCTACCTGGAGTATTTGCAGTAGGGATATGTGATCTAACAATCTTCTGGTTGTCAGTAAATAATTCTGGTAACTGTTGAACAATGTTCAGTATTTGTAGGATCTTCAGGATCTCATCTTCATTTTCTCTGTTACCATATCATAATGGGTCAATGATTCTGTATCCCACAATGTTATTTGTGTAGCTCCAGATTTTTCAGTATCTGAGCCGAATTTGGGAAAACTTTTCTCATCAAATTCACAGTCTTCAAGACGTGCCTTGAATGTGTCCCTTGTTTAGGGTTCTAGGTATCTTATTATTGAGGATGAGTCAAACCCTACATAGATACCTAGACGACGTTGAGGACCCATTTTTGTCCTCTGCAATGGTGCTATGGGGATATAAACTGTGCAACTGAAAATTCTTAAGTGAGAGATGTTCGGTGGTATTCCATATGCAAGTTGCATTAGAGATAAACTCTAACCTCCAGTGTGTCTTATTTTTATTAACGATGCAGCATGCAATATTGCATGTCCCCATCAGTCACCAACAACTGGGATTTCATAAGTAATGGACGTGCAATCCGTTGGAGTCTATTTATCAATGACTCGGTCAACCCATTTTGGGTATGAACATGTTGCACTGGATGTTCAATTTCTATCCCAGTTGCTAGGAAATATTCTTGAAATGACCGGGAGGTAAATTTCCCAGCATTAACCAGACGTATTTTCTTTATTTGTTTGTCTGAAAAATGCTCCCACAACTTCATCATTTGTGCCAACAGCTTTAGAAAAGCTACATTGCGGGTCGATAGTAGACACACATACGAATATTTTGAGGATGCATCTATCAGTACCATAAAGTACTGAAATGACCCACTAGTGGGGTGGATTAGTCCACATATATCTCCTTGTATTCTTTCGAGGAAGCATGTAGATTCTTTGTCAACTTTTAGTAGAGATGGCCTTGTAATTAGTATTCCCTTATAGCAAGGGATGTAAGGAAATTCTCCCTTCTGAAGAATCTTCTGGTTCTTCAAGTCATGCCTATAGGATTGGAATAAGATGCGGTGCATCATAATCGATACAGGGTGACCAAGTCTATCATGCCAAAGTAAAAAATTGGCTGATATCGGGCACTTCAGGTGCTCCGTCAAATTAGCTTCCTCTCTCCGATCTTTGTATGATAGAGGCCTGATGAAAGGCTCTCAAAATGTTCAAGTATGGATTTAACTCTGTAACGACCCGTTTCCGGGGCCCATTACTTTTTGATATTTACGCAGGTCCTGCAGTTAACCAGTGAAAACAAAATAGTCACGATGCAGAGATGTACAAAAATGCCCAAATTATGTCCAATTATTACGTCCATATTGTGCAAATTGTTTCAAATATACATGGAAGAAGAAAGTACACAACTGAAAATAGCTCTGAAAGCTGTGAACTCATGGTCGAACTCTGGCGCTATTAACTCAAGAGCATCTATCTCCATATGTGTGTTGTCTGCGGTGCCACGGAGATGGAACCGTCGGTAAGTCACAACAATTCTAGCAATAAAAATAAAGTAGTGCAAAAGTATGGAACAGACTATATTAAACAAAAGATGGTCATGCCAGTGCAAAAAGTAAAGTAAGAGTAGACATACACACACAAGCGAAAAGTAAAGTACTGGTGGCTGCACAGGTGTGGTAAGTAAGGTGCATGTAATGCATAAGATAAGGTCACTGTGCAAGTGCAAAAGTAATAATTGTGGCGTGGCATATGTTAGCAACACTATCTTAACCCACATGCAATGTGATGACAATAGTAAGACAACCAGATAGACATAGTAACACTTTAAGAAAAGATGAGCGTCGCTTGACTATCTAATAGTGTAGGTTGGCTTAATAATAAGAAGTCTAGCTCAACTCCCAAACCATCCAGGCAGTCAGGGCTTGAAGGCACATGTCACTTCTAAGACCGTAGGACAAGTCCTTTGGTTGACCAACCCACTTTCCATTCCTTTCTAGACACTGATCTAGTAGTAATTTAAGACTGCTTATTATTATACCGCTCTATCACGTTCGAGTAGTTTCGACTTAGTCAGTAGTCGTAACAGAACAATGATGTCGAGTCAGTAGTCGTGACAAAACGATGGTATCAATCAACTAGTGCAACATCAATCAAACTAATGCATCAGCCTTAGCTCGAGTGTACGATATGCAACCAGAAGTGCACCCATCCCACAGAGCAACCCGTGGAATATCTACCTACCATCCTCTACAGGGTGATGGTACAACTTACCAAATAAGGGTGGACCCGGTCACTCCCCACACTTCGTAACTCAAGACTATCCCATAACCCGTGTATTATCATAATCCAATGTTCATACTAGTATTCGTATCAATATGGCCTCATGGGCCCTGGTGTAACGACCACTTTTCGTTGTACTTTGTTCGTGCACGTGCTTTTGACCGTGCACGTGTTTATTTTAGATTTCATTTGTTTGTGAACACTTTCGTGTGATATGCCGTTGTAAACGTATCTGAGAGTAGTAAATAGTGGTACTAATTTGGAACGACATTTCTCGAGTCGTTTTCCCACAATTTAATCTTATTCGATGAGACGTTGTGATTTTCACTTTTGACAGGAGACGTTTCTATTTTTAGTTTCGTCGTCCGACGTCGAAATTGAGATCCGTCTTCTTAGTTAGCTTTCTTTCATCATCACGATCACCCCGATATTTATTTTATAATTTTTGGAGTTTATTTGATCACTTTTATATTTTTAGCAAGGTTTAAAATATTTTTAAAAGCTAGGTTTTAAATTAATTTCGGCCAAATAAAATTTTATTACGTTTTAAATACTTAAAAATATTTTTGAGCCAAATTCCAGCTCATTTGGGCCGCACTCAAGCCTTGGGTGAGTTGGAGATGGTGAGATTTGAATTTTAAATATTTTTAAACTCCTAATCCCATTAGGATTAGCCCTAGACCTAATCAACCCCTCTACACTATATAAACAACCCCTAGGAAGACCTATTTTTGCAAGAAAATAACCCTAGCCGCTTCCAGAACCCAAATTTCACGTTGCGACGAATCGGCGCAACGTTGCTGCACTGTCGCCCGCACCGACCGAGCCAAATAGCCCAAATCCCCCGCACCGACCGCTGAAACCCCCCGCTCATCCGCTCCGCCCGCTTCGCACAGCCGCCCGTTGCAACCCCCGCACCAAGGCCGCACCGACCGAGAGGATCTCTCAGTCAGACCGAGAGACCCGCCCGCTTCACGCCCGCTCCGCACCGCGCTCTGTCGCCCGCTCCCAGCTCCCGCTCCGCTCCGTGCCCGACCGAAGCGCCCGCCCACACCGACTGAAGCCCGCTTCGTTGCAACGTTGCAACGTTGCAACGCACCCGCCAAGTGCCCGACCGACGGAGCTCCCCGCACCAAGCGTGTCTGACCGAGAGCCAAACGTCGCAACCCCGCACCCGTCGCACCGCTTGCCACCTTGGGCCCCCCAAGTTCTCCAGAGGTATTGTGGGTCCCCTATTGGTCCCTAGGACTACTATGGGCCCCACCTAGGTGCTTTCTCTCCGACAATTTACCGCGCACGACGTTGCGACACGTCGTAGCCCGTCGTCGCACGTGCTAGCTTTGGAATCTGGATTCGCTGCTCCGGTTGCTGCTCTGAACTTTCCAGCGAGGAATCTATATTGGAACCTGGACTTGGAGTGCGTTCTCTTATTCCAACCCCTGGCGTCGCTACCTGACGCCAGTGTAGCTTTCGCGTCGTGATAAGGTAACGCTTTGCACCCTTAGGACCCCCAACCTATTGCCTGTTAATCAAGACTAAAATTGATGTTTTTAAAATGTTTTAAATGTTTCAATTCACTAATCAATATTAATAATATGGACTTTAGGCCGATGGACTTGTGCACGTAGGTTATTTGTGACTTGGACTCTCTTGGACGGTGTTTCTCAGACGTTGTACTTGCAGGCAAGTGAAACTTGCCAACTCTTGTGTAGGGCCATGTTTTTAGGTCACTTCTTTGTTTTTAGCGTAAAAGAGACTAGTCAGTGAAATGATAGCTGGCTAGACGCCTACTTGATCTAGTTTGACAACGAAACTAGATCCGTCACCTAAATTGATCTAGCTTGACAACGAAGCTAGATCCAACTCTTTAACTTGTTGATCATGCATACTAAACTGTCATGTTTACTTTTCTTACATGTACGCTTTACTACTTGCCATGTCATGTCATCCATGCATTGAATGTCGCATTCGTAGCACATGCTACAATACTTGTACTTGTACTTCCTTGTCCGGCTAGGTGCACCCCTATGCCATACTTGTTAAAAACACTTCCTGGCTCGTGATCCAGAAACGAGCATTCCCGTTCGGGGGTAAGGCCCTGGCTCGATACACGTGGAGGGGTAGGGATAAACGACCACTTGAGCTTAGGAGTTGGCCCGATCAGCCACTCTAGCCAAAAGGCGGAATCTCTGTGCACGAGGTGCTTACTTTACTTGTCTTGTACTAGTGAGTGTTACTTGTATAACTTGTCATCCATGCCATGTTTAAATGACATGCTCGTACTTTACTTTACTTTACTTGTTGCACTCATACTTTAAACTGTCATGTCATTACATTCATGCTAGAACTGCTAGGTTGCTTTACCTACTTTCAGTTTCCTTGCACATGTCTCTTGTAGACTTGCTGACATGTGCCCCTTGCTCTTTTGGGTGTCACATGTTAGACCTTGAGCTAGAGACCGTTGCTGAGTACGTGATGTTTTGCCGACGCTGTGCCTGAGTCCATGTCTGCCCAGGAAGAGTTTTGTGGACACTGGGGACCATTCTTTGAGTCTTTGCTGAGCTTCCTTTTGTTTTAGGCCATCTGTTAGTTGTCGATGCGTGGCACCTATACTTTGTACTTTGTACTTTTGTTGGCCATGTTTGGGCCTTTAGACTCTTTTTCTTTTCAGCCTGGTGGCTTTCTCTGTGATGTTGAAACTTATTTTATGGATATTCTGAGATATCGCTTTTGTCTCATTTCAATATTATTATCTTTGTTTCGTTCGCGTTGCAAGGGCCTGCAGTTAAAAATTTGATTGACGCTTATCGGACTTGCAGCTTTGTAGCTTCAAGTCTGAGCGGACCTTCTCACGCTTCGCCTCCAAATTTTTGGGAAGCGGGGCGTGACACCTGGTATCAATCAAGCTAGTGCAACAATCTTAGCTCGAGTATACGATATGCAACCAGAAGTGCACCCATCCCACAGAGCAACCCGTGGAATATCTACCTACCATCCCCTGCAGGGCGATGGTACAGCTTACCAAATAAGGGTGGACCCGGTCGCTCCCACACACTTCGTAGCTCAAGACTACCCCCATAACCCGTGTTGTATCACATTACACATTTACAACCGTATCAGTATCCATATCTGTATCCATATCCGTATATGTATCCATATCTGTATTCGTATCCGTGTTTGTGTCCGTGTGGCCTTATAGGCCCATCATTTCGCACATCCAACAATGTGTACAACAATGCATCCAACAATGGAACGGCCTGTTTTCATCAAGACAAACTATTTACGTATTTGACTAATATTTTTCAATTTTAAAACTATTTTATAATGGTTTGTCAGGAGTTTTACTAATTTCAAAAATTTCTTATAAAAATATTTTAAAGTACCAGACTAGTTATGGAATATTTTAGTAAGATCGGATTTCAACAAATACTCAAAACATTTCTGATAAAAATTCATTTTCAATTATTACCGTTTTGACTTAATGAATTTATTTTCTATACAAATATCATCAAAACGATTTCAAACTTTCACAGTAACATTCAATGATCATTTAGGGCTTACCACATTAATTTCGTAATTTTCTGACGACAAATAAGTAGAGAACCCGTGAACCCGCTTCCTAAACGTTTTAGCCTAAAACTAGTATTTCCGTAGCTCAAACCCTGAAACAGATCTCGTATTCGCGATCCTCGCAACCATACGAACCCGTGGGTATGTTTTCATAATTTTTCGGACACGTTTACTAGTAGGGGCAAAATCGTAATCTCGTTACAAAATGATTTTTCACTAATGACTTTTTAACCCCTCTTAATTACCTTAACCTAATCAAATTTTTAACACAAACCAGGATTTAAACGTGAGGGAAGCACGTTCAAATTTTTCTTCATTTTGTCAAAAAGATAAACCTAACATCATTAATACCCACCTAAGTTCTAACGTATTAATTGTATTTGACTATTAACCTTAATTAAAGTACTAATTTTAATTATCTATATTAACCCTACCCATAGACACTCTCACAGCACCCTCTCTATCTCGTTTACCCTCTCTCTCAATCCCATATCATTTGCTCTAACTCGAATCTCTCTTCCCCCACTAACCCATGCAAACCCCCACTCTCCCTCACACTCTCACGCTCTCTCTTTTCTTCTCCGTTCGTCTGCCTCCTCCGAGAGCACAGGCAGCTCGAGCTCGACGTCGGAGATGGCAGCCACCTCACCGTCCACGTCCTCCGCTCGCACCACCCAACAACCGCCCCCGCCGTCGAGAAACGACATCACAAGCCCCGCGGACTTTGTTCGCCTGCAACGTCGCCGCCAGAGACGCCTGCAGAGCCACCCACGACGAAGCAGCTCCGCCAACGTCGACGAACCCGCCCCCGTCGCATTCCGAGCTCGTCACCGTCACACCGAAGCAGCCTCCTCCGCCCCCACCTTCGACTGCAGCCCCATGCTCCGCCACCTCTCGTGCTTGCCGCCGTCAGCCCCAGCAGAGCTCGCTCCCCCGCCACCGAGAAGATCACCGACCCCGCTACAGATGACGTCGACAGCCCGAACAGCGACCCTCCGAGCAGCAACGGTGCCGAGCTCGCCCCACGAAGCCTCACGCTGCCACTGCCTTCACTCGTCACCGCCGACGAAAGCTGCCACGGCCACAACCCCATCGCCGACAGCTCCCTCGCCGCCGTGAACACCACCCTCCACGACGAACCCCGAAGCTCCGGAGCACCCCGCCGCCTGATCCCGTCGACGTCACAGCCGCCGACTAACGCTGCCACCCGCCTCTCCACGACGCTGCGACCCCGACGACGTCGACCACCGGCCCCCACGACGCCGCCACCGCCGCCAGCGAACTCCCTCCCGCCGCTCTCGCTCTTTCTCTCTCGCTGAGTAAAAACACGAGTACGTAGTGTTTTTAAAAAAACAAATACGTAATGAATACGTATTTGAAAGCGTATTTTCGTATTTTCTAATATTTATTAAATAATATTATTGGTTTTAAATCCATAGTAATTCGTACAGGTCTCAGAAAAATACGAGACCAGTCTCAGAAAATCAGAAATGACATTCTGGACCCAATGGCACTAGTTTCGTCTCAATCGGACGCTTAGATTTTTCAGAAATAATTTTTAAGCCTAAAAGCTAAATAGGTTATTTTCATTCAAAAATCGATAACTTGCTATTTTCACGTAAACCAATACGGGATAAAAATATATGTTAAATTACTCTTCGAGACGGTCATTTTGACAGCTTATTTGCGGCTTTCCGATGCAGATTGCATTCGGAATAAATTATTGAATAATTACGTACTTAATTAAAAATTAGTTTTTAAATTGATTTTAAGCTTTTAAAAATTATAAAAATTACTATAAGCTTCCGAAAAATATTTCCTCCCACGATAAAATTATTTTCCTTATATCTAGGCTATAGAAAAATTGAGAACACTTTTTGACAATGTTTCAATCGATTATAAAATCGAAACGACCAAATCAAATAGATGGAAAATAGAGTAGCATGTAACTAACGATTTCTTGTATTTGCAGGTACCCATTTTCTTACACCAGCATCTTTATAAGCTCTAGCTCCAACCTCGTCTTGCTACGACGATCTCGATAGTAAGTCACTCTAATTCTAACTTTGGAAATCTGGATAGTGTACTCGTATGAACTTAGGACATGTCATCTAGTCTCAGAACAGCTATTGACTTGAACAATTGACTAGAGACCTAATTAACTTGAGGACTAATCAATAATGGAATGATCAAATGACTAAATTGAGATGGTGCACTTTTATGGAATAAGATATCATAGTTGTTGGACTTCAAATCATTGCTCGGACTAAATTGAGATAGTAAACTTTGATATCATAGTTGTTGGACTTCAAATCATTGCTCGGACTAAATTGAGATAGTAAACTTTGATATCATAGTTGTTGGACTCCAAATCATTGCTCGGACTAAATTGAGATAGTAAACTTTTATGAAATTTGATATCATAGTTGTTGGACTTCAAAGCATTGCTCAGGACTGATATTCTCTGTTGATGTTTCTGCCTTGACTTTTCAGCAAGTAACTACCATATAAATGTAATTGATGTACTCATTGATGGATGTATTGTTGTACACATTTGTAACGGCCTGTATTTTTCCAATACTTTCAAATTAAGTATTTAAAGAAAATTCAATTTTAATTGTATTTTATAATGGTTTGTTAGGAGTCTTAAACTGATTTCAAAAATTTCCTATAAAAATATTTTGAAGTATCAGACTAGTTATGGAGTATTTTGGTAAAATCGGATTTCGTCAAATACCTCTAAAAGATCTGATAAAAATTCATTTTCAGATATTGCAGTTTTGACTCAATGAATTTATTTTCTATTCAAACGTCTTCAAAACATTTTCAAACTTCTGCAGTAGCATCCTATGATCATTTGGGGCTTCCCACATTAATTTCGTAATTTTCTGATATCGTTTCAATAGAGAACCCGCAAACCCGCTTTCTATACGTTTTGGCCAAAAACTAGTATTTCCGTAGTCCAAACCCTGGAACGGTCTTCGTATTCACGATCCTCGTGACGATACGATCCCGTGGGTATGTTTTCGTAATTTTTCGGATACGTTTACTTGTAGGGGCATTTTCGTAATTTCGTTTTTATCAATTACCCCTAATTACCTAATTAACTATTAATTACCCTACCTAATCCCGTACCACCTAACCCGCAACTACCCTCATCCCCAGCTAACCCTCTCTCTCCCTCTCAGCTAAATTTCTCAAACCCTATAAATTAAACCATTAACTCAAGCACACCCCTGGCTCTCGACTTCATCTCTCTCCCCTCTGCATTCTTTTAGACCCAGGCAAACCCCCTACAGTATCACTCTCCCTCTATCTTTCGTGTAAACCCAACCCAGACTTCACACCCTCTCTCCCTTCACGTTCGCATGGAGGCCAACCCAACTGCCGTTCAAATCCCGCTCCCTCTCTCTCCCGCTCCCTCACTCTCCCGCCATCACCGTCTCCGGTGATCGTTCGCCGTCCCCGAACAGCTCCGAGAGCTCCTGCCACCGCCGCACGCCTACGCCATGGCCTCACCGCTGCCCTCGCCAAGAGCTCGTCATCGACCCCCGCCCTCGTCTCCGAGTTCGCCGCCGCTCGAGCGTCACCGAGCTGCTCCCGACCTTTCCCCGCTTGCACGTGACTCCCGACACACGCCGACGCCCGCTGCACCACCCCTCCTCTACCTCCGCACCGTCGTATGCCGCCCGGAGCGCCTGCAGTCGCCGCCGTCGCCGCTCGGAGCCACGCCGCCGAGAGCTACACACCCCTCCGCCGTCTGCACGCCGCGCCCCGCCTCCCTCCGTCGCCGAGCAACACCCCCGTCGTCACTTGCACACGAAGGAGAACAGAGAGCGAAGGTGAACTCGCAATGGCAAACTTGTAAATATCGCGTATTTTCGTATTTTTCGTATTTTAAATAATTAATAATAGGTGTTTATGGTTTTAAATTGATAACTTGAAATATAGGGCCCAGAAAAATGTGTGACTAGTCCCAGAAAATCAGAAACGTCGAAACGAATCCATTGGCGCTAGTTTCGTCGCGATCAGGCAAGTATATTTCTCACAGTGAATTTTTAAAGGCAAAACTTAAATAGGTTAAAATTCTTTTAAAATTCGTAGCTTGCAATTTCTATACGATAAAAATATATGTTACAGTACTTGTAAATACGATCGTTTTGACATCTTGTTTGCAGATTTCTGACGTACGGTTTGTCTGGAATAAATCTTTGAACATGGGTATTATTAATAATTTCTTGTTTTAAAAATCGATTTAAAATTCGTAACCTGTGATTTTTACGTAAACCAATGTACGATAAAAATATATGTCTTAGTACTAGTGTATACGACCATTTTGACACCTTGTTTGAAGAATTCTGATGTACGGTTTGCTCTAAACAATTCCTTGAACATATGTTTTAAAAATCACTTCTTGATTTAAAATTGCTTTTTGGCTATTTAAAATTGTTTAAAAATTGTTTAAAAATCTTGAAAAATAACTACTAGTCTTAGAAAGTATTTTAAGCTAATTTAAACTCTTTTGCTTGGTTAAAATCACATCTTACTTGTTCTTTTATTTATTTAAGTGATCCTGATGTTTTCATTTAATCAAGTCGTGAAGTTGTGAACTTTCACGAGACTGTTGTACAGACTATTGGAACACCGAGATTGAATTGACTGAATGGAAGATGGAACTTCAACAATATTGAATGGAAGATGGAACTTTAATAATATAGAATGAAAGATGGAATTTCAATAATAGACAGATAGTACACATTCTTTTGACCGCCACTTGACTTGACCCGGGTTTGGGGTAGTCTATGATCACAAGTGTTACAGAATGACTGGATGCGCCATACTAAATTACCTCCAACACATTACGGGGGTTAGAACCTTGACCGTTGCCATATCGGAACGGTGGGTAAGCCTCGGAGTTGCTCCCGTCGCAGGCTGCATGTTGGTTATCTCTAATACTCTTGGACATGGACTTATCACTAGGATAGACTGGTTTTTGACTATTGTTCTAACATCTTTTCTGCAGGTTGCTACAGTGGGTTTATTAAATGCTAAATTGTCACAGGTTGCTGATAGTATTGCAATTTGTTATTGAAATTGCTACAGGTTGCAAATGGTATTGCAAATGTTTAACTGCTTTAACTGTTTTGACTACTTTAACCTGGTTTATCTCTTTTATTGCTTATTTGTGAATTAAGCTTATTGCTTGTCTTTAAAGTTCACCATTGTTTAAATTTAAAATGTCCAACATTTTGATTTTGAGATTATCTTGCCGAGTAAACCTCGCTGACGGACATTTCATTTTGTTGTTTTACGAAATGTCCGTCAGGTATCGATAGTGAGTTCTTTGAAGACACTACTGCATGAGTCGAGCCAGTGCTCGAAGACTACGTGGAGTATCTACCCACGGAAGACTAGACTTTTACCTTCGCGTTAGCACTTTTATATATATATTTGATTAATGTAATTCGTGTACCTTGTTTGTATTGGCCATGCTAGGCCAAGCTGTATCTTAATTATTGTACACTGGATATGTAATAATGTTGTTTGAGCTGCTTCTTAAACTTGCAAGCAAGAATCTGCAATTTTTATACAGACGCTTAGTGTGTTTAAGCCAAGGAGGAAGAAAAGAAAAAGATTCCAAAAAGAAAAAAAAAGTACTCCTCCTTGTTTTAAGCACATCGCGGACCCGCTCGCGTCCTCGCTCCCGATAGAATGGGAAGCGGGGCGTGACAGGTTTTGTTGGCGGCCCATGCAGGTCTTGCTTATGCAAATACTTTAAGATCGGTTTAAATGACATTAATATCCATGTATACTGCTAGAATAGATTTATTCTAACCTACTTTACCTCGCGGTTTGTTTTGAAGTATGGCAGGTCGAACAGATACTCACGGCATCACCAACAACGTTGCCGACAACGATATCTTGGGCAGTGTAAAGGAAAAACAGGAAATTCAACCATATATTCTCCACGAAGCTGCTGAACCGGTAATCACCAGTATATCTGAATCTTTTCCCTCTATGTCAATTTGACACCCATCGTCTTTATTGTCATTACTAGCATACTTTATCGTGCTGTATGTATTTGTCTTCATAGCATGTCCACATCTTGATTTGGAAATTTTCTATTGCTTCTTATCACAAAATTCGCAACGAACTATTTCCATTGAACCTCATTACCTTTTTCGAATTCTTAACCATTGCTTAGGAACTCGTGTTCCATTCTTGGTTATACCCTCCATAGTAACCTCTTCTGCTAGCAGTTGCAGTTATTTTCATTGGTTGAACCATCTACCTTTCCTTCAGTTGTCAGTGGCACTCATATGAATGATGATCTTTCTTCAATGGACCATGATACCGGTCAATGTGCTTGGCTAAAGTCTGTTGGATCAACCTAGCTAGACTGGGTGCAAGTGATCCTGGCTTAGTCACTTCCCTGGCCGTGTCCGCTGGACCGCAAGGATGTGAATCATGATTATGTAACGCCATCGATCTTCATCATTATCACCTTCTCTTAGCTTGATGACCTTTCGATTGACCTTCTTAGAATCTTTCTTTAGTCCCCTTGAACTCTAGTTATGGAGGACAGCATTCGAATTTTGGATCATCAGAAGTTCGAGTTCAACCACTGAAGCAAATCGAAGGGCCACACTGCAAGCGACTGTCCTGAGAGGAAGTCTCAGCCTTCCAACTCTGCTCAACAACGTCAACCAACAACCAGTGTACCAGCAGACTCGACAACAGGTGCTACCCTAAAGACGCCAAGCTTGTACCATGACAGTAGAAGAAGCTGAGGCTACGGACCAAGTAAATCCCAGGTACGAGATATTCCACTAAGCTACTTACTCTATTATTTAGAGCTTGGACATGTTTCTTATCACTGTAACTGTTAAACCTCTGACTCCACATTGGATGGTCGAGACCGCTGGCAGTTCCCAGCGGATGCCTCCAATGTTCTATGTGATTTGTAGACGAGGTCTTTTTGCTAAATCCATGGTGATAGAGATGCCGACATTTGATGTTGTTCTTGGGATGAATTGGTTAAGGACATTTCATGCCACCTTTGACTGTCGTCAAAGGAGGGTAGAGTTCGAAATACCCGACCATCTTAAGTTCAAGTTCCTCCGCGGAAGCAGATCGAAGGACGCTCAGAAGTATTCGAGGATGATACTATAGAGTTTGAGACGAGCCAAACCCCGACGTGCAAGTGTAGACTGTTACGTAACTCGTATTTCTTTTCTACCCCTACTTTTGTCATGTACCCGACTTCCCAGGGTTTGATTTCATTTCCCACCGACCACCTTCCTCCCCCCTCTTTATTTCGTTTGTCCGTTTCCCCCCTCGAGATCCGTGCCCGCCGAACCCTACCCTGCCTAACCCCGACTTCGGTGCCCCCCTTTCTCTCTTTTTAACCCACCTCCTTCCTCCGCAAGCCACCCCGTGGCTTCCCTCAGACATCGCCCCCTCATCCTCCCGGCCTCTTCCCCAAGCGAGCTCGATCGGACCTCGCATCGCCGCTCCGATCTCTGATCCGCCGACCTCACCCGAAGATCCGCCAGCTTCCGCTTCGCTCCATCCCGGAGGCCCTCCCCAGCCATGGATCGACAGCCAGTCGCAGCGCTCGCCGCCGTGGATCGCCAGCCGCCGATGGCCCGTCGACGACCTTGGGGTCTGTTGGGCCTAGCAGCGACCCTCGCCGCCACCCTCGCTACCGCCGCTTGGCTGAGATCTTGGGAAGCCGTGATCCTTGGGCTTCTCTTGAGCTCTCTGCCTTGGGTCTCACCTAGGATGAGATCCCGTTTAGGCTTCCTCTTGCGCCTACTCCTTTTGGTGTGCGGGAAAGCGTGTTTTTGGTTGTTCATTTGTTGGGTGATGTTGGGTGTTGCGAATATCAAGTATTGGTCTACGGAAGGAGTGATGGCGATGAATATTGGCATGATATTGGCCTTGGGTGTTGAAGTTGGATGTAGGCCTTGTGCTTGGCTCTGGATGAGAGCATGGATCCTGCCTTATTGTGTGATAGTATGGAGATTGACGGAAGAAATGCTGGCAGTGAGTACTGACTTAGAGTGTTGGCCTTGTACTTACCTTTGGGCGGTGATTTGGACGTTAGCATGTGGTTGGGCATTATGGAAATTGATGGTGTTGGTACCCGTGGATTAGTCGATACGTGCTATATTATGAGCGACATCTTTGATTAAGACCCAGTAGCACGAATAAATTATATGGTCTTCCATTTTATGTGGTTTAAATAGCTTGCTACTGGCTTATCACCTCAGGTTCCAAGTTCGAACAGATGTTGTCATCATAATAGCCCTCATTTTCATGTGATTATCTCATGTTAATTTTGGACTACTTGAGAAGGCATGGTAACTATTGTAGTGATACTGGTCGGGACTAGTTACGGAAACTATGATGATGTTAATACTTATTAGAAATATCTCTTGTTTTCTTGATGCCATTATATCACATTATATTTCATGCTATTAACAACTTATTTTCTAAATTGTAATCATTCGACTAGTTTTCCATTTTATCATTTATTTGTTTGAGCTTCTTAATAACAGTAATTATTTTATTTTATAAAGTTTTGAGAAATTCCGAGGACGGAATTATTTGAAGGAGGGTAGAATGTAACGGCCTGTATTTTTCCAATACTTTCAAATTAAGTATTTAAAGAAAATTCAATTTTAATTGTATTTTATAATGGTTTGTTAGGAGTCTTAAACTGATTTCAAAAATTTCCTATAAAAATATTTTGAAGTATCAGACTAGTTATGGAGTATTTTGGTAAAATCGGATTTCGTCAAATACCTCTAAAAGATCTGATAAAAATTCATTTTCAGATATTGCAGTTTTGACTCAATGAATTTATTTTCTATTCAAACGTCTTCAAAACATTTTCAAACTTCTGCAGTAGCATCCTATGATCATTTGGGGCTTCCCACATTAATTTCGTAATTTTCTGATATCGTTTCAATAGAGAACCCGCAAACCCGCTTTCTATACGTTTTGGCCAAAAACTAGTATTTCCGTAGTCCAAACCCTGGAACGGTCTTCGTATTCACGATCCTCGTGACGATACGATCCCGTGGGTATGTTTTCGTAATTTTTCGGATACGTTTACTTGTAGGGGCATTTTCGTAATTTCGTTTTTATCAATTACCCCTAATTACCTAATTAACTATTAATTACCCTACCTAATCCCGTACCACCTAACCCGCAACTACCCTCATCCCCAGCTAACCCTCTCTCTCCCTCTCAGCTAAATTTCTCAAACCCTATAAATTAAACCATTAACTCAAGCACACCCCTGGCTCTCGACTTCATCTCTCTCCCCTCTGCATTCTTTTAGACCCAGGCAAACCCCCTACAGTATCACTCTCCCTCTATCTTTCGTGTAAACCCAACCCAGACTTCACACCCTCTCTCCCTTCACGTTCGCATGGAGGCCAACCCAACTGCCGTTCAAATCCCGCTCCCTCTCTCTCCCGCTCCCTCACTCTCCCGCCATCACCGTCTCCGGTGATCGTTCGCCGTCCCCGAACAGCTCCGAGAGCTCCTGCCACCGCCGCACGCCTACGCCATGGCCTCACCGCTGCCCTCGCCAAGAGCTCGTCATCGACCCCCGCCCTCGTCTCCGAGTTCGCCGCCGCTCGAGCGTCACCGAGCTGCTCCCGACCTTTCCCCGCTTGCACGTGACTCCCGACACACGCCGACGCCCGCTGCACCACCCCTCCTCTACCTCCGCACCGTCGTATGCCGCCCGGAGCGCCTGCAGTCGCCACCGTCGCCGCTCGGAGCCACGCCGCCGAGAGCTACACACCCCTCCGCCGCCTGCACGCCGCGCCCCGCCTCCCTCCGTCGCCGAGCAACACCCCCGTCGTCACTTGCACACGAAGGAGAACAGAGAGCGAAGGTGAACTCGCAATGGCAAACTTGTAAATATCGCGTATTTTCGTATTTTTCGTATTTTAAATAATTAATAATAGGTGTTTATGGTTTTAAATTGATAACTTGAAATATAGGGCCCAGAAAAATGTGTGACTAGTCCCAGAAAATCAGAAACGTCGAAACGAATCCATTGGCGCTAGTTTCGTCGCGATCAGGCAAGTATATTTCTCACAGTGAATTTTTAAAGGCAAAACTTAAATAGGTTAAAATTATTTTAAAATTCGTAGCTTGCAATTGCTATACGATAAAAATATATGTTACAGTACTTGTAAATACGATCGTTTTGACATCTTGTTTGCAGATTTCTGACGTACGGTTTGTCTGGAATAAATCTTTGAACATGGGTATTATTAATAATTTCTTGTTTTAAAAATCGATTTAAAATTCGTAACCTGTGATTTTTACGTAAACCAATGTACGATAAAAATATATGTCTTAGTACTAGTGTATACGACCATTTTGACACCTTGTTTGAAGAATTCTGATGTACGGTTTGCTCTAAACAATTCCTTGAACATATGTTTTAAAAATCACTTCTTGATTTAAAATTGCTTTTTGGCTATTTAAAATTGTTTAAAAATTGTTTAAAAATCTTGAAAAATAACTACTAGTCTTAGAAAGTATTTTAAGCTAATTTAAACTCTTTTGCTTGGTTAAAATCACATCTTACTTGTTCTTTTATTTATTTAAGTGATCCTGATGTTTTCATTTAATCAAGTCGTGAAGTTGTGAACTTTCACGAGACTGTTGTACAGACTATTGGAACACCGAGATTGAATTGACTGAATGGAAGATGGAACTTCAACAATATTGAATGGAAGATGGAACTTTAATAATATAGAATGAAAGATGGAATTTCAATAATAGACAGATAGTACACATTCTTTTGACCGCCACTTGACTTGACCCGGGTTTGGGGTAGTCTATGATCACAAGTGTTACAGAATGACTGGATGCGCCATACTAAATTACCTCCAACACATTACGGGGGTTAGAACCTTGACCGTTGCCATATCGGAACGGTGGGTAAGCCTCGGAGTTGCTCCCGTCGCAGGCTGCATGTTGGTTATCTCTAATACTCTTGGACATGGACTTATCACTAGGATAGACTGGTTTTTGACTATTGTTCTAACATCTTTTCTGCAGGTTGCTACAGTGGGTTTATTAAATGCTAAATTGTCACAGGTTGCTGATAGTATTGCAATTTGTTATTGAAATTGCTACAGGTTGCAAATGGTATTGCAAATGTTTAACTGCTTTAACTGTTTTGACTACTTTAACCTGGTTTATCTCTTTTATTGCTTATTTGTGAATTAAGCTTATTGCTTGTCTTTAAAGTTCACCATTGTTTAAATTTAAAATGTCCAACATTTTGATTTTGAGATTATCTTGCCGAGTAAACCTCGCTGACGGACATTTCATTTTGTTGTTTTACGAAATGTCCGTCAGGTATCGATAGTGAGTTCTTTGAAGACACTACTGCATGAGTCGAGCCAGTGCTCGAAGACTACGTGGAGTATCTACCCACGGAAGACTAGACTTTTACCTTCGCGTTAGCACTTTTATATATATATTTGATTAATGTAATTCGTGTACCTTGTTTGTATTGGCCATGCTAGGCCAAGCTGTATCTTAATTATTGTACACTGGATATGTAATAATGTTGTTTGAGCTGCTTCTTAAACTTGCAAGCAAGAATCTGCAATTTTTATACAGACGCTTAGTGTGTTTAAGCCAAGGAGGAAGAAAAGAAAAAGATTCCAAAAAGAAAAAAAAAGTACTCCTCCTTGTTTTAAGCACATCGCGGACCCGCTCGCGTCCTCGCTCCCGATAGAATGGGAAGCGGGGCGTGACAACATTGTTGGATGTACGAAATGATGGGCCTATGAGGCCATACGGATACGGATATGGATACAGACACGGATACTGATTTAAATGTGAAATGTGATACAACACGAGTTATGGGGTAGTCTTGAGCTACGTAGTGTGCGGGAGTGACTGGGTCCACCCGTATTTGGCAAGCTGTACCATCACCCTGAAGGGAATGGTAGGTAGATATTCCACGAGTTGCTCCGTGGGATGGGTGCACTTCTGGTTGCATATCGTACACTCGAGCTAAGAATGTTGCACTAGTGTAATTGATACCAGTGCCCATGAGGCCATATTGATACGAACACTGATATGAACATTGGACTATGATAATACACGGGATATGGGGTAGTCTTGAGCTACGAAGTGTGCAGGAGTGACCGGGTCCACCCTTATTAGTTAAGCTGTACCATCACCCTGCAGGAATGGTAGGTAGATATTCCACGAGTTGCTCCGTGGGATGGGTGCACTTCTGGTTGCATATCGTACACTCGAGCCAAGGCTGATGCACTAGTTTGACTGCTGTATTGTACTCATGGTTGTTTGTATTGTCGAAACACACTATTGGGCCTTCGGGCATTTACGTAGCACATTACGGAACACACTATTGGGCCCTCGGGCATTTACAGAGCACATTACGGAGCACACTGTAACGACCCGCTCTCGGGGGCCCGTTACTTATTTGATATTTGCGCAGGTTCTGCAGTTAACCAGTGAAATCAAAATAGCCACGATGCAGAGATGTACAAAAATACCCAAATAGTGTCCAATTATTACAATCCGAACCGTACAAGATGTCCCAACAGATATACATGACAGAAGAAAAGTACACAACTGAAAATAGCTCTGGAAGCTGCGGTCTCATGGTCGAAGTCTGGCGCTATTAACTCTAGAGCATCTGCCTCCATACGTATGTCGTCTGCGGTGCCACGGAAATGGAACCGTAGGTAAGTCACAACAATTCTAAATAAAGACAGAGAGGTACTGTACAAGTATGACAAAGCAGACCAAAGTAAAAGTAAAGTACGGTGCAGTGTCTGTACAAGTGTAGAAAGTAAAAGTACGGCAAGTAAAGTGTGGTGACTGTACTGGCAAGGAAAGTAAAGTGCATGTACTGTAAAGAAAGTAACTGTGCAAGTTACACTAGATCTACGTGACTCAAGTCGGAGAGTACAATGTGTGACCGTTCAGTTCGTCTCTTGCCTGGGTGCTACCCAGACGAATGCCGGTACCCAGGCAGCAGGATGGTTTGCCGAAACACAGGCAGCTAGACAGGAGGCCGAAACACAGGCAGCTTGACATGTAGATCGAACTCTAGTCACTCCCGTACTCTCGCAACTGTGAGTTACCCCGAAACCCCGGTGACGTGTCGAGTACAAGTTTTTCACAAGATTGTTCCACATGATGTTCCACATGTTAGTCACACCAGGTCAACTGGTTGACTTCCTCATTGAAAACCCGCAAGTAGGATAAAGACAAGCCCAACACCAAAAGCTGTTACTTCCGTGCTTTGAGCACGTGGTAGTGTAGCTAGCACACAATTTACCCAAGTTGGTAGTTGCGTGTTACAACCACGAAAGTTGAAAGTTGGCAAAGTAATCTTTGGTAGATTACTTTCATTTTAGTTCTCTAGTTTGGTTCAAGTCAAATAGCCGTTCGAGGCTATAAGTGGTGAAAGTGTCACAAGTTCATGCAAGCACAGTAGACTAGTTTTCTAAACTTAGAATCTGTCGTGACTTACTATATTCGAGCTCGTCGTGGCAAGATGAGATTGGAGCTAGAGGAGCTGGTGCACGAAGATTGGTACCTGAAATCACAAGAACAATTGGTTAAAGCGTACCCTATTTTCTATTTATTAAACTCGATCGTTTTGATTTTTATAACTGACTGAAACGGTGTCGAAAACGATTCTAGAATTTTACATAGACTATATATGGTGAAAATAATTTTACTGTAAGAAGGAATATTTTTCTGAAGATTATAGTAATTTTTAGGATTTTTAAAAGATCAAAAACAATTTAAAAACTATTTTTCATTTAGTAACGTATTTATTCAGGAATTTATTCTGGGTGCAATCTACATCGGAAAGTTGCAAATGAGGTGTCAAAACGACCGTCTCAAAGAGTATTAAGACATATATTTTTATCACATATTAGTTTATGTTAAAATAAGAAGATACTGATTTTTGAACGAAAATCACGTATTTATCTTTTAGGGTTAAAAATTAATTCTGGAAAAACTAAGCGTCGGCTTGAGATGAAACTAGCGCAAATGGATTCGTTTTGACGTTTCTGATTTTCTGGGACTAGTCACTCATTTTTCTAGGCTCTATATCATTTATTATGAATTAAAAACCAATAAATCTATTTATTTATTAATTAAAAATACGAAAAATATGAAATATATCGTATTTACAAGTTTGCCATTATTAACTTTTACCGTCCTCCTTCGTTCGTCGACGGCGGACGAGGGTCGTGCGGCGCTCGGTCGGCGGGGCCCGGGGTACGGAGGCGACGAGGGGAAGTAGCGGCGGCGGTTGGCGGCGGCGGCGACGTTCTTGCGGCGGTGCAGCGTCGCCGGCGAGCGGAGAAGAGAGATGGAGAGGCGGGCTTCGTCGGACGCGGCGGCTGCGGGGCGGTGGAGCGTCGGAGAGAGGTCGGCGGCGGCGGCGGTTGAGGCCGGAGGGCGGCGGCAGACTTCCGGGAGAGAGCGAACGGGAGAGGAGAGTGAGAGCGGGGAGGTGGAGCTAGGTGGCGGGTGTGGTGGTGGTGCTACGCCGGAGGCGAGGGCGAGAGGGCGGAAGGCGGTGGTCGTGGCGTCAAGCGGCATCGACCGCCGGAGAGCAGAAGAGAGAGTTAGAGAGTGAAAGTGAAAGAGAGACGGAGAGAGGAAGCGGGCGGTCGGGGGGCTCCTGGGTTTCAAAAAAAGAGAGAGAGATAACGCTGTGTGTGTGTAGCTGTGAGGGGGGTGGGAAATACTTATAGGCTTAGAATTAGGGTAGTTGGGGAGGGGTTTTACGGTTAGCTGAGAGATG
This sequence comes from Scilla litardierei, assembly GCA_030789695.1. Lineage (NCBI taxonomy): Eukaryota > Viridiplantae > Streptophyta > Magnoliopsida > Asparagales > Asparagaceae > Scilla > Scilla litardierei. The sequence continues at coordinate 151,773,096 of CM061139.1, read as the reverse complement.
AGGGTAGGGTAGATACGGGCTGGGTTAGGTGGGGTAATTAGGTTAGGTTAATGGTAATTAGTATTAGGTAAACCCCTTTAATGAAAGTTATTAGTGAGAATACAAAAGCGAAATTACGAAAATGCCCCTACTAGTAAACGTGTCCGAAAAATTACGAAAACATACCCACGGGATCGTATCGTCGCGAGGATCGCGAATACGAAGACCGTTCCAGGGTTTGAGTTACGGAAATACTAGTTTTAGACCAAAACATTTTGAAAGCGGGTTTGCGGGTTCTCTATTGAAATGATATCAGAAAATTACGATATTAATGTGGGAAGCCCCAAATGATCATATGATGCTACTAAAGAAGTTTGAAAACGTTTTGAAGAAGTTTGTATAGAAAATAAATTCATTGAGCCAAAACAGTAATATCTGAAACTGAATTTTTATCAGATCTTTTAGAGGTATTTGATGAAATCCGATTTTACTAAAATACTCCTTAACTAGTCTGGTACTTCAAAATATTTTTATAGGAAATTTTTGGAATCAGTTAAAACTCCTAACAAACCATTATAAAATACAATTAAAATGAAATTACTTTAAATACTTAATTTAAATGTATTGGAAAAATACAGGCCGTTACACACACTATTGGGCCCTTGCGGCATTTAAGACTGATGCACTAGTTTGATTGATGTTGCACTAATTGATAATTGATTGATATCATTGCTTCAGTCACGACTACTACTATTCTACGGACTAAGTCGAGACTACTCGAACGTGATAGAACGGTTTAATAATGAGTGGTCTTGAATTACGACTGAATCAGTGTCTAGAAAGGAATGGGAAGGGGGTTGGTCAACCAAGGGACTTGTTCCTGCGGTCTTTGAAGTGACATGTGCCTTCAAGCCCTGACTGACGGGCTGATTTGGGAGTTAAGTTAGACTTCTTATTATTAGGCCTGCCTACACTATTAGATAATCAAACGACGCCCATCTTAAGTATTACTAGGCCTATCTATTGTCATCCCATTACCGATTGGTCAAAACATTGTTAACCTGGTTTGCCTTACTATAGACATCCCATTGGTCAAAATATTGTTACTACTACATGTCACGCCACAGTCGTTACTTTTACACTTGTACAGTCACCTTTACCTTATGCATTACATGCACTTTACTTACCACACCTGAACAGTTACCAGTACTTTACTTACCTGGCTGCCCATACTTTACTGTTTGTACCTACATGGCCATCTTTTGTTTACTTACCACACCTGAACAGTTACCAGTACTTTACTTACCTGGCTGCCCATACTTTACTGTTTGTACCTACATGGCCATCTTTTACATGTCACGCCACAGTCGTTACTTTTACACTTGTACAGTCACCTTTACCTTATGCATTACATGCACTTTACTTACCACACCTGAACAGTTACCAGTACTTTACTTACCTGGCTGCCCATACTTTACTGTTTGTACCTACATGGCCATCTTTTGTTTACTATAGTCTGTTCCATACTTTTGCACTACTTTGTTTCTATTGCTAAAATTGTTGTGACTTACCTACGGTTTCATCTCTGTGGCACCGCAGACGACGTATATATGGAGGCAGATGCTCTAGAGTTAATAGCGCCAGAATTTGACCATGAGTCTGCAACCTTCAGAGTTGTTTCCAGTTATATTTACTTTCCTTCATGTACGATTGTTGGACCATTTTTGTACAATATGGATGTAATAATTGGACACTATTTGGGTATTTTTGTACATCTCTGCATCGTGGCTATTTTGTTTTCACGGGTTAACTGCAGGACCTGCGCAAATACCAAAAAGTAACGGGCCCGGGAATCGGGTCGTTACAAACAACGTGTATAACAATACATACAACAATGAGTACAACAAATACATATATATGGTATTTACTTGCTGAAAAGTCAAGGCAAAAACCTCAACAGAGAATATCAGTCCTGAGCAATGCTTGAAGTCCAACAACTATGATACCGATCCATGCTTCGAGCATGCGGTAATTCCATAAAGTACACTATATCAATTTTTAGAATTAAATGTGACTTACACCCGATCCATGCTTCGAGCATGCGGTTTTCAATTAGTACACAGTTTACCCAAGTAGATGGTCGTGTACTACAACCATCTAAGTTGAAAGTTAGTGATGTCGTACGTTCAAGTCAAAGTTGCTCTGCAGTTGATTCGTTTCCTATTTAGTTAGGTCTCTAGTCATCTGTTCAGGTCAATAACTGTTCTGAGACTAGATGTCATGTCCTAAGTTCATACGAGTACACTAGCTAAATTTCTAAAGTTAGAATTAAAGTGACTTACGCTATCGAGATCGTCGTAGTAAGACGAGATTGGAGCTAGAGCTTTCAAGGATGCTGGTGCATGAAAATGGGTACTTGCAAACGGAAGAAATCATTAGTTACAGGTTACTCTATTTCCATTTATTTAATCTGATCGTTTTGATTTTTATAATCGAATGAACCCTTGTCGAAAAGCGTTCTAAATTTTTATATAGGCTAGATATGATGAAAATAACTTTACTGTAGGAGGAAATATTTTTCAGAAGCTTCTGGTAATTTTTATAATTTTTAAAAGCTCAAAACAGATTTAAAAACTAATTTTTAATTAAGTAACGTAATTGTTCAACAATTTATTCTGGATGTAATCAGCATCGGAAAGTTGCAAGTAAGCTGTCAAAACGACCGTCTCGAAGAGTACTACAACATATATTTTTCTCACGTATCAGTGTATGGAAAATAAAGAGTTACGGATTTTTAATTGAAAAAGACGTATTTAAGTTTTAGGGTTAAAATTTTATCCTGGAAAAAATAAGCATCTGATTGAGATGAAACCAGCGCCATTGGGTCCAGAATGTCATTTTTGATTTTCTGGAGCTGGTCTCACATTTTTCCGACCCTTATATTATTTACTATCAATTATTTACTATCAAACACATATTATTTAATTTTCGAAATACCTAAATACGCGTATTTATACCGTATATACGGATTTTTATATATTTAAATCTCACATTCGTTCTCTTTTACACGAGAACAGCGGCGATAGAGGGGGCTTTGGTGTCGACGACGATCGTCGGCTGTCGAGGCAGCCAGGGGAGGCAACAGCGGCAGCGGCGTCGGAGGTCGAGGCGGCGGCAGCGGCGTGGCGACGAGAGCCTGCGTGGAGCGAGGTCAAATGCGGAGTAGCGTGGAGTCGGATCTCCTCGTTGGAGCTGCTCGGAGCAGGCGGGGTATGCGGCGGTGCATGGAGCGGGGACAGTCGAAGAGGCGTTGCCTTGTCGTCGACGTCGGAGGCGCAAGGAGGAAGACGCTGCGGGTGGTTTCGTTGGAGGTGCAAGCGTCGGTCGGCGGTCTCCGGCGTCGATGGTGGTGCTGGGTTGCAGCAGCATCGGGGGATCACGAAGGCGAGCTGGGTGGTGTAGCGGCTTCGTTGGAGACGATGGCGGTGAGAGCGTTAGGAGCTCCGGGGATGAGGTTGTCGGCGGTGGTCGAAGACGTGGCTCTGCGTGGGGGCGTTGTCATCGCCATGGAGAAAGGAACAAGGGGGTCGGCGCTGCTTTGGGGGGTGGCAGAGCGGAGGACGACAGCGAAGATCGCTGGAGGGGCGTGGGTCGAGCGGGCGTGGGTGTGCCGCTGGGTTTGAGGAGAGACGAAAGAGAGAGAAAGAGAGTGAAAGAGAGAGTGAGAGAGTTGAGAGGCTGAGCGCGTGTGTGTGTGTTGTGGTTTCACCTGGGTGTGTGAGTTTAGGGAATTAAGGGTAGGCTGATAAACGAAGGGTTAGGGGGTATTATATATGGTAATTAAATTAATTAAAAACTAATCTCATTTAATACTTAGTCAACTATTAATTAGGTTAGGTTTAGCTTTAGACTAAACATTAAATGAAGTTAGACTAAGTTAGGAAATTCTAGACGTGTCCCCTCCCACGTGTTAGTCATGTTTAGGGTTAAAATTTTGATTAGGTTAATGTAATTAAGGTAAGTTAAAAAGTAATTAGTGAAGGGTAAAATAATCAAATATTGAAAATTGCGATTTTGCCCCTACTAGTAAATGTGTCCGAAAAATTACGAAAACATACCCATGTGATCGTATCGTCATGAAGATTGCAAATACGAGATCTGTTTCAGGGTTTTAGCTACAGGGATACTAGTTTTAGGCCAAAACGTTTAAAAAGCGGGTCTGCGGGTTCTCTTTTGATTTGACTTCAGAAAATTACAAAATTAATATGGGAAGCCCTAAATGATCATAGAATAATACTGTAGAAGTTTGAAAACGTTTTGATGTTGTATGTATAGAAAATTAATTCATTAAACCAAAACAACAATAATTAAAAATGAATTTTTATCAGATTATTTAGAGGTATTTGATGAAATCCGAACTTAATAAAATACTTCATAACTAGTCTGATACTTCAAAATATTTTTATAAGAAATTTTTAAAATCATAAAACTTCTGACGAACCATTATAAAATAGTTTAAAATTTTTTGAAATAAGGTTAAATAAGTGAATAGTTGTATTGATGAAAACAAGCCGTTACAAACTCCTTTTTATGAGACGTTACATATAAATATTCTTTTTCATTTACATTTGCAGTTTCTAAGTGGTATCAGTTTAAACAGATGTCCTTAAAACTTAATAAGTTTCTTTTTGAATTCGGAGAGAATACTACATCTTTTATTTTTATTTCTGTCATTTGGGAGCAACAGTGTTGCGCCCCCAAAACCTTCAATTATGTCTGATGACCCTGATATTATATTTATTGGGCTTTCATATGGTATAATATTATAAAAATAGTATTTGTATTGAAGGATCGTATGTATTTATTTACTGACTACTAAGCAGTCATGATAGCAGCTCATCTATTAAAAGATGAAACATATAAGCACATTTGATTTCAGAAAAACATTTTCAAATTTATTCATATTTCATGTAAACATTCATATAGCTCTCATAACATTGTTTTTCAATAAAGATAAATATGGATAATCAAACAAGTCCTCTTTTTCGAAGTCATCAGCAGTGAACTGGACTGAAGCAGGGTGGTCATCAAATTTGTTTCAGCTTTCTGCTGCAAGATTTCTTTGTACAAATCTTGTAGGTACCACGAAGTTCTGCACACCCTAGACCAGTGTCCTTTCATGCCACAGGTATGGCACTGGTCTTCACATTCCCTTTTAGGTTGGGGTGCATCATTTCTATTGTTGTCATTTTTGCGCCAAGTGAACTGCTGCCTCCCTTTATTTCTTTATTGGTGGACTTGTCCTCTGGCCTTTTTCTTTGGTCTACCTCTGTGATTTTCTTTGTCGTTTATTATCTTTCTTCTTTTTAGAAGAAGATGAGTTGTGAGCTTCTGGGATGGGGACGGTGCCAGAAGCGCATGTTATGAGTGGCGAGTAGAATCTCTCTATTTTGTTCAGCCATGTGTAAACATGACAACAGCTCATAATACTTAGTGAACTTTTGTTCACGGTATTTCTGTATCAGTATCGCATCTTTTCATGGAAAGACGTGTACGTCTTTTCCATCATGCAATCTTCTGAGGCTTTCTCACCACACAACTTCAGACGTTGTGTGATACTAAAAAGAGCTGAGTTGTACTCGGCTATGGACTTAAAGTCCTGCAGTCTCGGGTTCTCCCACTCATAACATGCCCTTGGGAGTATAACATCTTTCTGATGTTTATATCTGACCTCAAAGGCAGTCAACATCTCCAGTGGATCCTCGACCATAAGGTATTCTGCCTTTAAGGTCTTGTCTACGTGGCGACGAATGTATATGATAGCTTGTACCTTATCAATATCTGTCGCATTTTCATCTTTGTGAAATTTAACATCAAGCTGCTAGCTCAAATAATTTTTCCCTGATGCATCCAGCACTTTGAAATCAACGCTTGCGATTTTTGCTATTTTATCTAGCAAAGCACAATTTTGTATGAATTAATAATAATGAAAAACATTTTCATGCAGATGCAATTTTAAATGAAAAGTTAATTGCGTGGATCGGCTAGTCCCACATAAAATAATAATGTCCCAAAGTCCATATTACAGTTCATATTACATAATAATGTCCCATTTGAAATTCTTCAGCTTCAAGAGTGGTCTCCGCCTCCATGGAAATGATCCTCAGTCTTGGTTAGGGGTGGACAAAGATCCGATTAAACGACTGAATCCATTCGATCCGATCCGAAAAAGTAGACCGGATATCCGATCCGATGAAAGTGACTTGTTATTAATAAGCATATCCGACCGATCCGTTTGAAACTGATTCGGATTCGGATTTTAGTTTTCATCCGACAGAATGCGATCCGATCCGATTAGGTTTTGAGCGGATTGTGTTATTGTCTAAGTTCATCCGAATATCCGATTCTCAATCCGATCCAATTGTTTTTCACTACTAACTAAAAGCCCCTGAATCAATGCATCATGGCTATTGGTTAAGAAGACTAATAGACTCAATTGCATCCCCCAATCGGTCCCATCGGGTTTCCTAGACCCATGCAGGTGCAGTGCCTCCTCGTCTCTCTCTTCTCTCACGTCTGTTCAGTTTTCATTCATGTACTGTACAACAGTACAAATAAAGCATGCTCTCCTCGTCTCAACATGAACTTGGGCCATTGCCATTTGCCAAGCAATAAAGCTTTTACACATGAAGAATTGAAGATAGTCAGCAAGCAAAGTAATTGGATTTGATTTTGATTTGAATGCTCAGTCAAGGACTTAAGGCTAGTAAATAGCAATCCTCATTCCTCAGGTACACATACTGTGATACATATAAATTTAAAATTTGAGCTCTGTTGTAGCCTTCTAGTTGGCTTGTAGCAGCTAGAAGCAATATGATATTATCATATTATTATTCATTGATTTTTTAGCTTAGTAGAGTAGGCTTGTGATTGGCTATGAACAACTTGCAAACCAGTGTTCAAAGATCCAATAGAGACTGAATTACAACAGTATGCAGACTTAGAAAATTTAGAAGCTAGTATTCTTCTAACTCATTACTAATGTGTGCAAAAAATTCCTTTTTTCTTTACTTCCATTTCTTCAATTGTTAAACTTGACCAACTTAGAGTGAGTTGTAACAAACTAATAGTCACTTCATATTATTTGCAGATTTTGAAGTAATGAGGTGGAGCATCATGAGGAGACTAGGACAGCAGCAACAACTACTGAAAATTGATATCTTTGTGGAAGGAGAGCTATGATTTGTTTGGTTTTTTATCATTTTTGCTGGAAGGAGAGCTCTTGGTTGTCAAACTTATCCTCCTTGAAGGTGATGCCAAACTAGTATGAAGATATTGCAAACAGAGATAGCTTCTTTATGTTATTCTAGCAATTTGTATTTTGTAAGGATATTTCGTTTCGACATTGGAATTGACTTCAGTGTTTAAAAGTTAAACTTTCAGAATCTAATGAAATGAGTTACAAATTGTGGCATCAATAACTTTAAAATTTAAATAAAGCTAATATTAATCCGATCCGAATCATATCCGATCCGAAATTCTAATCATCCTAATTTTCAAATTAACTTTTTTTATTAGTGGATGCGGATGAGATTTTTCATCATCCAATTCATTCGGATCGGATGGTGGATTGAGGCATAATCCGATCCGAATATTCGGATGCCCACCCTTAGTCTTGGTCATTACATATTTTTCCGCAGTACAATTTCTCTCAAAAGAAAAAGAAAAGTGCTGAAAAAGTAAAATGTGGGACTAAACAACCGATCCAAACCCACAATTAGCTATCCATGCAAAATTTGTGCTCATTAAATATTTTCATAACTAATCACAGGCATCACAAATTCAGAATAGGAAAAACACATCAATTTTAATACTTAATAATTATTCAGACCACGGGCTGATGTCATACACCATTAAGTTATGTGACTAACGGCAGAGCGGTCGCATGATTTTCATAATTATTAAGTTAATGCTGCACAACATAGCATAAGTTTATCCTAGAAAATGTGGCAGAAAAAGGTGATGCAATGCATATAAATATGATCCAAAAGTAGGTATCATATATTAAATTATGCAATTAATCGGTTGTGCAAAAGGGCCTCATTCAAATAAATTTGAATAGTGTCAAATTATATTATTTACTGTAAAAGAAAAGATGTTTTCCTTTTTATTTCTCCAAAAGATCGCCAAAAATCCCCAATTTCCCCCAATAAGAGTCCCCATCCCATCCCCAAATTTATCCATATTTTTATTCTTTTTTAGGCCCATAAACCCCAACATCCCTCCTTATTCCTCTTTTTTTGCATTACTTGCGGGACGAAGGCCCGCAGAAAGTTATTTATTAATTTTTTTTAAATTGAGGCATGCGGACCTGAGCCCGCAGCTTGTACCGTGGGCTTCAGCGAAAATTGCTGCCCTTCTTTTTTTGGTTTCTTTTGTTGTGGGCCGGGCCCACAGCTGATCTGTGGGCTACGGCCCATAGGCAGTTAATTAATATTTTTAATGGGCTTAGGCCAAGGCCCAAGCAATTGGGGGAGCTAGGGTCCCCCCCAATCTAGGGTTTGGGGGCAGCGGTGGGGGGCCGCCACCGCCCCACGGCTGGTTTACCGCAGTGTAGGAGACGTGGGAGGGGGGTTCGTGGCCACCGGTGGCGAAGGTTCGGTCGGCAGCGGGGGTGCCAAAATATTATTATTATTATTCTTTCAGAAAAACTGAATAACCACTACATCCTCCGTGGGGGGAGGTGCGAGAGGGTCGGGGAAAATGCCAGGGGGCGTGGTGTGGGTGTGGGGTCCCACGGCGGCCGACGGCGGGGGTGCCGCCGGCGAGGGCCGTGGGTAGGTGGGTTATTTTTTTTTTGCTTTTTTTCTTGTTATTATTACGAATCCTAAAAATAGGGTTTTAGGGGTTTTCCCCTAGGATCGACTGTAAAAAGCCATCGTCTCAGATTTAGTGAAGATAAAAAATCGATTTTTCTAGTCCGATCTTACAAGATCGGCGTTGTATGCACCATGATCATGATTTAAAATAAGATTTGAAGTAATACCTCTAGATCTGCCCTCCAGATCTAGCGCCAGCTGATGAACCCTATGCGTGGTTGTTGAAGAAGCCCGCGCGTGATGGATCTACTGTCGTCTCCAAGCTTTCGCAACGAACGGATCTACGAAACTCACGGAGAGCGTGCTGATAACGTGTTATGAATGCTTATCCTGGGGGAAGACACCAGGCCTTCATTTAAAGTGGATGTGAGAGCCATACATGGATGAGATACAATAAGTATGATCTTATCTCTTTACAACCAATCTTATCCATTTACACAAAAACCAATATTTTTGCCTTTCCTTCGGTTATTATTATTATTATTTTTCTCGCAGACGATAGACTTGTTGGATAATAAAGAGGATTCGACGATGGATGGAAATAACTTATTAACGTAACCTACTTTTATGTTACAAGAAAACGTTGACGATTGATGGTAAAACTAGGGTTCAAATTTAATCATGTCATGTATCACATATATATTACCAATTGTCCAATGCTACTTTTTTTTATTATCACTGAAAATAAAATGTTAAGAAACACGATGTCATGCATCGATGTTCGGAGATTTAAAAAAAGCAAAATCTTTTTACGCTAAAGAGAAAAAAAGGCTATGTTTGATTTGGAATCAAACTAGGCTTCCAGATCATTCACTGCCGCGGCCGGCGCCACTTGCCGGCCTCGCTGCCACCCGGAGTAGCAAGCCATCAACTTCAACCACATCCAATAGCTACACCAACCCAACATGCATCCCGTAAGGCACACCAGGCAAATCAGAAGGCAGCCGATGACCATGCCGCCGACATTACTTGTCAACCTGTCAAGATACGTTCGCCCCACCTTGCCGCCGCCGCCATTGCCTTGTGGACGGCACCCAGACGTCCAGTAGGGGTCTGAAGAACCAAACAAATCGATAGGTTTTATTTAAAAAAAAACAGTTAAAATAGAGGCACGATGTCATGCAACATGCAAGCCAAGCAGCGGGAACTGCTCACCGGGAGGATACTGCTCCAAGACCGACTCGAAGATCAGAAACCTCGGGTCCTTCTCCATCTCTCCAGGCGGCGGCATCTGTCCCCCGTGCTGCGAAAGCCACCCGCTGAAGAGGCACCCCATCACCCCCTCGCTCTTCTCGGGGTTCTCGGTTTTCTCATAGGCGGCGAACACAGCCCCAACAGCCACGAGGATGAGGAGGACGGAAGCAACAATAGCCACGATGATGAGGACGGCAGAAACGAATCTAGAGCAAGCCATTGCGATTTTTTTGTTGTTGTTGTGTTCCGAGAGGACGTACGGATGGAGGGAGGGACGGGGGATTGGGCCCTATTTATATTAGTTCTGATCTTCCCGAATCCTAACCCTTCCCTAATTTAAATTTGTATAAATGAAATCTGTTTGAAGGATTTTCTTCCTTTTGAAAAATAATATAAAAATTAGTTTCCTACATTTTAGCCGATTAAGAATTTTTTAAATGCTGATTTGATCGATTTACACTTCAAAAGTTTAACCATAAAAAGATAAAGGAAATATTTTAAACAGGCCTGTACACGTCATGTGATATATAAGAAGAATTGCTTGGGCCCAAGATGCCTTCAAGTGGACCATTAAGATGTTGCGAAAATAGCAACCGAGAGTCCAGCTCACACAGCAACATGCTTTCTTTCTTTGAAGAACGTCCTAGGTTAGAAGTTAGCACCTCTCATGAGCTACTTACGAGCCCTTTTGTCTTTATCTTTTAACATGGTGCTTTCTAGCAAATCACAGGGTACAGTGTTGATGACCCAAACCTGAAACATTGGGATACATTTGCATTTAAACATTATGCAATCTCAATCAATTCAATTTCCGAAGGAAAACAGAAAGAAGGATGAAAAATGCATGTGATGCTTCATAAAAAGATAATCAATTTAAAGCTGAAGCAAATTACTAAATGATTTGTAGGATATTCATCCATATTAGTAGATCAATACTGCACAAATAATGAAATAGCCTTTGCAAAGATGATGTGCATATGCTATACTTGTTGAAGCTTCCTCCTATTCTTCATCCTCGACCCCATCAACATCTTCATATGCAGCTTTCGAGTTCTTCAGCTGTTCGAGCTGCAATAAAAATAGCAGAAAATGGTCAGTACGTGAAGGTAACATGCAATCAATTATTCTTTCAGGCAAGGGGCACTGATAATTCAGACACATTTTGAACAGAAATATTACTCTTCCTCTGAGAACAAGGTCAGGCGAGGCAATGGACTGCTCTAAATCTGTGAAACTAAGAATAGACACCTGGAAAGAACTTGGTGTGGTGTCTAGATGAATGTGGAGGTAAATAGTTGACCATCCTAGCAATTTTCTAGACAGGCCAGGCTTGATTTTAATTTTTCAATCTGTTACGCTTCCTAAGTTAATACAACAAAATTTATTATAATGCATCAGTTCTTGCTGGAAGTTCTACAGTGACACGGATACAAGAGGGATCCTTTAACAACTGAGTCGATCAGGTTATGGTTCAGGGTCCAGTTGAACTTGCGATTTTGAAACATACAGTTCACAGTTTTTTTATTTTTTAGTAAGACGGGCGACAGAGGGAACGATTCACAATGCAAGTTCATTCTTCTCTATGGGCCTCATCCTAACATATTGCCACCTCCTCGCCAAACTACACCGTGCTCATTCAGATCCTTGAATCATCAAAACGACCTTACGGTACTGAGATAAGCTAGAGATCAATGCTATGCTAATTTATTACTGCGTTGAATGAAGGTCTTACTATTGAAAAGATCAACAAAAAATGAATTGGAACATATAGATATACCGACAATTATTCAAGACTTCTCATTTAGCTTTCATACAACATCAATCATATAAAGGGATCTGTTTTTCCTAAGATAGAAGTGAATAATGATCACATCTGGAAGATCTGCAAAGTTCGGGCCAGACTATTTTTTGGATTATATGTGCCGTTTGGTTGTGTTAAGGCCAAAGGCAAGCACGGATTAACAACCGAGAAGATAATGACTTTATCCAAATTACCTTAAATTTTACACAATTTTTTTGGATAACATGTTTTCAAATTTAGCTAATACACTTTTGTGTTTGGAAAAATAAAAGGATTTAAAGTCTTTCCAAGTGATAAAATTCAGTTATGCTTTATCTATTTTATGATTATTCACATTCAAATCTTTAACGAGAAGATGTGTGTTAGAAGATAAACCCACATATATACAATGACTAGAACTTATCCGTGCAGAAAGTGCACGGGCACACCCACGGGCACACTCTTAAAAACCCACACGCAGGATGCAGTACACGTGGAAAATGGTAAAGGATAGAGAAGAGTGGGTGGGTGTGTGTGGGTATTGTTTGGGGGGTAAAGGGAGAGGAGTCTCAATGGCAAAGTCGTAAATATGGGGGTGTTCTTTGGGTTTTGAAAAGACAATGGCAGGCCTGTAAATAGGGGTCTGAGGGGGTTTTTTGTGAGTGAAAGGGCAGTGGCAGAACCGTAAATAGGGGGCCTGAAGGGGGTCTTTTGTGTGAGTGATGAGGTGACGTCTCATGTGGCATGCTTGTTTAATTGCCACATGAAACAAACATATCACATGTGACAAAATTCAAAAACATTTCTCAAATGTATAATAGGTTAGTAAACCTAAATTAACCCGCGGCTTAAATATCACAATCTCTTAACCCGGGTTATCTTAAACCCATTTGTCCAAAAAAAATTGTTTGGCAACTTAACTCGGGTTAAACCCTCTTAATCCTTGGGTTAGCCCGTTGTCGAACAGAGCCACAAAGATTTGGGGAATATAAAAATGTGCCGCTACGAAGATACGTCTCCCTATTTGCAATCCAGCCTTTTCAGTCTTAAAAATAAGCTATTCACTTGCAGCATAATTTTCTCAAAAGAAATAGCACCAACACGTTAAGGCAGAAATACTAACTGGCTATAACAGACTAGACATGAAAAAAGAAATATAACAATCGAAAAAACTTTGCATTTATATTTCGTTGGAACAAAGGAAATCCAGAAGCAAATGAACATTATTTTTTTACTTAAAAACGAAATCAAGTAGAATATTTTTTCCCAATATAGATCGGTTAAACATTCTAATCATGCAAAAAAAAATAGGTCCATGGTGATATTAAAGCAAATAGATTACGTGATGGCAATAATACGAGAGTACCAGTCTGCATGTTTCTTTGTGAGCAGCCAAGAGTTCGTCATACTTCAACTGCAAATCAGCCTTCTCTGCTTGGAGCTTTTCATATTCAGAGATTGATGGACCACCTAACTTCTGTTGAACAAACCTGCATAAGAAACTTATTCCTATGTAACTGATAATTTCTTCTAGAAATATTGACTAATTAAAAATTGAGGCACAACTCTCTGAAATTTCAAAGCCTCTTCAAGTAATGAGCAATGCCCAAGATACACTTAAATCCCTTCCTTTTTCTGGACGTGTAGGGCAGCAAATCCATATCCTGTTGTTAGATTGTGAACAGTAGCTTATACTCAACTAGCAAAATTGAGCTTGCATGCCCACACGCGCACCGAATGTGCTTTTAAACTATGCCAAATCGACAACAAATGCAAAGGAGAAGGGATAAGAGGTAGACCTCATCATAATTACTTGAATAGTGTCCATGTTTTTCACTGATTCTACTGTTTACTGTTATTTTCACCACATTTAGAATTCAAAGTACTCACTCGAGTGCAGAAGACGGCTTGTCATTCTCTTCATACAATGCAACAAGAACTACGAGAGACCATAAATAAAGCCATTATGATCACTTGATCTGAATTCATCATGTATGTGTACAAAATAACCCTAATACACAGAATAAAACCTTTCGTCAGAGCATCAATCACGCCACTGGATTCTAGATATTTTCTGAATGCTTCCTTCTTTGCTTCTTTTTCCTGCACAGTGCATTATTTGCAGTTGGAGTAAATTTTTCGCAGAACTCTGCAGCTAACAATTTAGACTAAAAAAGTTGGTTAAAAAATGTCAGTACTATAGTCTGGAAACTATTATTTACGTAGACATAACCCTTTTCTTCTCCTTCCAATATCAATTTGCATAGAAGATTATGACATGTGCTCTATGAGCTCCATGTTCTGAGGGTTGGACGTGATGTGTTGCTCAATTCAGCTGACAATACTAATCAAAATAACTTTTAACTTATTGTATAGAAAGTAAACTGTAGTTTGTAATAAGGCTGAGTTGTCTTCAATAAAAACCTTGTTATTTGTCTACAGAATCCGGCACTTGACATTAAAAGGCCAGACCCTTATCATTGAAAAATAATGCAAGGAAAAGGTGGTGGGAAAACTGGTGGTGGGAAAAGGCGAATTTTGGACAACCCTTGTAGTTCAAGAAAGAAAAGGGTAACTATCTATAACCTAATAAACTAATCGGAAGCAGTGTATGCAGTATAAGAAGACAATGGTTAAAAGCCATGTCAGATAGAATTATCAAAAATGAAATCTGTGGTATCCAACAAAAGGACAATGGTCAAAGGGGATGCCAGACATAGTAACGAAAACTACATACTTACGTCCACCAAGAAGCCCAAACCACGTGGGCATGCATCACAAACAATGAAGAAGAGGAATGAGCATTAACCACGAAACACCCCAGAAATACAAGGTTATGCAGCGACGTGCATAATGGCCATTTACAGTTCATGAAGTGTGTCTACAGAATCTGCATTAATAAGAAAGTATAGAAGTAGAATATTGTTTTAAGTAATTGGAATATTCTGTAAGATTACGTTCTGGCTTACCACCGCAATTAGATCAAACTGAACAGTAGCTGAAAATTTGAACAAATATTTTTTCCAGATCAAATGCAATCCTTCAAGTGACACAAGCTACTCAATTGTTGTGTTAAGCACAAAAGTTGATTGACATTTTAAACATGCATACTTATTTCCAGGTAACCAATGATGAAGGATAAAATGGGGCGGTGGATGGTATCTAAGCTGACCAACTCTGAGCAATGATGAGACTCGTAGCCATGATTAACGCAGCACAGAGCAAGAATTAAACTAGACTTACACATTGTAGGGTTTATATGAATGGAAAAAAAGAAATTGGGGAAAATTCTAGTTACTAGGGAAAAGAAAACTAACAATAGAAAAGGATTCAGGCTTCTCGCTCAGGCACCTCCAGTACCCACTCTCAACTCTGCTTGAGAAAAGAGATATTAGGGAGAAAAACTAAGGTTCCTCACAAAACAAACTATAATTTCTTGCAAATTTATCAATTCCAATTCATTGCATGAGAGTTGCAGTAAATGCCTAAGGACTAAACTAGGTGCAACACACGTGTTAATCAAAATTAATTAAAATAAAATAAAATCTCAAAAGTAGAAGCAAATGTGCAACACATGAAACTCGAAAATCAATGAAAAATCAAAATAAGCTAAAATAAAATCTAAGTTTATGAAAGATTAGGTAGGATCTCCATCAATCCCCCTGGTTCGAAAAAATCATTGTTAAGGTTTATAGTGAATCCCATGTAGATTCGTTAGAAGACTACATCGGAATAAAATTCCAAGATCATAAAACACAAGAACATGTGAAAAATCTGCTGACTGCTTGGCTACGTAGAATCTGAAATGATGAAATCCATATGCTCAAGTGGCTCATACGATGCCTCCCATTCAAATTCTGATGCAATATCTACTAGTGACTTGGGCTAAAGGTTTGGGTCGGGATCATGATCTGGCTCGAGCACAGGCATAGACTCGGATTCGCAGAGAGGTTTTATCTGACACTTGAACTCTGATTGTGAATCCATCGTAGGATCAAAGATCACGCTCTTCTTCAGCTTGCTGCTTCACATAGAAGTCAAATATGGCATGAAAGTTTTGCATCCTTTTCTTGATCTCTCTATAGGTGTATGCCAGCAACTTTAGATCATATCACAGTTGAATCGAATGATGATTTGGTGGAGGATTATGGACGTACCAATGTCAAAATTTGATTTTCAAACATGACTAACATTGACCAGGCTCCAAACTTTCTTTAACCAAACGAGTGCTTTCCCCTCTAGCTTGTGTTGGACACATCTTCTCGTCTAGTAACAATAAAAAAATTCCTACATATGATTCTGTTATGATCCCAAAAATAGTCCCACAGCGGAAGTGCAAAAGAAAAAGAAATAGTTTAAGTATTAGAGGGCATCTCCACCTGTAGGAATGTGCCCTTAGCAAGGCTATTGGGTGTGAGCCCAGTGTTATGGGCCTAGCATGGGATGTGCCCTTAGCAAGGCTATTGTTAGAAGCCTAGTATGGGATGGATTTCTAACAAATGGGCTAGTGTTAGAGGCCTAGTATGGGATAGGTCTCTAACAGATTCACACTTCTCATAGTTCCAATAGCCTAATAATCCTCCAAACACTAGCATGGAGATGACCTTACAATGTTGACTTCTCGCGAAATTGCAAGAATCCAAATAAGGGTAAGGACTGCAATTTCTATGGAAATATACTGAAAATAGCTTAGAATACCTCAGCATTTGCAAATGGCTTGATCTGACTTCTAACTGCTCGAAAATCGAGGTGAAAATGGCTCCAAAATCATCAAAAAAAGGCCACTAATTAATGTCCACAACCCAAAATTTTGAGAAAAGGAAAGAATGATTGTCATATATTTTTCTTTTTCTTCATTTGATACCCGTTGCCTTATTTCTTCATGGCCTGTTTTTGTCTCTTTCTTCTTTCAACAACATGAACAACCAATCCACTATTTTGACTTCTAGCAAAGCTAAAAAAAATGATTTCCGCCATGATAGCTTCAACTGCCTCCTTGTTGATCCCAACCATTTTGTTGACAGCTGACAAAATAGAGCCTCAAGCTGTAACCAACACAACAAATATGAACATGTAGTGCTATCGTCAACAACAGCATCTGCCTAGCGTTGACCACCGTTGCCACTAGCACTTCCGATTGCTGCATGCCATACATCAACATGCGCACTACTCTTGGTATGCATAATAAGCTATAACATTATGCATTGTCTTTATGCATGTTGTACACACCAACACGCACCACTCACTAACACAAACGACCTCAGCCGCTACTTTCCATTGCTCTAGTAAGGCCTTTGACATTGCCTCATGCTGCTGCACACCATTATGCGCTCCATCACAGGCTGCTACATGCTCTTGTCATTTCCAAAAATCACCAATGACCTCCATTGACCTCCACGCTCTGCCATGCATGGCCTCATGAGCTTGCAGATTCCATTGCTACATCACCACCTGTCTTGGCTACCACTAGCCACATGTGTCACCAGCCAACTCTACGGCTGCTGGCCTCCCACCTTTTCTGCCTTCTTCATCACGTCACTATTGAACAGGACCGTTAACTCTGTACGATCGACTAGCTCAAGAATTCGATCAAACACAGTTAGCTCTAAAATACCACTTGTGGGAGGATCAATATCCTTATCATTCAAGCAAGTAAAGCAGAACACAGACACAAGAAAAAACACCAAGATTTAGATGGTTCTGTCATCTGACCTCAGCACATGTCCATGGAGCACAACACAAGAAACATCCATTAATAGACAGAACAATATTACAAGAGAATAGTCTCTATCTCACCAATACCTCAACCTATCCTTACATCAACACATTCTCTCGTGTTCCATCTGTTCCGGGCCCGAAGCCCCCAAATCAATCAGCTTAAGCACATGCTCTCCTTTCCAATAAGTTATTTATAATGTTGAAAGGACCCTACACAGCACTATGTTGCATTATTTAGTAGTAACCCACACAACTAAATAATCCTGGCTGCAAGGCTCCGAGTCCTTGGACTCTCACGATCCCACCACCAAAATTAGGACATGAAGTCCCCTTCGACACTGAACCGGAAGCAAGACGCACACAACAACATTTAAGGTTCAAATTAAAAACAACATCTAGCGTGAAAATGAAATATGATAAATGCATCATATGTTGCAAAAAAATAAAATAGAGTAGGACGAAGCTTCAGTTTGATTCAAGAAGGGACTCATCATGGTCGAGTCGTGATATGCAATGTCCTTAAAGGTAGATTTCGATTTCCGTCCCTCAAAGGCAAATATCGGTGCAAGACAGTATCGAGGAACAACCTTTCAGGATACAACAACCTCTGATTTTGTAAGTGTGCACTCGTAAATACAAACTCCAACAAGCAGCATTGATTCCTTCTCACATGCAGAGAAAGAAGCAGAACAGCATAAAGTATAGGATGTAAGAGGAAGATGATGGGCAAGCTTATTCTCTGGTTTTCACATTCTCTTTTAAAAAGGTTAGAAGCTAGTTGTTTGGATTGTATGATTGTCTATAATTTGGGAAGGTCAAAAGATAACCCGTGCAAAACAGAGAACATCTCTGATGGGAATCAAATAGATCTCTGACAGCGGGAGGATTGGTCATATCAAGATCCCTGATGGGAATAAGATCTCTGACAAGGAAGACTGATTGAACGATCGGTCAAGTCAAGCTGTGGGTCTGGTTGCAAAACAAAAATAGTAATCATGCCCAAATAAAAAGTATAAAAAGATGCAAAACGAAGTCCAATTCGAATGCACTGCAATGCACGAATCTAAGATTTTGCCCCCCAGACGTGTATCGCAGGCGCACACACCTAGTTAATTGGTTTCCGGATGGCCATCCAGATTTGCATTGGCCCCTTGGGCATATGCGTGCACGAACCTCTCCCTATTCCTAGCCCATACTAGAAACCCAATAGTATATTGGAGAGTGTCCTAATATAAGCTCGTCTAGGGGTGCGTTCACTTCTAATGGGGGACTAAACATAAAAGGGTATCTCTTTGAATTTTGATATGCCATATGTCCAACAATTGCCTACTATTTCAAAATTTAAAGTAAGAAATACAAGAACCATGTGAAGGATAAAAGAAAATGTGAGAAGGAATCTTATAACACAATATATTGATAGTGGTGACTTTCGGCCTATGAACAACTACTTAGGGTATGTAAGTGTGTCCTATAAGAAGTTAGTGAAAATTGTAGTTTTTATGAACCAATATCCATTATTTTGCCCCCGAAGGCGTATTGCAGGTGCACGCACCTAGTTAATAGATTTTCGGATCGGCCATCTAGATTTGCATTGGCCCCTTACGTGGGCTTGTGCGCGAGCGAGCCTCCCCCTATTCCTAGCCCATACTAGAAGCCTAATAATATATTGGAGAAAGTCTAAATATAAGCTTGTCTAGGGGTGTGTTCACTTCTAATGTGGGACTAAACACAAAAGGGTATCTCCTTGAATTGTGATATAACATATATGTCCAACAATCACATACTATTTCAAAATTCAAAGGTAAGAAATACAACCATGTGAATGATGATAGAAAATGTGAGAAAGAATCTAATAACACAATATATTGATAGTGGTGACTTTCAGTCTATGAACTACTACTTAGGGTATGTAAGTGTGTCCTACAAAAATTTAGTGAAAATTATAGTTTTTATGAACCAATCTTCTTTATTATAGATCATTGAATCACAACCCATATTGAGTTATTAATAAATAAGTTGCTCTAATGGGTTGGCACGTTACAGCCATGCATTATTCCTAGATTTCATAAGTGCTCAAGCAAACTTATCCATATTCGCATAAGAAGTAGCCCCACTTCCACTCATATAAGTGGACATATCAAGTGTGCTCGACGATCACGCACACCACCTAATAAGGGCTATGGTATCCATTAAAAGCAATATAATCATCCTTTCTCATCACCGAAAGCACTATCTACATCGTATGAAGGGACATAAGAAAATCATATAATAATGTGTCTTTAGGTCAACAAGTGACTTGTTAGTATCCATATAAATCTATTTCATGATATCCTCAATCACATAAGTTGGGTTACCACTTCTTGACCCTTTGTTTTAGGCATAAGGCACATTTCTCTCGATGTACTTTCTAGTAAATATGTCAAAGGGTTAACCAAATTCATCTTTGACCTCATATAATCAAAAGATAATATCCAACTATCTAGCAGTTGCCTCACAATAGAGTGTATTAGGGTGTTTATCGATAAATATTTTATTTTTAGCCTTTGCAATTACGGCTTGACTATTACATTAGATAGATTCAGACGGTATCGGTTTTTTCACAAACGAAAAGATTTTCAAGAAGATTCTTAAGCCATTCGGCTTCACTTACAGATTTTTC
Organism: Scilla litardierei; assembly: GCA_030789695.1. Taxonomy (NCBI): domain Eukaryota; kingdom Viridiplantae; phylum Streptophyta; class Magnoliopsida; order Asparagales; family Asparagaceae; genus Scilla; species Scilla litardierei. The sequence goes on along the minus strand of CM061139.1, from coordinate 151,752,887 downwards.
CAAGGCAATGAACTTGGACTTTATAGTAAACTGAGCAAAATATGTTTACTTGGATGACTTTCAAGACACTGAACCTTCACCAAGTGTAAAAACATAACCACTTGTAGATTTTAACTCATCTGAATCAGAATCCAATTTGCATTAGTTCATTAAATACATCAAGCTATCAATGATTTGAGCATATTTAATTTGAGAAACAAAATCACCATTGTTTTTAGCTAAATGCAAATTAGCATTAAATAAAATAGCTACAGTTTTTATCGTAATATCCAATTTTTCAAGTACCTTTTTAATGTAATGTTCTTGTGGAAGCATAATGTCATTAGCTGTATTAGTTAATTTAATACCTAAGATCACACTGGTCTCACACATCTTTCATATCAAACATAGAAGACACAAACAATTTAATTCTGTTCACAAAATCTAGATTGGTGTCAGAAATGAGCATGTTATCAACATAAAAACAAATAATTATGCCAACATTTTTATCAAATTTTGAATAAATACACCTGTCTGCATCATTAATATGATAACTATTGAAAAGCAAAACATTGTCATATTTATCATGACATTGTTTGGAAGCTTGTTTCAAACCACAAAGTAATTTAATAAGCTTGCAAACTTTGTGTTTATTTATAGATGAGACAACCTTCAGGTTGTTTTCTATAAAAAAATTCTTCTAATTCTCCATTAAGAAAAGATGTTTTGACATCTATTTGATGAATAATAAGACCATTAATAGATACTAATACAATCAATACATGAATATAAGATATTTTAGTGACAGAAGAAAAGATGTCAAAATAATCAATTTCTTTCTATTGGTTGTAACCTTTGGCAACTAACCTGGCCTTGAACCATCTGACTTTAGTTTCTTTCTGAATATTAACTTTCAACCAATAAATTTTGCACCGGGTGGCAAATCAACAAGTTCCCAAGTGTGATTAGTCAAGATGGATTCTAATTCACTATTAATAGCTTCTTTCTAAAATATAGCATCAGGTGAATTGATGATCTCATTCTATGTTTATGGAATAATATCAACAAGAAAGGTATAAAAATCATTACCAAAGCTAGTATTCTTTCTAACTCTTTTGCTCTTAATTCTATCTCATTATCATTGTCATGAGATTGTGCATTACTAGTGTGAGATGAATGAAGTATATGTGTGAATCTATTATTGTTCATTTTCATAGGGAAGATATGCTCAAAGAAATCGACATCTTTAGTTTCAACAAGTGTTAAGTTCCATAATATTTTAATTATTTTTAACAGAAAGCGATATGAGATACTATTTTGAGCATAACCAATAAACATGCAATCAAAAAATTTTAAACCAAATTTTCTTTTTTAGGTTCTAAAATAAACTGTAGCTAGACACACCCACACTTTAATGTAGCTAAGGTTTGAAGAGTGACCTACCCAAAGTTTATAGTGTGTCTTGTCTGTTTTTTATATGAAATTCTGGTTTGAATGTGACATGCAAAAAGAATTGCTTCTCCTCACAAGTTCAATGTTGCATCCGAACTAATTAGCATAGCATGCATCAACTCTTTTAGAGTTCTATTTTTTCTTTCTACTATGCCATTAGATTCAAGAGGATAAGACAGTATTGTTTCATAAATTATTACATTTTCTTCATGATAATCATTTAATGGTGTGATTTCTTCTCCTCTATCTGATCTAAGTCGTTTGTTTTCTTAGTTGATTTTCACTTTTGTTTTATATTTCACAAATATTTCAAATGTTACATCTTTAGATTTAAGCAAATAAACTTCAGTGTATATAGAGTAGTCATTTACAAAGGTAATATAAAATCTTTTACCACCTTTTGTTACGTTACTTTTCAATTCATCAAGATCACTATGAATGAGAGCAAGCAATTCACTTTCTATTTAAACCAATTTATATGATTTTTAGTGGCTTCAAATTTTGAACACACGTCACATTTATCATGATTTGAAGTAGCATCATATAATAAATTAATTTCTTTTATTTTCTTAATATAAGAAAAGTTCACATATCCAAATCTATAATGACATGCATCAAAAGAGTCAATCAAGTAAGCATAAGATGAAGAAGCACTTTCATTCATAATTTCAAGCACATTCAAGACAAAAAGACCTTGGTTACAATAACTCTTCCTCGCAAATTGATCATTTTTATCATTACAATCTTGTCCGATTCAAAAATAACCATAACCCTTATTTTTTTCAAAAAGAGAAACCGATACAAGATTCCAATGGATGTCTGAAACATGAAGCACCACACATAACAATATGATCTTTCTTGAAGTCAATTTGAGTACTTTTTCTTTCTTTGAATTCACATGTACACATTCTCCTCGTCATTGCTAATAGAAATATGAGAGGAAAAAACTCCTATATCAGCAAAAATATGACAAGATGCCTCAGAATCAATCACATAATCCTTCGTATGCGTAACCATGTTAACTTTCGACTTTCGAGTTCACCGCAGCAATAATATTCCCTCTGTCAAGTTCATACTTGATTTTGGAGCTTCATTTTGGAATCGGTATTAAGCGGCATGATGTTTAGGCTTTTTGCATACAAACCACAGTCCTTTTTGAAACGGGTGTCATGGTTCTTTTGACATTTTGAATTAGATTTATGGTTGGGTCTTTACTTTTTAAAGTGCTTCTTATGATGTGAAGAGGGTATGAAAGAGTTGCTTTCTACTAGATAAGTTTTGGAAACTATTTGCTTAGCTATGTTAGTTTTTCTCTGCCTATTTTTTTCTCGATGCTAATGTGGACAATGATATCCTCAAAGGATATTAAATTTCTTTTATGTTTAAGGCTCTTCTTATATCCTTTCCAAGATTCGGGTAATTTTTCATAAAGACTTGCAACGAAAGGTTCAAGCAGTGATATGTTTTTATTTTTGAGGTCATCTAAGAGAACATGGAAGTCATGATTTTACGAGACGATGTTTTCATATTCTGTTATAGAAAAGTGAAGAACATTACACTGCATCTTTTAGGGCATATTTCTCATTAAGACAATTCTGTATTTCAGAAGCTACTTTGTAAGGACAGTTGATATGAAAGAGTTCATTAAACAGTGTTAAGAATGAAGTCTATAAATTTTATTGATTCGCTCCCAGTTTACTAATTTGTTATCTTTATCGACTTCAGTCTTTAGATAAGTGAGAGCAAAAGCATAACCAGTGATATCAAATATGCTAAAAACTCTTTTTTTTTGTCATCTCTTAAAGAAACTACCATTAAGTGATTCAATTTTAGAGAGATCAAGAAGTGCCTTTATAATAACTATAGCAGCATCCATAATCTACTTAGGATTATTTGAAAATAATAAAAAAGTAGGATGAAGCTATGGTTTAATTTAAGAGACTTATTGTGATCGAAACGTGCTAGGAACTGTCCTTAATGATATATTTTTATCTTTCAGAGACAAATCTCGATGCAAGACAAGATCGATGGACTATCCGACTATCCTTCAGGACACAACGACCTCAAATTCTGTAAGTGTGCACTCGCAAACATAAAACTCTAGTAAGCAACATCCTTGATTCCTTCTCACATGCAGGGAAAAAGAAGCAGAACAAAGGAAAGTATAGGATGTATGAGTAGAATGATGGCCAGACTTATCCTCTGGTTTTCGCGGTTCTCTTTTAAGAAGAAAAAAGAAACTAGATGTCTGGATAGTATGATTGTGTGCAACATGAAAATGTGAAAAGATAATTCGGGCAAATCAGAGATCTGATGGAAATCAAAGAGATCATCTACAGCGGGAGGATCGGTCATATCAAGCTCTCTAACAGGGAAGATTGACAAAAAGATCAGTCAAGTCAAGCTTATGAACTAATGTGTTTTGTTAGTAGTTGATCTAGTTGCAAAACAAAAATAATAATCACACTCAAACAAAAAATTATAAAGAGATGCAAAATAAGGCTCAATTCACACACACACACACCTATGAAGTACAAATCTGAGTTTTTGCCCCCCATTCCCGCACACATATCAATGGCGTGCACACACCTAGGTTAATGGGTTTTGGGATCAGCCATCAAAATTTGCATTGGCCCCTTGCTTGGGCTTGTGTGCGCGCAAGTCTTTCCCTATTCTTAGCCCATATTAGAAGCCTAATAGTACAGTAGAGGGAGTCCTAATAGCACTCCCAACAGAGAGCTGAACCGTTCAATCTCAGCAAGGGCCAAATCTGTGCCATGACATATTCAGCCACTGCTCCCTCCCAATGGGGGCTTAATTGGGGATGAATGGTTGCCACGTAAGCTGCCAACGGATGGATAACTAGACATTTGGTGGCAACACATCAGACGTCTGGTAATCAAGCCGCGTAAATATTTTTCAAATCTGAAGTAGATCGGACGTCTGGACGATACCCACCAAACGTCGGATCTAATGTTGGTGCACAAGAGTAGTTTGTTTACATACACATCAGACGTATGATGTTTTAGCACCAGACGTTTGATCTGACAAGATTTTTTCACAAGCAATCAGACGTCTGATCATTTATCAGACGACTGATTCAGAAGAATCAGTCGTCTGATTTGTATATAAAATGTCAATTTTGATATTTTTAAATTTGGATCCATATGGCATAGATTTCAATATCCATAAATAATTATTGCTAAACTTGAAATACGAAATGCATAAAAGTGAAAACATAGATAAAAATTTTTAATATAAAATTACATTGTCATGTAACGACCAGATATGCTCTATCAAGTCATATTTTAAATTGAGAGTAGCGTTCCTTGCCACGAGTTCGGCCTCTATTCTGAATATATCTCACCTAGCTTACGGTTGCCCCTGAAGAATATTGTCAGTTTGCACTGGCATTTCCAAGTTGATCGTATTGTGATAACGCATATTGTGTAGCATACAAATGTCCTTCGTACTCCACAATCATATTGTGCAAAATTGTACAAACACGCATTATTTTTTCAAGTAGGTTTACTTGGTACATTCGAGCTGGACCTTTAATAATTGTGAATCCTGACTGTAAAATATTGAATGTGTGCTCTACATCCTTTCTGGCAGCCTCTTGTCTATTGACAAACAATTAAACATTTGCGGACTGCGATAGACAAATAGATTGGACAAATGTAGCATACGGTGGATAAATACCATTGGCCAAGTAATATTCAATGTCATATTGGTTACAGTTAACCGTAAATTGAACGGGATGAGCTCAATCTTTAAAAACATCGTTAAATAATGGTAAACGGTCCAATACATTTATATCATTGCATGTACCTGGCACGCCGAAAAATACATGTCATATCCATGTATCATATGATGCGACTGCTTCAAGTACGATTATATGTGATCCATGACCTCCCCGTGAGTATTGCCCTTTCCATGTTGATGAACAATTTTTTCATTCCCAATGCATGCAATCAATACTCCCCAACTTTCCTGGGAAGCCACGCACTTCTCTTACACTTAGAAGCCAGTGAATATCAGCGGCGGTTGGCCTTCTCATATACTCTTCTTCGAAAACCGCAACACAATTGACAAAATTATTAAAACAGTCTTAAGCAGTGTTTTTGCCTATTCACGCATAATCATCACCTGCATCAACCGATACTCCATATGCCAACGCATGGCTGCAGTACATTTTTGTAACGGTGAAAGACTAATACGACCCCAAAGATCAACACGTTATTGGAAGTATGAAAATTGACTATTAAAGGCATCTACTATGCAAAGAAATACATGCATCCTCATTTGAAATATGTCCCAAAATTGCCGGTCGTTGTAAATTAGTGGGTCGGCAAAGTAGTCTCTTTAAAGATGATTATGTTACGCCACCCGACCTCTATCTATGGTTGCTCTATGGTGTATAGGCTTAACCATGATTGGAGAAATGCTTGTCATGCTTATAAACTCATTAAGCATAAAATTGCTCATGGTGACTATTTCTGCAACATCAACTTTATCTGACTCGGTAGATGAAGACATTGAAATATGTTTCTCAAAGTTAAGTTTTCGGTATAGTAAAGTGATTGATAGACCCGCAGGTATGTGGCCGCCCGTACATGGGTCGGGCCCATTTATAGCCGCCGGCCTCCCCACTTGTTATTTTGCGCGCGCGCCCCTTTGCCCTAGGAACCCTAGTTTCTCCTATTTATAGGGGCTAGCCGTCATTAGTATTTTTCATGCTTGATATTGAGATTATTCTATTGAGCGTCATTAGGAGTAGTTCTTAGATTAAACGAGTGCGGACGTCCTCTAGGCGTCTTGGGAGGAGAGCACACCTCTTTTGTGCTCAACTATCTTGTTATTCCTTTAAATTCTCTATAAAATTGTCTTTTTATCTTGGATCCTAACATTTTGGTATCAGAGCACGTGACGATTCATGGCGGCTACGACAAGATCCCACGACAAAATTGAAGCTTTGGAGGCCAAATTCACGAGCAAAATCGACGGGATCAAGAAATCATTGGCGGCCAACGACGAATCCATGGCAAAATTGACAACTTCCATCAACCAACTGACGACAAATCAGGCGAAGCACGACGAGCAATTCGCGCAAATGATGGCAACCCTAAATCAATTGGCGGCGAACAACAAAGGGGATGGGAACCCTAATCCGACACCAAAGGCGGCACCTTTGAAGAAAGAGAAGGAAAAAGAGGAGATTTGACCCAAAATCAACCCTTTTGGTGGAAGAAGTGGACGAGGACGAAGACGAGGAGCCATGGAGGGTGGACTATCGCGAGGAGGTACGGCGGAAGGCGTTGGAGAGCCAAAAGGGAGGCGAAGGCCCTAGCCGCCTCAATTGGGGATGCCACGCGCAAGAGGGGAGGCGGCCGGACCCCCACAGCAGCCGTGGGAGTCGGCCGGCACAGGAAAGGGACGGGGGCTCTCCCGCGCCTGCGCCAGGCCCCGACAGGGGGGCCCAGGCCCTGCCGGTGCTCGGCAGGGTCCGGCGACCCTGCCGGACCCCCGGCAGGGCCCGCCGGCCCTGCCCGAGGCCCGACAGGGCCCGCCGCCCCTCCGAGGGCCCCGGAGGGGCCCGTTCACTCAGCGTGAGGGGCCGGAGGCCCCTTGGCAGCCGCCGGGGGCGGCGGAGCCCACAGCCGGGGCCGCCATGGGCGGGAACCCCCCTGGCAGCCTCCCGAAGGGCATGGAGCGCGCGGACAGCCCCCGGATGATTTTTTGAGCCACCCGAATGGCGGACAGCGAACGAGGAGTGCTACGGGCAGTTTTCGGGAGATTTTTGTGACCCTCCGGAGCGTCGACCAGCAACTGATGATCCCTTCTACGGCGACAGACGCGGGAGAGATTATTATTCTGATGGCAGGGGTGGCTAGGAGGCGGAGTTCGAAGATGACGCCGGATGGGACGATCTTGAGGGCCGGCGGGGAGATTACAGTGTAGACTACGGGGGCCGCGGGGGAGGGCCACCCAGGCGATACGAGACCATGGACGGGAGGCGTCAGCATTATCGGCCGCATCACAGAGAGGAGGAGAGGCCCGAGCAGGGGCACTTTGGAGGAAATTGCAGGGTCCGGAAGCTGAAGATGCCGATATTTTCCGGGGAGGATCCACACGCCTGGTTATTCACAGCGGAGAGATATTTCGCGACGCACCACATGACTGAGGCACAGAAGATGAAAGCCGCAACCATTTGCATGGAAGGGAGACCTTTGGGGTGGTTCCAGTGGAAGGAGAGGAGGCAGCAGATCCGGAGCTGGGAGGAGTTGAAGGACTTGGTGCTGGAGAAGTTTCGAGACCCCCGCTTGGGGAACCTACACGAGCAGCTATTTGCCCTCAGGTAGGAGGGGTCGGTGAGAGAGTACATCGAGAGATTTGAGACACTGGCAGGGCGAGTTCATGGGGTGTCGGACGAGTCGCTGGAGGGCACCTTCTTGAAGGGGCTGCGACCTAGTCTTCGAGCTGCGGTGAGGCCTTACAAGCCCCGGGGACTCTCAGAGGTCATCGAGATGGCACAGATGGTGGAGGACTCCCGAGCTGAGGATAGGAGAGGCGGGAGGAGCTACAGTGGGCAGTTGCAGCGAGTCGTCTCGATTGGAGTAGGCGGAGCAGGGGCCACTACTGAGGCAGTTCAGGTGGGACTAGAGAAGACCGGAGAGGAGAGCAACCCACCACCGGCTGGGGGAGGCCATTCCGAAGGATGACCGATGTGGAGATGAGGGAGAAGAGGTAAAAAGGGCTCTGTTTCCGATGTGACGAGTGCTTCACTCTGGGACACTGCTGTGTGGATCGGAAGCTGCAAGTATTGATAGCGGAAGCAGACGAGGATGATGACGTGGAGGACGAAGGCATCGGAGGGGAGGACGACTCCCACTCGGAGTAGCACGCCGGTACTTACACCGCCTTGAGGACAAGGTGGTTCTTTGGGGGGAGTATTGATAGACCCGCAGGTCTGTGGCTGCCCGTACATGGGCCGGGCCCATTTATAACCGCCGACCTCCCCGCTTGTTATTTTGCGCGTGCGCGCCCCTTTGCCCTAGGAACCCTAGTTTCTCCTATTTATAGGGGCTAGCCGTCATTAGTATTTTTCATGATTGATATTGAGATTATTCTATTGAGCGTCATTAGGAGTAGTTCTTAGATTAAACGAGTGCGGACGTCCTCTAGGCGTCTTGGGAAGAGAGCACACCTCTTTTGTGCTCAACTATCTAGTTATTCCTTTGAATTCTCTATTAAAATTGTCTTTTTATCTTGGATCCTAACAGTGATGTGTTGAAGGTTATATATAGGACTCCATATGGCAACGGCTAGTTTGCAACGGCTAGTTTATAATGGCTATTTTGCAACGGCTATTTTTAAAACCATAATATATTCATTCAAAATATCATACATATGTTACAATAGGGAGGAACAATTGGAAATTAAAATACAAAACCGACTAATTTTATAATTAGGATAACACTATTTTGGAAACAACTTAGCCTCCCATCGTTCTAAAAAAGTTCATCTCAAGCTGATAGATTTTCCTTCGCCAGTAACTTCGAATACATTCCTAACTTCTTTGCGCGAGCAGTGTTTTTTATTGCATTTACCAGCCTACTTTGTGTATCAATAAATTCATGCATCAGACCACTCTTTTAGGCATCGGCTTCTGCAATTTTTGCAAATGTATCGGGCATTCCTTCTGCCACTGTAGGCATTGCATTTGCCTTCGCCTTTGATTTTCTTTTTGCGGATTTCACCCCGATGGAATGGATTAAAACAGGCACATCTGTCGTGGTATCACAAACATAAGTTGGTGTATTCGGCTCAGTAGGTGTATTGGGCTCGGTGTCCGTATTCGGCTCAGACAGTGTACCCGCCTATGGAGATGATGAATAATTTCCATGTTCATTGATCTTCGTTCTGTTGGATGAGCTCTTTTGACATACCAATATCCACTTTAGATCATCCTTCAACATATACCATACATGGTCTAAGTTGAACTTATTCACCGCGTCATTTTCATAAATTTTATGGACAGTGAATAGGACATCATTTTCGGACTCATCACTCTTCTTTCGTGTCTTTGATTGATTGTAGGTTCATACAAACTTGGAAATGTGCACATTCAAATAGTGCCACCAATTTTTGCAGGACTTGTAATCTCGAACGGCTCCACCAGTTTGGAAATTAGTGACGACTTTGTCACCTTATTCCAGAATGTTGTGTCTGATTGATCAGTACCAATAATGGAGTCTTTGCTGATGTTGAGATAAGTACTGACCAGGACGTTATCTTCCTCGATTGTCCAGCTTGGCTTTCTTTTGTTGGCCGCAAGGATCGTAGGTGGAAAATCCTTCTCTTTTTAGTAGGCGGCTTGTCTTGTGAAATGTGGATTGTAGGGGTAATTTGGATTGTACGGGTAAGTTGGATTCGGATGAATGGATGGGTTATATTCTACATTGGTCTCAAGTGGTAAAACTTGTGGAGGATTTAGGTGGCTAGATGAACTTGAAGAATTTAACAAATTTTGGAAGTAATTGGGCTGATTTGGATCCATGTCAAATGAGTATTCAATGCACAAAATTATATAACTAAGGGAAAAATAAGATTGAAGATGTGTTAAACATATGCTTGGGGAGTATCATGTATATATAAGAGGAACAACCCAAAATAGTGTAGCAAAACATGCACAAAGTCCAAAAAATAAACCATCAAATCCAAGTCTCAACGGCTCTTTAACGGCTCTTTTTTCCCTGTATCAGACGTCTGAAGTTCCCTACTCAAACGTCTCATCATTGATCAGACATCTGAAAATGACTGTCCGTCGTCTGGTCTATGTTTCAACTACTATTAACGGCTATTTTTTCCCACAACCAGATGTCTGTCTTTTCCTTATCAGACGTTTGATACTGTATCAGACACCTGGCAAATGAACATCAGACGTTTGGTTCATGGTCATTAAAAAAAATTATCCTCCCTTCATCAGGCGTCTGGTGTCTAATCACGAGATGTCTGGTCGTGGAAGGGTTTAAAAAAGACCCACCAGAATCAGGCGTCTGGTGTGTACCAACCAGACGTTTGATCCTGAAATTTTTGGAGAAAAAAATAGGCCGCTTGTTGAGTCAATGGCTGAATGCGGGGCTGAACATGGGCTTAAAATTTTAAGCCCTCGTTCGGCCTCTCTCTCCACTTTTTTGCAAAAGCCCCCTTCACATCAGAATAAGCCCCACGTTAAGCCCCGTTCAGCCCTCCATTGGGAGTGCTCTAATATAAGCTCGTCTAGGAATGCCTTCACTTCCGACGTGGGACTGAACAGACATCTGAGAATTTTGAAATACCCTACAAGTCCAACATCATACACCTTTACATCCCAATTTACACACTTCACCTTAAGTTATTCAGTCAATTTCAACAATTTCACAAATTTTTCAAAATGCATTAATTCATTGAGATCATAACAGATTTGAGTTTTTTTAAAAAAATAAAAAGAAAACAACAAGAAGAACAAAAATGTATCAAGTTACAGCATCTACAAGACGAACAATAAACCAAAGGGATCTGAATCAAAAGGCCGCAACCATAGCACCTTACCATTTGTCCTGCATCAAAATTTCGCGCAGCTCTCCGGCAAATCGTTAGGGTTATGGCTTTCCGATCCGGGAGTCTGCAATCGGAGCGCAAGCACACGAGAAGCTCGGGTGGAAATTAGTACATTTCTCTGAACTAAAGAAGAAGCCAATTTTGATAGCGAGGACCAAGGCTGTCTTCAGTAGAAATAATTACAATGAATGGGAAAGGGGCAGATCTGTCTCTCAGGGCTTGTTCTTTTGAGTGGAAGTAAGGGAGGGAAAGTTGGGAAGAAAAGGAATTTTGGAGAGAGAAAAATGGGGTTTTGTGTTCTTTTGGGGGGGAGAAGTTGAGAGGAATTGGTAGGGGAAAAGTTATGTGGGTCCCAGTAAACTTTTTTGTGTTCTTTTGATGTTGGGAAAGTTGGGAATGAGAATTGAAATTGTGGTATGTGGTAGGGAGAGGTGAGAATAAGCTAATTTAACCCCCCCAATGGATATCAAATTAAACTTGAACATATCAAACAACACAAAACAAAGAGCATATAGGGTATGGCAGCCAGGACCAAGGGGAGAAAAAACATCAGATTCATATGAATATCAACTGAACCATGCACATATCAACATGGCATGAACAATGAGCATAAAGGGTCAGGCAGCCAGGAGAAAGGGGAGAAAAAAATTCGGTTTCATATGGTTATCAAAGTAAACTTGCACATATCAACTTTCACAGAGCAATGAGCATATAGGGTATGGAAGACAGGACCAAGGGGAGAAAAAAAATACAGATTCACATGGATATCAACTAAAACTTGCACATATAAAACAGCACAAAGCAATGAGCATATAGGGTATGGAAGACAGGACCAAGGGGAGAAAAAAAATTCAGATTCACATGGATATCAACTTAAACTTGCACATATAAAACAGCACAAAGCAATGAGCATATAGGGTATGGCAGCAAGGAACAATGGGAGAAAAAACATCAGATTCACATGGATATCAACTGAAACTTGCACATATCCCAGTCATACCAAAAATAACAGTTTCATATCCAAATCAGGACAAGTTATCCGACAACCCATTCATACATTCTTCGTGTTCACGACTAACAACATTAAAATGATTAGGCCTAATATAGAAAACAACAAACACTTAATGGTGTCAATATCTCCGATAATCCTATTCATTTTCTCCGTGTTTCTCTCAAGTTGTCCAACTACCGTACCCACCTGCCCCTCTAGATCGTAAACCCTGCTATCCGACAATGTGCTTGAAGAGCTATCCAAAATCTGTCCCCTTTCATTCGCATCCTTCAAAAGGAGTATAACGTTGCGCGACCAAGCATTGTGAGGGAGGTCCTTCCAGTCGAAGATCCGCAGTGTTCGACGCGAGACGAACAAGTCCAATATCTCCTCCCAGGGTCGCGCCGGGACCAACATGTCTGCCTTGGGCACCTCAGGCCACAGTGGCAAAGCCGGTAGTCTGATGGATCACAGTCCAACTCATCCCGCGGGTGTGATCGTTCTGACGGGTTAGAGCTTGCACTCATTAGACCCTGCAAAATTACAGATTAGTAATGGAAATATGAAAGATACAAGAAACTGATGAGATAATTGTCATTGAAAGACGTACCTATGATGGTATAAGAAGGATGACAATGGAGACGACGTCTTGGAGGAACAAGAATGAGGAAAATTTTTTTGCATACACAAAATATGACAAAACGTAAATGCAAAAACAACATAAATGCAGAAACCATAAAAGAGTCTATACAATTATAGTCTGAAAGACAGAAACAAGGGAAGCAAAAATTTCAGATTCATATGGATTTCAAGTCAAACTTGCACATATCACCCTGAAAAAACCATAAAAGAATTTATACAAGTATAAGCCCTCAGAAATGTAGTTAATCATTTCCCAATTCTGGTTGCTGGCGGTTGCTCAATTTTTATAATTGTATAGACTTGAACATATCAAACAGCACAAAGCAAAATACATATAGGGTATGGAAGCAAGGACCAAGGGGAGAAAAAAATTCAGTTTCATATGGAAATCAAAATAAACTTGCACATAATACAGATAATAAAAATGAGCCATCCAGCCAACCTTCCAAGAAATTGGGAGTAGGATGACAAGCGGTCATATGTGAACACCCTTCATCATTGGGCATGAAGTAAACATATCGAGCCTATATGGTAATGCTCACATAACATGGAGCATATAGGGGCTGGAAGCAAGGACAAAGGGGGGGGAAAAATCAGATTCACATGGCTATCAATTTAAACTTGCACATAGCAAACAGCACAAAGCAATGAGCAGATAGGGTATGGCAGGCAGGACCAAGGGGAGAAAAAAATTCAGATTCCCATGGATATCACCTTAAACTTGCACATATCAAACAGCACAAAGCAATGAGCATATAGGGTATGGAAGACAGGACCAAGGGGAGAAAAAAAATCATATGTCATGTGGATATCAATTTAAACTTGCACATATCAAACAGCACAAAGCAAGGAGCATATAGGGTATGGAAGACAGGACCAAGGGGAGGAAAAAAAATTCAAATTCACATGGATATCAACTTAAACTTGCACATATCAAACATCACAAAGCAATGAGCATATAGGGTATGGAAGACAGGACCAAGGGGAGAAAAAAATTCAGATTCACATGGATAGCAATTTAAACTTGCCCATATCAAACAGCACAAAGCAATGAGCATATAGGGTATGGAAGACAGGACCAAGGGGAGAAAAAAAATCATATGTCATGTGGATATCAATTTAAACTTGCACATATCAAACAGCACAAAGCAATGAGCATAAAGGGTATGGCAGCCAGGACAAAAGGGGAGGAAAAAATACAGATTCACATGGATATCACCTTAAACTTGCACATATCAAACAGCACAAAGCAATGAGCATATAGGGTATGGAAGACATGACCAAGGGGAGAAAAAAAATTCAAATTCACATGGATATCAAGTTAAACTTGCACATACCAAACAGCACAAAGCAATGAGCATATAGGGAATGGAAGACAGCAACAAGGGGAGAAAAATAAATTCAGTTTCACATGGATATCAATTTAACCTTGCCCATATAAAACAGCACAAAGCAATGAGCATATAGGGTATGGCAGACAGGAACAAGTGGGAAAAAATTCAGAATCACATGGCTATCAATTTAAACTTGCACATATCAACAAGCACAGAGCAATGAGCATATAGGGGCTGGAAGGAAGGAACTAGGGGAGAGAAAAAATTCAGATTCACATGGATATCAATTTAAACTTGCACATATCAAACACCACACAGCAATGAGCATATAGGGTATGGAAGACATGACCGAGGGGAGAAAAAAATGTAGGTTGAAAAAAATGAGCACATATCAACCTGGCTTGGGAAGGGATAGTGGGGCTTCGATGTCAAGATCTTGAACTTGTTCTTCAGGATACCAAAGGTAGACTCGATCTTCGTCCTTAAGGAAGAATGGCGCAGGTTGAAAAGTTCTTTGCGATTTCGCGGAACTCGATCGGTATGGTCCTTCAAATGGTATCTAACGCCCCTGAACGGAGATATGAAACCCGGCACGGTAGTATAACCAGCATCACACAGGTAATATTTTCCTACACACAGAAACGCACACCAACTATTCAATCAAACGACCCCTTTAATATTGGAATATATAAAGTAGGTTTATGTATGAATATTACCTTCATAAACTCGCAACCCGTGGGGGGGGTGGTAATGACAAGGCATCTTTAAGGACAGTAAAATCATTTGCGGATCCTTCCCACCCAGCCATGACGTATGTGAATCTTTTGTTTGGTGTCACAGCCGCAAGGACATTTTGTGTCACCCCCTTACGACCTCTAAAACGGGGTGCGAGATGTGCTGGGAGCATGGCATCGATGTGTGTCCCATCGATGAGCCCTATGCAATCCTACATCGTATTAAAGAAGCCAAATGTTACATTTACATTCACGAAATGAAGTCTTAAGGGCCCTATACACGCATACAAGCATACCTTGAAATATGGAAACCACTTTGGATTATTGGCAACCTCGGGAGGAGTCTCATTTGGCGCTTGCTTCATGAACATATCCCTCAAGGCACACACTGCTTGCATTACTTGGTTGAAGTAACGACTGACTGTTGACCCGGATCGGATGAAATCAATTTGCATGACTCTATTCTTTGACTTGTGACCTACGATATGAAGGAACATTGCCAACTGCTCCTCTATGGACACATGAATAGTGTCTTTGAGAATATTCCTATCCCTGATTAATGCTGCCAGGTTAATGAATGCAGCTGTCCTCATTCGTAAGTAGTGCAAACAACTACTCTCACTCCCTAGAAGGATTCTACGCATATGCGATTTCCTATGCAGATCACGCATAACCGAAGGCTCCCTAGGGACTCGCGTACCCATATCATCATCGTAGTATAGGAGAAATTGTATGACAGAAAAAACGACCGTCGCCGCGGCCGCGCAACATGTTTCAACAGCCACTATTTCATCATTGTTGTCCATCTAAACAAATGTAGGTTCATAAGGATACCATCGTACAAACACGATTATCAACACAGCAGAACTGTCACGCCCCGCTTCCCATTCTACCGGAAGCGAGGACGCGAGCGGGTCCGCGATGTGCTTAAAACAAAGAGGAGTACTTTTTTTTTCTTTTGAAATCTTTTTCTTTTCTTCCTCCTTGGCTTAAACACACTAAGCGTCTGTATAAAAATTGCAGATCCTTGCATGCAAATTTAAGAAGCAGCTCAAACAACATTATTACATATCCAGCGTACAATAATTAAGATACAACTTGGGCCTAGTATAGCAATACAAACAAGGTACACAAATTACATTATTTTAAATGTAAAGAAACAGTCGCGAAGGGGATTGTCTAATCTTCTGTGGGTAGGTACTCCACGTGTGCTCGTCAAGCACTGGCTCGGTTCCTTCGGTAGTGTCTTCAAAGAACTCACTATCGATACCTGACGGACATTTCGTAAAACAACAAAATGAAATGTCCGTCAGCGAGGTATACTCGGCAAGATATTCTCAAAACCAAAACGTTAGACATTTAAATTAAACAACGCTGAATTTTAAAGACAAGCAATAAGTTTAAACTTTAAAAGAGTTAAAGAAAAGCAATAATTTTAACTTTAAAAGAATTAAAGACCAGTAATAAGTTGAACTTAAAAGAGTTAAAGCAGTTAAAACAGTTAAAGCAGTTAAATCAGTTAAATCAGTTAAATCAGTTAAATCAGTTAAACATTTGCAACCTGCATCAATTTAATCATTTGATAGCCATTTGCAATATCATTTGCAACCTGTAACAATTTCATTATTCAATAACAATTTGCAAGCCGTCTGTAACCTGTGACAATTTAGCATTCAATAAACACACTGTAGCAACCTGTAGAAAAAGATGTTAGAACAATAATCAATAACCAGTCTATCCTAGTGATAAGTCCATGTCCAAGAGTACTAGAGATAACCAACATGCAGCCTGCGACGGGAGCAACTCCGAGGCTTACCCATCGTTCCGATATGGCAACGGTCAAGGTTCTAACCCCCGTAATGTGTTGGAGGTAATCTAGTATGGCGCATCCAGTCATTCTGTAACACTTGTGATCATAGACTACCCCAATCCCAGGTCAAGTCTAGTGCCGGTCAAAAGAACGTGTACTATCTGTTTATTATTGAAATTCCATCTTCCATTCTATATTATTAAAGTTCCATCTTCCATTCAATATTGCTGAAGTTCCATCTTCCATTCAATATTGTTGAAGTTCCATCTTCCATTCAGTCAATTCAATCTCGGTGTTCCAATAGTCTGTACAACAGTCTCGTGAAAGTTCACACTTCACGACTCGATTAAATGAAAACATCAGGATCACTTAAATAAATAAAAGAACGAGTAAGATATGATTTTAACCAAGCAAAAGAGTTTAAATTAGCTTAAAATACTTTCTAAGACTAGTAGTTATTTTTCAAGATTTTTAAACAATTTTTAAACAATTTTAAATAGCCAAAAAGCAATTTTAAATCAAGAAATGATTTTTAAAACATATGTTCAAGGAATTGTTTAGAACAAACCGTACATCAGAATTCTTCAAACAAGGTGTCAAAATGATCGTATTCACTAGTACTACGACATATATTTTTATCGTACATAAGTGTACGTAAAAAATCACAGATTACGAATTTTAAAAGGATTTTTAAAACAAGAATTTATCATTACAACATATCTTCAAAGATTTATTCCGGGCAAACCGTACGTCGGAATTCTGTAAACAAGATGTCAAAACGATCGTATTTACAAGTACTGTAACATATATTTTTATCGTACAACGGTATGTGTAAAAATTGCAAGCTACGAATTTTAAAAGGATTTTAACCTATTTAAATTTTACCTTTAAAAATTCACTGTGAGAAATATACTTGCCTGATGGAGATGAAACTAGCGCCAATGGATTCGTTTCGACGTTTCTGATTTTCTGGGACTAGTCTCGCAATTTTCTGAGCCCTATATAATTACTTATGGATTATAAACCATAAAACCCATTTATTAATTAATAAAATACTTAAAAATACGAAATTAATCATATTTACAAGTTTGCCACTCGAAGCTTACGCTCGCTGTCGACAGCTGCGTGGGGGTTCGACTCCGACGTCGGAGGGGCTGCGACCTCGTGGCGGCGACGGCGAGACGACGGCGGCACGGAGGCGGTGGCGGAGGACGTCGGCGAGGCTCAGGCGGCGGTGTGAAGCGTCGGAGGCGGCGGAGGCTGCTGTACGGCGTGCGGCGAGGAGCTTGGGGCGGTCGACGGCGGCTTCGGGCGGCTCCGGGAGGCGGGGGCAGCTGGCCGGTGTGCTTCGGGTCGGAGGCTGCGGCGACGTGTGCACCGACGAGACGTCGTCGTCGACTACAGGGGAGCGCTCGGAGCGGGGAGCTCGTCGTACGGCGGAGAGTACGGGGGGTCGAGGCGGTGCTGTGGCGGCTGTGCTTGGACGGCGAGCGGACGAGCGGCGATGGGCGGGGAGCGGGCTTCGACGACGGGAGCTCGGGGTTTCACCGGAGTTCGAGGTGGAGGGCGGAGAGCGCTCGGACTTGGGGGAGTAGAGTGAAAGCAGGGGAAGATAGGAACGGTTACGGGCTTTTGGCTATTGGTTTGCCTGGGTTTGGTTTTTTGTGAGGAGAAGAAGAGCTTAATGGGGGGATTAAATAGGGTATAACAATCAATTAAATAATAACCCATGAATACTTAGTCAAAGCTATTAAATAAAAAGTTAGCTTTTGAAAAATAGGTAGGAAACTTAGACTAGGTTTCCTAATTTGAAACGTGTGAGGTTGCCGACAGATGTGGGTGATTAGCAATGGTAATTAGGAAAAGTAAAAGTGATTAGTGAATGTAATTAGTGAAATTACAATTTTGCCCCTAGGATTAAACGACTCCGAAAAATTACGAAAATATAGCCACGGGTTCGTATTGTCACGAGGATCGTGACTACGAGATCCGTTTCGTAGTTTGGACTACGGAAATACGTGTTTTGGGCCAAAACGTTTAGGAAGCGGGTTTGCGGGTTCTCTATTGATTTGACTTCGAAAAATTACGAAATTAATGTGGGAAGCACTAAATGGTTCAAGAATGATACTGTAGAAGTTTGAAATCATTTTGAAAACGTTTACTTAGAAAAATAATTGTTAAGGCTGAAATGTTAAAATTGAGTTTAAATAATTATAAAAATCATTTAGGGATCTAGGATGGTACTCGTATACCCTAAAATAGGTTATAACTATATTGGTACTACAAAACATTTTTTTAATAAATGATTTAAAAACTATTTTGATGTTCAACTCCTAACAAACCATTATAAAATATTATTAATTAAGAAAATACGTAAAATAAGTGTATTGCTAAATACGGGTCATCACATTCTACTCTCCTTAAAATAATTCCGTCCTCGGAATTTCTCAAAACTTTATAAAATAAAATAATTACTGTTTATTAAGAAGCTCAAGCAAATAAATGATAAAATGGAAAACTTGATGAAAATTACAATTTAGAAAATAAGTTGTAAATAGCATGAAATATAATGTGATAGCATAGCATCAAGAAAGCAAGAGATGTTTCTAATAATCATCAACATCATCATAGCTTCCGTAATTATTCCTAAGACCAGTAGCATTACAAAAGTTACTCTAACTTCTCAAGTAGTCCAAAATTAATATGAGATGATAATATCACATGAAAATGAGGGCTATTATGATGACAACCTCTGTTGGAACCTGAGGTGATAAGCTAGTAGTAAGATAATCAATCACATAAAAAGAAGATCATAAAATTTATTCGTGCTACTGGTGACTAATTGGGTCTAGCCAAAGATATTTAGCATGTATCGACTAATCCACGGGTACCAGCAACATCAATCTCCATAATGCCCAACCACATGCTAACGTCCAAATCAACGCCCAAAGGTAAGTACAAGGCCAACATCCAAAGTCAGTACTTACTTCCAGTATTCCTTCCATCAATCTCCATAATATCCCACAATAAGGCAAGATCCAAGCTCTCATCCAGAGCCAAGCACAAGGCTTACATCCAACTTCAACTCCCAAGGCCAATATCATGCCAATAAGCATCGCCATTACTCCTTCTGTAGACCAATACTTGACATTCGCAACACCCAACATCACCCAACAAATGAACAACCAAAAGCACGCTTTTCCACAAACCAAAAAGAGTTGTCGCAAGAGGAAGCCTAAACGGGACATCAATCTGGGTGAGACCCAGGGCAGAGAGCTCAAGAGAAGCCCAAGGATCACGGCTTCCCAAGATCTCAGCCATACGGCAATAGCGAGGGTGGCGGAGAGGGTCGTTGCTAATCCCATCAATCGTCGGTGGGCCATCGGCGGCTGTCAATCCAAGGTGGCGAGGTGCGACGGCTGCGACTACGCGATGTGGCGGGGGCCTCCGGACCATGCTCAAGACAGTGAGCATATAGAGACTGTCAGGCATACCCAATGCCATTTAATCCTCTTTTGAAATCCCGAGAAAATGATGCTATGTCAAAATACCGTTATAACATTTTGACTCAATATATTTAGGGGCCCTCAGACATTTGATGTATTTCATTTTCACGAAATCTAGGTGGCTTGGCGTGTGCTCCTTCATTATATGTACCAAAACGCATTAAAATATGATTTTTTATAGCTTGAAAATAAACATATCACCAAAACCAAAACAGGTACCATGTAGTTGATAATAACACACACCAAAACATATCAACAAAATTTGTTTATAGCTTGAAAATAAACATATCAACAAAACCAACACCCACTTTAATATTGAAGGAACCTTCACGCCAACCATTTTTTATTATCATCGGGCTCGACGCACACGAAACATATCCATATCATTTCGTACACCATGTATCAACATCCAACAATGCCGTACCCATAGCAATATTCCGTCCATTGAATCGCAACTATCCACCGTGCCCTCAGAATAACCCACCAATATCCTTTTTTTGATGATTTCTTGTTATTTATCAGGCGTACCATATCAAGAACCGACCGTATCATCCACATTTAGCATGTGTCGATTTAATTTCTTGGCTTTCATCATAGGGCAACTTCTCAAATGGGTCACCATCTTAAAATTGGGTCAACTTGCTAGGATTGCATTGGGTTGATGAAACATGAATGCACAAAATCATCGGATTACATTTTGCATCTACTGGGAAAACTTGCATACACTTTGCAACTGAAATTATTGGAGCCATCAATTGTGTCTGACAGACCCTATATGCTCATTGCTTTGTGCATGTTGATATGTGCAAGTTTAAATGGATATCCATATGAATCTGATTTTTTTTCTTCCCTTGGTCCTGTGTGCCGTACCCGAAATGCTCATAACCCCCCCAAATTTTTTTGCATGCATCATAGATATTAATCTCAGCTAATGGCAACCTAATTCATCACAGAAATTAGCCAAATATTCAGAGAATTTCTTGTAGGTATACCTCCCGATGGATCAATCAAAGCCGAGCAGACAAAACCCCCAGATGCTGGCAGATCGTAGTGGCTAGGGTAGGCAGGAGCTAGATCAATGTCGTCAGCCCTAGAATCCACGGGAAGAAGAAGCACAGCTCAGCAACAGCAGATCCATGGCGGCTAGGTCACCAAAGCGTAGATCATCCGCTTGCAACCCATCCTTTCTCCTTGGATCTTGCCGAACAAGGAGCTAGGGTTTGAGAACGGAGCAACCGCGGCCAAACAGGAACGGAGACAACGTCGCTGACCTCAGAGCCCCTCGCTAGGGTTTGACGTAGGAGCAAGCGAGGCGAAAACGGAGCGAGGGGAGGTGAGAGTAGGCGGCGGGACCCACGAGAGGACGAACGATCGTCAGAAATCCCTTCGTTTCGGAGGGATTCGAGAATCGCAGCTTTAAGCTGCCAGCGGGGCGAGGGAATTGCTTTCTCACGCTTCCGCAATCGAACGGCCAAGCGTTTTTTACCCCGACTTTCTCCCTCTACAGTGCTCTCAACAGTGTAAATATCGGGATTCCCTCGCATTTAACCCGAAAAGAACAAGCCCTCAAAGTCCTCTCTTTACTCCACTGTTTCGGTTGTCATACTCCCATCCTCTCTCATGGGATACGTAGGGCCGAGGTCAAATATGTGCGCTTTAAAATATTTTTCGATGCATTTGTTAAAAAAAAGAAAGAACACCCAAATAAAACATCAACGATGATTCGATGCTTTGAGGTTAATTGGTTTAAGATATTTGTTAAATATACTGAACCAAATTCGTTGTACTTAGGCTTTTTGTCTGTTTAGACAAAAAAAAAAGTCACTTCAATGGTATTGATTGTCATTGATGTGACAGTCGATACAACCTTCTTCTCCTAAAAAAACAATTTTTCATACACAGAAAACTGCTCAGTGTGTTTAGTTTAAACATTATTGTACTATTAGCTCATCTAGTTTGATCCTTCTATATTACGTATCATTTTCTAGTTTAACATCACATGATTGATCGTTCACTTAGAAATTCTATTACGACAAAGAGTGGTAGACTAGAACCAAGAAAGTGCATGCGTTTAATAAAGTCCATCAAAGTTATTTAATCTAATACAGAAACCCAAGTTGACCATCAACCGAATGATATTGAATCAGATAATACATTACTTGATGGTTTAAACCACACGTGTTTAAACTAATTAACCATTAAAACCTAAGAAACCACGGGCACAAGAAGCCGTGCTCTTTCCGGAATGAGCTACTCATTCTTATTTTTACCTAATAAACAATCTATCTGCACATCTGTCGGGCAAATTGTACAAAATACTCTCAATTTTGGGAACTTTCATGGCAGCTGAATTTTTGATTTGATGCATTTGGAGCTACGCGGAATCTCTCATGTTCTGGTGACACGTTAAATCGAGAATGGGAAATCCAGCATGCAACGAATATATACATGTAGATACCGGTATTAGCAGAAGAGTCCAAGAGTCCGGCACAACACGTTGGATATGACCCATTAGCGGGGACCTTCCGACACGTCAGTTAGGATCGATTAGCTAGGACCTCCCGATCCGGCTCAAGGGGTTGGCAGACCCGACCTCAGCATAGCCACATAGGGACGACGCGACCTCAGGGTCTGTGGCTCGCTCCCCCACGTCCTCAAGATGACTTCGCTGCTCGAGGCCAGCCCCAATAGCCCAGCCTAACACACGTCGTCCACATGGCACGATCTCAGACAAACGACCAACATTCTCTCTCCAAGTGCAAACACATTTAATGCATATCTTGTTTGCCAACACGGTGGGTAACCTCTTGTGTACGAAGTTGGCTATGCCAAGAAACCTGCAGCCTTACACATGGCAAGCATCCATTGACCCGTAGCCTCTATGTAAGCAAGAGAGAACCCCCTCGAGAAGGTACGTTCTCTTTGAGCCCAAACGACCCTAGCAAACATCTCCCCCCAACGTCCATGGGCACAACCACGCTCAACACATGCACTGCCATACACGAGTTATCTTACGTCCATCACCTCCTTCCATCCTATAATCTTGCCTGACTTAGCTATCGGAGGGGAGACAGGGAGGGTCCACCCCCAACCCATTGATTGTATCCCCCCCAAAAAAAAAAACTTCCTCCGGGACCTCTAACGCATTTGTTTCTCCACTTCATGTACTGTGGAAGGAGGACAACCCGACAAAACTGATCTACCTGACCCAACCTGTTGCGGGATTGCTTGTCACCGCAGAGCATCCCAGGAATCCGGTGGCCCGATCTGATCCAACAAGAATCAATGCATCAACAATATTTTTGTCGCAATTGTCATCATACATGTTAAGCACATCACGCTAGCTTGAGAGACGTACCATGAAGCCAAAGGTCTCATAACCTACCCCGACAACCCAAATTTTGAGTGCTAGGGAAGGCTAATAACCCGTGCCACCCTTCCACTGAGCTTATACGACTTAGTCACGGGTGGCAACTCGGGTCGGGCCGGTCTTTTCGAGACATGCCCGTCATGTCCAAATTTTTTTAAAGGACAATAAGAATTCTGGCCATTAAGAAACGGCCCGGTCAAGACACTAATAATAGCATGCTAATCGGCCCAGCCCGATGGCCCAAATTGCCATCCCTATTTTACATTTTAGGCGAGCCACCATGTAATCTTTTTGCTTATGCTGCGGAAACAATGAACCCTTCATTGTTTAGAAGGTATGTTCTGATATTTTCTGATGATACAAATCTTTCACCGGTCGCTTTTAAATATTAGTATTTAAGCCTTGCAGTATGAAAATAGATATTAGATGCACTAACTGTTTCACATCATTGACCAACACTGAAGTGGGTTGGCCGGTTCAGCATCACATTGAACATATATGCAAAAGGAGTTTGGTCAATTTTGAAAGTTTGCATCTGTTTTCATCTGATATGCTTGAGAAACATCAACAACGTTCACCCATGATTGCTTCATCATAATTGCACGATTAGGTCCCGTGCCAGGCTATCAGGCCGAGCCGAAAAATTGCCGGCCCCCTAGACAGACACAAATAAAAATCTTACACCCAAAGTGGAAATATAAAATTCACTAATGGGCTCTTCTTAGCAGTTTTTGAGTAAAATTGTCATGTCAGCCGCAACAGGAAAATTTACATTCAAAAACCGATACAAGGGATACAATTAAAACACCTTAACGAAATCATCCGTTCGTATACCTTTGCGCAACTCAGTGTACGAACGCGGATGATAACGTAGCACAAGAAGAAAGGCCTTGGCGCTTAATCAAGAATACATGAAATAGTACAATATAATTAAAAAATAGTTACAAGACTTCCATGCCGCCTCCAAAGGTTACTCGACGTCACATTGGATCGGTGCAACAATGGATGTCGATGTAACAAGTTCGCCGACATTGCCTTTTAACCACAACAAAGAGCCGGTAAAATACACGAATCGCAAGCGGGCAACGCAAGCGGGCAACTGATCGCAACTGCAGACAAAACCAAGCCTGCAATGCAATAAAAAAATTGGTGCATAATGGCATGCTTACAGTGATATTCAGCAGAAAAATAAACCTCAAAAATGGTTAAAGTTGCCGGTAGTTATATACACACATTCCTACTCTTGCAGAGCTTTGACACGAGCTGTAAGCTCCCTGACTTGATTGCGAAGGCGCTCAGGGTTGCAGAAGAAATCAACAAATACCTGCCTCTCCCGCCCCACCTCACGTGGATGATGCTTCACAATCTACACACGAGGACAGTTAAATGGGAATGCTCAGATACTGAAAGATGGAAGAAAGATGGCAAGTAACAACTTGTATTGAACTATAAGGACTTGTTTGTCTAAATATTCAAGTGAGGCTTAACCGGCTATTAGACGGACTCTTATAGGTCTTTTAATTATGAGACTGAAAGAGAAACACCTGAATTTTGTATGCGTGTGCGTGTGATGCGTGTGCACACACGCACGTGCATGTACCAAAAAAACAAAAGAAGCAATACCAAATTACCTCAGCCTTCTGACGGTGTGCCTCTGTTACTTCTTCAACAGAGGCAGAGAGTTGAGAGTTGACCTTTTCCATTTCATCAAGAGCCCGCGTTAGATTCTGTGACGTATGCATTTACAAAATCAAGTCAAACGCGTTGTATAGATCACATATTTTAGAAAAGAAGCTAAAAACTGAAGCCCACTGCAGTTCTGTCTTGAATCCTTCAAGAGGCTGGAAACAGTTTGGTATGCTTCACCATCCTTACATAAACCTGCCCTAGCAAATGTTGCGATACGGAGCATAACTCCAATATTTTTTTAAACCAAAGATAGGTACAACTTCAAAATGAGAAGTTCGGTAAAGTTTGGTCAAATTTCTGTACAGCAAAACTATAAGCAAAAGATGGACTTACCCCACACCTACAATTTGGAATGATAGTATGGCAGATGGGGGAAAAAAAAATATACTATTGGCAAAACAGGCAAGTTAAAGCTCACGCAATAGAGGTGGCAATGGATTGAAGATATGGAGTTTTGGGAGTAGACTTGGTACTGTTTTAATAGATTAAATATCCAACCTTAACACTCAGCTTATAATGGCTAGTTTTGGGAGCAAACATAGATATCATAATAAATAAATAGATTCATAAAAAGAAGAAAGATTATTGTTTCCAGCCATGTAGAAACAGCTTATAAATTAAAATAGTCCCCAAGGAGACTATTAATAAAGTGCCATTAGAAATGAAACTGAAGGTGAGTGATAGTATCAATATCAAAACGGAATGATAAAAACGAAATAAGAGGGAAAACATCAAATGCCAGCAACATTATACTAACATCAAGAGAGCACTAAAATGAGAAGAAAGATACAGAACACAAAACATAGCAAGGCAAAGAAGTTACCCTAGGTGTTAGTTCTGCAGTCTTAGAAGATGTAAATAGAAGCTTCTCCAAACTTTGAACAAGAGTGCATCTGTCAAATGAAAGGGTAAAGGACATGTCACGTACATCTTGCATTTATAGTTTTATCAACAAGAGAAAGTAGAAACATGAAGAAAACAACAATAATGTGAAATTGTGATGTTGGACTTACTTAGAATAGAAGGCAAAATGATGACATGTTATGCATTTGACAGAAAAGCACATACTTCTCCTGAGAGACCTTTCCCAGGTCAGGCATGAGTCTCAGTTTTCCCTCAGTTGCATTTCTCAAAATAATAGGTTTTATTTGTAAAGAACATGTCCATATACATTGTGCGTGCCCAGCCTTTCACAAATATATGATCATGTGATATTCCAAGTGTGTTGGCCAATGTGTATGCCAGCCGATTGGTAGAATGCATGCCTTGGGTCTCTTGACTTAATAGTACAATCAATGTACTTATGTTGAAATAGGTATCACTCCACTTCAATATGCTTCATTTGCTCACAGAAACTCAAAATTCTTTTCAATGCAATTAGCAGCGCGATTGTCACAACATAAGCTAATGTGAGGTGTGAATACAAAACCCATCTCTGCTAAAATATTTTGTACCCGATCTACCACACACGTGGTACAAGGAATGCCTCGAAATTATGACTATGCACTCGATCTAGACACCACACTATGCTTCTTGCTTTCCAAGACATGAAGTTTCATCCAACAAAAATACAATAGCATGCGCACAATCAGAACATCTTCATCTTTGTGCAGCAGTTCTACTCAATGTCCCTGCAGCTTATGTTATATAAATGATTGCACTGTGGCCACCTGCCAAAGAATTTTTAATCCATATCGGCTCTTTAGCATCATTGCTTGATATTATATGTTTTCCGCTTTGTGTCTGCAATAGCTACGATAGCTGCAAGCACGTAGGGAGCTCCATTGTTGAAGTAACAAATTATCTACCCATTATTAAACAGCAAAAGCAAAGCATTTCTATTGTCCAGGACAGGCTACATGAATCCTTACTTTCATTCAGCTCTTCCAGGACCATTTCCACAGTTAAATGAATGTCTATCATATACCTTTATATTGGCCCATTCCTTGTACTATTAGACCTATCCCTAGCGCTTTTTGTTCCATCAACCACCTCCCTGTGACTTCTATTAACTAGAACAATTATCAGTTTCCATCACACGTGTCCGAAATAAATGAGACAGCTAATCAATTCAATCTATCTCCGACGTGTTAAAAATCCACCATATTTTAGGGTTGGCCACCCATGGAACACTAAAATTATCTTACACATCAGTTGGATATGCAGTTTTAGGTCCGCCCAGCCCAATATCTGTTCCAAAGTCCTTTGTTAATGGGTGTCCTACAGCCACGTAGTACTCAAACAATTCTCCGCTTCAACGTCCTTTCAGTTTCTTAACCTCACCAAGATGATAAATAATTGATCCTAAACCGTGGAATGCTACCCTTGGTAGTTTCGTGGACATCAGTGTGAACTATATTCTCGGTTCTTCCCAATGTTCTCATATGTTTGTCAGTTTCCCGTTAATTCAGAATCTTTTGGGTTCAAAATCTTCTCTTATCCACTTTAAAACCTATCCTCTCAAGTTGCATCATCTACAAAACACTGGACCCAAATTGTATATGCCTGATAAGTTTGTCCACCACGAAAGAAGAGGTGGATGCTTATTGTGGATACTATGAACAGTCTGATTCTACTACATCATATATCCTTAGCCATCAATGTAAGTACTAGACACCTGCTTCAATTATGTCCTTTCATTACTATAGGAAGTACAAAAATCCTCCAGAACATGCTAAGCATGCAGCCAAGTGTGATTTTTGCACGGAGAGGTTAAGCAGATCAGCCTATATGATATAGAAGTAGACATGCGCCATGATATCCAAATATGTGAAATCAAATTTTCCCATATACTGCAAACCATGAGTAGTAAATGAGCAAAAGCTTATGAATTCGACCATCAAAGCTGACTGTTCAAAGTCTAAACTTCCATTTTACGTGTTTCTTGAGAATTTAACAGAAAAGCAATTTGATTGCAGTGCATTTGATCTATTAGATGCTATAGCAAATAATCTGCCAAATATGTTTAAAAGTACTTACAGTTCATTAACACATCTTCTACGATCTTCTGGAAGAGTAGTTTCAAGTTCTAACTGAAGAGAGATCAAGTCAGATTGCAATCCTGATATCTGCTGAACCAAACCATGCGCTGAGACATATGTTGGTAGTGCACCTTGAGCATCTATAAACTATTCAAAATCAGTGTTTGCCTCAAGTACACTTCTACAAGAACTGCATGCTTTAATCAATAGTAAGTGTTCAAGAATTTACTTGAGTGAATGCTTAAGAGATCCCGAACACCATGAAGAAAAGTATCGCGATCATCAACTGCCCCTTGTTCTTGTACCTCAGAAGCAGCTTGAACCAGTGCAAGACAATGACCCTAATTAAATCAAGTAAACAACTCAAGTCACATGAAAAGGATGTATCATAGCTAAAATGAATCAACAATATGTCATAATGGCTTTATCTCACCCTTAGCGCTTACACTAACAGTACAAATGTTGTCGGGGTACTCTAGAGTTCCAGATTATAATTGTCACAGAAAAAATTGTCTTAAAAGTCTCATCAGGTGATTGCGATTTTTGGTCAGAGTGGGGAAACAAGGAACAATTATCAGGAGCCACATACCACACGCCCAGTGGCTGTTGCAAAATAACCTTGCAATTCCGACTCAATAACTTTAATCAAGGAATATGCACCAATCATGGTTCTTCTTTCCAGTTGACAAGCTATCTTCAGAAAGCGATGTCTGGCAAGCTGATTAACTAGATGATTTATGAACTGCATAGAAATAAATTTTCCAATAAGTTTCTTAACTTAACCAATAAGGTCAATAATTGCATACTTTTCAATCAGCACTAAGCAAAAGAAGGAAGATCAGCATATGGAAGCTAGCTACATTAATCATCTAGAAGATAGCCTGCAACTACCAAGCAGGGACTGCTCAACCTAAAACAAATGACATGAAGATTGGGTGCGAAAGTGGCATATACAGAATAAAGCACATAAAGGTCTCTCCAGATTCATAAGCAAAAAAGAATTCACTTCTGCACTTAGAGGTCAATGTGACTAATGATAGGCTCTCAGATGTCTAATGATTCAGGTACCTGAGATTAACATGCTATGCCATACTGACATAATGCCTCAAAATTCCTCTTCATCCAGTAAAAACAAAATGAGGGTAAATCACAAAGAATCTGCTGCAACGAGCACACATTCGAGTGAAATCTACTATATGAACATCTTTTTCTATGGCAGACAAGCAGTCATCATGGGCTGATCCTGGAAGTAAGTAGATATGAGATTATCTTTATACCAAGACGGAAGGACTCAAAAAATGTACATCCTATAGATGCATAGCTAAGGATCTAAAGGATGTCAAATTTGTTGTCGAAGTCTCGAAGGTAAAACTACAACATGCATGTTAGCTGATTTATCAGCAGAAGTTCAACGATAGGGATGGTATTATTATAATACATTATGGAATGATATATAAAATTTTATAGTAACAGACAATAAAACCTAATGCAAACCAAAGTCTTCTCTCTTACTAAGAAAAGTTGGATAACCACAATAGACTATTGCCGAAACATGGTGAGTTCGCTGCCCCACCTCGATCAATAAATAAATACAAAGGTTCAAAATATCGGTTTTAGTTTTGGTCTCGGTATCGATCAGCGTTATGTAGTATCCCTATCGGCCATATCGGAACTATCAGCACTATCTCAACATGGTTGTTACATGGTTGTTAGTTGCAGTAGATCTTAATATTCAATGAGTGCTTCAATATCTATAGCTCACAACTACCATCTTGGGAGATATCTTCTCTATTTCTAAATCAGTCCATCAAGAAATCATATTTATGAATTATCAATTTCAATCAGTTTTGCTTTATATTTCAGAGGTCAATGCCTCGGCCTCACACTATGGTTGAAACAGTTTAATGCTATGTCTCACAAAATTTTAGCTCCACTTTGGGGCAATAAAGTAGGGGTATGTTTTTATCCCTCTTCATTGGCGGATATGTATCAATATTAGTCAATATGTTGAACCTAAATTTTAATTGTTAGTCAGATTGTTTTTTGACCATTTATATGAAATAAAATAGAATTTTAGATTTTGAACCCTGAATTTCCTCTTACATAAGTAGTTATTAGTTAGTACTTAGTATTCATGGTATTGGATAGTTTCGAATGGATTTTATCGTTTTATCGTGTTTGAAATTCGATATCACGCAAATGTGCATCGGTACCGATCGAGATTCCAAAACTTGTTCAAACATATAACCAACCCTCTTATATGTCACGCTCCGCTCCTCAGGACATGCCTGTTTTTCACGTGATGCAGGTCCTGCTAGGTTACTAATGAAAACAATATAGGCTACAAGCAGAGATATACTGATACGATCCGGTCGATCGATCCATCGAATCAGTAATTTAAAAGTGGAAAATATGACAAAAGATGAATTTTTATAGAAATTTCACGAAGAGCGGAGAACAATGATAGATAATTTGGATCTCTTTGTAGAGGAGACCCGCTCTCCTAGCTTTTAATTGAACGGAATAAAAGCCTAAATCTCCTTCACAAAAATACCTAGTTGTTTTTCAGAAATAAGCATGAGAAAATACGAAAGGCGACTAGCCCTAAATAAATAGAAAAGGGGATTTACTAATCTAGTCTGAAAAGACTGGAATACCCCTGAATTCCACTACGCTGTGTCCCCACGTTTCCTGCGCCGCACGTAAGTCATCAAAGGCGGCAAAGGCGGACTGGCGACTCGAGGGGGTGCGGGCCCAGGTGGTGCGTTCGCATCAATACCCCCCAAAAGTACCACATTGTCCTCAAGGTGGAAGTCTGGAAACTGTTCCTGGATCACGTCGTACGCCTCCCATGTGGCATCGCAGTCCGATAATCCCGCCCAATGTATCTGCACCTCCTTGCGCCCGACCGGGACCTGTCGAGCTGCACGAACCTCCAACGGCTCCAGCATCACCTCCATGTCCTCGGTCAACGAGGGTTGTAGCATGGGCGCTGCTGCCTGCTCCCCAATGGCTCTTCGTAGCTGCGACACATGAAGCATCGGATGGATCGTCGCCGTAGGTGGCAGCCTCAACCTGTAGGCGATCTGACTAATCCTGGCTTCTATCTCAAAGGGTCCGTAGTACCGGGCCGCTAACTTCTTGTTCCTCCTCCTGGCTAAAGACTTCTGCCGATAGGGCCTCAGCTTCAGATATACCATATCCCCCTCCTGGAAGTGTATGTCCCGACGATGTCCATCGGCCCTAATCTTCATCACCTGCTGCGCCCTCAGTAGATATTTCTTCAGCTCCTCCAACAAGCTATCCATCTCCTCCATATACTCTTCTACCTGTGACACCGGGGTCTGCCTGTCCCCAAAACGAAGCAGAGAGGGCGGGTCGCGTCCGTATATGACCTGAAACGGTGTCGTACCTGCTGTCGAATGGTACGATGTGTTGTACCAATACTCGGCCCATACTAATCACATGTGCCACTGTCGGGGCGTCTCTGAAGCAAAACACTGCAGATAGGTCTATATGATGCGGTTCACCAACTCGGTCTGGCCGTCCATCTGATGGTGGTAGGCTGTACTCTTCTTCAACAGTGTTCCCTGAACCCTGAACAGTTCCTTCCAGAACCCACTCAAGAAGACCTTATCCCTGTCAGAAACTATAGACTTGGGCACTCCATGCAGTCGTATCACCTCACGAGTGAAAGCGCTCGCCACCGATACTGTTGTGTAAGGATGCTTCAACGGTATGAAATGAGCATACTTACTCAACCAATCCACCACCATGAATATCAGCGTAAACCCATCTGACCTCGACAGTCCATCAATGAAATCCATAGTAACCTCCTCCTACACATGCTCCGACAAGGCCGGCGGCTGCAACAACCCCGCTGGTGCCATGGCCATGTACTTATGGCGCTGGCAGACGCCATAAGCAGCTAATAAACGAGCTATCATCTTCCTCATCCCTGGCCAATACTTCTCCCGAGCCATCCTCATAAAAGTCTGATGTAGCCCTGAGTGGCCACCCACCCCGAAACTATGAAACTCCTGAAACAAGACCGGAATGAATGTGGACATCTGCGGTAACACCAACCTGCCATGGTACAGTAGCCTCCGTCCCTCGATCGAGTACCCCTTCGGTCCTCCTGCTCCGCTCTGTACTGACTCACGGATCTTCCTCAGCTCGGGGTCTCCATCTGCCTCATGTATCATGGGCTCCCACCCTAACCATATAGGTAAAGACAGGGCTCCCACACTGATGTCCTCCCCTCTGCGTGACAAGGCATCGGCAACCTTATTCTCTAACCCTGGCTTGTACTCAATAGTAAACCAGTACCCCACTAGCTTGGACAACCACCTCTGGTGCTCCTCTGTGACCAATCGTTGTTCCAATAAATACTTGAGCTACGTTGGTCCGTCCTGACCACGAAGTCCCTCCTAACAGATACGGCCGCCACTTCTGCATTGCCAAGACAATCGATATAAGTTCCCGCTCATACACAGACTTCAGTCGTGCTCTGGCTGATAGCACCTGACTGAAATAAGCCACCGGTCGTCCCCTGCATTAACACCGTCCCCAAGCCATATCCCGACACATCTGTCTCCACCACAAATGGTACACTGAAATCCGGTAGAGCCAGAACCGGTGTCGTGGTCATCGCTGCCTTCAAGGCCTCAAATGCCTTGGTCGCTTCCTCCTCCAACTGAACCCATCCTTCTTCAACTACTCGGTAAGGGGCCAGGATATAGTGCTATACCCCTTCACGAACTTTCTATAACAACCTGTCAGCCCAAGGAAGCACCGTAACGCCCTCAACGTCGTAGGTAGGGGCCAGTCTAACATCGCCTCTATCTTAGATCTATCAGATGCCACCCCTGTCTCAGAAACTACATGCCACAGATACTCGATCTGTACATGTCCACACTTGCACTTCTTCTGGTCGCATATAACTGATGTGCCAACAACTCCTGAAAGGCCAACTCCAAGTGCTCAAGTTGCTCTGTCATAGTCCTGCTGTAGATGAGTATGTCGTCGAAGAACACCAATATGAACCTCCTCAGAAATGGCTGGAACACCTTGTTAATCAAGGCCTGAAAGGTGGAGTGAGCATTGGTCAAGCCGAAGGGCATGACCAGGAACTCGTAATGCCCCTCATGTGTGCGGAACGCCATCTTCGGCACATCCTCTGGCCTCATCAGCATCTAGCGGTATCCCGATCTCAGATCGATCTTCGAAAAGACCGATGCTCTGTGAAGCTCATCCAACAGCTCATCGATCATGGAATAGGAAACTTGTCAGGAACAGTTTCCTTATTCAGTGCTCGGTAGTCAACACAGAAACACCAGCTCCCGTCCTTCTTCTTCATTAATAACACCGGGCTAAAGAATGTGCTACACTGGGCTGGATCACCCCCGCATGCATCATCTCCCGCACCATCCGCTCTATCTCGTCTTTCTGCACATGCGAATACCGGTATGGTCGCACTCACTGGTGCTGCCTTTTCACGCAATACTATCGTGTGCTCGTGCCCCCGTACTGGTGGTAATCCATGCGGCTCCTGAAAGACCTCCTGATACCGCTCTATCAGCTACTCCACCTCGGCTGGGGTCTCCTCCTGTTGTGCCTCCCCCTCTGTCACCGTACCTCGGCACTCTACCAGAAACACCTCTCCTGATCTCTGCAAAGCACGTGATATGGCTTTGAAAGCCACTAATGAAAAGCAGAGGCTAGGGTCTCCTGTCAAAACCACTATGCGGTCCCCCTCCTGGAACTCCATCCTAAGCTATTTCCAATTTACTTTGACCTCGCCTAACCCCTTCAGCCACTGTACGCTCAAAATCACATCCACATTGCCCAACTCCAGGGATAAAAATCCTACATGATCTGCACTCCCTGCAGGGTCAAACACAATCCCTTGCACATCCTGCTGCTCTCCTCCATCCTTCCCGTACCTAGCAGGACAGTGAACTTCTCTAAGGTGCTCAGCTATAGCCCATGACGATCCAACTGTCTAGAAATGAAGTTGTGGGTGGCCCCACTGCCTATAAGTATTGTCATTGTAGAGTCATCCAATCGCCCTGACAATTTCATGGTATGGTTCGGTGTGAACCCTACCACGGAGTTCAGGGATACCTCTGCTACATCCAAACAGGACTTCTCCTCCTCTGAGGCCTCCTCGGTCGCATACTCCTCACCCACAAAGCCCTCCTCATCTGGTACAATAGTGATCTGCAACAGCATGCTTGCACAGCGGTGACCAGGGGTAAACCGTTCATCACAGCGAAAGCACAGCCCTTTCGCCCTCTTCTCCCGTTCATCTGCTTCTGTCAGCCACCGCCCCAATATCGCTAGGCGCGCCTCTCCTCTAGCCTCAGGTGCTCCTGCAGGGGCCCTCGGGGTTGCTGCTGGTTTTGGGCAGAGATTTTGGGTCCCCTAAGTTTTTCGTATCCTCCTCTCCTCCGTATGCTTCTCCGCCGCCTTGTGGGCTAGGCGAAGGACATCCTCCAAGGTCCCTGAGCTCTGCATCCGCAACTCCGCCCGTATAAAGGGCTTTAACCCCCTCATGAAGTTCCCAATCATGACCTCATCTGTCTCCCCTTTCACCCTGTTGTTCAACATCTCAAACTTCTCCACATAGTCTCTCACCGTCCCCTCCTGCCTCAAAGCCGACAGCTGCTTATAGAAGTCTCCCCACGTGGTCTCCTGAAATCGATCAACGATCTGTGCTGACAGCTCCTCCCAAGTGCGAAAAGGGGTTCGCGCCACCTTCCATATGTACCATGCTAGGGCCTTGCCCTCGAAATAGATCCAGATGGCTCTCAAGACCTCCTCCTCCGTCAACCTCATCACCTGAAAGTAGCGCTCCGCCCGGTAGATCCAACCATCAGGATCTGTGCCATCAAACATCGGCATCTTCATCTTCATCAACCGTCGATCGGAATTGATGTCACCCTGCTGCCCCCTATCTCTGCCACGGTCACCACCCCAGTCCAAACCTCCGCCAAGCGCCTCCACTGGTCATCCACCATCCTCTCCGTACAGCTCCTCAGGCAAACCAGGCCTCTCCCAAGCCTCAGTCTGGTAGTAGTACCCTAGAAACTCCGGTGGTCGCACCAAAGTGGGCAATCCGACCCCTCCGTACTGCTGGATAGGCGATGTCCGGCCTCCCAAATAGCCCCCTGACCTTGCCCACGCCGCGGAAAGCCCTCAAAAATCTGTCTGAGGTCGACCACTAGTCTCGGCCCCTATGGAAAAGTCCCCGGTCTCCAGAATTGACCCGCAGGGGCTCCTATAGCAGCGTTCAGTCCCCATCCTCCACCGTGCCATGTCGCCCCTCTTGGGTTTGGGCCTGTCGCTGCCGCCGCAGGCCCCCGTTGGGCCTGCCGAGTTTGCCGCAGGCCCCAAAGGGCCTGCCGACCCTGCCGCGGGCCCGGAGGGCCCCGCCGAACTAGCCCCAGGCCCGCTAGGGCCTGTCGATGAGAACGCAGGCCCTGACGGGCCTGCCGCCTGATGAACAGGGCCGATCGGCCCTGTTTCTTACTGCGCCGGGCTGGAAAGGACTGTCGAAACCGCCGCCGCCTTCGGTTGACCTAGTGCCGCTGATTCGAGTGAGGAATCCCCCTGAATCTCCTCCCCTTGGATCCCCTTTCTCCCATCTCCTCCCTTTTCAGCCATTAGGGTTTGTAGCATCGCCATCATCGCAAGAATTGACGCCGTAGTTTCTCTCAAAAATTTCAGATCTAATGTAGCTTCTTTCAATCCCTGGAGATCACGTACCGTCTGCGCGGCTTCCCTCCTCATGGCATGGAGTTCTATTTGTATGTCTTCTTGTGAATGGGTGTGATCTTTGATAGAATCCCCTAGGGTTTTCTTCAAACCCTCGATCTCCCGGTTGAATTCTTCGCGAAGCCCTTGAACCTTTTCTTCCATCAGATCCGTCGTTCCCCTTGTACTCGCCGCCATCAGATCTTACGGCTCTGATACCAATTTGATACGATTCGGTCGATCGAACAATCGAATCAGTAATTTAAAAGTGGAAAATATGAAAAAAGAGGAATTTTTATAGAAATTTCACGAAGAACGAAGAACAATGATAGATAATTTGGATCTCTTTGTAGAGGAAATACTCTCTCCTAGCTTTTAATTGAACGGAATAAAAGCCTAAATCTCCTTAACAAAGATACCTAGTTGTTCTTCAGAAATAAGCATGAGAAAATAGGAAAGGCGGCTAGCCCTAAATAAATAGAAAAGGGGTTTACTAATCTAGTCTGAAAAGACTAGAATACCCCTGAATCCCACTACGCGGTGTCCCCACGTCTCCTGTGCCGCACGTAAGTCATCAAAGGCGGCAAAGGCGGGCTGGCGGCTCGAGGGGTGCGGGCCCAAGTGGTGCGTCCGCATCATATACCAACATACTCAGATGGAAATTCTCATTAAATTATCCAGAAAATTGTAAATACTTACAATTTTAAGGTTTATGTGACTACTATGGTGAAAATCTGCATCCTCTGATGCAGTGATCTTCTCTGACTCAACACCAGGTGGTGCAACAAAACGAAGACCCACCAGGTAAATCACATTAATTCATAATTTTGGAATTTAAACATATGAGCATGGGTAAACATTAATTAGAAAGCATGAACTGAAAACAGATTAATTAATACTTTCTATTATGCATGCACTGAAATTTAAAAACAAACATGCAACTCAGTTGATAAGTTAAAGCAATACTAATGGGTCCTATCAATTTATGCCAAACCTATGTTGTGAATCATATTGGAGAGTACAATAAGCAACCAAGGAGTCAACGTCAGTACCAGGGGCGCTCACCCGGACCAGGTCCAAAGTAGAAACGGTAGTGGCCATAAGTCCAAAAGTAATGGTGTGGAATTCACTAATTAAGTCTGGCGGTACACTAGGTGTCCATCAGATTCATGATGTGACCCGTCCGGAACACATGATGCTGTCAAGTCATTAGGAGCATGGCTCCAGTCGCTCTCGCACTCTCACTAATATGATTTACCCCAAAACCCAGTGAGTCTGAAGTGCCAAGTGTAAGTCAAGTATACATTTCTACGTGCCTCCGTGAAACAGTACAGGTGTAGTTCTAAATTAATGTTATTGTAAAACATGATTTCTGAAGAAAAGCTTGAATTAAATTTAAGGCCATATTGAAAGTAATTCATATGATGGTACGCAATGTCATCTCAAATCCAGCCATGTTTCAAGATTCATTCCCATCAAACTTTTAACAGTGCGATTCAATAGAATAGTAACAGTATATTCCAATGGTATTCCAATTCTATTTGTTTCTCAGAGCACATCCAATTATATCAACTATTTTCAATGTCATGAGCACCTGTGTAAGATTATACTATGTTAATTAACATCAGAAAACATGGAGCATATAGTAATAGAAACAATGAAACATTTAACATGCTATATATGATACATAAATTTAAACATATGATAACATAGAGCATATGCATGGCAGGTAACAATTTAAAATATTCAAACCATGCTGGAAAGTCTAAATCTGGGACAAAAAGCTAACCTAAAAGTCAACTAACGAACGGTGCCACGCTTTTAGAAATATGGGGGATGGACAAAGGGGGAAGGGACAATCTAATGATCTCAGATAAATTTCATCATCGATCGTTTTCAAGGCTTAACTATGCATCATGGTTTTATATGATCCTTCATGCAGTGATTTATGATCCAACAGGTTGAAACTTAAGATCCTTCAGCTAGTAGTGTGGTGTATGATCCAACAGACAGTAATTTTCATACTTTTACATCGGCTTTTAGAGGCCAACCCCTCATCTTCAATCATCAGATATTTCTAAACCAACTCCGACATGTAGGACAAGGCCCCTGTATTTACATACCAACCTATGGCCTCTACCAAACCTTAAGTCCAGTCAAAATTATTAAATACAGTTACTGTCTATAAATGGACAGCAACAAAAAAATCCAAATTGTCATGACAGTGGGAAAATCCTTTAGATCAGTCACAATTTAGAGCATATTGCCCAATTTCAATCATGATCAAGTCAAGGAAAGGCAATGCGAAGGCTCGGAGGGCCCACAAGAAATCCCACAGCCTATGGTAGTCATAGCAGGGGCAAGGAAGGACAGCCGTGAGCTAAGGCAACAACAGCGATGGTAGAAAACCACAGGACAGCCACAACATTGGCATGGGACGGCAACAGGATAGTCACGACACGTTTAGAGGCTGAGACGATGGTCGTCGCCAAGCCTTGGGGCTCAGAAATTCATCATCGTAATTAAAGAAAACAAACTCACAAATTTAAAAACCAAAATTTAGAGAATTAAAGTAATTTTACCAAGATCGTGAACGGAAGGATCTGAAGAGAAATCCCAACTCCAGTGTAAGATCTGGCTCAAATCAAGAGAAAAACCAAAAAATTTCTTTGGAAAATAGTTTTCGAGTGAAAATCCAAAACTCTAGCCTTTTCTGGGCTTAAATAGAGGAAGAGAAGACCTAAGGAGCTCAGGGAAAAGTTGTGGCTTCGCCACAAAGGCAATCGGCCCCGAATTGAGGAGAAGACGCGTTGGATCCTCACGATTTAGGGCGTTGATGGGTTTGTGATGAGAGGACACGCGTTCCGTGAGGTGGAGAGTGGAAGGGGGCTCGATTACTAAGGTTTTTCCTTGGGTCAAAGGAATGAGGGAGAAAGGACGAGAGCCTATTAGGTTTTTCGCCACCGATGTCGCCATCTTGCTTCGATCGCGAGAAAAAAAGGGGGGAGAGAGAATGAGGGATGGATGCCACGTGCAACGCACGTGGCTAGGTTTAAGTTTAGGAAAAAGAGAAAAGGATGGGCCGGTGGGATGGGCCGCGTAAGGAAAAGAAATAAAAAGGGAAAGAAAAAGAAAAAGAAAGGAGGTGGGCCGTTCATAAACTTGGGCTTTTACATTATGTGTGAGAAATGGGTATCAGTTACCCAAGAATGAAATTTACTCCTTGGTGGCGTCAAACCCCCAACTCGCTAATTTTCCCTTTGATCCGAATTGTTTATTTTAATCTTCATGTTTTAAAACATGAAACCATCAATTTTCAAGTGAATACGAGGAGTGTTGCTCGTTCGTCCACCCGTTGCAAGTTTGACGATTTTGCCGTAACAATTAAAATGAATGGATCAAAACTTTTAAGGTTCACCCTAAAATTTATGATTTAGTTTTTTTAAAACATGAACAACAAACTCACAAGATACTATCATCAAAAATGGGGTAAATGGGGGTTGCGTAAGCTAGCCAAGGAGGAAATTTGTCTCCTTGGCTAGCTGAAACCCACATTTCTATATATATATGAGAAATATGGATGTGCTGACAGTGCAGGAAAAATTCAAGTAATGTCAGCAATTTGGGGTGCTTAAAAAGTTTTTTTATTTTTTTTAAATTTTTGCAATGTGTTATACAACTTGTTGTTGACCTCCACAACAATTTTCAAGTGAATTCAACACCTTTTGAGCCTCAATCCATGCATTTCAAAAAGACCACTCACGAATTGAAACTGTCAACGAAATCTTTTTGAAATGCATGGATGGAGGCTCAAAAAGGTTGGATTCACTTGAAAATTGGTGTGGATGTCAACAAGTTATAGAACACATTGCAAATTTAAAAAATAAAAAAACTTTTAGCCCCAAAATCGCTGACATCACAAGAAATCCGAACTTGTGCTGTCAGCACACCTCCATATATATATATATAATAATGAGTATCATATGGCATAAGAGTCATCCCCGCATATACAAGACACACACATGGGCTTGTACTTGTTGTATCCGGCCAACTTTTGTTTCTTGATATATAAGAGGATGCCGCATATGTCATATGATACTCATTATTCTCATATATATATATAGAACAATGGGTATCATATAACAATGAAGACTTAGCTTCTTATACCAAAACACAACAAAGTGGACGGTACAACAAGTACAAGCCCATGTGGGACTTATACTTCCACACTTTTGTTTCTTGGTATATGAGACTAAAGCTCAATTCTCATATGATATCCATTATTTTCACACATATACATACTAGAAATAACCCGTGCACAAAGTGCACGGACACCCAAAAAACCAACCCACACAATCAAAACGCGGGACCCTTTCGATGAGTGCAAAACGGGTGAAAATGAGAAGAGTGTGTTTGAGTGTGTATTGTCTTAAGATTTTTGGTTTTTTTATTGGGGGTGTGATTTTGGGTGTTTTGGGTTTGAGTGTACTTTGGGCGGTTGGGTGGGGTTTTTGGGTTTTTTGGGTTTTGGGTTTAAGGATGTTGTCACATGTGGCGATGTGACATTGCCACATGGGACAAATTCAAAAACATCCCTCAATTTTAATAAGGATATATATCGGTTTGTGTGTGAATACATTGGTCAAATAAGAAAGAATTCCCATATGCCCCGTCAAAAAATAATTTTTTCATATTTTTGGATGATCGATATCGTTCATTTTGATGTTCATGTTCTAAAACATATACATCCAAAGATCAAGTGAACCCAAAATGTTCTGTTACTAAGAATCAAGCACATTATATAGGGAATCAAGTTCATCATTAGGTGATTACTCATAAACAAGCTAATTTAAGTGTGTAGATACATATGAATGGTTAAGATCATGCAAAGAATAACCCATTATAGAGTTCTTAGAAAGCTTAGTTTAAGATCCATTGTCACAAGATCACTGGCATATATGGGAATTATATGACATATGAGCACTTTTGTCATATGACGTCTTAAAAGTTCATTCTTTATATTTTTTAGGATCGGCTTCGTTTATTTTGATCTTCAAATTGTAAAACCCAAATACATCAAAAATTATACGAACCCACAATATTTTGCTTGTTAATATAAAGGTGAAAAGGTTCTATTGTTGGAATACTGTTAATTTTTTAACAAGTGGTTCAAGCAAAAGGTGTTGGGTTCAGTAGGCCTTTGGTATATTTGAGTTTTAGTAAATAGAGATCAAAATGAACAAATCTGATCATCCAAAAAATTATGTAATTTTTGAAACAATCATATGATATAAGTGCTCATAAGTCAGTTACCTTTTATTTTCTCCAAATATATATGGGAGGGAAGAAAAAGATAGCAAATGATATATGAACAAGTTTGATCATATCTGATGACGTGGTGTGATCTCATCCATTAAAAAAGACCACTAGATGTGTACTTCTTACCCCCTATGTGACCTTTTCAACTATTATGGATGACATTGTGGCATGACTTCCATATAAAAAGTGTTCATATCCATATGAAACCCCATTATTCTTTTATATTTAAACATACTAGCCTTCAAGAACGTCGAAGGCATGTGTACATTAAAGAGATCTAATTTTTATAATGCAATAAGACACAAGAATAAAACATAATGTTTGATATCAAGTAACATATTTAGTTTACTATTGAAGTACATGAAATGTACCAGTTAAATAAAAGAAAACAGCATATCATAATTTTTATTTTTGTACATTAGTTATGCATAGTTCAGTGTTGGATGCATATGCAGAAAACATTAAGATTTCTTGATAATAAACTGATGTTGGACCCATAAATATTTTAATTTGAGGCCACTATAGTTTTCGCTTGCAAGGGATTGTCTAATGTGCTAATAATGAAAGTAAATGACAGAAAAATTAATGAAAGTTTATTTTGATCACATAAAACCAGTAAGGCCTGATTTACTAGTATACTACTTCAAGGGGTTATGATTGCAAATGAAAGGTCTTAGGATAAGAGGATGCTACGTCCCCTTTCTAAATTAAAGATCAAATATGGGTGGCAACTTGAACCCACCCCAACATGGACCTAACCCGAGTCCTTTTTACAAGTTCCGATATTCTATAAACGGTTTGTGTTCAATTCAGGTCAACCTGCCTGACCTGATTCCCATCTGGTCAGATTTGGGTTTAGTGGTTTAATCCAAATACACGTATTATATACAATCCAAACACTATATATATATATATATACACACACACACACACTAGAAATAACACATGCACAAAGTGCACGGTGAAAAAAACCACACGAACAGGATGAGGTGCACGTGCGCAAACAAAAAAGATTGAGAAGTGTGGATGTATGTGTAGGTATCGTCGGGGGTAAAAGGGAAAAAAGCTTGGGTTGTGTTATTTGAAATTGTGTTTTTCTTTGGGGGGGTGAGATTTTGGGTTTTTGGGTGGAAATGGAGTTTGGGGGTGATGTAGATCACATGTGGTAATGTGGCATTGCCACATGGGGACAAAGTCACATCACCCCCTCTATTGTTATATATATAGGAGGGATCAAATAACCCCCAAGAAAACCCCTAGCAAAAAGTCTATGCCCCCTATTTTTTTCGGAAGATCCGAACCGTTCATCTTGATCTCCACCCTCTAAAACCCCGACCCACCAATTTTCAGCCCGATCCCATATGCTTTGCACGTTCATCCATCATTCGTAAAAGTTCTGTTCATGCGAAACCGTTAAATTTGGGACGGATGGATGAACGAGCAAAACACATGAGGCCGGGCTGAAAATTGGTGGGTCGGGGTTTTAGAGGGTGGAGATCAAGATGAACTGTTCGGATCTTTCGGAAAAAATGGGGGGCATAGACTTTTTGCTAGGGGTTTTCTTGGGGGTTATTTGATCCCTCCTCATATATATATATATATATATATATAATAATGGGTATCATATGTCATATGAGGCATTGCCTCATATTCCCTCTCACATAAAGCAACCAAGTAATGTGGGCTTGTACTTGGTTGCTTTATGTGAGAGTGAATATGAGGCAAGGCCTCATATAACATATGATACCCATTATTCCCATATATATATGGTAAAGTGTTCCTAGGGTGACTCCGACTCCTTAGATGAAATCTAAGAGTCGCCTCCATTTTCCCTCATATCGCACATTTTATTTCAAAAAAATTTCTTGGAATTGTTCACCTCGTGGATGATCAACATATCAAATATCAAGTCATTCCAATACTTTTAGAGCCACCATCTACCCCTTGCAACTTCATGGGGTTTTCAGCGTGTTTTCAGACCGTTGAAATTGCAGGGGTGATGGTGGCTCTAAAAGTATTAGAATGACTTGATTTTTGGTATGTTGATCATCCATGATGTGAACAACCTCATGAAAAATAAAATCCAAAAAAATATGGG
Organism: Scilla litardierei; assembly: GCA_030789695.1. Lineage (NCBI taxonomy): Eukaryota > Viridiplantae > Streptophyta > Magnoliopsida > Asparagales > Asparagaceae > Scilla > Scilla litardierei. The sequence continues at coordinate 151,709,621 of CM061139.1, read as the reverse complement.
ATATGGGGGAAAATGGGGACGACTCCTTAGATTTCATCTAAGGAGTCACTCTATGAACACTTTACCCATATATATATGGGAATAATGGGTATCATACGTCATATGAGTCCTTGCCTCATATTCCCTCTCACATAAAGCAACTAAGTACACCCCATGTACAAGCCCACATGGGCTTGTACATGGTTGCTTTATGTGAGAGGAAATATGAGGCCAGGCCTCATATGGCGCATGATACCCATTATTCTATATGTGTGTGTGTGTGTGTGTGTGTGCAATATTGAGGTCACCTTGCCAAGTCCAGCTCATGCTATCGCATCCCCTTATTTTTTCGACGACCGAAACTGTTTAGTTTGTTTTTCATGTTTTAAAACCTCACGCTACCAATTTTGAGAACTCTAAGAGTTTTGAACATTCATCTAACCGTTGCAAAAAGTCAGTTGTGGCAAGCGCATGAACAAGCAAAACTCATTGAATTTGCTTCAAAATTAGTGATTTGGTATTTTAAAACATGAAGATGAAAATAAATGGTGCGGATCAAAGGGGTAAAAGGGGTCCAAGGGTTTGACGCCTTACGTAGTTGATACCCATTTTTCACCATATATATAATGTATGCACATTCTTCTGATTGCCTAATGGTTCTGCATATTGCATTTAAACATCTTGCCTCTGGTTTGAATAATATTCCATGCACTGTAAGTATTTTTATTTCAAATCATAAGTTTTATAAATAAATAAAAAAAGTTAATTGGTAAACATGCAGAGTCATAGCTCAATTTGTTGGTGCCTGAGAACAAGGAGTTTAGGCTTGCATGTTGAAGCTCAATAGCCCCTATTTATTATATATATACTTTTTCAGAGAAGAAAAATATTAACCCATGTCCGGAACGGGTTCAGGTAACTCATTGAATTGGATAAAGTTAGCCATTTACTAACCTGTCTTACATCTAAGATCAAATTTTACACGAACCTGCCCGATTAAACCTGTTTGCCACATTTAAGATCAAATAAATAAATAAAAGCACTTGTAATCATGGTTCAAAATCTTGGTATCGGTTGATTGTTTGCATTATCAATATCATTTCTATCGCAAGTATCGGGCAATATGTTTAGAAATTATTGGAGTATACATGTTGGTTTCTTTAGCTGAACATAGCTATCAATCGTGTAAATTCTAATTTTCAATAAGTGCTTCCTCTATGCATAGATCATCATTATTATTCAAGACATTATCTTCATCGAACCAACTTGATCAACGAGCCAATATTTTGAACCTTGATTTTGATAGGCAAGTGAGATTTGTTTGATCATTATATGAAACTAAATAGAATTTCAATTTTTTTAATTCAAACCTTAGATCTCATCTTCTATTAGCAGTTATTAGTTAGTATCAATGGTATCGTTCAATTTCAAGTGGAACATAAGACATGCTTGAAATCCAATACGACGTGAGCGATATGTATCAATTTTGATGAGATTTTAAACCTTGCTTGTAATACATTTGGTACGAGTCCAAATTAAGAGCCTGGTGTTATCATTTTTTCAATAAAAAGGTGAAAAATAAAGATATGAATATAGGTTTATAAATTTTCAATTTTATTTAAGTAAACCAATCGTACGGTTTACAACTTTGTAGCCAACACTAATTTCATATGCAACCACAATAAATTGTCTGTAAAGGACTTAAATGTAAAAGTTAGTGAGTGAATAATAATGCAATATAAGTGACTTTTAGACTCTAGAATGTGTACTTTGTTTATGATGGGCACCATGTGTACTTTGTTTATTCTGCAAACACAACATCAAGCTTTGATCCATTGAAAAGTCTCTCTCCCAGGATCTCAGCTTTCTCTCCCTCTGTATATATAATAACGATATCCCTCTTTATAATATATAATATAAATACTGTGCAGTATATGGCCAGTGACACTTTGAGTATGTGGGCCCGCATTTTTTAATTACGCAACCTGTGTCCGGTTACAAAAAAGGATCATCAACATGCCAGAGTAAGATAGCTCAGTTAGCATGTTCGGTTTGCCTCTATAGTGATATATGATGATATATACAATTTATTCTATATAAACACACTTTATTATACATATGCGTGCCAGAGTAAGTTAGCTCAGTTGGAAAAAACCATTTCACGTGGAAGGTTATGGGCTTGAGACTCACTACAAGCGATAGGGCAACGTTTATAGAGTTAAAAACACTTGCCTTTCAATATATATCTATTATATAAAACACAACTGTTTTTGAATCCTAGGACTGGCTGGGACAAGTCTCAGTCATCAACAACGATCAGGATGTGGATAAGAGTATTCTGGGGGAACTTGAACTTTTGTTGGGAAAATCGAGAAGTTGAAATCTTGGGTGGGGAAAATCAAAAACGCACAGCATCCAACACAAAATGCACAGCATCCAAGGGTCAACTTTTTTTGTTTTTTCTTTGGTTTTCAAACCATACCCCCAACAATCACTATATTTGCGCAGAATACCGTCACTTTCCCTTTTTTGATAAAAATCCTCCCATTTCACTACCCCACACCTTACCCACATCCACGTCCACACTTATGCACTTCCACCCTTCGTTTTCGTGTGTTTCTCTTTTGGCCCAAGGCACCCACACCCTATCCACACACCCACCCACTTATGCACATCCCCCCTTCCTTTTCGTGTGTTTCCCTTTTGGCCCGGGTTAAATTTTTTTTCCCTACAGCCGAAGGCGCCCGCGCCGGCCGAAGCTAAATTTTTGTTCGTTTAAATTTCAAAGGGAGAAATAGTTGTTGGGGAGAAAAAAGATTTTGCGGTGATATCTTAAATGAACCGTGTCCGAGAGCACGAGTTATGAATATATAGATATATATATATATATATATATGAGAAAATAGGATTTCAGTTGTCAAAACCGGAAAATTTCCTCTTTGGTGGTGTGATACCCATACCCTGATACACATACCCTCGTATTTTTTAAAAAACTTTTTTGGGATTTGTAGTACACATGATGGAGGATCATTCCAAAAATCAAGTGAATCTAACGATATTTAACTCTCAATCTAAGCGCTACAAATTCAACGGTTTCAGAAATAAAACTTTTTGCAACATGTGGATCCAATATCAAATACACATAGTTCACCCATATGTAGAGTTTTGGTGTTTTAGAATGGTACAATAATTTTTAAAAAAATTCAAAAAACGAGGGGCCGTAAGATGATCTACACATGAATAAGGAGCGTGGCCATGTACAATAATTATAGGACAAATACATAAGGTTTTTGAAAATTTTCAATTTTTAATTATTTAGAAATGATCCACACATACTAAAACCCAACATACCAAAAATAAAATAAACACAAACCTATTTGTGTCTCAATCAGATAGTTACAATAGCAATAGTTTTTCATTTATAGAACTTTTTATACCGCCTCAATCGAGACTCAAATAGGTCTGGTTTCACTTGATTTTTGATGGGTTGGAATTTTATGTGTATGCATCACTTTCAAATAATAAAAAATTTAAAAAGATATAGCATTCTATATATAGGTTGATTAGGATATATTCGAGTGGACCAAACATATGGATCCAACCCAATCAAATTTAAAATTAGGCAGCTCAAATAAAAAATTAGTCCTATTAGATATGATTTAACACATTTAACTGCCTACAAAAAAATTCAAATGATTTAAATTTGTTTTATTCATGCAGCATGCGACGATAAAGTAGTCGCTTTTATAACAATCTTGAAATGTTGATATTGTGATAGCCGATTAATACAAATTCAATATAGAGAGGGTTAGGTCATGGCAAAGGGGACAGATTTCTCATTTAAGTTGCTAAATTTTAAATTTGAATGGGTTGGACCAACATATTTGATCCACTTGAATAAATCGTAATTAATCAATAAATATACACACATTCCTTTACATCGGTTAAGTAGTCCACTCTCTGCTGTGTTTTAGATCATTCATTCTAATCTTCATATTTAATTTATTTGTTATTATTATTATTTTATTATTTCAATTTCTATTAAGCCCATGAAGCCTACCCCAAATTTTTGGGATGAAAGCTAAGAACACGATTATTATTATTATTATTATTATTATTATTATTATTATTATTATTAAATCCCAACACCCCAAAAATCTAATGAGCCAAAGATGTTTTGCTAATTGATCCCGTCATTGTAAATTTAGCTATAACTTTTTATGACCAAATCAACAGCTAAACACCTCAGGTTTGCTAGATCTTTGATGTATTGTGGTTTTAGAATATGAAAATTAAAATGAACGGCTTCAGTCATCTAAAAATAGTGGAGTGAACATTTAATGAGTGCATGGCGGGAAATTCCTCGTGTTGGGTTGCTGATGCACATACATATGTGCATGCATGCATGAACGGTCAAAAGTTGTATTCATGTATCCTATCCATCATTATATAAGATCGCAGGTATCAGGTGGTCTGTGCATTTGAACTAAGGTATAACATCCATTCTTCTTCTACATATCATTATAAAATCACATCCATATACAAGACTCATCTTCAAATAGGTTGCAATTCCTTCGATCTTGGTGGAAAAAATTGATACTATATAAAATGAAGAAATCACAGTAAACTTTCTTAAGGCACAAAAATTGTCCAATTTTAGTCTCATGAAATTAAATAGAATAGATGTTAAGAATAAAAGAAATAAACTGTCAGTCAAAGTTGACAGAACCTGTTTTTCTTAGCCAACTTTTTAATATTATCTGCAAGGAGTGAAGGGGTGCATTTGGAGAGTTAGGATATTATCTGTAATGTCGTCAGGTGTTTGCCTATAACACTTAAAAGATGAGGAAGATTGACATATGATTAATACTTTTCATACCTACATCAAGGTACGTAAGTCCTATAAGTCAAAGATTAATGAAGATAGTTGTGTTAATATCATCACCAAATCAACCTTAAAAAGAATGGTCTAGTAGTTGAACCTCACCCACAGCCAAATAACACCAGTTGGTTTGTTAAAACCGCTCATTCAGTTACCCATCGATATTTAGTACATCTTCAACTTGCGAGCTATTATGATCATATTTGGTATAATGTTATACTCATGGATGAACACACACTTTGCTAGGAATGTCTTGGTTGTACAATCTAGATGTGACGAGTTCTATGGGTCAAACTCACACATTCATATTTAATGAGAGAAATTGTGTTGAAACCTTCCCCACCTAAGATTTGAATTAATTAAAGGAATAAGTTTAACTCCAATGAGTCGAGTATGAGGGATCCTCTGAAGCCTAAACAAGAGCCCGAGCCAGATATTGAGTCTATGATCGAGCTCACACCAGATGCTGAATGTAAAATCAAGTTTAAGCCCAAGCATGAATCCATAATTGAGCCTCAATCAGATCCTAATCTCGATCTTAAGGTTAAAAATCCCAACTGAGCTACATATTGTGCTTGGGATAGGTATGCACATCAAATTTATCATCACATATCCTCAACATCCTACCAACAAGCAAATTATATGTGCTTTCGTATCTTTTGTGATTAGAAAATATTTTTCAAATATATTCATTTGTAAATCTATATCCAACTACATTTCAAAGTTCATGAACGTGTCTTCTCTAATTACAATGGATTGCTTAACTCTACCCAATTGTGATATTCATATCTCCACTCACCAGGTGAAATTCTTAAACTTGGAAGAATGATGTGGATTCATCCCGTTTGAACTCAAGATAGAATCTTTTTAGATTTTATTTCATATTTTATATTTAAAATAGGGTTTCAGTCATTTAGTTATTTGAGTCTTTTTGTTATTTTATTTGAGGTAGAGTTTGAGTCATTTGAGTCTTTTAGTAATTTTAGATCATTTAGTTATTTTTAAATTGTAATCCTATATAAGATGTAATTTTTAAAAATCAAGTTGTAAGCTTATATAAAGGCTATAAGCTTATTTATTTTTCAATCAGGAGTTGAATAGAAAAAAATTTGGTATAAATTTTGAGTTCCCCAAAAATTAAATCTTTTGCATTAGAGTACAAAATAGGCTTGATTGACTGGATTCGAAAAATCTCTACGTACGAAACGTGTGAGTAGGTGATTGTTACATGTGAGTAGGTATGTGACTAGGTGATCGTTAGATCTCCAGGACACGAGGTCTGAAAAGTTATCAAATCCCTAATTTTCTTTTTCTCCAAATCCCCATCAATTTTTTCCCATTCCCTCTTGTGTCGACTATGTAGTTAAATTACTCATTTGTCTAATTAATTATTGATTATGACATCAAAATTAGCCAACATTTAGCTCGTCAACCCTAGAAAGTATCAAAGTCAATATGCAGAACATCAGATAAACAATAGAACTGAATACTTGCCATTTTTTGCTGGTTAATGTAGTGCTCCTGGCGCATCACCTTCAAATCATAATCCCCTACAATTAAGAGGTTTAAAACATAAAGTAAATCTAATATGCAATTACTGTGGTGGAAGGAGGAATGGCAGGTTATTTTATGTGTCAACATACCCTGCAAAATATAAGTGTCTTGAAGTTGAGCAAGCTCTGAACAGAGGTATGGAATGGTCTGCACAAAGAAATGAGATAATAGGGGTAAATTAGATAATCTGCCAGACAACCAAATATACAATCAAAAGACGGACCTTGCACGATTAATTGATTATTAAAAGCATTAAGGTTGTGAATAACTGAAATTTTGGCTCCATCATTCATATAAGACGTCTTAAGGGGGAAATAAAAGTAATTGATACATGATTAGTTTTGTTTTAGCACAAAGAAAAAAGGGCAAGAAAGGGCAAGATGAATGGATGTTTCATTCCAAAACAAAAGAATTGTAGCCCTCCACATATGAAACAAGTTTAGTTGTTATGAAAAAGGCTACAAGGAAAGAAATAATCCGAATTGGACTGGAACTTTATAAGATATGTCAATGCAAAAATAGAAGAGTTAGTCACAACGATGTTGAGAACAAGAGTTAGTCACAAAAATAGAATGGATAACCAATAAATCTCAGCACAGTCAGGGGATAACCAATGAAGGGCAAGGCGCGCGCGCGCGCGCACACACACACACACACACACCCCCCCCCCCCCCCCCGGCCAAAAAACCAAAAAACTTAAATTTTTATCAAATAACGAAAAAACCTAAAAGCAAAAAAGTTGGAAAGTTTCAATGGAGGATCCAATTGTCGTAAGAAAAGTATTAGTTCTTACTTTACAAACTCACAAGATGAAACCTCTTTAAATTTGCAGCGGTGTTAAGAGATCATGTGTTATAAGAATAGTCCTACATCAGAAATACAGGAAAACGTGAAACGCATATATTGAAAGCCGTGCCTTTCCCTAATAGCTTAAGTTTTTGGATTAGAGTCTCAACCTACATTATGTCATTACTGGTTTGACTCAACGTAGGATTCCCAAACTAGTTTTTGAGTCTGTATTTTTCCCCATTCAAAAATTGGTTTTTTGCATTTCCTTCATATATGATCCAGTACATCACATGCTTAATAAATTTCTTCTTTAAATGACTCCTAGTAATACATCAGTGAGATACATACCTCAACTAAGAATTTATGCACCTTCCTTTGAAGATTTGAAAGTTCTCCTGTCAATTCAGATTGTCTTCTCCTGTGGAGTGAAACATTGAGAAGTGTATCAGATGGAGAAGGGCAATAAATAAATGAAGATGAGGACATACATTTTCGCAAAATATTACCTTCACAAGGATGTGTGGCTCAAATATTATTAAATTTTAATTTTGAATTGTGTAGACCAGTAAGAACAAACCATACCCCTTGGATCTTACAAAACACAAAAAAAAACGTACAACATACAGAGTTTCCTCTTAACTCGTGGACGGACCTCCCTTTGGATATCCTCGGACCATGGCAAAAAGTCTAATGGGATGCATCTTATAAGTTATAATAAGTGTCAACTTCTTGATACATAAGGTTTTGTATAAACTATAAAGAGGTTTCCTGGCATGGTACTAGACCACCAGGGTTCAAGAGGTCATGCACTCAAACCTCTTCCGTTTGCACTATACGGTAAATTAAGTATCCCCATTTATTCTGTCTTTTCTAGAAAATCATGAAGCATTTCCTATGGACCAAACACCACATGGCAGGGGGTGAAAGATTTAAGTTTGCTTGATATACATTATTAGCTCATGATCCATGAGCTTAGGCTTTTAGGTAAAGACATCTAACATCTTTTTTTTGTTATAGAAATGAGGAAGTTGATGGCTGCTGATATTATAAAATGCATAACAGCCCAAATTTGATAAATTATTGACCAGAAGCTAGCAAATGAAACCCTGCTGGAATAAATAATGTATTAGTATAAAAGATCATTTAAATACCATATTTAAACAGTAAGCAGTGTAAGCAACAATAAAATAAAAGATCAATTAGAAAGGTACCTAAGAGAATGAACATCACGATGTATGTGAGCTTCATCTGAGGATAATTGAGACTTTAGCATCATGAGAAAAGCCTGTTGTTTAGCATTCTCAACTTGCGCTTCAACCCACTGCCTTTCACTTGTTGCAAATCTGTTGCCATATCAAAATACTGTAAGTAGCTAGAAGTAAACAGCTTAAGAGATGTGCCACAAAATAATGAACATGCATTGAACATAAATCATGATATCTTCCATCACCAGGAACACCATATTGAGGTTACATTCTACGTGTCGTGAATGTGTATGCTCTGGTGGATGGGTGTGTGTGTCATTGTGTCTGCATAACTGCAGCTACAAATCCAGACCTCTAACCGACTCCAAGACACTGTCATCCCAAAGGCAAACAATTTTAAGAAAACAGTCAGCAGAGCATGGAATTCCATCATATTTCAAAAATCAAGCATCAGTTTATTCTTTGTGGATAAGCACACGGGAAAACAAGTATAAAGAATTAAGCAATTAACCAAAACTTTGTTGTCAGCTTCATGAATCCCTTTTTCCCACCCAGCACCGGTTAAGGCCATCTCTCTGTTAATTTAGCAAGTGTCATATCCTTTTGTATTGCATGAATTAATGTATGTTCAGGTCTGTTTTCTGGATTTTCTCTTTATAAGAGCTAGGGCCGGCTAGGGCGAGGGATGCTTGATTATTGTGAAGAAGAAATCCATTGAGGTGAGATTAATCCTCTCTTCCTTGGAGAGCGTGGCCCCCTCTTGAATCGGTGGCTTGGGAGAGCGAGATCCTCTCGAAAGGTCTCAACCATTATCTTGTATCTTCTTTATTTCAGTTCATCATTAATAAAAATCTCTCTTTTCCCCCAGATCCCCTCTCGACACCCATAAAAATCGTACCTTTCATCTAAAAATCTCACCTTTCAAAAAAAATCCTATTTTTATCATCAAATCCCTAGTTGATCCTATCAATTGGTATCAGAGCGACAATATTGGCATCCATGGAGGCGGCTACTACCAAAAAGATTGAAGTTTTGGAGGAAATATTCAATGGCAAAATTAAAGATCTTAATAAGTATATGGATGATCTCAGATCTGAGGTCAAGGCGTCGATAAAAGGGCTTGAGACGCGAATGGATGAAAAATTTGAAACCTTCACGCAAATCATGATGCAACAATTCGCGGATCTAAAGGCGGCAACTTTGGCGAAAAATTCAGATCTGAGTGAAAATTCAGATCTAGGGCAAACGGCGGCCACTTTGGCGAAAAAGAAAGACGGAAGAAGAGTTCAAAGTAGGCCATCTATCTGACGCGAAGGAAGGATCCGACAGAGCAGAAGATCACACGGATTGGAGAAACCCTAGCCGTCATTGGGGGTTTTGCGACACACTGTAGTGCCAGCAGAGTCCTATAGTGGGCCTGCAAGCCACTGCATGCTAGTCCAGGGCTAATGCAGGCCACTACAGGGGCTGCAGGGGCCACTACAGGGGCTGCAGTGGGCCTGCAGCCCACTGCAGTTAGGGGTGACAAAATGAGCCCGACCCGACCCGACCCGAACCCGGTATCCTTAACCGGATATGGGTAAGGGCCAATCCGGTTCAAGTAGGAAACGGGTTGACCCGACCCGACCCGAATAAAATCCGGGTCGGGTATGGGTTTGGCATGTCAACCCGGATGACCCGAATTCGACCCGGTTTACTTTCTCGATATATATAAAAATTTATATAATAACTTTAATACACAGTCGCAAGGGGAGTTGTGTTTGTACGATTTGAATTGTTATCCACTTCTTTAAGAGGTTTTGAATTCAATTCACTTTACATACAACTTTTTAGTTAATTTTATTAATTTTAATAATAAAATGGTAACGTTAATTATACTTCCTTGCTGTCATCAGTGCGGTTAAACGACGAGCTACTGGAAATTATGCAACACTTAATAAATTGCTGGTGGCTCTTAATAAATAGCTGGATATCGAAAAAGGCGCAATAATGTATAAGTCAAATCTTAACCCGACGGGTTAACCCGAACCCGACCTGGAAATTTTTCAGGTCACCTGAACCCGACCCGGAAATTTTTCAGGTCACCCGAACCCGATCCGGATTCAATCCGGGTCGGGTTAGGGTTTACCCCTATCCAGGTCGGGTCAAATCTGACCCGACCCGAACCCGAACCCACCCGACCCGTTTGCCACCCCTAACTGCAGTGGGCCTGCAGGTCCCTACCGTGCGCGTGCAGGCCTACCAACGTTCTGAACGGTTCATGCAGGCCCGCCGAAGACGTCTTGAGCCTTGGAAGGATGACCCGGGACCCCGGGACATGCGGGGAGCCCGCCAAGACTTCGATGACAAATTTGGGCTTCTTTCGAGGCCTGAGGATGACGTGGAGGATGTCCCGGACTTCATGGGCATCGGTATGTGGCAGAGAGGCAACGACGTAAAGTACTTCCAGCCTACGAGGAATTTCAGACAGTTTAGGATAAGGATCCTTGCTTTGAGGAGAATGTTGATGACTATGCTCGGAATGAGCATGATTGGGGAGGCAATGTCGATAGAGGCGACAGCCCTAAGAGTGGCTAGGGAGACGCAAGGAGGTACGACACGACAATTATTACCCTCCTACTGACTATCGACCGGCAAGAGGACGAGTGGACCAGGAGCAGATTGGGGCTGAAGGCAGAGTGAGAAAACTGAAAAGGCTGTTGTTTAATGTGGGTGATTCTTGTGGCTGGATCTATGGAGCGGAGAGATTCTTTACGGAGGCACGTCTGACAGAGAGGCAAAAAGTGGAGGTGGCTAGCGTCTGTTTCAAAGGAGAGGCACTCTCTTGGTTGCAGTGGAGGGAGCAGAAACGACCTATACGTTCGTGGAAGAAGCTCAAGAACTGCTTAATTGGGAGATATCGAGATGCCTAGGAAGGAAATTTACAGGAAGGAGATGCTTGGAGTGGCTCCACTTTTCGCAGTCCGTCAGCGAAAGGAGGACCCCAGCGACCCACTTGGAGCAGCACCGTCCATGAATTTCATGCATCACCTTGAGGACAAGGTGGTTTTTCGGGGGCGGAGTAATGATAGATCTGCACTTTTGGCCCATTAGAGACGTTTTTGTAATTTTCATATTATTGGAGGCTTTTCTGCAAATCTGTAGTTTTCTGAATTTTCTCTTTATAAGGCTAGGGCCAGCTAGAGAGAGGGATGCTTGATTATTGTGAAGAAGAAATCCCTTGAAGTGAGATTAATCCTCTTTTCCTTGGAGAGCGCGGCCCCCTCTTGAATCGGTGGTTTAGGAGAGCGAGATCATCTTGAAAGGTCTGAACCATTATCTTGTATCTTCTTTATTTCAGTTCATCTTTAATAAAAATCTCTCTTTTCCCCCAAATCCCCTCTCTTCACCCATAAAAATCCCACCTTTCATCTAAATATCTCATCTTTCACCATAAAAATCCTATTTTTATCATCAAAGGCCTAGTGGATCCTATCAGTCTACTCCGCGTCCTAATTGCCATCAGGCACAATCTGAGTGTCCCTCAAACCCCTGCTGCATACACCCAACCATATCAACACCAAACCCCCCCCCCCCCCCCTAATTTATTCAAACCCAACCATATCAACACCAAATCCCCCCCCCCTAAATTATTCTCATTGAAGCAGCCTCTAACAGTCTTAACTGACTATGGATTGCCTCATTCTTATAGTGTCCTGTAGAACATTCCACTCTCTAACATTCTCATTCAGCTGCACACATTTGCTAGCATTTGGTGTTAAGTACTTGAGTCACAGAGCAAAACTCTTTTAAGGGAAATCATTTCTGTCTATACTGAATAATGGCATGAACTATGGATGATTCGGCATCTCTTCAGCATTTCAACCAAAGATTTACAATGCCAAAGAACATAACATCTGAAATCAGAATGAGCATGGCAATCATCTATGTTGCACAGGCACCAATCCTGACCATGCTTACACAGATGCAACATGCCTACACGCAGAAAATTCTACATACATATGACATGTATGATGCGCACATTCAACAAAACATGGCTTCATGCTAGCAGTGCCCATGTTACATTGTCCCAATCATGCCAATGCAGAAAATGCACGTAAACCCAAACTGGAGTAAAAAAGAGCGCTAAATAACACCATTTCGTTAAAAAATAAACAAAATAAGATCACTATATATATGTTAACATTGGGTAGTATGCTACTTTGGTGTAATACCTAATGCACAGTAAAATGCAGCAACAAGCTCCGCATCCAGCCACCACCGCAATATTAGTATATGGAGACACAGATGATGCCTTATTGGTCTAGAATATTACAGCAACCATGTAATTAGTAATGGGTCGTAGGTATGATCCTCGCTAGCTGTACTTTAGGAAGACCTCCATACACTCCACAAGGCCAAAGCCTATTTCACAATAAACTTATTTTAGAAAATGATCAAATTTGGAGAAGCTGATGGAAAAGTCAGGAAAGGAAACTGCTTAGCATTGATCCAAATGGGTACATAATTCAAGAACAACCAAATAAATTGAGTGGTAACGTTTTATCCCAAGGTGGATAATGTCTGACGTTTGACTTGAAGGGAATGGATACATGTTTTGTATACATATGAAATCACGGATGTATAAACCGAAACATCTCACCTACATCAGCTCATCTGTCATGCTTTGTTAACATCCTTTCTACAAAATGGGGGAGTTCCCCCACGGGCTGTGATGACTAGGACAACGGGTGCTCTGAAGGGTCACATCACCTCCCAAAAAAACACCCAAAAGAAAAGGCCCCAACAAAACACCCCCCAATCAAAAAATCCATAGACAATACCAACACTCATACCCACTCTTCCCATATGCACCCGGTTTTGCACCCAGTGAAACACCCAGGTGCACGCGTGTTGTTTTGTGTGAGGGGGTTTTTGGGTGCCCGTGCACTGTGTGCACGGGTTATTTATAGTGATATTATATTATATGAAGCGTGACAACAATATCAGCTTGGGCTTTCCAGCAAGGAATGTAAGAAGTCAAAAAAACTAAGTCAAAATCTTATCATATACGAAGTCAGTTTACTGGAACTTTGTTGTCATGACTTATTTTTGCAACGTATAAGCTGAATAGACAAAATATGATTGTGATAGCTCCGAAAAGAGAAATCTAACAAATAGATAATCAAAGTCGAAACGAACCAACAATATTAAGATAATTGAATACAAGAAAGGTGTATTCTCCTTCCAAGATGTCAATAGAGGATGTCCGCACTCGTCTAAACTATGAAATCACTCCAATTGTCAAAAGATAGCATAAAAGGCAAAGTGACGGCTAGCCTCCATATAAATAATAGAAATTAGGGTTTCAAGGCAAGAGGGGTGCGCGCGCGTGGGCTTGGTGGGCCGGCGGCCTGGGCTTGGGCGCGGGTCTTCCTGCGGATATAGACCCGCATCCTATCAGATTGTATTCACTTGCATTGGGTTCCCAGCATAATCAATGCTAGCAGGCAAGACGACATTAGGGCTATCCTTCTTATTCATTGCATATGAATTGACATGTCTACTGGTGCAATATTCGGCTACCTTATTGCATTCATCAAAATCCATCACCTTCATATACAATCAACAGGCCAGACATCACAAAAAAAAACAAGGTCTTCAGTTCAAGCATGGTGCATGTTCACTTTTTCACGCAAGTGTCAAATCAAAAATGGACATTAAAAAAGAAAACAGCAATAATGATACAAACAGAGAAAAGTTTGTGTCTAGTGGTGCAATATTCAACTAACTTAATAATGTATTCATCAAATTCCATCACCTTTATAGACAATCAACAGGCCAGACATCACAAAGAAACAAGGTCTTCAGTTCAAGCATAGTGCATGTTCACTTTTTCACCCAAGTGTCAAATCAAAACGGACATTAAAATAGAAAACAGCAATAATGACAAACAGAGAAAGGTTTCTGACTAGTGAGTATACGCAAGTTCCAAAATATGTAAAACTCCAACACAAGCAGTTCGAGGAACACTGGTGCAATCTTATCATCATATAATGAGGTCAGGAAACATGATAAGTGAAACTCCAAAGTACATCTTTGGCTTTCCATGACACTTTATGGTCAGATCATTAACAAATAAATTATTCCATAGGACAACAAGAAAACTTGGAAAAGAAAAGGTAGTAGTTGTAGTAGTAACAACATGCTAAAAATATATCAAATAAAAATATTTACATGGAACGAAGACGTTGCAGTTCAGCTATGCGATGATGATAGTGAGATTTCTCGGTTTCTCCTGAAATTGCATAATTGCAAATAGAAAGTATAAGTAATTTGCAAGTTCTGGCATTCATAACTTTCAAATTTAGCCTACAAAAACATTTTTGTTCTGGAGCACAAAGATAACATCTAAATTTTTGTGTATTAAGATTAGATTTACATACAAGCAAAATTTGCATATACACCTGCAAGCATAAGTCACAAGCAGTGTGTAAACTAATATTAAAGATAAATATGGCTGGTTTGCATTCTCTAGTGACCATGGGATCTCAAACTATACTAGTGTTGGGAGACGAAACATTAAAAAAAGTTGTCTTCTTTTGTCTTTGTTTTTTTTAATTTTTTTATTCTTTGTTGTTGTTTGATGGATAAGACCATAGATGGTCTGAAGCATAACTATGAACAATACCAAACGCATCACAAGAATGCAAACATTACAGTAATCTGAATTGAGGTTTATAAGTTGACAAATGAAAAAAATCTTTTTCATCAATATGGCTACAAATGAAATATATGTATAGTGCTTTCAGATTCATAGAATGCTTTGAAATCAGAACCTTTTGGCATAACTACCAAAACAAAACATATTACACAAGAAAATGGCATGTCCTTGTGAAGAGACAAATTAAAGATCATTGGCATCTATTGACATCGTAGCCAATAATGAATTGGTTCATTTGAGTATATATATTTTCATTTCTTCATGTAAGAACAACTAAACAACTTATAGCTAACAGTAGAAATCCAGTTGTTGTCTCCAATTTGTTATGTTTGTCCGGATAATCAATGAGTATCAGGATCAGATCCGGACTCTCATTATCTGATTCATCATTCAATTGAATAATGAGGATCCATCTGAGAATCCTAACTAGATTAAAAGAGTCACAATAAAATCTGACTTGTCCAAATGTAATATGGCATAAACAAGCACAAAAGTAGAGCCAGGATTACAGCCTTCACCTGAGAAGGTTGAGCAATATGATAAGAGCACACAGCAATAGAGGTGGCACAAGGCAAACTATCATAAGCCAGATATATAGAGTGAACAAGCTGGCGAGCATGTTTAGACACGGAAGAGGGAAGAATGGAATATCCCCAAGAGGAAACGCCAAATATAAATGGGATTGAATGCAAAATATAACTCTCCAAAGTGTCAAGGAAAAGAGGCAAAGCCAAACATATCACCATTCATAAGGATGCCTGAAGCACCCATTATTTTCATGTTAAACAAAAAGCGTGCATGTTGAGGGTTATTCACAAATTGCAATCCTCAAATGCTGATAAAGAAGTCACTAATGTCTGCATCAGGTAGTAAAAGGCTTGGGATGTGTACCTGGAGATCCCAGGTTTAAGTCTTGATGTACCAAAAAAAAGTAAATGATTAAAATAAGCAAACGGTGATGAAGATGCAGATCATCAGAATGCATAAAAAATCATGTAACCACAGAATAAAGTGGCCAGAGATATACCTCGTATCAAGCAATTAGTGATGTCATCTAGGCTCACCCATGAACATTTAGATTTGCCCTCTTCAGCAACAAGTCGTAATGGCCCCTGATTTGAAGATCAAATTAGTTCCAGCAGATGCAATTAATGAACAGACTATAGAGTACCTTAATATCCTATATGTTCAGAGTACCATCATTATCTATTTTACTCAATTGATTGGTGCACATTTAATGAACAGACTATATGGTACCTTAATATCCTATAGGTTCAGAGTACCATCGTTACCTTAATACTTATAGGTTCAGAGCACCATCGTCATCAATTTACTCAATAGATTGGTGTTTATTTTTAAATAGTAAAGAATGCCAGCAGTCGCACCATATAACAATTGCTCTTGGTTGTACAGATTAAAGGGTTCAATGATGGTGCTGGCTATTCTTGAGCAGCAACTTTAAGTGAACTTAAAAATTCTGCAATTCTTTTATTTATGCAAGTCATAGGTGTAAATTGATTCTCTCATTACAACTCACATTCAAAATCAATGCAATGCAGAATTTAAATGTCTGCTTTGCCCACCTGTAGTTTTCTCCATACATTTAAACCAAATTGTACCAAGGATGTACATTGCACGTTTTTAAGAACAATAGAAGCATCAGATTATTTAATCTCTCACAATTTCTTTCAGTTATCCACAGTCCGCAAGGTCTAAAACCGAAGTATTATGAACAAGCTTCGAAAATGGTCACCAGGTTAAAACTCAACCTTTAAATGTGAACATCTCTTGGATATATCAACCATATATAGCAAAGAAGATATCTTAGGTTGCGTAAGGTAGTTCAACCATGTGAGTTGCTATACACCAAGACCTAATTGATGTACACAGAGACCATTAATTAATGAGTTAGCCATTCAAAATTTAGATGTTTGCCATTGAAATTTTTCCTCATTTACCCTCCTCTTTTCCAACTCCCTCCTCTTCCTCCCTGCCAACCTTCCCCTTCCCATCACATCGCCTCTCCATCCTCCCCCCCCCCCCCCCCCCCCCCCAAAAAAAAAAAAAAAAACTGTCGCTTCCATGAGGCGGCGATGGCAGCAGAGAGGGGAGTGGAGGAGGATGGAAATGAGTGGAGGCGGAGGAGGTAGGATGTGATTGGACAGAGATAGATTGGGGGAGGCGAAGCAGGTATGAGGGGATACATCGGCGGTAACTTATGGCGGCGTGAGAAAGGAGAAGGAAGAGTATAGTGGTAATTTGGAGATATGGGGGTGTGTGTAAAAGTAAAAAAATGATTTTTAAGTATTTCCACAATATGCCTTGTCCTCTCATGCCTAAGAATGTTGTGTATTAAAGAGAGTGATTTTATAAAAATATTTATGTGTTCAATCAAACTACGATTGCATGTTCTGGGATGGTAACCCAACGCATGCTATCCAACACGTGATCGCCAGGCCAATGTGACCCTAACATCTGCCACGCAGAAACAATAAAGAAACAAAATTTATACTAAATAGAAAGCATAGATTCTGAGATAAAGTACCTTCTCAAACTGTTTAGAAACCCATTGGTTTAGCGCATTGGTGCAAACTGAATCATTAGCCATGTAGGAATGGAAGTCCGAGTATGCTAAGTAGATACCACCTTCTGCAGGATGAGTTAACACTGAAAACTCATCAGGAGAATAAACAAGCATTATTAATAATGGTTGGATAACTAATTAAATGGTTGTTATCAAACATGGCACTGAAAACATTAGTTAAACAGACAATCAAGTAAATGATATGTCGGACATATTAAAAAGAATATTCATATATCCTTCAAAACTCCAAGTTCCATTGAAAAACAGACCTCAGAAGTAAAAGATAAAAAAGAAGACAAGGAAGAAGCATACCATCTCCAGAATGATAATGTGCCAACTCCAGTGATGTGGATGCAATTTTTCCGAGAACTGCATTCATCTAAAAAGCCTAAATAAAGATCATATTGCAGGACTGCTCTCAGCAGTTAACATGTGCTAAATAATCTTCCACATTAAATATAGAATAAACAAATAGAATATATTTTCCATGTATATATTACACTTTTCAGCAGAGACCAAAAATATCAAGAACATTCCACTAATATACAAAGCATATAGATATATGAACATGGACAATAAATATGTGTATAATCATATGATAAAAGCCTAAATTGAAAATGACATTGTGTTATGCAGTGAAGTAAATACACGGATGTGTCTCCAAGCATTTAACGTTTGATTTCAGGGAAGATCCGAAAAATTCAGAAATTATTCAGCAATAGGCCCGGTACATTCATAGGGAGAATGGTATAAATAGCATGCACGAGTACTGTGTGTATAAAACTGATACGACTATCACCTACCAGCGGAGGAGGTGTGCGGGAGCTTCGGGGGCAAATCTGTAATTTTGGGGGGTTTTATGCAATTTTGGATGTTATATGAGTATTTTTGTAAAATCTGCAAATCTGCAGATTTGAGGGTTTATTAGTTGTAGCCGGCCCTAGTTTTCTTTTCATGCTTATTTTGTGAATGAAAACCCTAGACCAAGGTGTCTACTTTGGAGGATTAAGCTTTCCCCTTGAATAGAAGTATAGGAGATCTCCTCGTCTCAAATCGGGGCTTATCTTGTTTTGGTTCAGATCTGAAATCTATAAAAATATTCTCTTTTCCTCTTATTTTCTCCTCTCAAATCCTAATTTCCCCAAAAACAAACCCTAGGTTCTATCAAGTTGGTATCAGAGCGGTTGATCCATGGCGAACATAAGAGCGAAAGACAAGATGAATGCGTTGGAAGAGAAGGTTGATTGCGCCATCCAAGGGCTAACGAAGACGGTGGAAGAACAAAGGGCTGATATGGATCGGAGGTTTTCCCAACTCATGGAGGCTGTAGGACAAACAAATCCGAAAATCGAAGCATTGACGCGGCAAAGGGACTCCTTGCAAGTTGAAACCCTAGATCTGGTAAAAAAGAAACGATCTCTGGTGGATGGGAAGGAGATGTGTGATCTGCATCGCGAAGGGCTCCTTTCGGATGCAGATCAGGTAATGGATGACGAGGATCTCGACTTCTACGAATACGAAGTCACGCGACGAGGGCTCCACGACATCCCGAAGGGCAAGGAGTCTACGAGGAGGCGTTGTGAGAGGTGCGGGAGGGGCGCGGGGTCCCAGCGACCTGACAGGGCACCGCCTTGCCCTGGCGAGGCCGCCAGGATGTGCGGAGTGCCCCGACGAACCGCCAGGGCACTTCCGATGCTCTGGCAGCCCACCGAGGAGGCGTTGCGAGAGGTGCTAGAGGGGCGCGGGGTACCAGCGACCCGCCAGGGCACTGTCAGGTGCCGCGCGATGCCCTGGCGAACCACCAGGGCACGCGCGGTGCCCTGGCGCCGCCTTGCCCTGGTGAGGCCGCCAGGATGTGCGAAGTGCCCCGGCAAACCGCCAGGGCACTTCCGATGCTCCTGCGGCCCGCCGAAGACAGCCGGAGGGCCTGGCAGCCCGTCCAGGCCCTCGACGACAGGATGTGGGCCCGGCTTGGGCCGCCGGGCCCAAGATGAGCCCCGGGCGGCCCATCGAGCTGGTGTTGAGCATGAAATGGACACAGCGAGAGATTTGACGGGCGCCGCAAAGGCTGGGAAGTAGATTTCTACGACCCGAAGACGCTAAGACATGAGATGGGATATGAGACCCACGACAGAGACCATGGGGCTGATCGTTGGTACTATGGAGATGGTGGAGGGGATGACGGGGGCGGAGGAGCATGGAACAGGAGAGATGCAGATCCTGGATTCGACACACCACGCCATCCCCCATTTAGGAGGCATGACTACCCACAGGGGAGAGGAGCGACTGGATGGTTTTCTGCGGAAAACCGTATCAGGAAGCTGAAGTTGCCCGTTTTCGAGGGGGAGGACCCTAATTCGTGGCTATACAGGATCGAGAGATACTTCAAGATATCTATGGTGCCTGAGGAGTGACTTAGGGCTGTTGGGGTCTGCTGGACGGTGAGGTCTTATCGTGATACTGTTGGACGTAGCAGGACCAGCCTTTTCACACCTAGGAGGAGTTTACGACGCTTCTGATGGAGCGATTTGGGGAGGCGCAGGCAGGCAGTACTTTTGAGAGATTGTATGCGCTGAGGCAGGATGGGGCCGTGAGAGATTACATCAAGAAATTTGAGATGTTGGTCAGCCAAATCAGCGGGGTGTCAGGGAATTCGCTGGAAGGAAATTTCATGAAAGGGCTGAAGCCTGTTATCAGGTCAGAGGTGAGGGCACATGGACCGACGAGTCTGCGAGCTTGCATGAGTTTGGCCAGCATTGTGGATGATAGGTTGGACCAATAGAGGAAGGCCTACAGGCCTTAGGGAGAATCCTCTTTTCGGAAGCAGGTACCTACAGGAGCGTCGAAGGCGGTCACAACAGGAGGGGCACCAACCGTGGAGACCGGAGTCGGCACGGATAGTGAGACTGTGGCACGGCCAGCAGAGCAGGTACGACGGATGACCGAGATAGCGATACGGGAGAAGAGAGCCAAGGGGTTGTGTTTCAAGTGTGATGAGAAGTTTTCTCCTAGGCACCGGTGCGAAGACCGTAGACTCCAGATTCTGATAGTAGCTAACGAGGAGCATTGAGATGATGAGGTGGAATTGCAGGCTGACGTTGAGGAGGATCAGGAGCACCCACATTTAGAATTGGCAGAGGTTTCTCTCAACTCTGTGGTGGGGTTCACGACTACCTGCACCATAAAGTTGCTGGGGCAAGTGACTGACTTGGAGGTGATAGTATTGGTCGAGAGTGGGGCTACCCACAACTTCATTTCACATCGGTTGGTGGAAAGACTAAGGCTGAACATCAATGATATAGGCAGGTTAACCATCGGGAACATAAAGACCAAATGGGTGCTACTCAGGTTTTGGAGTATTAGGAGGATGGACGGACTATAGTGTTGCAGGGAGATCCCAGCCTATGCCACTCACGAGTTTCTAACGGAGCCATGACCAGGGCACTGCAATCTACATGAGGATGATTCTTGGTGGAATTCCAAGGAATATCAGTAGCGGAGGACGGAGAGCCAGGGGAGCCGGAGTTAGCACCCGAGCTAGAGGAGCTGCTTGGCCATTTTGAAGAGGTTTTTCAGACTCCGCATGGTCTTCCACCGCTATGAGACCATGGACACGCTATTATCCGGAGGGAGGGAGTTTCCCCTATTAGCATGCGTCCTTACCGGTATCCTCAGGTGCAGAAGAACGAGATTGAGAAAATGGTAGAGGAGATGTTGCAGGCATGGGTGATACAGGCGAGTGTGAGTCCTTTTTCTAGCCCGGTCCTACTCGTGAAAAAGAAGGATGGTAGCTAGCGTTTCTGCGTAGACTACCGAGCCCTAAACAAGGAGACGGTGCCCGATAAATTTCACATCCATGTTATCGATGAGCTGCTTGACGAGTTGCATAGAGCGGCAGTGTTCTCGAAGATAGATCTGAAATCAGGATATCATTAGATCGGATGAGGGCAGCCGATATTACCAAGACGGTGTTTAAAACGCATGAGAGACACTACGAATTTTTGTTCATGCCTTTTGGGCTGACCAGCGCCCCGGCGACGTTCCAGGCCTTGATGAACAAGGTCTTCATGCCCTACTTGCGGAGGTTTGTGCTGGTGTTCTTTGACGACATCCACATCTACAGCAGTACTATGGAGGAGCATGTGGGGCATTTGCATGTGGTGATGTAGGAGCTACAGGAGCATCAGTTATACGCCAACAGGAAGAAGTGCCTCGTTGGGCAGTAGACATTTTGTGGTAGAGACGAATACGTCCGAATATGGGCTTGGGGCGGTGCTGATGCAGTATCAGCGACCGGTGGCTTTCTTTAGTCAGGTGTTGTCAGCCCGAGCACGGCTGAAGTCCGTGTATGAGAGGGAGTTGATGGCAATCATTTTATCGATCCAGAAGTGACGACCTTACTTATTGGAAAGGAAGTTTGTGGTGCGGACGGATCAGCAAAGCCTGAAGTACCTTCTGGATCAGCACATAGTTACAGAAGAGCATCAGAAGTGGTTATCCAAGTTGGTACACTATCAGTTCGAGATCCAGTACAGGCCAGGCTTGGAGAACAAGGCGGCAGACGCCTTGTCTCGTAGGGAGGTGGTGGCAGAGGTGGCGACCATTTCTGTGCCAGTATTACTAGACTGTGAGCCGCGGGCACAGAAAATTGAGGCAGATGAAGGATTGATGGCCATACGGGAGACTTTGCAGCGGGGTCTACCAACCATCCAGGGTACACTTTGAGGGAGGGATTACTTCAGCCTTTAGCCTTGCCAGATAGAGTCTGGGAAGACATTAGCATGGATTTCATTGATGGGTTACCGAAGTCAGAGGGGTTCACTTCCATACTTGTTGTGGTCGATCGACTTAGCAAGTACGCCCATTTCATTCCTTTACGACACCCATACACATCGGTGACGGTAGCTACAGCTTTCATGAAGGATGTAATTCGATTGCACGGATTTCCAGCTTCCATTGTATCTGACCGTGACAATGTCTTTCTAAGCAGTTTTTGGAAGGAGTTATTCAAGGTGCAAGACACCGCTTTGAGGAGGAGCATGGCTTATCACCACAGACTGACGGCCAGACGGAGGTAGTGAACAGTAGCGTGGAGACCTATCTAAGGTGTTTTGCATCAGAATCGTCAAAGCAGTGAGCGAAGTGATTGGCGTGGGCGGAATACTGGTACAATACCTCCTACCATTCAGCGGCGCATAGCACTCCCTTTTGGATTCTCTACGGTCGTGGCCATCCCCCTTTGATACATTACAGCCAGGGTATGAACCACGTGTCTCAGGTGGAGGAGCATTTGGAGGAGAGGGATAGACAGCTGGAGGAGCTAAAACGACATTTATTGAGTGCACAGCAGATCATGAAGACCATAGCAGACATGCATAGGAGAGATGTACATTTTGATGTAGGCGATAAGGTGTAGTTGAAGTTGAGGCCGTACAGACAGAAGACAGTGGCACGACGGAGCAACGAGAAGCTGGCAGCCCGCTACTATGGACATTTTGAGGTAACAACTAAGATTGGGAAAGTGGCACATCGTCTACAATTGCATGCTACGTCTATTCACCCGGTGTTCCACGTGTCCCAGTTGCGACGAGCTATTGGAGACCATACCTTGTCCCCTACTCTACCACCCACCCTGACCGAGGATATGGAGGTATTGCTGGAGCCACAAGAGGTCAATGGAGTTCGTCAGAGTTCAGTTGGGATGCAGGAGGTGCTGATCAGGTGACGTGGACTACCAGATTATGATGCTACTTGGGAACCTCGAGAGGTGATCCAGCAGCAGTTTCCTGATTTCCACCTTGAGAACAAGGTGGTTCTCTTGGGCGGTACGGATACGACTATCACCTATCAGCAGAGGAGGCGCGCGAGAGCTTCGGGGGTAAATCTGTAATTTCTAAGGGTTTTATGCAATTTTGGATGTTAAAAGTGTATTTTTGTAAAATCTGCAAATCTACATATTTGGAGGTTTATTAGGTGTAGCCGGCCCTAGTTTTCTTTTCATGCTTATTTTGTGAATGAAAACCCTAGACCAATGTGTCTACTTTGGAGGATTAAGCTTTCCCCTCGAATAGAAAGCTAGGAGATCTCCCCATCTCGAATCGGGGCTTATCTTATTTTGGTTAAATCTATAAAAATATTATCTTTTCCTCTTATTTTCTCCTCTCAAATCCCAATTTCCCCAAAAACAAACCCTAGGTTCTATTAAAAACAGTATACTTTCCCCAGCGAACCTCTTTGAATTCAGTTGCTTGCTAATCCTACTTGGCAAATGAATTCTAATTGAAATCTAAACCCCCCTCTGAACAATTCGCAATTTTCGCAATAAAATGCAGGTTTATTTAAGTGATTTGAATAATAGGCAAAGTACCAAACCAGACACAAAATAGTTCATTCAACTTGGTGCACAACTTGTTCATGACCATACCAGACAAGTTTGCAATATTTTTGATAATGCTCGTCCAAATGTTTATATGATAAAGGTTATATGGTTAAATTGAAAAGCTTACAAATCCAGAAGCTCATTCAAATCTTAGTTCAAACTAGGGCTTCTACAAGTCTCTCTTCATGTATCACATGAAGTACAGAGTTCAAGACGTATGAAAAGTGCATTTGTTTCGAGATATGCTGAATTGAAACCTTTGATGCACACCTTTGAAAAAGATCTAAGTTTTGTTATAGAATAACATGACAAATCAGTGAGAAGATTTTGGCAGGTATTCATATACAATAGATCAAATAGGAATCTTGAAGTATCTTAGGAAAAGACAAATGACACTTAAAATTTCAGAGTGTTCCAATTTAACAGGTCCATTAATTGTCATAATCTGTAGGCCACGACATGTATATTAAGGCTTTTGCTTCACTTAGGAATAAGATGGTGGTGGCTTGTGTTCACATTCATCTTGCTTCAACTTTTTGAAGCTTTCATTTAGGTTTATCACAGTTGTCCTATGCATTTTAAGTGAATGATCGTGTAATAGAGTAGTTGCAATGTGCTTTCAACCAATTCGTCTATTGAACTAACAAATAGCAGCTTTTGCCTAAGACTCTTTCCTGGTCTAGAGGAATTTGAAGGCTTGCTCCCATAAAAACTGAGCAAAGACCAATAACTTAGAATGGAGTCTGCTACATGCCTTCCTGGATTCATGGCAAGACCCTGTCTCTTGCCCATTGTCGTCTTGAATGTAGTGTTAGTGCCAACTCACAGAGAACAGCGGATCATAAAATAATCTGGTTATCTGTTGACACGCAATTCAGCTTTTCAGTCAAAATCCATAGCTTACTCCTTTTCTGTGGAAAAAGCTTGCATGAAATTAGTATATGATGGCATGTTAAACTTGCTTCCTCTTGAAACAGTTGCAAAATAATATCAACTTGATTCCTCTTAAGAAAGAGGGGGAAGGAAGAATTGGAGATGAAAGTTGAGATGATAATGATGATGATAATGATGATGTGAGTTTGGCAGATGCTGGGTATAAACTATCAAACAATAGAAAACAAAATTAACTCATTAGCATTCTCTCAAATGAAGGAATAAAAACTGATTAGATAATTTCTAACTAGATAAAATTGAATAAGTATAAGTATCTACCTCCAAATTTCTAGCAGAAAGCCTTTCATCTAAAGCTATAAGTTCTCCGTTGACAGTAGATGTTGCCGTCATTCTAGCCCTTCGTCCTTGAATCAATGATGAAACTTGGCCAGCTAAAAAATCAAATTGTGATTGTTGACGTCTGAGCTGCTTTTGCAATTCTACAACTTCTGCTTTATATGCTAGTTTGGCCTCTCTAAAGAAAAAGGTAATGAAAATGTAATATTATTAATATAACATTCAAACAAAAATAAAACAGAGTAGACTGCTTCGTAACCATTGTACAAGCAAAGAAGTATATTCTTGCAGCATGATCATATGGGACATTAAAGAGAAATGAAACTTCAAATGCATTTCCAATTATCTCCAAAAATGCCATAAATTAGAAGGATTCTTAATTCAATTTCTTACGCTAGATGGTTGTGTATGGGCTTGGAACTAGTAGGATTTGAATGCACGGTGATGTTTTAGGTGGTGATGTTTCAGGTGTTGTTCACTGATTTATTGGTCTTAGCAAACTAGAAGGATATCGTGACTTCCTACGTCCTATGAAATGATCGACAAGATTGGTTGCAAAATGTGTAACGCATTACATACATATGCAGGTCTCTCTTAGGGGTTTCATATGGATGACTTGCCGGGTGGGTTGCCTCAAATTATTTTGGAGGATTGTTATGCGAACAGGTTAATATTATTAATTTACCTCTATATCATGTTGTTTTCCTTAGACACTTCTACGCACATGTTAGCATTGTTAATTTTTCTTTGTATCGTGATGTTAGACTTTTATCATGTTA
This sequence comes from Scilla litardierei, assembly GCA_030789695.1. Lineage (NCBI taxonomy): Eukaryota > Viridiplantae > Streptophyta > Magnoliopsida > Asparagales > Asparagaceae > Scilla > Scilla litardierei. The sequence continues at coordinate 151,683,537 of CM061139.1, read as the reverse complement.
GTTGACAATGTTATTATACTGCTAGATTCCTTTTAATAATTGTTTAAAATCCCACAATTAAGTACTCTCTGAGAGGGTCACAACGACATATCACATCATAGGGTACGGATACAAGAAGAGGTCGAAATAAATACGCGTACAAATAAAAATACGCGCACGAAAAACGTACGATCGAAAAGCGACCGTGACATCCTACCCACCTAAAATTAAGTCCGTCCTCGGACCTTCTAACTAAGAATAACATATATGTATAGGGATAAGGAGAGATTGTATAGCTATTCGCACCCACCAACAAACAAAAAAAGAGAATACATCAGTTTGCTAAGTTAATCTCTTTATTGATACAAATACAACAAACGTGCTATATTAGTCAACCTCTTTTTGTCAATAAATTTTTTTTAATTATATTAATTTTAACCCACAATTTTTAGACCAACTGAAATTATTGCATTAGACTGAATTTATCACATACCTTATAAGAACCACCAAAGATGATCAATAATCACTAAGAGCCAAACTAAAAATTGTTATAGTAAGAATTTAGCTTTTCTAGTTCTTTGTGTAAGATTCATAATTAGAATACAATTACAATTTAGAAATTTGTTCTATGCCAACCACTGGATTCTACAAGTTATGATGGATAATTAAACTAACTTGGTCAATTATTCAAAAAGAATCTTGTAAAAGGTTGCTAGTTGTGTTTAGTGGTTTTTAATTTAAATATAACTTTCAAAAGTTTTGAACCACCTCCAATCTAAAATTGTAAAACTGCTTTAGATTGTAAAACTGCAGAAACTCCCAATTCATGTACCATACTTAAAGGGGAAACCAATACAGCGACCAACGCCGAGATTTTCAAACCTTGCACTATGAAGTCACAATTGATTGTGATATGAAATTTGATTTCATTATTGTTTCCTGGTACTTGGAGTCACAGACATTGGTGCTTCATCAATTTCTAGGGAACGAAAACTAGAATACCCATCCCAAACAAAGGCACTTAAGGTTTCTACATGCCACAAGACTAGATGACACTGTTTTTTTAACATTTTCCTTCTTAATGTCACTCATTTATGAGAGGATTATCATTTCCCCTAAATAAGATGGTATTCGAGCATAGTTGCAGAATATAAAACATTTTGAATTAGTCTGAAGTTTGTGAAATTCAGACCCAAAATGAAGCATTTCTAATTGGAGCGCATAAACAGTAAAATTGAACAACTAGTGGCCAAAAGCTTGCCGATGTGAATCAAATGGACATAACAAAACCTCTGATTATATGGATTCTTGCGCCACAACCTCACAACCCAAATATGGGCAATTACTTGTTCGTGAGCATATCTTAAGGCTTGGAAAAAAGATGCACTGCCGGTAAAATGAACGATTCTGTTTTTGTCATTCACCCATATGAATGGGAACATAAGCAGCCATCAAACCCGTGAGCTCACAAGTGCATGATCAAATACCAAGGAAGTAGGTAATTGTCAACTGACTGAAATGTAGTGGTTAGAAGAACATTGCATTGGCATTAAATAATGGTCCATAAAATAGTGTGGTCTTCTTCATTAAGACAGAAGCGACTATATTGAGAATGACAAACTAAAGGAAAACACCATGATATTGGTTCTCATCAAAGAGACGTCATATGCAGCATCTAAAAGAAAAACACTTTCCATAGTGAAGAAATCCAAAGTATAGGTCAAACTGGACAAAGAACATTACCGGATATCAATAACTCTTTCTTCAGCACCAAAAACTGCTTCTTGATTGTCTCTTCTATTTGAAAAGGCCGAGATGCTATCGAATGCTGAATCCAAGTCTTCCCCCTGTGGAACAATGTCATGTACTGGGATGAACCAAATAGTGACCAAAAAGGAATACAAAAACTGAGAATGCATGCAATCAAGTGATGTGTTTACCTCATATACATTGTCATCACACAAATCGTCACAGCTTGGTGCATGAAGTGCTTTCTAACATGATTATATTTTGTTGGGTACTTGAGCAACATGTTTCAATAGATTTTTGGTTCAAACCTCATCATTAACGATTTACAATATATTTATTTAACCTAATCTGTTCTGCCTTCTCAAGCAAATAACAATGACATTATGCACCATTCAAGATGGCCCAAATGATGTAGAGGCAGCGTTTACTATTATGTTTGTTTGGTGTAAAGTGTCAGCCCATAACATATTTGCCTAATATGTAAGGTGATGAGATTTCTAGCCACACTTAAATATGATTTACTTCAGCATTGAAAGGCCTGTGAATGTAAATCAGGAAAATAGAAATAGCGTCCATCAAAAATAGTCCTCATCAAAATTATTTTTGCTACTTTATGTATTTATTGTAAGCATGCATTTTTTTACTGTCAAGCACTCCAACCGTTGTCCATTTCATGTCCTCGAGCTGCTATCATGTTGCTCATTAATCATGATCCATTTTAACACATCTTCTGCTTCCTTATCCTTCTTAATAAATGCAAACCAGGCTCCATTTGATCCTTCAAATACTAAATGAGTAAGCACGCACGCACAAACTTCTTAATATCAAATTACTTCAAGGCCAAACATGTGATGATGATATAAACTGTAAGCATGAATACAACTATTGAGACGAAATGCACGAAAAACAGCCCCAACAACGATATGAAATGTAATCATGAAAGTAGCTATTGAGATGAAATGCAGGAAGATCAATGATTCAATCCCAATAGGAAGATACTGAATCGTTTAACAGCATACCTCTAGGAGCTTTCCTTCATGTAGAAATTGGTCATACCTGAAACCAAAGCATAATATAAATCATTAGCAAAATATAGATGCTAATTGATGCATTCATTTGGAGAAGGTGCCTTTTGACTCAGAAATATGTGACTGTTAAACATGTGACTGGTGTTAGCTCATGTCAGCTCAGATGTTTAAAAAAGGAAATAGGAGAGACACTTGGTTAACAGCTGAGACGTATTTTCAGGTTCCCTACCAGTAAAGATCTAATGAGGAACTAACATAAACACATCATTCATAAGCTTCCAGTTGCACAAATATAAATCATCTATAGTTTTCAATGCAAGGGATGGCAAGTAAAAAAGTATGCTAGTTGGCAAATAGAATATTAAAAAATTTGGTTTTTATGTTATGTGGCCAGGAAAATTATCATATCTTTTCCTAGTTTCATTGTCTCACAACTCCGGGATCCCACTTCGTTTAGTCTTAAGACAATCCAAATCGGAAATAGTGTACTTTTTCCCTTAGAAATAAATGAAACTCGTCAAATAAGGGCAAATTAACAGAAATTTCATCACTTTCCAAGCTCACTTGCCCTAGAAACCGAACTAAAAAAATTTAAGTTAGTAGCCGACTGAGATTTTATCGCTTCCCCAAACTGAAATTCGTTACACCGAAGGTAAGCAACAAAGATCCATCCCTTACCAAAGAATTCCATGCCCCCACAATGGAATTAAATACAGATAACAACCACATTCCCCAAAAACTTCTTATAACAGTATAATTCTGAGCCGGTTTCAAGTCTAACACAAAAGAAATTGCAGAAATTAAGATATCGTCATACTGTGAAATCTCGGAGGTGGAGAGAACGTTCGAAGGCCGAAGAGTTGAGCAGATCCAGTCGAGAACGGGGCGAACCTCTTCATACTGGAACGGCCACTCGAAGCTGTCGGGATCGAGAGAATCCCCACCGCCGGCGCCGAATGCAAGATCGCCAAGAACCGCGCAAAGTCGAGCGCCGCTCATCGCCTCTTAGTAGTCCGCCGATAACTCTCTAGCGTTTCGTTGTAGAGATCGCCTTTATCATTATTTTCGTTGCCTTCGTCCACCTTTTTTCCTATGTTTGGTTTTAGAAGCGCCGGCCGCCGCTGAGAGTAGAAAGGACTGTACACAGACTACTTATTACTTTACGCGCATCACTTGTTTACAAACTATCGTAATGTACGGGGCAAAAAAACCCCACGAACATCATCAGGTGCACACGCACAATCGAAAAGGTGCGAGAAGTATGAACATGTGTACGGTATACAGTATCGTCCGATAAAAAGTTAAACCCAAAAACCTTTGAATTTATATGGAAAAAATCTCATATGGTAAAGATGCAATTAAGTGAGTTTGGGGATGTTTTTTTTGGGCTTTTGCAAAGTGTGATGATGGGAATGGTAAAAATGCAAATATGTGAGAGTGATTGGTGGTTGTTCACGGAAAAAAACTTCACGAACAGTATGCGGTTCACGCACACAACCACAAAGGAGGGGTAAAATGTGCAAAACACAAACATATGTAACTAAGTGGCTTAGGGGTTGATTTTTTTATTTTTGGGGGGAATGGCAACCATGTAAATAAGTGGCTTGGGGAGGCAGGTTTTAGTGAAGTTTTGTCCCAGTCAGCTTGCGATCGTGACAAAGGGTGCCACCTAGGACGATCCTAGGTGGACAACCCTCTTTTGTAAGATAGATATGCCATTCAAAAAAGTAGCTTCAGTTCTATTATGGGAGTTGCTTTGTGCACCCACCATTTTGTGCACGCGCACGTATCTCTTATTTACAAGTTTGACATTCAATTACATTATGCACACATACTACTTATTCTTCTCTTAACCTCCCGTGACGACGAGTCATCCGAACGACGATTTACTAGTGTTCGGACTGAACGTTGTGGGAGATGGAGAGGGTGGCTGGGGATGTCGGAAGAGGATGGCGGAGGAGGTCGGATGAGGGGGCGGCGTATGGGGCTAGGGAGATCAGATGAGGGTGGATGTTGGGCTCGGTTGGTCGGAGGAGGGGTATGGGGCAGAGGAGGTTGGAGGACGCCGCCGTTGTTCGCCCTTCGAGCGAAAGAGTGAGATGGGTGCTGGAGAGGTCGGAAGAGGGGTTGTGGCTTGGGAGGTCGACAGAGGGGGCAACGGAAGGGGCGAGTAACGAGAGGAATGGGTCAGTGAGGTCGACGGCGGGGAGTGTGGATGGGGATGTCATGTTGGGAAATCTAGTCCCATCCCAAAGTGGTTTTGATGATGATCACACCAAATGTTGTTAATGTACTAATCATATTATTTACGATGTGTAGGTTTTGCAAGAAGCAAAAAGCATACTCCAAGAAGAAGAACTTCAACAACACACTTAGAAGATGAAGATGAATTTAGCTCGCAATTCAACGTCTACATTTGCACAAGCTTCAGTTCAAGCACAAGAAGAGCTATAAGATGAAGCTCAAAGAATGTGCTCAAGCTCAAGCTAAAGACGAGCTCAAATTCAAGCGAAGCATAAGCAACAAGATCAAGCTCAACCATAGCTTCAAGTTCTTCATAATGTCTAGTGTGTGAGTTGTCTTTTTCTTAGTATTATAGTAAAGCATGAAGAATATGAACACACACACACACACACACACAGATTTTCGAAAATAGTTTTAAACTTGTTTTAAATTCATTTGAGAGCTTATTTTTCATAGAAGCTAAGTTTCAACTTGTAGTAAACCACAAACACCTAGTAGTTCACTACCCTGGTTTCTGCCTTCTTCCTGAAAAATGTACTATGTGAGTCGACTACCTGCTGTGGCAGAGTTTTTACTGAACTCTATGGGAGTCGACTACCTCCTCTGGGAGTCGACTACCAGCTGTGCTCGACAAGAATTCATTGATTTCCTCTCTCATTTATTCCTAGCTTGATTTTTGGGCTAAAGTCAAACTTCATTTGAAATAATTCAAATCCTCTATTAGCTCTATAAATAGCGAGCTTTTGAGATCATTTTCTTCGCCAATCATTCTTAAGCAAAGTTCAAATTCTATCAAGCAAATTCAAGCTCTCTAAATTCTCTTCGCGCTCAAGTTTTTCATAGCCAACTGTTTTTAAATTCCGATCTTATTCTTGTGCTTATATTTCTATCTTGTTTTAAGATAATTTTATTTGGCTGTTACAAGTTGTTTTTCAAAATCCTTCTTACTCTATTTTTGAACTTTCTTAAATGGATTTTAAAGCAAAAGCTTCTGGATCACAATGAATCAACTCATATTCTTTGTGTGATCAACGAACAATTATTTTTCTTTAGCCACTTAGCGCGCTAATTGCAATATTATTATTTGGATATAGAATTATTGGGTGTAAAAACCAATCTCCACTAATCCATTGTGGTGTATTACATCTGATCTTACTTTGAGTCCCTTGGAGATAAGGATGTTGTAAATCCTTATTGTAGGCAAGGAGTTTGTGAAAGTTCTCGGATTGTGAGGCAAGGAAAAGTCATCAGGGTGTGAGGCAATGGAAACTCCTCATTGGAGGTGATGCGGGTTGTACTATTTACCGATAATAGTGGATTAAAGCCCGATAAGAGTTTCGGGGACTGGACGTACCCAGGTTGTGGGGACCAGGATAAAAATCTGTATGTTTGCGATTGTTATTTATTCACTTGCATTTACATTCTGCTGCTTAACTTTATTATTGCAAGTATTATGTTGTGTTGATTAGGATTAATAATAGGTATCTCTTTATTAATTCTATGGAGATTTCTAGAGGAATTTTAATTTGCAAAAACACTATTCACCCCATAGTGTTCTCTTTGCCATCTCAGGTCCCAACACTTGGTATCAGAGCGAGGTTATAGATGGCGTCAACCGGTTGTTTCCCCGAAGGTCAATCAAGCAACCGACCACAACTTCTGAACGGATCAAATTAAAGATATTAGAAGAGTCGGATGCAAATGTACATTCTATCTATTTCATACGAGCTATGAAAAATGGTGGAGAACCCTTATGAAGCACCCACTCTTGAGGAAGAAAAGTGGACCAAGAAGGAGACAGACAAAATGTCTCTAAATGCCTAGGCGATGTCCATTCTATATTGCGGACTTGACACAACAGAGTACAACCGCATCTTTATGGCTACGTCCACACACCAACTATGGAATATCCTTAAGGTAACGCATGAAGGTAACCAAAAAGTTAAATTGTCAAAATCATCTCTTTATGTTGGCAGGTATGAACAATTTATGATGGAGAAAGACGAGAACATAACGAATATGTACACGAGATTTACGGAGATCATCAACACACTTGCGGGATTGGAAAAGAAGTACATAAAAGAGGATCACGTATGCAAGATCATTTGATCCCTAACTCCCGAATTGCAATCCAAAGCTTCGGCCATTGAAGAAGGCAACGACACTTCAAAGCTAACCTTGGAGGAGCTCACTGGCAATCTAGTGGCGTATGAACTCCAACTGCAAGAAAGAAAGACCAATGAACACAATGAAAAGAAGAAGAACCTTGCATTCAAAGCCACATTAGATATGGAGGAGTCCGATGATGAAGTCAAAGATGAAATGGAGAAACAAATGGCACTCATCTTCAAAGGATTCAAGAAAATCCTAAATGCACGTAAGTCCTACAACCGTAAGTTCAATTCTACTAACGAACTTATTTGCTATGAATGTAATAGGCCCGGTCACATGAAGAAAGACGGGTGAATAAAGAAAAACAAAGACAAGAGAATGAAGCCGTACAAAGTCAAAAGGCCAAATAGAAAAGCTTTTGCGGCTTGCGATAAAAGCGATGTTGAAGAGGATTTCGACATCATCATCCGAAAGTAAAGGAGAAACAAGCAAAATGAACGAGAAGTCATATATGTGCATCATGGCACGAGGAGATTCTAAGATAAATTCTAACCCTAACTTTAGTGATATCGATAGTAGCGATGATGAGGAACTTGATTATGAGGAGGAATTTCATAAAATTTATATGAGGTCCAACTCAGAGCTTTTAACTCTAAAAAAGATGCATAAATCTTGTCTACTAATCAAGAGATAGAAACGGTCAGGGAAGAGAACCTAAAATTGATTAGCAACAATGAGGATTTAATTGAAAAGAATATGTTGCTTAATGTAGAACGCAAAGACCTACGAAATATGTTTGGAGACTTAGAAAAGAACATGGCCGCCATTAAGCCAAAGCATGATGACTTGGTTAATAATGTTGCTAGGTTCAATAAATGTAAAGAAAAATTAGATAGCTTGATTAGTTCATAAAGACCCCAATCTCGCAAACATGACTTAGGTTATAATGCGACCAATCAAAATGATAGGAATTCTCATCATCAAGCTAGAGTACCTAAAACTGAAAATGGATATGTCAAAGTTTGGATTCCCAAAATTGAAACCATCCAAATGAAATACCATTACATTTCTAGTTTTATGAACAATGTTCATTTTTGTAAAGACTATAGATTCATTTATGGGAAATCTCAACCCAACTGGGGTTGGTTCCCTCTTGGTTGATAATCATATTATTGTGTATGACTAATCCCACGGACCCATAAAGAAAGGGTACCAAAATTATATGTTTGATTTTCAGGTTCCAAAATTATAAGGGATTAGTAGAGGAGCTTCCAATGAATCTCAAGTTACATGCACAAAATTAAGGGGGAGATGTAATACACCGTATTCATATATACGAGTATGATATACGAATTTCTGGACGTATATGTACGTATAAATTTTGGGTATGCAAATAACACAATAAAGATCACAACTTTCCCATTGATTTAACAAATGGGGTGGACTAAAAACACAAAGATGTCATCTTTCTCATAAATTCCCAATAAAGATAGCATCTTGAACAACAATCCAAAACAATATAACAAGAAGCTAATTTTAACATCACAAAATGTTAAAGATGCTAACTTTAATTAAGAAGTTGCAATTCTACAACAAAAGATGAGAACTTTAATTCTAAACAAGCCATGCAAATAACATAATAGAGAAAGTTGGCTTCCTACCTCAAGTTGCTTCATTTTCTTATCAAAATCCAAGCTTTGGCCGCATGAAAACTTCTTCTCCAAACTCCATCACAAAAGCTCCAAACTTGCATGAAAAACTCCCTATTCTTAGCTCAAATCAAACCCACTCACTAGCATATGGATTAGAGTCAAAAAGGATGACGAAAACATGTGTTTTTCCTTGAAAAAGTGGAGCAAAATGGAGGAGAGAGGCGGAAAAACGAAAATGATTAAGATGGGAGAGAGTGATGAGGTATGTGCTTAGATATAAGGCTAATGAATACAAGAATTCTCCAAAGAATTCTCCACTCTTCTTTGACTTTTCAAGCCCACCATCCATTTGTCCTCATCTCCATTCTTTTCCTTTTTGCTTTAATCCTTAAAGCCCATGTAGGAAGCCCATGTAGAAAGGTAAGAGGAGCCCACCCTACAACACTTAACTTATCTCCTTAAGTGCCCAACAACAATTGCTAATCACACCACCTCTAAAACACAAAAATCCAATATTACAACAATGTCATTATTCACAAAACCATAATAATAATAACAATATTATTATGAAAATATCCTCGTGAAAATAATCTTCATAATCTTCTTGAAAAATAATTTTCCATAAAAAGATCATAATAAAATAATATTAAAAGTACATCTTGATAATTACACTACTATCATCATCATCGGCACAAATCAAGCACTAATACTTATTCCACCACACCATTAGCAACCATTAACATCCATTAAGACATTCATATAGGTACTTACTCATTCACATAGGTAACTTACTATATACACCACATCAATTACTACACACACATCTCAATATATCCCAGTATACGAGTACTACTACTATGTATACATACATCAATAGGCAGATAAAAATCGTAATTTTATTGTTTTGGTTAAATCACTAATTTAAGATAATTGAATACGGGAATGTAGGTTGGACTATTGATCTGAGCACTTAGGGAGATTCTGGACTGTTGAACTAAGGATTACAGACGTTGTTACAGGCAAGTGAAACTTGCTCAGTTTATTGTTAAAGCCATGTTTAGGCTATTTTGGGTAATTTGTGCAAAAGAGACTAGTCGGTGAAATGATAGTCGCCTAGACACCATACTTGATCTAGCTTGACAACGAAGCTAGATCTGACACCCTTGTCATGTTATAGTTCATGCATATCACATGTTACGTTTATTTTGATATACTTGTACGCAATTCAATATCTGCTATCATGTTGCATATTGCATGTCATTTCATGCATTGAATATTTTGTCGTGAATGTGTAGCACACGCTACTAATGAAATGTAAGCTACGACGAGTAGGATTTTGACTCCTACATCATGAACAAGGCTAGGTCAACCCTGTGCCATAAACACTTCCTGACTTGTAATCCAGAAGATGGGCGCCAGTCCATACACACGTGGAGGATTATGGTTAACCGGTCACGCAGCGTAGAAGTGTGCCCGATCAGCAACTTCAGATGTAAGGCATAAACCATGTGCACATCGTAAATGCATGTTTTTCGTGAAATCGTAAAATCGTGAATATTGTTTAGTAGCTCTTGCTACGACGTGTCATGCATTACAAAATATCATGTTCAACTATAAACTGTTGCACTCATCAAAATATCATGTCATGTCATCATCATTTTTAAACTGCTAAGTTACATTCACCTTATAACTGATATACTTTACGTTTCATTGCACAAAAGTCTCCTTTTTTCCTTTTGGAGATTTTTGCTGCCATGTAACGCCTCGCCTCCCGACGGGCGCCGCTACGATTGAAACACGAGAGTGTAGGTCCCGCAGGTGCCAATGAAGTCAATGTGGAGCAGTGCAGGAAGTAAGGAGACACTCTAGATCTGACAAGCTAACAGTTCTAAATAAGAAAAAGACAGTAACAAGTGAAGGTAGTAAAACTACACTACTGCTGAAAGTAAATGAGACACGTACCTCTGATATGTCAACGCTCAAACCGTTCTGCTCTGGAAGTTCTGACTCCTCTCAAGTCCTGTACTGAAGCTCCAACTCCTCGTGCTCAAACGCCTCTGGATAATCGTGTGCTTCGTACCTGGCGGGCAACAAAGGGCGCACCACGCTCAATAGAGCAGACAATATCTAAACAAGAGGCAAGGAAGGTAAGTGTGCACAAAAGGAAACAAGACGACCACAGATATGATGGCACTACCCAAAGAAGTAACCTGACCTGGTAATCCACGAGCACGCGCCACTGAAGAGTAAGGGAGTACAAAAGACGATGTGACAGCGACAGAAAGGGTACAGAAAAGAGAGATGTCCTGACGGTTAAAACGAGTACAACTACTGTAAATAGGGTACTAACTAAAGTGAACCAATCCTAGGCCGTGACTTATGAGGGGGAGTACAATAAGCATCTGGGAGCTATCTTGACCGCGAGGGTACGACCCCGGGCAGAGTCCAAAAGTGTAAAGTACTGTACTGTAAGCTGCAAAACCTGTAAGAACTATGGCGCTATGGCCTGTGGTGGGGCTCCAGGACCCATCAAAATGGTCGTCCCTGTCTGCCCCCATGACTCAGGACCCATCAAGATGATGGAGTCCCCCTAACTCGGGGCTAGCAACCAAAAGGATTGGTTGCCGTAGATCAGGTCCCAGTCACCCACATACTCCCCAATCATAAGTTTCCCCAACCCCGGTGAGTCAAGCAGAAAGTAATCATGTTATTAGTTATTAGTGTCGTGAGGTTCAATATTGATTAAACTACGTAGCCAATGGGAATCTATTACCGTACCGGTAATAGCAACCTGCCAAGTCAAGATCCAACCTCAGGATAGTCCATCAGTCATCCAGTACCAACATAGTAACGTGCCATCACAAAAATATACCAAGGCTACGCAATTTAATAATATTAAACTAACAGTGTACTAATAAGCTTATGAAACAACAAGAGCAAGAAACTAGCAAGTGACAGGTAGCATGGATATTCCTCATGGCAAGATATTCCAAACTAAGCAGCGAGGAAGCATCACGAACTCAAGAACAAGGAAACCCAACGCAGCAATCAAAGAAAGCTATCAAACCCAACAACAAGCAAAAGGAGCCACCCAACTCAATTACCAACAAGGGAAGCTTGAACCACAAGCAAGGGAAACCCAAACCCCAACACAAGCAAAGGAATCTAAATTGGAGTATAAGGGATAAAGTCTACCTGAAATCGAAGCCGAAGAACCAAGATAATTAAGAACTGGAGCCCAGCATCTGCAGAAAGCCTACGCTGCAACTATCAGCAATAAGAAGCCCAAAACCTGCAAGCAATAGAGAAAGGGCGAAAGAAACCTGCAAGCAAGTAAGAAAGATCGTGCTGAAATATAAAAGAAACAATACTACTGAATCTTGCAATGAACCATGAAATAAGAAAATATAACAATCACTTTAATAAAGAAAGACCAAAAAGTCAACTCAAGATGGCGCTAGAGAGTCTAAGCCAGAGGGATCAGATTGGGGGTCTTCTCATCACATAGTGGGGGGTACCCGTGCCTACGGCAAAGTCCGCGGGGTTCTTAGTAAGGAACTCGGGGGTAACAACCAAAACCGTTGGGGAACGGGGCTCACAACCCAGGTAATACCACACCGAACTCAAAACAGCGAGCAAGGGACCCAATTGAACCCAAACAGCAAGTGGAAGCACCCACCCAAGCACAACAGCAACCCACCAAGGCAAGTCAGCAAGCAAGAACCAGGCCGCAAGCAAGGGGATAACCAAACAGCAAATAGAGGAACCCCGACCAGCAATCAAAGCGTCAACGGAAACCAAACCAGCAAGGGAGGAGCCACCGAATCCCCTAAACAGCCCCAACGACAACCCCGGGACCCCACACAAGTAGGCGAGGGCGAACGAAAACAAAGCCCTAAGGGGCTCGGGGCTTCTGCAGGAAAGAGAGAGAGCAGGGGATAAAAGGGGGGGCCCGTGTGGGCTGGGCCTCTCTAGTGGGCCACGAAAAAGAAAAGAAAGAGAAAAAGAGAGAGAAAAGGGAGAGAGGGATGGGAGAAGCGGGCCGGGCCATTACATGACATGTGCCCTTTTCCCTTGGGGTGTCACATGTCATGTTTTGAGCCCGAGTTAGTTGCTGAGTACGACTAGTTTGCTGACGTTCAGTTCGAGGTTATCGGAGATCTACCCTAGTCTCAGCTGGAGGCCATTTCACTAGTTGCAGTTGTTTCCTAATAGCTGCTGTTAAGTTGTTCGGTGCGTAGCACCTTCTCTTGTTTTAGTTTCGGCCATGCTTGGGGCCTTTCATTTTCAGACTCTTGTACCTTTATTTTATGATCATATTTGTGGATGTTTGGAACATTGAAATGGATGTTTTGAATGTTGGTTATTTTATTGCATGCGTTCATATTTATTGTTGTTGTTGTTTCATTGCAATACAAGAATCTACGAATGGATGACCACACAGACGCTTATCAGATTGTAGTTTCACAGCTTCAAGTCTGAGCGGACCTCTTTGCGTCTCGCCTTCCATACATGGGAAGCTGGGCGTGACAGATTCAAAAAACTTGAAAATTTGAATCTCAAAAATAAAATCTTTAAGCTTTAATATCAAATTCAAGCCTGAGTAAGGCAAGAGATACAAGAAAAATTATCAAAAATTTAGCACAATGAAAATTGAAACAATGGCCAAAAAAGAGTTTTTGAAAAAGAGTGCTTTTTGAGAATATGAGATTTTAAAAATAATATAAAATGCTTAATAATTGAAATGTAAAACTTCTGAAATCTCTACTATATGTAGAGTGGAAAAAGGGTTCAAACGTGCTCAAAAAAGTCAGCTCTAACGGCTAGTAACTGGTATAAATCGAAAATTGCGCTTTCCTTAAAAACTGAGTTTTGACCTAGATAGCCGGCTATTTCAGGAGATAGTCAGCTATTTATTTTTAGATAGTTGGCTATCCAAGTACTAGTCCACTAATGTAGACACCTTGTAGTCCTAGGCAAATTTCTCAGTGCAGAAAGTCGGCTATCTGTTTGAGATAAGCGACTATTTTTGGATACCTGATTTTTTCTACTTAAAATAGTTTGAAAACATTTATTAAAAATTACATACTAATATAACATATTTAAATATATTTTAAAAGTATTTTTCAAGTATTTTCATTAGTGTGTAGCTTCATCATATTGGTTTTTACATTCTAAGTTATTTAATTTACATATACACACTTCTTGATTTCTTTGATTTTCTTCCCTTGACTGGAGCCATCAAGTCTTGATCGTGAGTCATTGATTGAGCCTTCACTTGCTCCATCGCTTGTCTTTAAGGTTGACTTCCCAATCATGGTTCCCAGAATCTTCATTTGGTCTTTTCAACATATTTGTTCTTCGTGGCTATAAAAATCATCATTTCCTATACACACTTGAAGTAAATAGTTAGTACACATATCAATTGTGTACATCATCAAAATTCCACTGGGTTGGTCTCAACATCCCGCAAAAATGTTAGTCGACTAATAAATGTTATGACTTATGAATTTGTGGGAAACTTAAGTTACCAAGATATGTCATCATCATGGATTTAACAATTAGATACTAGTAAGAATAAAAATGAAAAATTACAACATTATTTCATCATTACAACCAGATTCATAATATGTCTGTCAGCTTCATCTTGATTGTAATGCTTCTTGCAACATAACTTGAGTCGAGTAGATCTATTTTGAACATGATGTAATGTTGATCTGTATTATTATGTTGAAATAACTATCTGTATAAAGAGAGAGTTAGTATGTACAAATGATACATACATACATGTCTATTATACATTTGATGCCTTTTTTAATCTTTGCCATACGTGGCACCCAAAAAATGATTGGGACTAACTTTGTTGATGAACATGGCAAAGATTCAAACAATCTTATGCTGACTAGGACAAGGATTAAGAAAAGGAGTTGAATTGTATTTGGGTGGAAGGATTTGAATCTTTGGGTGGAAACAATATTGGGGAAATTGGGGAAGTTCTAATAATTTGAAATTTAAGTGGAGAGTGTGGGTGGGCAATGGGGTGTGGGTGAGTGGTTAGGTGTGGAGTTGGGTGTTTTGGTTTTTCCACTAAACAAAAGCCCACAACATTCTCGTTATTTGCAAGCTTGCCATTGCTTTTTCATAAACCCCAAAGACCCATCATCTTCTCCTTATTTACGGGTTTGCCATCGCACTTTTTTCACTTTGCACCCTGTGTTTTTTGTGTTTTAGTCCCTGTTTTTTCGCCCATAAGATGACTGACCCAGGGTTTCTTTCCCCGTTAGTATTGCGACTGGGAGACGAGTGTTCATGTCGATCTTGCGCCCGGGAGATGACCATTCCCGTCATTCTTGCGTCCATCGTCATTTCTCCAGTGAGCCGGCTGTCCCCTACGGTTTCACACCCGATAGACGAACTTCTCTGTGCCCTTCGGGCACAAGTATTTGCTTGTGCATGTGAGTGCGTGTGCGTGTGCGTGTGTATGTGTATGTGCGTGTGTGTAGTTGTGTGCTGACAGCACATGATCGTATTTCCTATGCTGTCAGCAATTTGTGGGCGAAAAACAATTTTTTTTTAATTTTTTGCATCATTTTCTACAAATGTTAGCTACATCCACACCAATTTTCAAGTGAATCCAACATTTTTTGAGCCTACGTCCATGCATTTCAAAAAGATTGCGCTGACAGTTTCAGCCTTGAGCGGTCTTTTTGAAATGCATAGATGGAGGCTCAACAAGTGTTGGCTTCACTTGAAAATTGATAAGGATGTATACAACAAGTTGTAAAACATGATGCAAATTTTTTAAAAAAATTCCTTTTTCGCCCCAAAATTGCTCACAGCACAGGAAAATTTCATGCGCCGTCAGCACACCTCCATATTCCACACATAACACACATGATAATTTTCAAATGCAAATATTTCGCACAGAATTTTCCGTGCAAAAATGTTTTTATTTTTTGGAAAAAAAATTCAAAAAAATTTCCACATTCGCTTTATGTTGTTACAGACCTCTAAAAAATAATTGTTGAAAAATAAAGTGATTTGGCCTTTGATCAAGGTATTACAAGAAGTTATATTGTTCTGAAATCGTAACATTTTGTGACGGGTTGATCGGTGCTTAAATCCCCCTAGGGTTCACCCATTATTTTCCATGGGGTATATTGTTGTATGAGTTAAACATCAAACAAATTGCAAAAAATTTTCTAAATAAAGATAAAATGTTTTTCGCACAGGCTTTCGCACTATAGTTTTCGCACTTGAAAACTACTATATATATAATGTGTGTGTGTGATGCGTAAGGGAGACTTATGGTCTCCCCTCTCTCATTATCCACCATAGCACACCACTACCACGTAGTGGGGGTGAACCATTGGTCTACCCTCCTATAATATGAATGAATAAAAGGATACCATGGGCTATTGCCATGGTTGCTCTTTCTCCAGCTACTTTATTAGCACGAAGCTATAGAAAAATTCTTTTTGAGCCAAAAAATTTTATTCCATCTTCCCCACACATTTTTCCCTCTAGCGAAGGAATCTAGTAGTTGCGGCAAAATTTTTGCGACGACAAACGATCGATTACTTGCAAGGCATTGCAGGAGCGGAGATGTTTTTTCCTTTCTACGGATTTTTGGTTAATTCCCTAAATCATTGATGTAGAGGTATACTTTTTCCCCATAGCTATAGATCATATACCATAAAAAAAAATTTATTCCATATGCATGTTACTTGAAATAATCAAATCAAAATACAAATACAAAGCTATTTTATTACAAACAAAAAAATTATCTCCATTATTGTATCGGTCACGGACATTCACCGCCAAAGGCCCCGAAGGCCGGATCGGCGTCCGGATCAGCTGGACACCTAGGTCCTAGTTCAATTAATTCATGATATGTTGCTGGAAATCAGGACAGATTTACATGCTCATTATTTTGTTTATTTCTCTTAATCTATAACAGACATTGTTCTGAAAATTTTATGGCTAAAGGTTTGGACTATTTTCTACAACCTTCATGTTCTGAACTTTGTCTAATTTGGACTATAAATAGGAATAAGAATTTAATTTTTCCAACATGTCTGATTTTATCAAGTCTGGACACCTTTCACGAAAACAATGATCAGTCCATCAATACTTAATGAAATTTAGTGTTCTTGGGCTCTTTGGAAAGATAAATTCAAAATCTACAATTTTGTAGTTTTCCATTTTTGCTGAATTGAACTGCAATTAGGGGTAATTAAGTCATGAAGTCAATGCAATTTCTGTTTTCAATTCCAGCACATGTACACTTTGGCTTAAATTCTGTAGAAAATAGAATACTCATCTAAACTTCATAAAAATTGATATGTGAACCAACGACATCTATATGTACAACTTTCATTTATATTGAATTGTCACATTCTGTACAAAAATATGGAGGAATTTGCTGTTAAACTTGACTGTTATGAAATTTCCAGCGAAGCTGAAATTTATGGGAGTAGGATTTTGATTGTTTTTGGTCCACATAATATTAATAACATCACTATTTGCATAATTATTACGTTGGATTAATTAGTATTTTTATGATTAATAATTATAAAAGGTCTTGAGATCGCTCTGCCGTTAGTTTTCTAACCTAACGGTGCATGATATGTCTCCTCGTGGCCTAAGTAATTATTAGATATTTTAATTTTTTCATATAATTACTTGCATGTGATGTTGCACAATGATTCATGCATGTGTTTGTTGCATAACTTATAAATTGCGTGGATGTTTAATAAATTACGTTGTGCTTTTGGATCGGCCAGTTTTGTCACCATTTTATGTTCCTCGCACTTTCTTTTCTTTTTTGAGAGAAATTGAATTGTAGTAATGATATATTTGAAGAGTTTTGGCGGACACTCAGAGCTCGGATCTGTGTCCGTCCTAAGTCGGATGGACCACAGAGGCATAAAGCACAGCGGAAAAAGCAACATACTAGCTAAACAACTTAGATATGCTCTGAGAAAGCCAGAACTTAGCCCGATCTATGCCAACTTGGGGTGGATCTGACCACCCCAAGAGGGATCTATCGTACAATGACGAAATTAAATTACACTAAAAATTACTTAGAGAAATACATGGAATCTCAACCCTAGGGCGGGCACGATGTACCGCACCGGCTTCTAACACTCATCGTAGCCGAACCGCCTTGACTCGATTCAACCAAGCTGCCTCGCACCTTCGAACTGATCCACCCGAGCCGACTCCCGCCTCCAAGCCGATCACTTGCGGTAGAAGGTTCCACTTGAGCCGAACCGCGTCTTAGACGTCTGGATCCGAATCCAAACCGCCTTCGTAGTCTTGCTAGGACTAGTCGGGAGAATAGGAAGAAGAGAGAACGAATAGTTTAAGTCGTAGATCGAGCTTACTCAAAAATCCGGAGCTACTCGATCGATGACTTGGTGCATTTTTCAACGAAGAGAGTGCACCCCTAATTTTATAGGGAGTCGGCACCTCTCTTTCCGTCATGAGCAATGTGGGACAAAAAACAAAATAGAAGAGAAATTAATTTAGCTAATTGAAGTTTAGTGAGCCTTTCACAAAGGCTAACTTCAACGAATTAATTCTCTTCATCAATTAAACTTTAGACACCGAACAAGCTATCATTTCGAAGGGCTTCGAATGGTGAACGCGTAGGAACGAACGTCGACGAATTTCGACTTTGTTTGATCGCTCAAACAATTGCCTAAAGATGGGCATGAAGTCAATTTTCGTAGACGTCAAAAGGGGTTTCAAAAAACCTTATTTACTTCAGTTGCGAGCGTGCCTGCTAGGCTTAGCGGGCGCGTCCGCCCAAGGCTATGGGCAGGCGATCGGGCGGCCCGCAGGACAGCAGGCGACTGGCTCGCTGGACAGCGGCGCGCCCGCTGCTTCCAGCGGGCCATGCCCGCTGAGTAGCAGGCGCGCTCTCTCTGTTTCCAGCGGGTGATTCGGGTTGAATATTGCATATTTAACCCCCCATTTAGCCCTATTTTGTGGGTAAATGATGTTTAATTGGTCTCTAATGCGTTCGTATAATGTATACCATCATTTATTAGAGATATCACTTGATTTGTGCACAAAGTATGTATTTCTACCTTTTTATATTTTTCATGGCTTGGTCTCGATCTTACGATTCCAACGACTATTTATTTGTATTTTTCTGAGATCTATGCTAATTACTGTGAATTTTTGAATGCAGAATACCAATTAAATGGGGAAATATGCACGAAAACACGCAAATACATTAGAAATACGGCGGGCGTAGCGTCGGGGTGATGTGGCACAATCCTGGCCCTCTGTTTTTAATCCAACGGCCCACAAAGAAAGTCGACACGGCACAACCTCATCCATCGATCTGAGATCGAACAGCTGATAAATCGAGCGGCTCGTGGGTTTGGTTTTAGGCGATTTGGAGCTGGTTTTTGAACCCGTTAACACAATAAACCCGCAATGCTTAGTATATAACGTATTTCTAGGGTTTTTGAGCGTATTCTCAGCGTATTAGGGCGATTTTGGTGGCGATTTTTGCAGAATTTTCTTGAGATTCCAGAGAGCAACCTGAGGGAATTTTCAGAGGGCTTTGAGAGGAAGAAAGAGAGCTTTCTTAGGCTAAAAGAGGGTGTATTTGGTGTTATCTCTTGAACTTTATTGTGTATTTTCAATTCTATTTACTTCTATTGATTAGAACCATGTTTATTGTGATGAAATCCTTGATTATTTTCAGTATGTGTGGCTAAATTTTGATTGTACATGGTATGGCGCAGTTAGGGGACATGATTTGTATTTGTTTGGTTGAAACTGTTGGGTATTGGTGTTTCATACCAATCTTATTTTGATGATGATCACAACATTATATTGTTGCTAATGAATCTCATGTTTTAGTCTCTCAGTTTATTTCAAGGATATCTTTCTTGGAGACTAATCACTTGGTGTAAGGATGGACATCTTGTGAAGAAGGGCCAAAGTTTGGACTCAATGAGTGCCAAAGCTTGGAGATGATGGAGAGCAATCAAGGCATCAAGATTGAAGACTTAGACTCTTAAGAAAGCATTTAATCCATGTAATCTACTTTATTGCTTTCTCTCTCTTTTGAGTCTATGGTTGATGTAATGCCTTGTTAGATGGTTTACTTTTCATGCATATGCATTTAACCATCTTAGTGAACCTTTGGATTATCATAGAATCCAACCCAATAGGTTCACTCTGTCCAAAGACTCATTTGGAGTCTCTGGCTTTCCGTCAGTCGCCTGATGAGAGAAACACAACCGACTGGGTGATTTCCAGTCGCCTGTAGATCCTTCTACAGTCGCCTGATATGCACAGCTCAAGTCAACATTTCAATTGACTCAAACTTGAGCTTTACGCACAGTCGCCTGACGATCAGTTTACAGTCGCCTGTATATTTACAGTCACCTGGAAATTGGCCATCGTCGCCTGTTTATCGTAAGTGCAATCACTGCATCTCTCTGTCTTCTCTCCATAGTTTACAGTAGTCGACTGATGAAGAATATACAATCGCCTGACTTTTCGGTAGTCGACTGTAGTATTAACATCAGTCGCCTGTGCGAAGAATTGGAGAAAGAGTGCAGTTCCCTGTTTCGATCCATCCCCTGAAGCAGTCGGCTGCTGAAGGATAAACAGGCGCACGTTGACTTCGTCAGTCGACTGTCCTGACTCAGATTATAGCCGTTGGATATTTTCTAGCCGTTGATCAGTCGGCTGTCTTTTGATCATCAGTCGACTGATCCTGTCGTTTTCACCCAGTTTCTAGCCATTGCAGATTTGGTTATTTGGCTGTTTCTTTGGGTTTTTGGGCTTGATATAGGATTCCTATATATATGAGTGTGCTGTCTATGCTTAAACTTCTTGATTGATTCTTGATTACTCTTGATTCTATTGAAAATCTCAAGAGATCTTTAAGCCACTCTCAAGCTCCCTCATTTCCCTCTATTGAGCATTCATCTTCCTTCATGCATTGAAGTCCAGCTCAAGGGAAATCATCCAAGTGCTCTCAAGCATATTCCAACACTTGGAGATTCTCTTCCATGCCTTGCATTCATTCATGAATAAGCATCTCAAGGCATAGGTAAGAGTATTTACTTTACAGGGTGTAATTTGTTTTCCTGTTTCTCTTTGTGGGATTAGGATACTCTCTTTGTGTGAGTTTCTCTCTCTGTGAGAGGTTGTCTCTTTGTGGGACTAGGGAATTCTCTTTGTGGGAATTAACTCTCTTTGTGGGAGTTATAGTGTCCTAGTGTATGGCTAACCCTAATTCTCTGAGTGGGAGTTAGTGATTCTCTGTGTGGGAGTCTTGATCCTTGTGTAGGATTGGTTGGGTCCTTGTGTAGGGCATAAATCCTCTTTGTGGGGTATCTCCTTGTGAGATTTGTATTCACTTCTTTGTGTGGGATTATAGTGAATATTTGGTGTGGCTGGATGTACCCAAGTTTGGGGAACCAGGGTAAAACTTTGTGTTTGCGTTTGGATTAATTGTGCCTTATAATTCCTCTTGCATTTATAATTCCGCATTTGCAAGTTAAATTTTAATTGGACAATTTTATTGCCATTACACTATTCACCCCCCCTCTAGTGTGTGTTGTTAGTATTGCAAGGGTTAGTCGATCCCTACAGAAACTTCATGCTAAAATTGTTAACTTTGATAAAATTATAGTCTTTGTTTTAAAATCTCCTCTTCATCTTCCAAAAGAATATGATTGAGTTGATGATCGCCTCACAAGGGTGAGTTTTGATCTCCCCAAAAGGGGGTTTCATCCCTTTTATTTAAAAAATTATAGTTTTAGCAACGACTTTATTCAATATTGCGCTTTAATCCCCGCAAGGGTATTTTCCAATGAATTTCTCTCAAAAAGAGAATTCATTGAGTTACCTTCAATCAACCGAATTAATATAAATCATGGACCCTAACGAACCCATATCATGTGCATACTTCTCATAAATATTTTTATAAACGAAACTTTCTTTTGCTCGTCTTGTTCACAAATTCAAAACCACGATCAAATCCCAATCAAATCATCATCATTAAAAGTGGTTGGTCTCTTTACGTTGAATTTCTATTTGATTTAAGCTTTGTGGTTACAACAGATTTTCTCCCGAGGATTCGAAATTTGGACTCCCATATCTATATTACTTGCACGGACTCTTACGCTTAAGAGAAGCACATTTTTGGGCTAAGCAAGTTTTTGGCGCCGTTGCCAGGTAGAACAGGTTGTTACCACGTGTTATTTCATTCAGAGGACCGTCGGTGAGATCTTTCCACTTTAATGTACATAAATTTTTGTTTATTATTAAAAAAATTGTGCATAAATTTTAGTTTATTATTATATATATATAATGGAGTATATGAATTTCTATTGCACAAACGATTGGTATGATGCAGAGTATAGTGCTGCACACAAACATATGATGGAGAAGCTCAAGATCGTTAGTTTTAATCAAACTGATTGTGAAACTTTCTTTCAGGCCTAGAGGAGGTTCACAGACATAATATCGAGCTATCCGCAGCATGGGTATACAAAGAAAGAGCTTATGGAGTCCTTCCTAGATGGACTACGACCATAGATGCAGGAATTTTTGGGAGTCATGGCGCCGACAGAGGCGTGGAAATACATGGAGTCTTTACAAGAGAATGAAGAAATCATGAAAGAGACTTCAGAGTGCGATTCAACGGAGCCTTCATGCCTTGATCAAGGGGAGCAAAGCGTAGACGTACATTTGCAATCCTTGAAAGAGGAAGTTTATTTACTCATTCAGACACAGGAGGCCACATCCCATCAATTCTAAGAGAACTTCCTTGCTCGGAGTCGGCAGACTAAGAAATCCATTGAAAATCTTAATTTGATTGTCACTTGCTTAGAAGAAAATAACTCTTTTGAAATTCAACTTCAAGAATCTGATATGAGTTCATCTTCTATTGCAGGTACATCGAGCGATGAAGGTACAAATCAGAACATTAACATGGCTGTAAGCGTGTGCAAAAGAGAGGACGAGCTAGCAATTTTAGATGAAACGGAGAAAGAAATAGCGAGGGAAATGTGTTCAGAGATTATCGCTATGGAGCCCGAACCATTCCCTCTCCCAGTTTTTCCCCAAAATCATTTACCCCTCTCCCCAATGACTGAGCATCATACCGAGAGTAGTGCATATCTTTCGGGGAGTAGTCGTCAACTTGCTTTAATTTATTTCAACTATTTTGATGACTACATTTGGAATATTTTTGTTAAAAGGAATTTTAAACTAATTTGGACTGACATAACTCATCTCTTGCAGGACATTGGTAAACAAGTTATAGAGATGCTTGGAGTTTGTTGTTGGGGTCCAATTTAGCCAATGGAGGAAGGATACTTGCCGAGGAGCGCAAGGAGCAAATTGAACAACTTCCTCCACCATTAAATATTCGTGATCTGCCATTTGACCACGGTGTGTTCTTTACATTAGCATAGATTTTATATGCTTTCTAGGATGCTTGCTTGAATAAATTCGTACCCCTTTCGACATTGAGGACAATGTCCATCTTTAGTTGGGGGGTGTGTATGAGACCTTAGGATTATTTTTTCCAAAAACAAGGCAAAAGAAAAGAATGAACCACCAATCTCATCATTTATAACTCCTTCACATTCCACAAATACGGATGATTATGCGTTGATTGAGTTCTAAAAGTTGTTTATGGCTTGAATGAATTATTTTTCCTTCATGGAATTACCGTTAATATGCTATTCATGAAAATTTTCAGCTGTCATGATTATTATCTCGAAATAGTTTGAATTTGTTTCATGCATGCTACGGTGATGAAAAAGCTTAAGTATACACGATTTATTAGAATAGTCTTCAAGTTGAAGAGGAATTTGTCCATTGTTACTAATGTTTATGTTCATATTTATATGTGTTGAGTTGCTTACAAAAAAGAGAGAAAAAGATGAATAAGTGTGTCATGAAATAAATAACTTGGTTGGCTCGAGTAGTACAGTCTGAAGGGTCCTTTTTGGCCTAATGCCCTATTATCGTCTGATTTGGGAGCCATTGACCGGAAACTCACTCATTTGATGGAGCGATCCAAGTTATACATTTTTCCGCAAATGTTGCTTTATGCGCGTTACGCGGAACTAATAAAAGAAAAGAAAAAGGAAAAGAAAAAATGGTGAATAAACCATGCAACTTCAATACCCATGACTTGAACGGTCTTTTTGAGATGCTAATTCATTGGAAATGAGAAAACTAGAATATAAGAACGTGCTATACTTTCGCTTGCGTAAAATGATGCTTGCATGTTCTTTATTCGAATTAAATTAGAGAAAATTTCATGTGGTTGATCTTATTTATGGATTGTGTATATTGATTGTCTAGATCATGTTAGAAAGCGTGTTATTGAGCCACGACATAAGCAATTGATAGAACTTATTGTTTTATTAATCATCCGAATTAATCGCTCTTTTTGCTAGGAACCAGCAAATCACTAGTTGGTGGGTGTGATTCAGGTTGAATATTGCATTTTAACCCACTATTTAGCCCTATTTCGTGTATAAATGATGTTTAATTGGTCTCTAATGCGTTCGTATAATGTATACCATCATTTATTAGAGATATCACTTGATTTGTGCACAAAGTATGAATTTTATTAAGTATTTATGCCTTTTTATATTTTTCATGACATGGTCTCGATCTTACGATTCCAACGACTATTTATTTGTATTTTTCTGAGATCTGTGCTAATTACTGTGAATTTTTAAATGCAGAATACCAATTAAATAGGGAAATACACACGAAAATACGCAAATACAGTAGAAATACGACGGGCGTAGCGTCGGGGTGATGTGGCACAATCCTGGCCGTCTGTTTTTCATCCAACGGCCCACAAAAAAAGTCGACGCGGCACAACCTCATCCATCGATCTGAGATCGAACTGCTTCGAATCGCTCCTTCGCACAGCCGCTGGGCGCTTCAGCTTGGCCACGTGGCGTCATCCCTGCGATTCACCGCCAAATCTAACGGCTACCATTCGAGCGGGCAGCAGCTCTTCATCGCACGAAGAGGCGCGATCGTCTCCGTTGGATGGCAATCCAACGGTCAAAAGAATTCCGAAGCGAACGAGAAAAGGGCGCCTCCGCTTGGCGACGTGGCTCAATCATGCACGTCCATCGTTCGATCGGACGGTGCACAATCAACCCACATCAGATGCGGATGAGAGCGGAGAGCGAAGAGCGGGCGACAGATACGGGTCGTCCGATTGTGCATCTTACGGCCGTAAAGCACCCCGAGGCGGATTCGAACTCGGAGCGAACGCTGGCGGGGCGCGACTTTTGTCTTTCTACGTGGCAGCGTGTGGTTTAATCCCGCAAATATCGAACGGCTGATAAATCGAGCTGCTCGCGGTTTTGGTTTTAGGCGATTTGGAGCGGGTTTTGAACCCGTTAACACAATAAACCCGCAATGCTTAGTATATAACGTATTTCTCGGGTTTTTGAGCGTATTCTTGACGTATTTGGGCGATTTTGGTGGCGATTTTTGCAGAATTTTCCTGAGATTCCAGAGAGCAACCTGATGGAATTTTCAGAGGGCTTTGAGAGGAAGAAAGAGCTTTCTTAGGCTAAAAGAGGGTGTATTTGGTGATATCTCTTGAACTTTATTGCGTATTTTCAATTTTATTTACTTCTATTGATTAGAACATGTTTAGTGTGTTGAAATCCTTGATTATTTTCAGTATGCGTGGCTAAATTTTGATTGTACATGGTATGGCGTAGTTAGGGGACATGATTTGTATTTGTTTGGTTGAAACTTCATGCTAAAATTGTTAACGTTGATAAAGTTATAGCCTTTGTTTTAAAATATCCTCTTCATCTTCCAAAAGGATATGATTGAGTTGATGATCGCCTCACAAGGGTGAGTTTTGATCTCCCCAAAAGGGAGTTTCATCTCTTTTATTTAAAAAAATTATAGCTTTAACAACGACTTTATTCAATATTGTGCTTTAATCCCCACAAGGGTATTTTCCGAATTTCTCTCAAAAAGAGAATTCTAAAATTATCTTCAATCAATCGAATTAATACAAATCATGGACCCTAACGAACCCATATCATGTGCATACTTCTCAAGCGTAAGAGTCCGTGAAAGTAATATAGATCTAGGAGTCCAGATGTCGAATCCTCGGGAGAAAATCTGCTGCAACCACAAAGCTTAAATCAAATAGAAATTCAACGTAAAGAGACTAACCACTTTTGATGATGATGGTTTGATTGGGATTTGATCGTTGTTTTGAATTTGTGAACAATACGAGCAAAGAAAGTTTAGTTTATGAAATTATCGATGAGAAGTATGCACATGGTATGAGTTCGTTAGGGTCCATGATTTGTATTAATTCGGTTGATTGAAGATAACTCAATGAATTCTCTTTTTGAGAGAAATTCATCGGAACATACCCTTGTGGGGATTAAAGCACAATATTGAATAAAGTCGTTGCTAAAGCTATAATTTTTTAAATAAAAGAGATGAAACTCCCTTTTTGGGAGATCAAAACTCACCCTTGTGAGGCGATCATCAACTCAATCATATCCTTTTGGAAGATGAAGAGGATATTTTAAAATAAATTCATCGGAAAATACCATTGTGTGGATTAAAGCACAATATTGAATATGATCGTTGCTAAAGTTATAATCTTTTAAATATAAGATATGAAACTCCCTTTTGGGGAGATCAAAACTCACCCTCGTGAGGTGATCATCAACTCAATCAAATTCTTTTGGAAGATGAAGAGGAGATTTTAAACTAAAGACTATAACTTTATCAACGTTAACAATTTTAGCACGAAGATTCAACCAAACAAATACAAATCATATCCCATAACTATACCATACCATGCACAATAATAATTTAGCCACACATACTGAAAATAGTCAAGGATTTCATCATAATAAACATGGTTCTAATCAATAGAAGTAACTAGAATTGAAAATACACATTAAAGTTTAAGAGATATCACCAAATACACCCTCTTTTAGCATAAGAAAACTCTTTGTATTCCTCTCAAAGCCCTCTGAAAATTCCCTCAAGTTGCTCTCTGGAATCTCAGGGAAAATCTGCAAAAATCGCCTCCAAAATCGCCCAAATACGCCCCGAATCCCACCAAAAAACCCTAGAAATACCTTATATAATAACATTGCGGTTTTAATAGGCTTAACGGGTTCAAGACCGTACCCAAATCGCCTTAAACCCGCACCCAATAGCCGGCGCATTTGTGAGCCGTTGATCAAAGCGGGATCGCTCCAGGAGCTGCCACGTGTGCTTTAGAATTCGCGCTCCGCTCTTCGCTCCGAGTTCATCTCGGAGTTTGATCTCCGCCGTTTGGTCAGGATCGCACGCTCGACATTTCGCCACGTCGCTCCCACAAATTTCCATTTTTCGTTGATTTTTTCCGCTGCCGCCGCATTTGACTCACCGTCGGATCTTGGGTTGATTCGAGCGGGGTGAATGCTGGCCGTCGAATCTCAGAACTACGCCGTTTGTATCGATCCGCATCGCTGCTTCGAAGGAGCTGTTCGACAGCCGTTCGATGACGATCTAACGGTCGAGAATCGACCGCTCTCTCATTCGCTGGGAGCCGTTCGATTGGGCGGGGGAAAGTCGGATGAAGCCACGCAGCGAAGAACTGGGCTCTTCGCGTTCATTTGAAGGCGCGCTGTCAGTCGTTGGATTGAGATCGTGCGGTCGAGAAAGGGCCGCGTCGACCGCTTGTTTTGTTGAATCAGCGCCGTTGGATTAAGCAGTGATGGTCGAGATGCTGCCACATGGTGCCCCGATGAGCGCAAAAACCGTATTTTCGTATTTTGAGCGTATTTCCTCTTTATTTCTTTATTTTATTGGTATTCTGCATTCAAAAATTCATAGTAATTAGCACAGGTCTCAGAAAAACACAAATAAATAGTCGTTAGAATCGTGAGATCGAGACCAATCTATGAAAAATATAACAAGTGCAGAAATACTCAATTAATTGCTGTTTTGTGCTCAAATAAGGTGATTTCTCTAATAAATGATTATATATAAAATACGAACGTATTAGAGACTAATTAAGCATCATATAAGCACAAAATAGGGCTAGATATGGGGTTAAATATGCAATATTCAACCTGAATCACACAACCCAACTAGCGATTTGCTAGTCCCTAGCAAAAAGAGCGATTAATTCGGATGATTAATAAAACAATAAATTCTATCAATTTCTTATGGCGTGGCTCAATAATATGCTGTCCAACATGATTTAGACCATCAATATACACAATTCATGAATAAGATCAATCACAAGGTATTCTCTAATTTAATTTGAATAAATAACATGCAAGCATCGTTTTGCGCAAGCAAAAGTATAACACGTCGTTATATTCTAGCTCTCTTGTTTCCAGGGAATTGTCATCTCAAAACAATCGTTCAAATCATGTGTATTGAAGTTGCTTGGTTTATTCAAAAAAAATTTCCTTTTTCTTTTCTTTTATTAGTTCTGCATAACACGCATAAAGCAACATTTGCAGAAAAATGAATAACTTGGATCTGTCACGACCAGTGTCCAAAATGAGGCAGGGGTGACGACCGCGGTACAGGAGTACCAAGCGTACTGGCGCTACAAAGAAAAATTTAGCAAGCCACTGCAACTGCTAGGACAACACATGCAATTAAAACAGGTGCAAAGTAAGCACAACTGTAAAGCTCCAGCACAACACAAAAAGGTACAGCGAGGCGACGGCAAACAACAAGCGGGAGCGTACGAGTGAGCATTCATCTACTATCAACACACCACAACATCATGTTCTGTACATATACCGCCACCAGTGACACGAGGTACAAAAGCTGAAGGGGGAACCCAAAAGTAACTGCTCACAAAAGAAACTAACCACAACCCACTACACCCGTACCCCAACTAACTGCTATGGGCTCCTGGCTTGGAAGAGTCGCCATCAAGGCGTCGGTAGTCCGGCAGTGATGCAGTCGTCCCGGAACCTGTACCTGGGGAGTGGGGAAAGGGCACGTCACAACGTGTCAAGTAGGAAACTCAACCACACAAGCCACGTTCACATCACCGCATACAGGTCGCTAATACTAAATTTGTTAGTCAATGCTTGTTGTTGGAACCTAGTCATCAGGCGGAACACAAGGGAACTGTACCTCACCCATAAGACGGGTGGAAAGAATCTCCGACACTCCGATGTGCTAGCTCGTCAGGAGCCTACGTAACTCAACCTCTCTCCACGACCCAAAGGGCCACGACCTCGAAGGCCAAAGAAAACACACACCCCAAAGGGCACGACCACTCCCCGCGGTAGGAGGGCCAAAGAAAACAACCTTGAGAGTCCAGTCCACACTATGTCCTCCTAATGCGTTGGTTCCCCCACCCCAATCACTGAGCTGCTCACCCACCTTAAAGTGGAAGAGACACCCGGGGCTTTCATTTCATCATTTACCAATTAGCCTTGCATCCGGGTTATCTGTAACAGAACGGTGTAAGGCAACAAAGCAACCAATATCTTCATATATAGGGGAACATCACGATGGCATTATAATCATTTTCATTATCGCCTTCAAGGCACAAGTAAATTCACCATTCGTCCTTTGGGTAATTAAAACATAAGAGCATGAATCGTATCTATAAGCAACACCATGAACTCAACCATGCGAGTACCACTAAGTAGAACATGCCATAGTAAACAATTTCAAGTGTGGTTAATCTCATTTGGAAGGAAATAGAAAAGCAACTAAGGTAGATGGGAAGTAATGCATTAGTTTCGTTCAAGCTTAGGAAGATGGAAAAGGGTTAATATTGCAGGGTTTTCAGAGACCCTTAGGGCACAAAAACTCTAGTCCCGTCCTAAGTCGGACGGAACATAGACAGAAATGCAGCGGAAAAATTTTATGTTAATCTAATTAACATGCAACCCTAGGGAACCAGACCCTATTTGCCAGGAACTCTGCCAACTTGGGATGGACCTGACCACCCCAAGAGGGATCTAACTACTGCGAATAATTAAATGAAAAAGCTTAAACACATACCCGGAATCTCAGCCCTGGGGCAGGCGAGATGTTCCGCACCGTCTTCCGAGCTGCTCCCGTCCCACGCCGAGCCGCTCCTTGAACCGCTCCCTGAACTGCTCCTCGAATCGCTCCGCATCCCGAGGCGATCAATCCCATGTCGCCGAGCCAACCACGCGCCGAAGAAAGTTTCACACGAGTGAAACATCCGCCTAGATTTCGGATCTGAATTCGAACTCCTTTGCGGCTTTGCTAGAGCCCTCAGGAGCAAGACAGAAATTTATAGGGAGAGGAGAAATATTAATTTAGCTTAGATCCTAGCGTGCTCCAACATTTACGAGAGCCGCTCAGATCTAGAGCTTGGGACGAGTTTAGAGGAAGGGGCAGACCCCTATTTATATAGGCGACTGACCCCTCCCCTCTACTCAATTTCCGATGTGTGACTAAAAATTAGAGTTAATTAAATCAAGTTAGTTTGCACTTCACAAAGTGTAAACTTCCGTGAATTTTAACTCACTCACCGTTGAGCTTCAAGATTGATACAACCTATCAATACGACGAGCATTCAACGGTGAACGCATAGGAAAAAACCGTTCGTCAATCGGAGTCAGTTTGACCACTCAAACATATGTCCAAAGTTGAGCCCAAAGTTGTATTATCATCCAAAACCAGCCGTCACAGAAAAAAACACACCTAGGGTTCGTAACCCTAGGTGTGGGGCCCCACACAGGGGCCCCACGCATCTGCTGCGCGCGCAGCCCAAGGGGTGCGTGCTTGGCACGTGTAAAACCCCTAGTGTGCAAATACTAAGTAATCGTTAAATTCATCCAAGTTTCTCGTACATGTGCACACCAATCCCGGGGAATGGAGAGATTTGCAAATTGCCCCTCGATTTTTCATTTATACCCAAATGAGGGTATCATTGTAAGATTGTGCTTAAGGCAAATTTCTTTAAGTGAAGGGTTATTGTGAAAAAGGGAAATGAGATATTTGCAATGGCAAACTTGTAATAAAATCAAGCTTTTGGATGGCTAATTTTGAAAAAAAAAAGAAAAGAAAAGAAAAATAGAGTATGGCAATAAGTTTGCCATACCAAGTACACCTAACCCCCCATCTCTCCCCTCACCCTACACCATAACCCCCCCCCTCTCTCCTCTCCTAGGTCCCTTTCTCTCCCCCTCTCTCCATTATTTTCAGCCCATGGATGAAATTAGCTAGGGAAAAAAAAAGGGAAAAGAAAAAGGAAGAGAAGAAAGAAGAGAGAAAGGAGAAGAGGAGGAGGAGGAGGAAATCCAAGATTGGAGGAGATTTCTTGCAAACCATCAACCATTTTTGAAGCTCCAAAGAGATAGGAACTCTTCACTCTCCTACTCTAATTATAGATGATGGAAAGCATCTTATATGTATGAGTTTTCTCTGAAATTTTGGGAAGAATGTTGTAGAACTAGGAATCTTGATGCATGCCTGAAATTTGCTGAAACTTTAGCTAAGTTCTGGGATTAATTGGCTATTAGGAATACTCTGAAAATTTTATATGATATTTATCTCGTAGTTATGAGTAACTTTCATGTTCATCACTTTTTCTAATTCGAACTGGAAGTTGGGGAAAAAATTCGCATTGTGCAACATGCCAGGAATTCTGTCAAGCTGTACACATTTCAGTAAAACGAGCACCACTACCTGCACACATATTGGATTTTGTTGATTTTGGTCTTGTTGGAAAGCTAACAAGTTTTTCTCAAAGTCTACCGCCACTTTTATGTTGAAATTCTGGCTAGAATATGCCAAAAATTGGCTTTGAACACAGATACAGAAATCTGTCTGCAGAACAGTTTTGACACCCTTTACCAAATAATTCACTATAAATCCAATACGTCATATTTTTGTCTGCAATTTTATGGGTGAACTCAGAACTATAATATCTCCAACTTTCATTCTTTGAGATGTGTCAAATTCTCAAAAGAAATGGGTTAAAAATGCTGTTTTTCTATCTGTTCATGCAATTTCAGTATGTTGAAGGGTGTTGGGTGAAATTGGACTTGTGTGATATTGCTAATTTTTTTCACTCCAAATGCATGAATGATGTTGATGCATGTATGTAAGATTAGTTATGCTATTTGTTACAAAATTGGTGACATGATTCTCTTCATTTATGTGGCGCTCATTATATGTTTGTTAAAATGCCTGAATGAACTTAAGATTGAAGAAACTTGGAAAATGGCATTGTTAATTGTGTGACATGTATTACCCACGAGGAATTGTATATGATCAATGAGGTTATGATACATGGCTTATGGAGCATGCTAGTTTGTTGTGAATATCTTGATGAAAAGAATGAATTTGGACATCATTTACATACGTCATTTTACATGCTCAATACCCTAGGATTAATGATTAGCTAAAAGATAACATAGGGATATCTTGTTCCACTCGAAGTGGGTGAGGACCCTAGGAGGGTTGGGGGAAACCAAGGTAACGAGTGGACATGCGGGGATGGACTGCTGGGTTGTGGACCACTCCTGACGAGCCCTCAGCGGCGGGGAGTTGGTGCGGTTGTGGTTGAGTTGGTTGAGTTGGTGAATGGCTTCTTTCGTAAAAGCTTGTCTCGGGAAGTCGTAGCATTCCACCCACCTTACCGGGTGAGGTCCAGTCCCTGATGTCTGACCCGTTACTGAGGTTTCGAATTCATGCATGAAAACTAACCTAAAAAGAAAAAACAGTAACTCTGGAATGTGATGCCTTTTCCTTTGTTGTGATTCCTTGTTGTGCACTATGATTAGAGTAGTAGAGTTGTGGAGTTCCTACTGGGCACGCTGTGACGTGTCCTCCCCCTACAGGTCCAGGCACTGGTTCTCTGGCGGCGGGCCCGGGAGTGGAGACCCCGGAGGGCAGCTCGTCTCAGCAGGGTCCGTAGTGTATGGTCAGTGTGGGTCGCGTGGTGTAGTCTTGGGTTGTGTGTGTGATGAACGCAGTGTTGTACCCATGTTCCCTTTGTACCCCGTAGGGTTGAGTTGTACTTTTGTGGGAGCTTTTGCTGTTGGGGTTGTACAGTGGACTTGTGCGGTACTGGCCATGTAGTAGCGGTGCTCTGTGACTCTTGGACGTTCTGTTCGTCGTATTTTACCTTACTGCCTGTGTTTCCTCAGCGTTTGCAGTGGCCTGCGTGACTTTGGTGTGTACTTTAGCGCTTGGTACTCTAATACCGCGGCTTGTCACGCCGACCCTCCCTATTTTGGGCAGCGGGGCGTGACAGGTTTTGTGGTGGCACACGCAGGTCCGCGCCCACTGCGATACGCATAAAGGGAACACATGTAAGGCTCCAAAATTTCAGTACACGACACTAATGCATTGTTCTGTTTCTCGCCTGCAGATGGAAGGTGGGAACGGGAGTTCCGGCGGGACCGGAACGTCTAATGGTGGGATTGGCCCATCTGGTGATGTGCAGTCTTCGGGTGACATGACCTCTGAGTCGGCCCTGATGGCTAAGGTCCTGATGGGCATTTTAGAGCACATGGGTCAGATGGAGGAGAGGGCAGTGGCGCCGAAGCCGCCGAGCTACAAGGAGTTCAGGACGCTGCGTCCGCGATACTTCTCGGGCAGGGAGAGTAGCCTCGAGGTAGATGAGTGGCTGCGGCACACTGAGGATGATTTGACGATGTGTCGGTATCCCCGAGACGGTTGGGTAGAGTTGGTGAGGCGACAGTTGACCCATCAAGCTAGAGACTGGTGGGAGGCTCAGGAGAGGCGACTGAAGGGGAACATTGCTTGGGAGACCTTTCGGGAGTTGTTTGAGGCCAAGTTCCTTCCGGAGGCGGCGAAGGACGAGTTGAGGCAGAGATTTGAGCATTTGACTCAGGATGGGAGGACGGTGGATGAGTATGATGCAGAGTTCTCGTTGCTGAGCAAGTACGCACCAGAGCTTGTAGCGACAGATGCCATCAGAGCCAGGCGATTCCGCAAGGGACTAGACGTAGAGTTTCGGGCGGCCATGTCTACTCAGGAGTTATTGACTCAGGAGGCCGTACTGCGGGCTGCCAGACAGCATGAGACCCACCTACGGAGTGTGGGGATGCCACCAGCCAGTGGTGGGAGACCTGCTGCTCAGCAGAGGACTGCACCTGGCCCAGTTCAGCTGGTGTCATTCAAGCGACCGGGGGCTCCACCTCCGGCATAGAAGGGACCTTCATGCTACAGATGCGGGAAGCCAGGGCATGTGCAGAGAGACTGCCGAGTTACGAGTGCCGGGTGTTATACATGTGGAGAGCCGGGACACATCAGCAGATTTTGCCCACAGTCGGGTCATGCCCCGGTGTCGCCGGCATCAGCAGCTGTTCGGCCTACACAGCAGAGACCTCTTCCACCACCGCCGCAGCGGCTTGCCCTTCCGGCACCGTCAGGATCGAGACTGTCTGCACCGAGAGGACCCCCTCCACCTCCCCAGCAGCGACGAGGGAACCAGGGGGCAGTTCCTCCACCGAGGCGGCAGCAGTACACCATGACCCCAGTAGAGACTTCGGAGGGTGCTAGTCGAGTGATCACCGGTATGAATCTTGCCCCTATGCAGTCTATTAGATTTGAGACTCAGTTATTATATTTAGCTAGTTGGCTGAGTTTTATTGTTGTGATACTTAGGTATTGTTAGAGTAGCCTCCTACCCTGCAATGTCCTTATTTGACACTGGAGCGTCACATTGTTTTCTGTCGAAGAAGTTTGTGACACAACACTCCATAATAGTTGACACCTTTGCTGCTAGTTGGAATGTTCACACCGGAAATGGGGTTATTTGTAGTGTCTCTGGGATACGGAACTGTCCAGTTGAGATCGGGGGACGAGAGTTGTATGCAGACTTTTTGGTGATTGAGTTACCCGACTATGAGGCAGTGTTTGGAATGGATTGGTTGGTGATGTTCTATGCTAACATAGACTGTAGACTAAGGAGGGTAGTTTTTCGGATCCCTGACCATCCAAAGTTTGAGTTTTGGGATGGTAGTAGCGAGCTTGAGCCCTTGAAGTTTCGAGCTACGGTCGTGGAGTATTTGGACATGGAAGTAGAGCCCGTATTACCAAGGTTGTTGAAGAATTTCCTGACATCTTTCCAGATGACATCTTTGGATTACCCCCAGATAGGTCCCTGGAGTTTACTATTGATCTGATTCCAGGCGCTAAGATAGCGAAGGCTCCATACCGTATGGCCCCATCAGAGTTAGCTGAGCTCCGCAATCAGTTGACCGATTTATCAGATATGGGATTGATTCGCCAAAGTGTGTCACCGTGGGGAGCGCCAGTGTTGCTTGTGAATAAGAAGGATGGATCTCGGAGGATGTGCATTGATTATCGGGAATTGAATAAGGTGACGGTGAGGGATAAGTACCCGCTTCCCCGGATCGATGATATTTTTGATCAGCTTGGTGGATCCCGTGTGTATTCGAAGCTAGATTTGCGAAGTGGGTATCACCAAGTGAAGGTGCGGGAATCTGATGTTCCGAAGACCGCATTCCGTACTCGATACGGTCAATATGAGTTTCTGGTGATGCCTTTTGGAGTGACGAATGCCCCAGCTACTTTCATGAGGCTGATGAATCAGATCTTCTTCGAGTATTTAGATAAGTTTGTGGTGGTATTTATCGATGACATCCTGGTTTACTCGAAGAATGAGGATGAACATGCTGAGCATCTGCGGATGGTTTTGAATACCCTCATGCAGCACCGATTGTACGCTAAGTTCAGCAAGTGCCAATTTTGGTTGACCAAAGTTGCTTTTCTTGGTCACATAGTCTCTGGAGACGGGGTGTCTGTTGATCCTGAGAAGGTTGCCGCAGTAGAAGGTTGGCCTATACCTCGGACAGTCACAGAGATTCGAAGCTTTTTGGGGTTGGCTGGGTACTATCGGAAGTTCATTAAGGATTTCTTGAAGATTGCCTCGCCTTTGACTCATTTGACGAAGAAGGATGTTGCGTATGTCTGGTCGAAGGAATGCCAGCGTGCGTTCGATGAGCTGAAGCATCGGTTGACCACTGCTCCTATCTTAGCTATCCCTGACCGTTCGGGTGGATTTGAAGTTTTCTGTGACGCGTCTGGCAGAGGACTAGGCTGTGTCCTTCATCAGCACGGGCGAGTGGTGGCCTATGCTTCCAGATTATTGAAGGAGCATGAACTGAACTATCCCACTCATGACCTGGAATTGGCAGCAGTGATTCTGGCTTTGAAATTATGGAGACATTTCTTACTAGGTGAACACGTGAAGATATACACTGATCATAAGAGTCTAAAGTATGTGTTCACTCAGAAGGAGCTTAATATGAGACAACGACGATGGTTGGAATTAATGGCCGAGTATGACGTTGATATGCTATACCATCCTGGGAAGGTGAATGTGGTGCCAGATGCTCTTAGTAGATTACCCGCCGTAATGAAGCTAACCTCTCAACCACAACTTCGGTGGGCTATCCGACAGATGAGAATAGAAGTTGTACTCCCAGGAGAGAAAACTGTTATGATGGGGCTGCAAATCCAGTCTGATTTGGTGAACAGGATTAAGGCAGCTCAATCAGGGGATGCCAAGTTGAAGAGGATCAGAGAGCAAGTGGAAGCTGGACTTCGTACCGATTTTCGTATTCACGAAGATGGGTCGTTGAGATTTGGGAACCGGGTTTGTGTGCCAAGTGGCGAGATTCGGGAGGAACTATTGAAGGAGGCACATAGTTCCCCATATTCTATCCATCCTGGAGGGACCAAAATGTACCGGGATTTGAAGCAGTATTATTGGTGGTCAGGAATGAAGAAGAGTGTAGCCGAGAGTGTGGCGTCCTGCTTGGTTTGCCAGCAGGTGAAGGCTGAGCACCAGAGAACTGCAGGATTGTTGCAGCCTCTCCCTATTCCATAATGGAAGTGGGAGCATGTGACCATGGACTTTGTGACCGGTTTACCTCGGACGCCTAGGGGCAATGATGCGATTTGGGTCATCATAGATCGATTGACCAAGTCGGCACATTTTATTCCGTTCCGAGTTGGACAGTCAACAGAGAATCTGGCTAAGAGGTACATGGAAGAGATCGTGAAACTGCATGGAGTCCCAGTGAGTATTGTCACGACCCGCTTCCCTGAAATGGAGGCGAGACGTGAAAAGGTCCGCACGAGAGTGGAGCGGTGAAGCCCCAAACCCGATAAGCGTCCACAATACATAAACAGGTCCCTGTAACCACAACAGAATAACAATAATAACACAAGGCGAGACTGAAATAAAATTCCACATCTCACAAATTGTCCAACAAGAAAAATAAGTTCAACACCCAGAAAAGCCACCAGGCTAAAAGAAAAGAGTCCAAGGCCCAGAACAAGGCCAACAAAAGAAACGACATAACAGAGTATAGGTGCTACGCACCGATAACAAACAACTGTTTAACAAAAGTAAAACACAACGAAGACACTAGGACTGGTCCCCAGTGTCCACGTACTCCCCGTCAAACACAAGCTCGGGCTCGGCGTCAGCAAACACCTCGTCCTCAACGAGGTACTCGGGCTCAGGATCTAACATGTGCCACCCAAAAGAGTAAAGGGGGCACATGTCAGCAAGTCTAAAAAGACTTGGGCAAGGAAACTGAAAGTGAGGCATCTAGCAACCTAGCAGTTTAGTATGCATGACATGGCAGTTATAACATGAGTGCACAATTAAAACATGGCAAGACAGTTTGTACAAGAGAACAATCATCGGGACAAGACAAGAGTAGCCAAGATACTATCAATTCAATCAATTCACATTTTGTAGGTGTTTACGCCATTCGCTGAATGGCATAGCATTTCAGACCGATCGGCACTAAACACTACTCAATACCCGCACAATATGGAGCCTGGGGTCCCCGCACATTAAGCTCAGCTAGTGAGCCTGAGGTTGCCCCGCACATTGAGCTCGCATTCTTAGTTCACAATTCAATACATCGAGCGTTGGGGTTTCCAACTCATTATGCTCGCTTCTGGTCACGAGCCAGGAACACTAGTATGGCGTAGGGAACACCTAGCCGGAACACGCAATTCGGGCATTGGCTATCAGCCAACACATGGCCCGCTTCTGGAACACGAGCCAGGAACACAACATTGTAGCGAAGCTACGCAATCACAGCAATACCCTAAGAATGCGAGGTCATGACAATTTATTTGCGTACAGTTAATTAAATTAAACGTGACAGGCGAAATGCAATGACATGAACATATTCGCGTACCGTTAATTGAAAGTAAACATGACATGGGAGTTGTGCAACATGCTATATGTGTTGGAACTAGCTTCGTTGTCAAGCTAGTTCCCCAATTTGCGCCTAGGCGAGTATCATTTCGTCGCCTAGCCTCTTTTACGCCTACAACTAGCAAATGGCCTAAAACATGGCCTAAACCCTAAGTGGCAAGTTTCACTTGCCTAGCACCGGGGATGGCGACCACTTCGTCACACGGATGCTATCTACGGGGGAAATCGCTGTTATGGGGGAAACAAACACCAAACACATGAAATTAATTAGGGTTTTCATAAAATTATAAATAGGCTATGAAAACAACGGTAGATCGATTTCTTACCGAGAGGAGGCGGGAGAAACACTCCGGGGAACCCTAGGATCAGATCTGGAAAAGATTGGAGAAGTTTGGGGAAACTAGGGTTTTGGGGGATTTGGTGATTTGATGGGTTTTGATGGAGATTTGGGGGAGATGAGAGGTGGATGGAGTAGATGGATGGTTTGGATGATGGATTTGAGGCTTGGAATGAAGAAATGGAGCTTGGAGGAAGATGGGGGCTGAAGGGGGATGATTTTAGGGTTTTGGGTCGTGTTGGAGAAGAAGAAGTCGTTTGGGTTGGGTATAAATAGGTTGAGCTGGCGGCTGCCCAGAAATTAGGGTTTTAACACTGGTTAGTCGGTCAAAGAGCAACCACTGACCGACTAGTTTGGCAACTAGTCGGTCGGTCGACCAACGCAGACCGACTAAGTGCAAACAGTAACTCCTGAACGAAAATAGGATTCTAGAGTTAGTCGGTCCATGAACAAGTACTGACCGACTAGTTTAATATCTAGTCGGTCGATGAACGTTCTTAGACCGACTAAGAGTAAACAGTAACTGATACAAAAATAATTTGATGACTTAGTCGGTTCAAGAAGCATTGCTGACCGACTAGTTTGCAACCTAGTCGGTCAACCAACGTTCTTAGACCGACTAACGATAAACAGTAACTCCTGAGAAATTTAGAAAGCTAACTAGTCGGTCCAAGAAGGATTGCCGACCGACTGGATCGTCATCTAGTCGGTCGGTGGCCCTTCTTACACCGGCTAATGAGCACAGAAAAGTACCGATACGGAGCGCGGGGCCCCGGGATCGATTCCTAAGACTCCTAGGCTTGATCTAATAGTTAGATACGACCGTTATGAAGTCCGTCACGAGTGACTTACTTCGAAATCGACAATCCTAAGGAAGAAGCGAGAAAATACGACGAATCGATCGAAAATGAAACCTATGGAGACGGAAACCACACATGAGGAGAAAATCCACCAAAACATATATTATATAATATTAAATCCAGATACATGAAAAGCAGTCGTTACATCCTCCCCAACTTAAGAAAAATTCCGTCCTCGGAATTTCCAAAAACTCACGAGTCCGGAAACAAAAGTGGGAAACGCTCTTGCATCTCATCCTCATTCTCCCAAGTAGACTCTCCATGTGAACCGTGTCGCCACATCACCCTCACAAGATTGACAATCTTGTTCCGAAGCGATTTCTGACGCATGTCCAGAATCTGCACTGGATGCTGGTCATACGTCATATCGGGGCGAATGGTAATCTCCGAAAAATCCACCGCATGAGACGGATCGCTAATGTATCGACGAAGCTGCGACACATGGAAAACATTGTGAACTCCTTCCAAAGATGGCGGCAAGGCCAAGCGATAAGCTACCTCGCCAACCCTCTCCAAAACGTCAAACGGTCCAATGTATCGCAGGCTCAACGTTCCACGCTTCCCGAAACGAATCACACCACGATTCGGGGAAATCTTCAAGAACACATGGTCGCCCGGCTGAAACTCTAAAGGACGACGTTTAGCATCCGCCCAATGCTTAAAACGGTCCTGAGCAATCCTCAACCTCTCCCGAATATTCCGGACGATATCCACAGCCTCCACAATCATCTCAGGTCCCGACAACTCCCGATCACCAACGTCATCCCAACTCAATGGCGATCGACATTTCCTCCCATAGAGGGCGGCGAAAGGCGCCATGCCAATACTCGCCTGGAAGCTGTTGTTGTAAGAGAACTCTACCAGATGTAGATGGTCCTCCCACGAACCCTTGAAATCCAACATGCACGCCCTCAGCATGTCTTCCAAAATCTGAATCGTCCTCTCGAACTGGCCATCCGTCTGCGGATGGTACGCCGTGCTGAAACTCAGACGCGTACCCAAGCTCTTCTGCAAACTCTGCCAGAACTGAGATGTGAACCTCGTGTCTCTGTCAGACACGATACTCACGTTACATCACTATCCAAACTAGGAAAAGGAAGTAAAACGGAGAGTAAAAGAATTTTACCTCCATATATCTCCTCGCTAGCGCCTCAGTGGACTGTCCCACTCGGAACGGAATAAAGTGCGCAGATTTGGTCAATCGATCTACGATCACCCAAATCGCGTCATTCTGCTTCGGACTCCGAGGTAGTCCAGTCACGAAATCCATAGTGATGTGTTGCCACTTCCACTCCGGAATCGGAAGCGGTTGTAGCAACCCGGCCGTACGCTGATGCTCCGCCTTCACTTGCTGGCAAACCAAGCACTTGGCTACACTCCGAGCCACGCTCCTCTTCATACCATGCCACCAATAATTCAGACGAAGATCCTGGTACATCTTGGTGCCACCAGGATGCACAGAATACGGCGAACTGTGTGCCTCCACCATCAATTCCTCTCTGATATCCCCAGCAGGCACACACAACCTGGCTCCAAACCTCAGCGAGCCATCCTCATGAATCAAAAAGTCAGTCCGCAGACCGGCTTCCACCATCTCCCGAATCCTCACCAGCTTCGGATCCTCAGCCTGGCCAGCCTTAATCCGATCCACGATCGTCGACTGTACCTGCATGTACATCAACGAAGAAGCCTCTCCTGGAAGAACAATCTACACACCAGACTCGCAAAAATCCTGCTGCAATCTCCACTGCGAGGTCAAAATCATCACCGCTGGCAGCCTACTCAAAGCATCCGGAACAACATTCACCTTGCCAGGGTGAAACTGCAAATCAATATCATAATCCGCCATAAGCTCCAACCATCGACGCTGTCGCATGTTGAGATCCTTCTGAGTGAAAATATACTTCAAGCTTTTGTGATCGGTGAAAATCTTCACTTTCTCACTCAGCAGGAAGTGCCTCCAAATCTTAAGAGCAAACACAACGGCAGCCAACTCCAAATCATGCGTCGGGTAGTTCTTCTCATGAACCTTAAGCTGACGAGACGCATACGCCACAACATGCCCGTGCTGATGCAACACACAACCGAGACCCTTGCCAGAAGCATCAGAAAAGATCTCGAATCCACCGCTGCGATCAGGCACAACCAGAATAGGGGCAGTCGTCAACCTCTCCTTCAGAACACCAAAAGCACTCTCGCAATCACCCGACCAAACATAAGCAACATCCTTCCGCGTCAACCTGGTCATCGGCTCAGCAATACGAGAAAAGTCCTTAATGAATCGCCGATAGTAACCAGCAAGTCCAAGGAAACTCCGGATCTCAGACGCTGACGACGGAACAGGCCACTCCCTGAAGGCCCGAATCTTCTCGGGATACACTGAAATACCATCTCCAGTCACCACATGCCCGAGAAAAGCAACACGATCCAGCCAAAACTCGCACTTCGAAAACTTAGCATACAACCGATGCTTCCTCAAAACCTCCAATACCGTCCTCAAGTGCGAGGCATGCTCTTCCTCCGACTTCGAATAGATCAGAATGTCGTCGATGAAGATAACGACAAACTTATCCAAAAAGTCGTAGAAAATCAGGTTCATTAGATTCATGAAAACTGAGGGTGCGTTAGTTACGCCAAAAGGCATAACCACAAACTCATAGTGTCCATACTTCGTCCTGAACGCTGTCTTCGGAACATCTCCCTTCTTCACCTTCAACTGATGGTAACCACTCCTCAAATCCAATTTAGAAAACACCCTCAAACCTCCAAGCTGATCGACAATATCATCGATGCGAGGCAACGGGTATTTATTCTTAATGGTCACCGCATTCAACTCCCGATAGTCCACGCACATGCGACGCGAACCATCCTTCTTCTTAACCAACAACATCGGCGCTCCCCACGGAGACACGCTAGGATTAATATAGCCCTTCAGCAAGAGCTCATCCAACTGCTTCCGCAACTCTTCCAACTCTGCAGGTGCCATACGATACGGCGCCTTCGAAATCGGCTGCGCACCTGGAACAAGATCGATAGAAAATTCCAGAGCTCGATCAGGCGGCAAACCAGACATCTCCTCGGGGAAGACGTCGCCAAAATCTCGCACCACAGCTGGCCACTCCAACTCCACCTGCATAGCCACAGCCTCCACCGGCCTGGCCCGAAATCTGACAGGACCAAGCGAACTGCTACCACGACTGAACTCAAACACTGGATGTCCGGGAATCTCGAACACCACCTTCTTCCTCCGACAGTCAATCGTAGCATAGAAGCTCGCAAGCCAATCCATCCCAAGAACTGCATCATAGTTGATGATGTCGTGGACAATGAAATCCGCAAAAAGCTCATGTCCACAGACCACCAACGAGCAAGAATTGCAACCACGATGCACCGAGACCACAACATTCCCTGTAACGATATTCCAACTCTTGGGAAGAGGGGACGTCGACAAGGAATGCCTCTCCACGAAGCTCCGAGAAATAATACACATTGATGCACCAGAGTCAAAGAGGACTCGTGCATGAAATGTGCAAACCAAAATCACACCTAATCAAGTAATTAACAATCAAACCCTAAACTAGCAAACAACCATGTTCAAGCAAACAACATAATCTAACAATCAAAACCAGCTAGGAAAGTAACAGCTAGAGTGAGGATTACCTGCGATAACCTCATCCACAGCCGCGCTCTCCGCAGCGGTCATCAGAAAAGCCTGCCTCCTCGGCGGAACAGCCTGCCGAAAAGCCTGCCCCTGTGGAACAAGAGCTGCTCCACGTCCAGCAGGAACAGACGCTCGCTGCTGCAACGGCTGTGCTGCAACAGGTGCCCTCCGCAGCGGATCCGCATGCCGACAATCCTTCGCGACATGAGAAGCATCACCGCAAACCAGACACTGGCCCAGAAACTTCCGACACTGATCCTTGACGTGGCCAGGCTTGCCGCAGAAATGGCAAAACTTCAGAATATGCCCTCCTGGCCTCTTAAACTGAGCGGACTGATTAGGCCTGAATCCAGGTCTAACCACAGCTCTCGCCTGCTCCACAGGCCTCTTCCCAGCACCAACAACAGACCCCTTCCTCTGGTTCACGAGCAGATCCTGCCTCTTGGCAGCGACCAGAACCTTCTGATAAGACTCCCGGTCAGAGGAGGTCACAAAACTCTGGAGCTCCGAAGCAA
This sequence comes from Scilla litardierei, assembly GCA_030789695.1. NCBI lineage: Eukaryota > Viridiplantae > Streptophyta > Magnoliopsida > Asparagales > Asparagaceae > Scilla > Scilla litardierei. The sequence goes on along the minus strand of CM061139.1, from coordinate 151,640,137 downwards.
GCCCCTGCAAGAACCTCTGAGCTCTCTCCTCAGCGTCCTGCACCATCTTCGGCGCAAACCGACTCAGCCTCATGAACTCTTGGTGATATAGGTCCACCGACGAGTTCCCTTGCTTCAAATCGATAAAACGCTGCAGCATCTCTTCCTTGGCAGCCTTCGGGAAGAACTCACCCTCAAATCTGGTCTTGAAGGTAGCCCAAGCTATCGGCTCCACCAACAACTTCTCTTCCGCATCCCACCAATTCCAGGCGTTATCCTTCAGCTACCTCTTCGCCAAATCAACCCATCCAGCCGGGGTGATCTTGGCCATCATCAGATTGTCCTCGACGTTCCGAATCCACTCATCGACAGCCAGAGGACCCTCAGAACCATCAAAATATGCGGGACCCAGCTCCCGAAATTGCTTCGCTCCTGGCTCAGAGCGAGGGGCATCCGGAAGAGCCCGGGCAGCTCGAGCAAGTGGAGCATTCTGGACTTGCAAAAGCCCGCCCTGCTGCACTTGCATCATCTGCAGCATCATCCGCATCATCTCACCGCTGGTGGGTTCCCGCTCAGGCTCCTCATCATGAGGGAGCGCACCACTGCCCCCACCACGGGTGAAACGCCTTCCTGCCATCTAATGACACAGAGAACGAATCCAATTAGACTCATAGCTTATGACTCGGACGTCGAACTTAATTTATTGGACATTCAAATATTATTATCGCTATTCCAAAAATCGCAGTTACAGAAGGACCTGCATGGGCCACCAATAAAACCTGTCACGACCCGCTTCCCTGAAATGGAGGCGAGACGTGAAAAGGTCCGCACGAGAGTGGAGCGGTGAAGCCCCAAACCCGATAAGCGTCCACAATACATAAACAGGTCCCTGTAACCACAACAGAATAACAATAATAACACAAGGCGAGACTGAAATAAAATTCCACATCTCACAAATTGTCCAACAAGAAAAATAAGTTCAACACCCAGAAAAGCCACCAGGCTAAAAGAAAAGAGTCCAAGGCCCAGAACAAGGCCAACAAAAGAAACGACATAACAGAGTATAGGTGCTACGCACCGATAACAAACAACTGTTTAACAAAAGTAAAACACAACGAAGACACTAGGACTGGTCCCCAGTGTCCACGTACTCCCCGTCAAACACAAGCTCGGGCTCGGCGTCAGCAAACACCTCGTCCTCAACGAGGTACTCGGGCTCAGGATCTAACATGTGTCACCCAAAAGAGTAAAGGGGGCACATGTCAACAAGTCTAAAAAGACTTGGGCAAGGAAACTGAAAGTGAGGCATCTAGCAACCTAGCAGTTTAGTATGCATGACATGGCAGTTATAACATGAGTGCACAATTAAAACATGGCAAGACAGTTTGTACAAGAGAAGAATCATCGGGACAAGACAAGAGTAGCCAAGCTACTATCAATTCAATCAATTCACATTTTGTAGGTGTTTACGCCATTCGCTGAATGGCATAGCATTTCAGACCGATCGGCACTAAACACTACTCAATACCCACACAATATGGAGCCTGGGGTCCCCGCACATTAAGCTCAGCTAGTGAGCCTGAGGTTGCCCCACACATTGAGCTCGCATTCTTAGTTCACAATTCAATACATCGAGCGTTGGGGTTTCCAACTCATTATGCTCGCTTCTGGTCACGAGCCAGGAACACTAGTATGGCGTAGGGAACACCTAGCCGGAACACGCAATTCGGGCATTGGCTATCAGCCAACACATGGCCCGCTTCTGGAACACGAGCCAGGAACACAACATTGTAGCGAAGCTACGCAATCACAGCAATACCCTAAGAATGCGAGGTCATGACAATTTATTTGCGTACAGTTAATTAAATTAAACGTGACAGGCGAAATGCAATGACATGAACATATTCGCGTACCGTTAATTGAAAGTAAACATGACATGGGAGTTGTGCAACATGCTATATGTGTTGGAACTAGCTTCGTTGTCAAGCTAGTTCCCCAATTTGCGCCTAGGCGAGTATCATTTCGTCGCCTAGCCTCTTTTACGCCTACAACTAGCAAATGGCCTAAAACATGGCCTAAACCCTAAGTGGCAAGTTTCACTTGCCTAGCACCGGGGATAGCGACCACTTCGTCACACGGATGCTATCTACGGGGGAAATCACTGTTATGGGGGAAACAAACACCAAACACATGAAATTAATTAGGGTTTTCATAAAATTATAAATAGGCTATGAAAACAACGGTAGATCGATTTCTTACCGAGAGGAGGCGGGAGAAACACTCCGGGGAACCCTAGGATCAGATCTGGAAAAGATTGGAGAAGTTTGGGGAAACTAGGGTTTTGGGGGATTTGGGGATTTGATGGGTTTTGATGGAGATTTGGGGGAGATGAGAGGTGGATGGAGTAGATGGATGGTTTGGATGATGGATTTGAGGCTTGGAATGAAGAAATGGAGCTTGGAGGAAGATGGTGGCTGAAGGGGGATGATTTTAGGGTTTTGGGTCGTGTTGGAGAAGAAGAAGTCGTTTGGGTTGGGTATAAATAGGTTGAGCTGGCGGCTGCCCAGAAATTAGGGTTTTAACACTGGTTAGTCGATCAAAGAGCAACCACTGACCGACTAGTTTGGCAACTAGTCGGTCGGTCGACCAACGCAGACCGACTAAGTGCAAACAGTAACTCCTGAACGAAAATAGGATTCTAGAGTTAGTCGGTCCATGAACAAGTACTGACCGACTAGTTTAATATCTAGTCGGTCGATGAACGTTCTTAGACCGACTAAGAGTAAACAGTAACTGATACAAAAATAATTTGATGACTTAGTCGGTTCAAGAAGCATTGCTGACCGACTAGTTTGCAACCTAGTCGGTCAACCAACGTTCTTAGACCGACTAACGATAAACAGTAACTCCTGAGAAATTTAGAAAGCTAACTAGTCGGTCCAAGAAGGATTGCCGACCGACTGGATCGTCATCTAGTCGGTCGGTGGCCCTTCTTACACCGGCTAATGAGCACAGAAAAGTATTTATACGGAGCGCGGGGCCCCGGGATCGATTCCTAAGACTCCTAGGCTTGATCTAATAGTTAGATACGACCGTTATGAAGTCCGTCACGAGTGACTTACTTCGAAATCGACAATCCTAAGGAAGAAGCGAGAAAATACGACGAATCGATCGAAAATGAAACCTATGGAGACGGAAACCACACATGAGGAGAAAATCCACCAAAACATATACTATATAATATTAAATCCAGATACACGAAAAGCAGTCGTTACATCCTCCCCAACTTAAGAAAAATTCCGGGAAGTCGTAGCATTCCACCCACCTTACCGGGTGAGGTCCAGTCCCTGATGTCTGACCCGTTACTGAGGTTTCGAATTCATGCATGAAAACTAACCTAAAAAGAAAAAACAGTAACTCTGGAATGTGATGCCTTTTCCTTTGTTGTGATTCCTTGTTGTGCACTATGATTAGAGTAGTAGAGTTGTGGAGTTCCTACTGGGCACGCTGTGACGTGTCCTCCCCCCTACAGGTCCAGGCACTGGTTCTCTGGCGGCGGGCCCGGGAGTGGAGACCCCGGAGGGCAGCTCGTCTCAGCAGGGTCCATAGTGTATGGTCAGTGTGGGTCACGTGGTGTAGTCTTGGGTTGTGTGTGTGTGATGAATGCAGTGTTGTACCCCTGTTCCCTTTGTACCCCGTAGGGTTGAGTTGTACTTTTATGGGAGCTTTTGCTGTTGGGGCTGTACAGTGGACTTGTGCGGTACTGGCCATGTAGTAGCGGTGCTCTGTGACTCTTGGATGTTCTGTTCGTCGTATATTACCTTACTGCCTGTGTTTCCTCAGCGTTTGCAGTGGTCTGCGTGACTTTGGTGTGTACTTTAGCGCTTGGTACTCTAATACCGCGGCTTGTCACGCCGACCCTCCCTATTTTGGGCAGCGGGGCGTGACATCACGCTCACGCAGGCGCGTGCCAAGCACGCGCCTCTGCAGGGCGCCTGGCGCCCTGCGGCGCGTGCAAGGCACGCGCTCGCAGGCGCGTGCCAAGCACGCGCCAGGCAGGGCGCACAGTGCGCCCTGCGGCGCTCTTAATTTCACGCGCGTAGGGATCCGGCCAAAGGCCGGGTCCCACCTCTCTAAAAAAACTTTTTTTTGTTTGTTTCTTAAACAAAACAATTATATGCTGGTGTGTGGGCTTCTATTTAAAACACTTTCAAATAGTCTTATTGGGCTTGTTTGGACTCCGATCTCGACGCGGTTCGAACCTGCGAATAGAGCGGGATGAACACGTCTTATCGGCAACCTTTTCCTTGCGTTAATGTTATTAAATATTGTCTTAAACTATTTAAAACACATTTAATCTCCTTTGCATCAAATACAGAATAGTCCCTATCTAATCTTAAATAATCATTTGCATCAAATACAAATGATCCGAGGGCATATTCCTCTACATCTCCCACTTGCACTCAGGATCATTTATCCCGAATGCAGGAGATGATTGCAACATCTTTTGCAATATTTTATCCCTTGCATCAAATGCAAATTATTCTCCCTAACTAATTTCTACCTATTACTAGACGAAGATCGCACTCTGTGTGAGACCATACAGCCTGACTCTTACAACAGGTTGGGCTCGAAGCCCTATACGGCAGTGACCACGAACAGTGGTTGCCGTCCCTGCTTCAGGAATCATCATTATGTGGTTAACTCATTGACATGAGTATTGTCGGGACCACCCTGACTGTTTCCGTGATGAATTCCGCAGTCATAGTCTTTTCGTCTAAACTATGTCGTGTAGATCAAGTCTAGGGTACGGTTAAACTGTCAACCCCTATAACTTGACTCCGGTCAGTTTCAATCGATCTTTTAGTCAAAAAAATGTTGGACTTCTTCCAACATACTCTGGCCAGAGTTTTTACTAAAGATCGAACTAACCCTACGACACTAACTCCCATTGACCGGGAGAGACGAATCCTCTCTTGGTCATTACTCTCCTCATACGCTTAAAGTGTCACCCAATCAAAGACCTTTCGACAGGGCTTGCCTCGAAGCTAGGTCATTTGATCTAAGTGGCACCGTTCACGCACAGGTTCGTCAAAATGACCTCAAGTCAAAAGCCCAACTAGCCTATCATCACTCAGAGTCATCATTGATAGATTGGTCAATATAACCATATGATAACTCTTGTGGATCGTTCAGTGAACTCATTCTCTAATGAGCACTTGTGTCTTGTCAACGACTTTGCCAAGTCAAGCGATCATGAGATCATCGCCACCGCTATACGGTGAAGTCTAAGACACAATAGTCTATCCGATGTTTCGATATCTTTGTCTCGAAACATCTACGACCACGAACCCTTTTAGACTTATGCTACAGACGGTCAAACATTTCTCCATGATCGAGATACTCATCTCGATACCTGTTTGACCTTGCATAAAGTCTTAGGACTTTACATAAGTTAATGTCTAATGTTAACAACATTATAAAATAACTTAGATAAATTATTACCAAACAGCTTACTGTTATTTCGAACAAGATGTTTGTGCTATGCACACATGAAGATAGATAGCCTCGAGGGTATCATCTCTCAACATCTCCCACTTGCACTCAGGCCCATTTATCTCGGCATCTCATACCGTTTTTACACATAAGTTTTCCCGACTTCATGTGGTAGAGCCTTCATGAGTGGATCTGCTAAAACCGTCTACACTATAGACTTAAGGGTTTCTATGTTTAGACCAACCATTTGAATCTCATTCAAATAATTCATTTGGTCTTTCGGAATCCATAATATTTTAATTTACTTGGATCTTATCCAATTCATCGTACCTTACGATAATCATTTAAATTAGTTACTGGTCATTTCAAATGGCTCATATTTATTTCTAATAAAGTATCAAACTCTTTTGATCACTTTGTCAAAATATATGTTCCATACCTTTGATGCCTCACATGAAATTTACACGCTCCCACTGACCTTGAAAACTATCTGGCTAATTCATATAAGTTGGTTCGTCTAAATCATATTTAGAAAAACGAACTTGTAAGTGAATGCTCCAATTTTCATGGTCAACTTAAGCGTTTACATCGAGTTTGGTCCGAGTAGTTCTGTACACATCTGCTGGTGGAAAACGGTTTCATTATAATCCGTTTTATAGGAATTAGTATGGAAAACCCGTTCTCGACCAACATGATTGCACTTCACTATTATCCTTTCTGCACCAATCTTTCAACTTAAAGATTTGCTTGCAGAAAGTGAGAAAACATTTTCCTTGTGCACGTAAACTAAATTCCAAAATTTATTTACGCACACGGACCTATTCTGATTGCATCGAATTTTTAAATCGGAGTTACTTCTCCGAATTTCATCCCGGAAGTTGACTAAGTCATCATCAGTTATGATGTTTAACTCGACTCTTTGTCTCACGAAATTCGAGTAATTATACAACTTCCTAATGATTGATTTGATGAATACCTTATTGATAATGTCCTCACAGAACATTATCAAAACCTAGGCATTACTATATGGGACTTAACCCAGAGGGAGGACTTAACTCAGAGTCACTTGTTATGTATCGCACCGAGTCTAACTAAGTGTGATTCATACCTTTTAACATACTGATGTGTTAACAGACTTGTCCTGAGAGAAAATCACATTTTCTTTTAATTACGCAAGACTTTATGTAGCTAAGTATTTAACCATTCGATCTAATCAAATTAGTTTAAATACTTTTGTCCTTTCGTTCTTTATTTTTTAGACTTGTGTTTCATCAAGAACACGTGTCTTAATAAAATATACGAATAACTTAATTTGGTTAATCTAGACTCGGGTACATCAGTATGTACCAGACTGAGTTCGACAACTCATTCTCCCACTGTCTCACAGATGGGGTTCGGCCATTATATCTAAGAGGATAAGACTCACAAGTGTCCGTAGACTTTATAATACGAGAGGTCAGACCCTTCTTTATGTGACTTGTGAAGCTTAGTCTCTCGACACGGCCTAGTCTATTTTGCCATATAAGTTTGCTACTATCTTGTGTATTTATATATATTAACATTTAATACATATATTATCATTATACAATTTACTCATTGCTTCAAAAGCAATGTGACGACATTCGTCAAAATGTGTTAAACTTCTGTATAACAATAACCATGAAATCGTGACATCAGAGTATGTCACATTTTTATTTCCTCCTACTTATGCCTTTACTAATGATAAATTAAACTATTTAACTCGATTGAATTTCCAGTGTGCCTTCTTCCTTTTCTAAATCACATTTAGATATTTAAATGGCCCAACATAAATGAATAGCAATGCAAGCGACTCATGTATCCAAACGCTTGAGAGTTGCAATCTTGAGTGTAGCTCAAGAAGTTGCTTGTCTCAAGATCCGGTTGGGATACATAGTCTTGCACCACTCATGCACTCGTATTCGACTCAAACGGTTTGATCGAATTCTCGAACTTTGCGGATCAGAATTGTTTGTCCATACAACCTTGATGGTAGCTCGACTAGTTGTAGGGAGAAACATACTTCGAATATCCTATATGTTCAAGCTGCCTCATATAGAGACGAGTGACATATTGCGTGAATTTATTTGTTGGACCCAGAACTTATGAAATCATATTTCGTAAGTCTGTTCTTTAGAAGGTCATTTTAATGTCAACGAGAGTATAGTTTAATCTTATCAATTAGAATTTAACTTGATATTCAATTAATCAACCTATTTGACCAATTAACTAATGCCATTAAAAAAATTATATTTTGATTCCTTCGGTAAACATAGTCTTGCCCTGGTTTAGCATATGTTCAATATTAAATATAGGTAGAATGGCTTTTATCTATCTATATCCTCCCACTATTTTTACGATCGTTTCAAAGCTTAATAACGAACGATTTAATCGAATAAAAAAATTTAAAATTTAGTGAAAGAGGGATCCAATCATACTGAACCTCACAACCTTGAGGAGACTCAACAAGTTGATTGGTTCCATGATTGGTAGACTAACTCTTAGTCAATCACATCACATGTGACTCCCTATCGTTTTTACCCACAGTCACTTATGATCTTGATGAGACTCAAAAAATCATAATGACTGGTCTAGTCAGACCCTTGATTTCGTGTCCAGATTTGACTTAGATCGATGCTCGAGGAGACCCGACGTATCGATTTGGGTCAAGTCTAGACTACATCACATGTATGTTGGAGTTTGTTTCTTAAAGATAAACAAGTCATAGCTTGAGGAGACTCAACAACTATAATTGTCTTCTTTGAGTTACCAAGCTCCAAAATCAAGGAGGGATACGGATTAATCTTTGATAAGATTTATAACGCATTGACTAGATATAGTCCAGGGTGTCATACAATCATGATTCGCGACATTGCGGTCCAGCGGAACACAGCCAGGGAATTGACTAAGCCAGGATCACTACCCCTTAGACTAGTAAGGGTTGATCCAGAACTCTTAGCCAAGCACATTGACTGGATCATGGTCCATTGAATGAAGCTTGTCATTTTTGTTTGCGTGTCATAGACTAAACAGCTTTTATTAACAACTAATTAATCCTATCAACTAGTTGCATCCTTAAATTCAAAATTTTAGGATTTGTTTAATAACTTTTATTAAGTCCTTATAACCTATAAGGTTCACGTGCTATCCTAATCTTTATTAGGATTTTAATAAATTATTAACCAACGCTAAAAGCGAAGTCCTTTAATGATTTAATAATAACAATTAAAATAAAAATTCATTAAAAGGACTACCCTAATCATGAATTAGGTCTTGAAGCATTGTTAATGTTTTATTAAAACATAGCATGTCATTAAAATTCAATTAATAAATTTTAATCATTACTTAATGGCTAACCTAAAGGGTTGTCTTGTGTTATCAAATAAGGGACAGGAAGACATAGCCATTAAAATTACACTAATTTTATCGCATAAAAAGTGTACAACTATTTAACAATTAAATAGACTAAAGTTTATCGCATAAACAATTTTAGCATGCATACTTAAATTTAACATTTAAATTTAAAAATACGATTTTTAAAACATTTTATTTTATCTCATAAAGTAAAAGCTTGTTTAAAAATCATAACATTCGCATGCTACTTTAAAATATTTATCGCATAAAAATTTTAAAATTTTTAAAATCAGTTTTTAAAATATCTTATAAATTTAAAACATCATTTAAAAAAATTCCATGTTTAAAATTTATCACATAAAATTTTAAACAACATTTTAAACTTATCGCATAAAGTTTTAAAGCTTTAAAACAATTTTTAAAATTTATCACATAAATTTAAAAAATTCCATTTTAAAACTTACATGTTTAAAATTTATCATATAAAATTTTTAAACAAAAAAAAAATAAATTTATCGCATAAATTTAAAGAAAACATTTTTCTGTAAAAGCATTCAAATAATAAATTCGCAGTCCAAGATCAGCATACAGAGATGGCTCTGATACCAATGCATGGTTTTCAGTGACCCTTAGGGCACAAAAACTCTAGTCCCGTCCTAAGTCGGACGGAACATAGACAGAAATGCAGCGGAAAAATTTTATGTTAATCTAATTAACATGCAACCCTAAGGAACCAGACCCTATTTGCCAGGAACTCTGCCAACTTGGGGTGGACCTGACCGAGGGCATATTCCTCTACAAATATAAGATTCAAACATCCATGAAATGTCTTACGCATAGGGTGAAGAATTTCCCTTGGGAGGGTTATTTAAGGGTAATGGTAAGTGCCTGAGCCTAAATTTTACTTATTTGCTAAAATCTATAAAACCCTCTTACAAAAAAATCTTGCTTTTGTCACGGAAGTTAAGTTTGTAAAAAGGGTCTTAATAAGGCTTGTTTTAATTCCTAATAGGCTTAACTTATTAATAGTGATAGGAAACTAACATTCTTATTTAAATTTGAAAGTTCGCAAAACTCTTTTACTAGGTTCTTGGAGAAGTTCGCTTTCCTATTGGAATGAAACCAACTTGCTATGGAAATCTAGTTAGCTTAAGGGAAACTTGTAGGACCTTATCAATAGTGGAGTTTCGGGTTCCTACATTCTCCAAAAATCATTTAGAGCTTCTATCTTGAGAGTTAGCAAAACCCTTTTACTAAATTTCTCTTTATACAAATTTTTCAACGGGTTTTCCTTTAAACTTGGAATTCCAATGGAAAATTTAGCTAGAGGCCTCTTGTGTAATATTTCTAATTTAGGTTTTTAAGGCATAGGATGTTTAAGGAATGCTTACGAAATGCTCATGGAAATTTGGCAGAGTTTCGCTTGTATTTGGCAAGATTTTCCAATTACACATAAGTATCATCAAAGAAAACACATGCTATAAACCCAAAAAATTGGGTCTTGCTCATAGAATCATAGGAGGAAATATGATCAACTCCCAAAAACATGAAATCCAACAACTATGCTTAATCCAAGTCTCAAATTAATCCAAATAACAATTTTTACTTTCAGTGAAAGAACAAAACTATAATAATTCTACACATAGCCACAAATTTGGGAGTATGATGAGATTCCTACCTTGTTCTTGCTTGGGAAAGGTTGTAAGAGAGCCCAAGAAGTTCCCTAATATTGTAGTAGCAAAGCCTCTTCTCCCTAATTCCCTTCTCTTACTTTCCTTCCCTCTTTCTCTTTTTGTTGTTTTTGTTTTTGTTTTTTCTCCCTTTGCTGCAGGTTCGGCCCCCTTGGAGATTTCAACGAGATGGTTGAAATGATGAAAAAAAAACAAAATTGGAGAAGCCTGTGGAAGGGTGGAGAGAAAACAAAAGTTTAAGGTACTTACAAACATGCCATTATCTTCTTTATTTTTGGGTCTCTTTCATTTTTTTTCTTTTGTTTTTTTTGTGTGTGTCCCAGGTTTCGGCCACTAGTTGTTGTGCGTGTGTTTTTTTGTTAACAAAAAAAACATAACACACAAATTTGGGTTTACAAGGTAGTTATGGTTTGTGCTTAATAAAATAAAATTCCATGGCTACATCAAAGTTGCCATTGCTTTTAATCCCCAATCAAAAGCCCTCTAACTTTGTTCTTATATTACTTCGCATGCCATAGCATATGCCTCTCCTTAAAAGCCCTCAATTAGTGGTTAATGTGTGGACGTCCACATACCTTCTGTAATTATCACTTATGAGCATTACAGGATCGCTCCATCAAATGAGTGAGATTCCAGTCAATGGCTCCTAAATCAGACGATAATAGGGCATTGGGCCAAAAAGGACCCCTCGGATTGTACTACTCGAGCCAACCAAGTTATTTATTTTCGTGACACACATATTCATTTCATTTTTTTGTAGTTTCTTCATTTTTTTCTCATTTTTTGCTGTTTGCTTTTTTCGTACGCAACTCAGCACTCATTCTTCAAACAAAACATTAATAACAAAGGCCAAATTCCTCTTCAACTTGAAGACTATTCTAATGAATCGTGTATACTACAGCTTTTTCATCACCGTAGCATGCATGAAGTAAATCCAAACTATTTCGAGATATTAATCAAGACAATTGAAAGTTTTCATGAATAGCATATTAACCGTAATTCCATGAAGAGAAAAATAATTAACTCAAGCCATAAACAATTTTTAGAACTCAATTAATTCATAATCATCTGCATTTGTGGTATATGAAGGAGTTTTAAAAGATGAGGATGGTGATTTATTCTTCTCTTAGACTTGTTTTTGAAAAAAAATCCTAAGGTCTCATATACACCCCTCAACTAAAGATGGACATTGTCCTCAATGTCGAACGGGGTACGAGTTTATTCAAGCAAGCATCCTAGAAAGCTTATAAAATCTACGCTAATGGAAAGAACACACCGTGATCAAATGACGGAGCACGAATCTTTAATGGTGGAGGAAGTTGTTCAATTTGCTCCTTGCCCTCCTCGGCGAGTAATCTTCCTCCATTAGCTAAATTGGACCCCAGCAACACAACTCCAAGCATCTCTATAACTTGTTTATCAATGTCCTGCAAGAGATGAGTTATGTCAGTCCAAATTAGTTTAAAATTCATTTCACGAAAATATTCCAAATGTCCAAATGTAGTCATCAAAATAGTTGAAATAAATTAAAGCAAGTTGACGACTACTCCCTGAAAGATATGCACTACTCTCGGTATGATGCTTAGTCATTGGGGAGAGTGGTAAATGATTTTGGGAAAAAACTGGGGGAGGGAATGGTTCGGGCTACATAGCGATAATCTGTGAACACATTTCCCTCGCTAATTCCTCCTCCGGTTCATCCAAAATTGCTAGCTCGTCCTCTCTTTTGCACACGCTTCCAGCCATGTTAATGTTCTGATTTGTACCTTCATCGTGACATGGCTCGCTCGATGTACCTGCAATAGAAGATGAACTCAAATCAGATTCTTGAAGTTGAATTTCAAAAGAATTATTTTCTTCTAAGCAAGTGGCAATCAAATTAAGATTTTCAATGGATTTCTGAATCTGCCGACTCCGAGCAAGGAAGTTCTCTTGGAATTGATGGGATGTGGCCTCCTGTGTCTGAATAAGTAAATAAACTTCCTCTTTCAAGGATTGCATAGGTACAGCTATGCTTTGCTCCCCTTGATCAAGGCATGGAGGCTCCGTTGAATCGCACTCTGAAGTCTCCTTCATGATTTCTTCATTCTCTTGTAAAGACTCCATGTATTTCCATGTCTCCGTCGGCGTCATGACTCCCAAAAATTCCTGCAGCTGTGGTCGTAGTCCATCTAGGAAGGACTCCATAAGCTCTTCCTTTGTGTATCCATGCTGTGGATAGCTCGATATTATGTCTGTGAACCTCCTCCAGGCCTGAAAGAAAGTTTCACAATCAGTCTGATTAAAACTAACGATCTTGAGCTTCTCCATCCTATGTGTTGTGTGCAGCATTATACTCTGCATCATACCAATCGTTTGTGCAATAGAAATTCATATACTCCATTTATATATATATAATAATTAAAAAAAATTTATGTACAATAAAGTGGAAAGATCTCACCGAAGGTCATCTGAATGAAATAAACCGTGGTAAAAAACCATTCTCCCAGTCAACGGCGCCAAAAAATTGATTAGAAGAAAATAATTATTTTGAAATTCAACTTCAAGAATCTGATGTGAGTTCGTCTTCTATTACAGATACATCGAGCGAGCCATGTCACGATGAAGGTACAAATCAGAACATTAACTTGGCTGGAAGCGTGTGCAAAAGAGATGACGAGCTATCAATTTTGGATGAACCAGATGAGGAATTAGCGAGGGAAATGTTGCCATGTGATTCGGGTTGAATATTGCATATCTAACCCCCCACTTAGCCCTATTTTGTGTGTAAATGATGTTTAATTGGTTTCTAATGCGTTCGTATAATGTATACCATCATTTATTAGAGATATCACTTGATTTGTGCACAAAGTACGGGCTGCGCCCGTTGAACATAGCGGGTGGCGCCCTCTTCTCCTTGCGGTTTGACCCGTTTGCGCAAGTGAGTCTAACCCACTTATGCCTTTGACTGTTTTTGCGTTTCCGGGCTCGTTTGAGCTCTGATTTGGACGCGGTTTGAACCTTGTTTAGACCGAGACGATCCCGTCAACCAGGTAACCCTTTCCAATGCTTTTGTTCCTATAAATATTATCGTAACCAATTTACGACATGTTTAATTATTGTTTGCATCAAATGCAACATTGTCCTCATCTACGACTTAGTTTCACAACTAGCTTGTGAACTTTAACTATTCCATTTCATCGAATGAATTCCTCTTATTTATATTCCTATTACTAAGACACGAACGCTACTCGGTGTGAGACCCTACAGCCTGAACTTACTGCAGGTTGGGGCTCGAAACCCCTAGACGACGGTTAGCATGAGCAATAGTTGTCATCCATGTTTCAGAATCATCATAACGTGATCGACCCATTGACAAAAGTATCGTTGGGTTCATATTGACCGTGTCAGTGATGAATACCGTTAGCTATAGTCCCTTCGTCAAGACTGTGTCTCTGTTGGCCTAGGGTACGGTTTACTGTCAACCCCATTAGAAAATATTGGTCAGTATATGGCAGTCTTTGTTGTACTCACGTTGTACATCTTACAGCGTATCCAGGCAGAGAATTAACACAAAGACCATACTGAGCTTGTGACACTAACTTCCCTTTAATGGAAGAGACGAATCCCATCTTAGTCATCTACTTGCCTCGAGAGCTTGAGGTGTAACCCAACCTAAGATCTTTCAGCAGGCCTAGCCTCGAAGCTAGATCATAGGTCTAAGCGACACTGTTCACTCACAGGTTCGTACATATGACTTCAGGTTAAAAGGACCAGCCTACCTATCATCACCCTCGAGTTATTATAGATAGTTTATTTAAAGTTAACCATATATTAACTCTAAGTTGGTCATTCAGTGAACTCATTCTCTAATGAGCACATGTGTCTCGTCTCCGACTTCACCAAGTCGAATGACTATGTGATCATCATTACACTAAGGTAAGACAACGACACAGTGTTCTATCCGATGTGCCGATATCCAGTTCTCGACACATTTATGACCACAAACCTTTTAAGCCTTAAGTTTCTATTCGGTCCATTACTACTCATAATCGAGATCTTATCTGGCTACGTAAGGACCTAACTGTAAGTCTATGGATATTATCTAAGTATATTATCCGAATTTATACTTGGGATAATGGATACCATATATTATATTAAGAAGACGTACACTTAGGATAAATCGCCTTATGGGCATATATCCTCCTACATCTCCCACTTGCACTTATGCCATTTATCTCGATATCTCATACCGTTATAGCATGCCAGTCACATTGGACATTCACATGACAAACTAAGAGTGGATTTACTAGCGAGTATCTATAAAGCATTTTAATGGATTTTTATTTATACTTCACTTGATCATAATGGTTGATCCTTGAAAACTGATTTAGATTAATTTTCCTTTCTTTGTATGGCTAACAATTAGCTCACACAATCTTGATGTAGGGTCTAACATTTCTATAAGTCAGTCTCAGCTCATTCCAATTATTTTGTGTCAATATGTCAAGACATAAGTGACACCTTAATTCTATATATATTCGATTAAATCAAAACTATTTTGATTCAACATCTTATATAGATGATTCAAATAAGTTGGAAACCTTTTTACTTAGTCCGAGAATCTGGGACTAAGTATATGAGCTAGCTCTCATTGACTTTGAGAATTATCTGGTTAAATACTTCTATTATATATCTAAATCATATTTAGACTATATGACAAGCATAATAATTGAGAAGTGCTTAGATGGAATGTACCAGTGTCAAGTTGGGTTTGACGAATGAGTCATATCAAGATTGGTTTAAGAAATCTTGATATTGACCTACTCAGTCAAACATCCTACTTAGTACGTTTTCCTTAACTACATTTAATAATAACTCTTTAAGAACCAAATGTAATTTAATTAAGAATTAAACTTAACATGCATATAATTGTGATCATACAAAATTTATTCGCCGCTGGAACTTATATTTAACTATCGACTAGCAATAATATTAAGTCAGCTCCAAACAATCAAATTATTCAGAAGCTCTGCATGGCAGCTCGAGAATTTATGCAACCAACTCAAATAGCCACATTCACAGAAATTTAAGCCATTCGCAACAAATCACAAGTTCAAAAGGAAGCACATTTCCCGAGACATTTAATTAAAGCAATGGATTCATAAAAATGAATCATAATTTGTTTATCCAAAAAAATTTGAGTGTTAAACACTTAATCATTGTTTTAACTTAAGGAACGATACATTTTATTCATAAAAGGAAATAAGTATCAGCTCCTTCTTCTTCATGTCTCTTGAAGTCCTCGCATGGCCCCAGCAGCAACGATTGCTCAGATGCCGACCGTCCTCGGAACTTCTTCCATCATCTGCTTCATATCAACCACCTGTATACATTACACAGATGTCTTATTATCTCATACTATGTGATAAAGCATTTATGGAATTAATTATGTTTTATTAAATTGAATTTGTTGTACATGAGGTATAGGCATCAGTATGCCTCTTCTTCTTTTCTGCAAGGTAAACCTTGCAGTTTCTCTTCCAATGGCCCGTCTTATGGCAGTGAAAGCACTCGGATTTCGACGGGGCCCCTTTCGTCTTCTTCTTCCCCTTCTTCACCTTGGCTGGTTGTGGGACCTGCCTCTTCTTACCCTTGCCTTTCGGCAAGGCTGAAGAAGCAAAGACAACAACCAACGCAGTCGGTTTCTTCTCGATTTCCTCAAACTGCCTAAGCATGTTGAGGAGACCACGAAGATCCGTTTCAATACTGTTCATAATGAAACCAGAAATGAATGGCTTGAAGGCTGGGGTTAAAGACTTAAGGATGATGTCCGCAGACATCTCATTGTCCAGGACAAAACCTAACTGGGCGACGTCTTCCACGTACCCAATAATCTTAATGACATGATCTTGTACGGGCCATGTCTCCATCTTAGTGCCCCAGAGGTTGCTTGTAACGACTGCTTTTCATGTATCTGGATTTATTATAATATAATATAAGTTTTGGTGGATTTTCTCCTCATGTGTGGTTTTCGTCTCCGTAGCTTTCATTTTCGATCGATTCGTCGTATTTTCTCGTTTCTTCCTTAGGATTGTCGATTTCGAAGTATGTCATTCGTGACGGACTTCATAACGGTCGTATCTTACTATTAGATCAAGCCTAGGAGTCTTAGGAATCGATCCCGGGGCCCCGCGCTCCGTATCGGTACTTTTGGTGCTTATTAGCCGGTGTAAGAAGGGGCACCGACCGACTAGATGACGATCCAGTCGGTCGGTAATCCTTCTCGGACCGACTAGTTAGCTTTCTAAATTTCTCAGGAGTTACTGTTTATCGTTAGTCGGTCTAAGAACGTTGGTTGACCGACTAGGTTGCAAACTAGTCGGTCGGCAATGCTTCTTTAACCGACTAACACATCATCTAATTTTAGTATCAGTTACTGTTTACTCTTAGTCGGTCTAAGAACGTTCATCGACCGACTAGATGCTAAACTAGTCGGTCAGTATTTGTTCATGGACCGACTAATTTTAAATCCTATTTTCGTTCAGAAGTTACTGTTTGCACTTAGTCGGTCTGCGTTGGTCGACCGATCGACTAGTTTCCAAACTAGTCGGTCAGTGGTTGCTCTTTGACCGACTAATCTGTGTTAAAACCCTAATTTCTGGGCAGCCGCCAGCCCAACCTATTTATACCCCGCCCAAACGTTTTCTTCTTCCTCCACTCGACCCAAAACCCTAAAATCTCCCCCATTGAGCCCCCATCTTCCTCCAAGCCCTATTCCTTCATCCCAAGCCCTAGATTCATCATCTAAACCCTCCATCAACTCTATCTACCTCTCATTTTCCCCAAATCTCCATCAAATCCCCAAAATCCCCCAAAAACCCTAATTCTCCAAACTTCTCCATTTGTTTCCAGATCTGGTCCTAGGGTTCTCCGGAGTGTTTCTTCCGCTTCCTCTCGGTAAGAAATCGATCTCTTGACGTTTTTATATCCTATTTGTATTTTTATGAAACCCTAATGAAATTTCATGTTGTTTGATGTTTGATTTCCCATAACAGCGATTTCCCCCGTAGATTAGCATCCGCGAGACGAACCTTCGTGATCGTCATTCCCGGTGCTAGGCAAGTGAAACTTGCCACTTAGGGTTTAGGCCATGTTTTAGGCCATTTTGCTAGTTGTAGGCGTAAAAGAGGCTAGGCGACGAAATGATACTCGCCTAGGCGCAAATTGGGGAACTAGCTTGACAACGAAGCTAGTTCCGACATATATCATGTTGCACAATTACCATGTCATGTTTACTTTCCATTGACGGTACGCGAATTAATTGTCATGTCATTGCATTCTTTAAGTGTTGTTGTGATTGCGTAGCTTCGCTACAATACTTGTGTTCCTGGCTCGTGACCAGAAGCGATCATAATGATTTGCTAACCCCAACGCTCGATATTGAATTGTGAAATAGGAAAAACAAGCTCCCGTGCGGGGCAACCCTGGCTCACTTGCTGGGTTCATGTACAGGGACACTGGCTTGTTTACGTGTGGGATGGGGTAAGGGTTAAGCGGCCAGTCAACTGGGAGTCTGCTTGATCAGCAACTGCAGTTGAAAGGCGTAAACTCTGGGGTGGGGTAGTGTTTAGTGCCGATCGGTGTGAATGATGAACCATTCAGCTGAAGGGCGTAAACATCTACAAAACAACGTGAAATGATTGAGATTGTTAGTAGCTTGGCTACTCTTGTCTTGTCCCGATAATTGTACTCTTGTACTTATTGTTTATCATGTCTTACTTGTGCACTCATGTTATAACTTCCATGTCATGCATACTAAAACTGCTAGGTTGCTAGTTGCCTTACTTTCTGTTTCCTTGCCCAAGTCTTTTAGACTTGCTGACATGTGCCCCTTTACTCTTTTGGGTGACACATGTTAGATCCTGAGCCTGAGTACCTTGTTGAGGACGAGGTGTTTGCTGACGCCGAGCCCGAGCTTGTGTTTGACGGGGAGTACGTGGACACTGGGGACCAGTCCTAGTGTCTTCGTTGTGTTCTACTTTTGTTTAGACAGTTGATTTGTTATCGGTGCGTAGCACCTATACCTTGTTATGTCGTTGCTTTTGTTGGCCTTGTTTTGGGCCTTTAGACTCTTTCTTTTAGCCTGGTGGCTTTTTCTGGATGTTGGACTTATGTTCATGTTGGACAATTTATGAGATGTGAGATTTTATTTCAGTCTCTCCTTGTGTTATTATTGTTGTTCTGTTGTGGTTACAGGGACCTGCTTACGTTTTATTGACGCTTATCGGGTTTGGGGCTTCTCAGCTCCACTCTCGTGCGGACCTTTTCACGTCTCGCCTCCATTTTAGGGAAGCGGGTCGTGACAGGTTTTGTTGGTGGCCCATGCAGGTCCCTCTGTAACTGCGATTATCGGAAGAGCGATAATAATTTTAGAATGTCCAATAAACTAAGTTCGACGTCCGATGTCATAAGCTATGAGTCTAATCTGATTCGTTTTCTGTGTCACTAGATGGCAGGAAGACGTTTCACCCGTGGGTGGGGGTAGTGGTGCGATCCCTCATGATGAGGAGTCTGAGTGGGAACCCACCAACGGGGAGATGATGCGGATGATGCTCCAGATGATGCAAGTGCAGCAGGGTGTGCTCCTGCAAGTCCAGAATTTTGTGACCTCTTCTGACCGGGAGTCTTATCAGAAGGTTCTAGTAGCAGCCAAGAGGCAGGAGCTGCTCGTGAACCAGAGGAGGGGGTCTATTGTTGGTGCTGGGAAGAGGCCTGTGGAACAGGCGAGAGCTGTGGTTAGACCTGGATTCAGGCCTAATCAGTCTGCTCAGTTTAAGAGGCCAGGAGGGCCTATTCTGAAGACTTGCCATTTCTGCGGCAAGCCTGGCCACATCAAGGATCAGTGTCGGAAGTTTTTGGGCCAGTGTCTGGTTTGTGGTGATGCTTCCCATGTCGCGAAGGATTGTCGGCATGCGGGTCCGCTGCGGAGGGCACCTGTTGCAGCTCAGTCGTTGCAGCAGCGAGCGTCTGTTCCTGCTGGTCGTGGAGCAGCTCTTGTTCCGCAGAGGCAGGCTTTTCAGCAGGCTGTTCCGTCGAGGAGGCAGGCTTTTCTGATGACCGCTGTGGAGAGCGAGGCTGTGGATGAGGTTATCGCAGGTAATCCTCAATCTAGCTGTTACTTTCCTAGCTGGTTTTGATTGTTAGATTGCGTTGTTTGCTTGAACGTGATTGTTTGCTAGACTAGGGTTTGATTGTTAATTGATTGTTAGGTGTGGTTTTGGTTTGCACATTTCCTACACGAGTCCTCTTTGACTCTGGTGCATCGATGTGCATTATTTCTCGGAGCTTCGTGGAGAGGCATTCCTTGTCGACGTCCCCTCTTACCAAGAGTTGGAATATCGTTACAGGGAATGGCGTGGTCTCGGTGCATCGTGGTTGCAATTCTTGCTCGTTGGTGGTCTGTGGACATGAGCTTTTCGCTGATTTCATTGTCCACGACATCATCAACTATGATGCAGTTCTTGGGATGGACTGGCTTGCGAGCTTTTATGCTATGATCGACTGTCAAAGGAAGAAGGTGGTGTTCGAGATTCCCGGACATCCAGTATTTGAGTTCAGTCGTGGTAGCAGTTCGCTTGGTCCTGTCAGATTTTGGGCCAGGCCGGTGGAGGCTGTGGCTATGCAGATGGAGCTGGAGTGGCCAGCTGTGGTGCGTGATTTCAGCGACGTCTTCCCCGAGGAGATGTCTGGTTTGCCGCCTGATCGAGCCCTAGAATTTTCTATCGATCTTGTCCCAGGTGCGCAGCCGATTTCGAAGGCGCCGTATCGTATGGCACCTGCAGGATTGGAAGAGTTGCGGAAGCAGTTGGATGAGCTTTTGCAGAAGGGTTATATTAATCCTAGTGTGTCTCCATGGGGAGCACCGGTGCTGCTAGTGAAGAAGAAGGATGGTACGCGTCGCATGTGCGTGGACTATCGGGAGTTGAATGCGGTGACCATTAAGAATAAATACACGTTGCCTCGCATCGATGATATTTTTGATCAGCTTGGAGGTTCGAGGGTGTTTTCTAAGTTGGATTTGAGGAGTGGTTACCATCAGTTGAAGGTGAAGAAGGATGATGTTCCGAAGACAGCGTTCAGGACGAAGTATGGACACTATGAGTTCGTGGTTATGCCTTTCGGCGTAACTATCGCGCCCGTGGTTTTCATGAATCTGATGAACCTGATTTTCTACGAATTTTGGGAAAAGTTTGTCGTTATCTTTATTGACGACATTCTGATCTATTCGAAGTCGGAGGAAGAGCATGCCTCGCACTTAAGGACGGTGTTGGAGATCTTGAGGATGCATCGTTTGTATGCTAAGTTTTCGAAGTGCGAGTTCTGGCTGGATAGAGTTGCTTTTCTCGGGCATGTGGTGACTGGAGATGGTATTTCAGTGGATCCCGAGAAGATTAGGGCCATCAGAGAGTGGCCTGTTCCGTCATCTGCGTCTGAGATTCAGAGTTTTCTTGGACTTGCTGGTTATTATCGGCGATTCATTAAGGACTTTTCTCGTATTGCTGAGCCAATGACCAGGTTGACGCGGAAGGAAGTTGCTTTTGTTTGGTCGGGTGATTGCGAGAGTGCTTTTAGTGTTCTGAAGGAGAGGTTGACGACTGCCCCTATTCTTGTTGTGCCTGATCGCAGCGGTGGATTTGAGATCTTTTGTGATGCTTCTGGCAAGGGTCTCGGTTGTGTGTTGCATCAGCATGGGCATGTTGTGGCGTATGCGTCTCGTCAGCTTAAGGTTCATGAGAAGAATTACCCGACGCGTGATTTGGAGTTGGCTGCCGTTGTGTTTGCTCTTAAGATTTGGAGGCACTTCCTGCTGAGTGAGAAAGTGAAGATTTTCACCGATCACAAAAGCTTGAAGTACATTTTCACTCAGAAGGAGCTCAACATGCGACAGCGTCGATGGTTGGAGCTTATGGCGGATTATGAGATTGATTTGCAGTTTCACCCTGGCAAGGTGAATGTGGTTCCTGATGCTTTGAGTAGGCTTCCAGCGGTGATGATTTTCACCTCGCAGTGGAGGTTGCAGCAGGATTTTTGTGAGTCTGGCGTGGAGATTGTTCTTCCTGGGGAGGCTTCGTCGTTGATGTACATGCAGGTACAGTCGACGATCGTGGATCGGATTAAGGCTGGCCAGGCTGAGGATCCGAGGCTGGTGAAGATTCGGGAGCAGGTGGAAGCCGGTCTGCGGACTGAATTTTTGATTCATGAGGATGGCTCGCTGAGGTTTGGAGCCAGGTTGTGTGTGCCAGCTGGGGATATTAGAGAGGAGTTGATGGTGGAGGCACACAGTTCGCCGTATTCTGTGCATCCTGGTGGCACCAAGATGTACCAGGATCTTCGTCTGAATTATTGGTGGCATGGTATGAAGAGGAGTGTGGCTCGGAGTGTAGCCAAGTGCTTGGTTTACCAGCAAGTGAAGGCGGAGCATCAGCGTACGGCTGGGTTGCTACAACCGCTTCCGATTCCGGAGTGGAAGTGGCAACACATCACTATGGATTTCGTGACTGGACTACCTCGGAGTCCGAAGCAGAATGACGCGATTTGGGTGATCGTAGATCGATTGACCAAATCTACGCACTTTATTCCGTTCCGAGTGGGACAGTCCACTGAGGCGCTAGCAAGGAGATACATGGAGGTAAAATTCTTTTACTCTCCGTTTTATTTCCTTTTCCTAGTTTGGATAGTGATGTAATGTGAATCGTGCAGGAGGTTGTGCGACTTCATGGAGTCCCCGTGAGTTCGTGTCTGACAGAGACACGAGGTTCACATCTCAGTTCTGGCAGAGTTTGCAGAAGAGCTTGGGTACGCGTCTGAGTTTCAGCACGGCGTACCATCCGCAGACGGATGGCCAGTCCGAGAGGACGATTCAGATTTTGGAGGACATGCTGAGGGCGTGCATGTTGGATTTCAAGGGTTCGTGGGAGGACCATCTGCATTTGGTGGAGTTCTCTTACAACAACAGCTTCCAGGCGAGTATTGGCATGGCGCCTTTCGTCGCTCTTTATGGGAGGAAATGTCGATCGCCATTGAGTTGGGATGACGTTGGTGATCGGGAGTTGTTGGGACCTGAGATGATCGTGGAGGCCGTGGATATCGTCAGGAATATTCGGGAGAGGTTGAGGATTGCTCAGGACCGTTTTAAGCATCGGGCGGATGCTAAACGTCGTCCTTTGGAGTTTCAGCCGGGCGACCATGTGTTCTTGAAGATTTCCCCGAATCGCGGTGTGATTCGTTTTGGGAAGCATGGGAAGTTGAGCCTGCGATACATTGGACCGTTTGACATTTTGGAGAGGGTTGGCGAGGTAGCTTATCGCTTGGCCTTGCCGCCATCTTTTTAAGGAGTTCACAATGTTTTCCATGTGTCGCAGCTTCGTCGATACATTAGCGATCCATCTCATGCTGTGGATTTTTCGGAGATTACCGTTCGCCCCGATATGACGTATGACCAGCATCCAGTGCAGATTCTGGACTGGCGTCAGAAGTCGCTTCGGAACAAGATTGTCAATCTTGTGAGGGTGATGTGGGGACACGGCTCACCTGGAGAGTCTACTTGGGAGAATGAGGATGAGATGCGAGAGCGTTTCCCACTTTAATTTCCGGACTCGTGAGTATTTGGAAATTCCGAGGACTGAATTTTTCTTAAGTTTGGGAGGATGTAACGACTGCTTTTCATGTATCTGGATTTATTATAATATAATATAAGTTTTGGTGGATTTTCTCCTCATGTGTGGTTTTCGTCTCCGTAGCTTTCATTTTCGATCGATTCGTCGTATTTTCTCGTTTCTTCCTTAGGATTGTCGATTTCGAAGTATGTCATTCGTGACGGACTTCATAACGGTCGTATCTTACTATTAGATCAAGCCTAGGAGTCTTAGGAATCGATCCCGGGGCCCCGCGCTCCGTATCGGTACTTTTGGTGCTTATTAGCCGGTGTAAGAAGGGGCACCGACCGACTAGATGACGATCCAGTCGGTCGGCAATCCTTCTCGGACCGACTAGTTAGCTTTCTAAATTTCTCAGGAGTTACTGTTTATCGTTAGTCGGTCTAAGAACGTTGGTTGACCGACTAGGTTGCAAACTAGTCGGTCGGCAATGCTTCTTTAACCGACTAACACATCATCTAATTTTAGTATCAGTTACTGTTTACTCTTAGTCGGTCTAAGAACGTTCATCGACCGACTAGATGCTAAACTAGTCGGTCAGTATTTGTTCATGGACCGACTAATTTTAAATCCTATTTTCGTTCAGAAGTTACTGTTTGCACTTAGTCGGTCTGCGTTGGTCGACCGATCGACTAGTTTCCAAACTAGTCGGTCAGTGGTTGCTCTTTGACCGACTAATCTGTGTTAAAACCCTAATTTCTGGGCAGCCGCCAGCCCAACCTATTTATACCCCTCCCAAACGTTTTCCTCTTCCTCCACTCGACCCAAAACCCTAAAATCTCCCCCATTGAGCCCCCATCTTCCTCCAAGCCCTATTCCTTCATCTCAAGCCCTAGATTCATCATCTAAACCCTCCATCAACTCTATCTACCTCTCATTTTCCCCAAATCTCCATCAAATCCCCAAAATCCCCCAAAAACCCTAATTCTCCAAACTTCTCCATTTGTTTCCAGATCTGGTCCTAGGGTTCTCCGGAGTGTTTCTTCCGCTTCCTCTCGGTAAGAAATCGATCTCTTGACGTTTTTATATCCTATTTGTATTTTTATGAAACCCTAATGAAATTTCATGTTGTTTGATGTTTGTTTCCCCATAACAGCGATTTCCCCCGTAGATTAGCATCCGCGAGACGAACCTTCGTGATCGTCATTCCCGGTGCTAGGCAAGTGAAACTTGCCACTTAGGGTTTAGGCCATGTTTTAGGCCATTTTGCTAGTTGTAGGCGTAAAAGAGGCTAGGCGACGAAATGATACTCGCCTAGGCGCAAATTGGGGAACTAGCTTGACAACGAAGCTAGTTCCGACATATATCATGTTGCACAATTACCATGTCATGTTTACTTTCCATTGACGGTACGCGAATTAATTGTCATGTCATTGCATTCTTTAAGTGTTGCTGTGATTGCGTAGCTTCGCTACAATACTTGTGTTCCTGGCTCGTGACCAGAAGCGAGCATAATGATTTGCTAACCCCAACGCTCGATATTGAATTGTGAAATAGGAAAAACAAGCTCCCGTGCGGGGCAATCCTGGCTCACTTGCTGGGCTCATGTACAGGGACCCTGGCTTGTTTACGTGTGGGATGGGGTAAGGGTTAAGCGGCCAGTCAACTGGGAGTCTGCTTGATCAGCAACTGCAGTTGAAAGGCGTAAACTCTGGGTTGGGGTAGTGTTTAGTGCCGATCGGTGTGAATGATGAACCATTCAGCTGAAGGGCGTAAACATCTACAAAACAACGTGAAATGATTGAGATTGTTAGTAGCTTGGCTACTCTTGTCTTGTCCCGATAATTGTACTCTTGTACTTATTGTTTATCATGTCTTACTTGTGCACTCATGTTATAACTTCCATGTCATGCATACTAAAACTGCTAGGTTGCTAGTTGCCTTACTTTCTGTTTCCTTGCCCAAGTCTTTTAGACTTGCTGACATGTGCCCCTTTACTCTTTTGGGTGACACATGTTAGATCCTGAGCCTGAGTACCTTGTTGAGGACGAGGTGTTTGCTGACGCCGAGCCCGAGCTTGTGTTTGACGGGGAGTACGTGGACACTGGGGACCAGTCCTAGTGTCTTCGTTGTGTTCTACTTTTGTTTAGACAGTTGATTTGTTATCGGTGCATAGCACCTATACCTTGTTATGTCGTTGCTTTTGTTGGCCTTGTTTTGGGCCTTTAGACTCTTTCTTTTAGCCTGGTGGCTTTTTCTGGATGTTGGACTTATGTTCATGTTGGACAATTTATGAGATGTGAGATTTTATTTCAGTCTCTCCTTGTGTTATTATTGTTGTTCTGTTGTGGTTACAGGGACCTGCTTACGTTTTATTGACGCTTATCGGGTTTGGGGCTTCTCAGCTCCACTCTCGTGCGGACCTTTTCACGTCTCGCCTCCATTTTAGGGAAGCGGGTCGTGACATTGCTCGTGGCTTCAAATTTGGCAGCTCTGGACCGCTTACTATACAACTCCTCTGCATTCAGAGGCATGCTTTG
This sequence comes from Scilla litardierei, assembly GCA_030789695.1. Classification (NCBI taxonomy): domain Eukaryota; kingdom Viridiplantae; phylum Streptophyta; class Magnoliopsida; order Asparagales; family Asparagaceae; genus Scilla; species Scilla litardierei. The sequence goes on along the minus strand of CM061139.1, from coordinate 151,614,421 downwards.
AACATCCATATGTTCATGCTTCCGTTGCAGATCGTTGTTCATTGAAGCCAGAGTAAGGCACCTGGCCTTCTCGGCATCCATCTGGTACTCCTTGTATGCTTTCTTCTCCTCAGGCGTTGCATCTTCGTCCGGCTTTTCCAGAGGGTCCTCGAACAGCACGTATCCAATCCCAGCTAGAGAAAGGACTAACTTAATGTTTCTAAGACAATCCTTATAGTTTGTTCCATCAAGCACATTTTTCTCTATCATATACTTTAGGCCTGAATCCATTCTGCAATTTAGTAGATACTTAGTCTGTATATGTTCGTTGTATAGTTTCAATGGTTTTTAATAAAACTATATTCTCCAACTAAATTTATTATAGCCATAATAATAAACAGTTTATTATACAATAACATTTGTGGGAGAGGGATCCGACTACCCTGAGTCTGAGAATCTTGAGTGTGTCTCAACAAGTTGTTCGACTCTGCAGTCGGTAGACAAACTCATCGTCAATCATATTAAATATGATTCCCTATCGATTTTTACCCATAGTCACTTGTGATCATGAGTGTGCTCATCCAAATCACAAATGGCTAGCCTAGTCGGACCCTTGTTTTTGCGTCTAGCCTAACTTGCCCCGGCGCTCGGTGTATTCACGACACGTCGGTTTGGGTCAGGTCTTAGACTACATCTTTGGTTAGACTTACGTCGGTGCTCGGTGAATGCACGAGACGACGGTTGGGTCAAGTCAAGATGTTATCAAGAAATCGGTTTTTATAAGATTGCCATGTCACAGCTTGAGTGTAGATCAACAACCGTGACACGGGTCTTACAGTTGCCAACTCCTAAAACAAGGAGTGCTATGATTTATCTTGAAAAAGATTATAATCGTATTTGACTTGGGTAGAGTCGATGCACTTACACAGTCATGATTCGACTCCTTGCGGTCCAGCGGACGCGGCCAGGGAAGTGACTAACCCATGACCACTTAACCCCTAGTCCAGCTAGGGTGGTCCAGCAAACTTAGCCAATCACATTGACCGACATCTTGATCCATTGAAGGAGGTTCATCAATTCTATGTTCGTCCATCAATTAAATAGCTTTTAATTAATACTAATTAGTCCTTATCAACTAGTTGATCCTTAAAATCCGAAATTTTAATGCATTTGTTAAACAACTTTTATTAGATCCTTATCAACTATAAGGTTCGTATTGTCCATCGTGCTACCCCAATTTTACTTAGGATTTAAAAAACAATTTCAATATTTTACAAAATTAGTCATTTAATGATAATCATTATTTAAACAATTTATGATAATGATTGTCAATCAAAGGGATTACCCTAATCAGGAATTAGGTTTTGATGTTGTATTTGTTTATTTAATCACTAGTCATTAAAAATTTATTTTATAAACTTTTAATCAATTAATGGCTAACCTAAAGTGTTCATGAATAATTTATTCATCATGTCCAGTAAACATAAACCAACTAATTTAATCACATAAATTAAAGGTTCAATAAAGTGACATGTAAAGAGAAAATGCAAATAAAAATTTATCTACAACATAAATAAATAACTTGCAAATCTAAAATTTAACATTTAAATTTAAAGATCTAAAATTTTAAAGCTTGAAGCACTTTTATCACATAAAATTAGGTTTCATAAAATTATCAAATATTTTTAAATTCAAACCTAAGCTTTAAAATCAACGAAACATTTTAAGATTAAATTATCACAAAAAATAATCTTCAAAACTTTATGTAACTAAAAGAAATGAATTTATAATTCCATCTCATGAAAAAAAATTCTTTATGTTACATGTACTACAAAATAATTTTAAAACATTATTAAAATCGTTTGAAATCAATTTTAGAACTTTCAGATAAAGTTAAAAAACTTTCAAACTTTATGTAACTAAAAGAAACAAATATTTAATATCATCTCATGAAATAATTTTTTTCTTAATGTTACATACACTCTAAAAAATTTTAAAAGCTTACTAAAATTATTTTATATAATAAAATAAAAATTTTAAAACATTTAAACATAGAAGACCGATTAAATTTATCACATAAAATTTAAAACGTCCCCAAAACATTTTCATGTTATAAAAACAATTTTTAAAACAAAAAAATTATTAACCCAATTTTAACATAACGATAAACCGTATGTTCAAAAACAAGCAATTTATGAATTTAAAAATGTCGCAAGTCAAGATCTACAAGCATAACCGCGGCTCTGATACCACTGAAGGGTTTTGGCGGACCCTCAAAGCTCAGATCTGTGCCCGTCCTAAGTCGGACGGACCACAGAGGCATAAAGCACAGCGGAAAAAGAAACATACTAGCTAAACTATTTAGCTAGGCTCTGAGAGAGCCAGAACCTAGCCCAGTCTATGCCAACTTGGGGTGGATCTGACCACCCCAAGAGGGATCTATCCTACATCGACGAAATTAAATTACACTAATAATTACTTAGAGAACATATCCGGAATCTCAACTCTGGGGCGGTCAAGATGTACCGCACCGGCTTCTAATGCTCCTCGTAGCCGAGCCGACTTGACTCGATTCATCCGAGCTGCCTCGCACCTTCGAACTGATACACCCGAGTCGACTCCCGCATCCGAGCCGATCATTTGCGATAGAAGGTTTCGCTTGAACAGACCCGCGTCTTAGACGTCTGGATCTGAATCCAAACCCCTCTTCGTAGTCTTGCTGGGACTAGTCGGGAGAATAGGAAGAAGATATAAAGAATAGTTTAAGTCGTAGATCGAGCTTGCTCAAAAATCCGGAGCTACTCGATCGATGACTTGGTGCATTTTTCAACGAAGAGAGTGCACCCCTATTTATATAGGGAGTCGGCACCTCTCTTTCTGTCATGATAAATGTGGGACAAAAAACAAAATAGAAGAGAAATTAATTTAGCTAATTGAAGTTTAGTGAGCCTTTCACAAAGGCTAACTTCAACGAAATAATTCACTTCATCCATTAAACTTTAGACACCAAACAAGGGAATCATTTCGAAGGGCTTCGAATGGTGAACACGTAGGAACGAACAATGATGAATTCCGACTTCGTTTGACCCCTCAAACAATTGCCAGAAGATGGACATGAAGTCATGTTTGTATCCGTCAAAAGGGGTTTCAAAAAACACTATTAACTTAAGTTGCGGGCGCGCCCGCCCAAGGCTATGGGCGGGCGGGCGACCAGCCCGCTGGACAGCGGGCGCGCGCCCGCTGCTTCCAACGGGCTACGCCCTCTTCTCCTTATGGGTGGCGCCCTCTTCTCCTTGCGGGTTGACCCATTTGCCCAAGTGCGTCTAACCCACTTATGCCTTTGAATGTTTTTGCGTTTTCGGGCTCGTTTGAGCTACGATTTTGAAGCGGTTTGAACATGTGTTTAGACCGAGACGATCACGTCAACCAGGTAACCCTTTCCAATGCTTTTGTTCTTGCAAATATTGTCGTAACCATTTACGACACGTTTAATCTTTGTTTGCATCAAACGCAACATTGTCCCTATCTACGACTTAGTTTCACAACTAGCTTGTGAACTTTAACTATTCAATTTCATCGAATGAATTCCTCTTATTCATCTTCCTATTACTAAGACACGAACGCTACTCGGTGTGAGACCCTACAGCATGACCTTACTATAGGTTGGGGCTCGAAACCACTAGACGACGATCCCATGTGCAGCAGTTGTCGTCACTGTTTCTGGATCATCATAACGTGATTGACCCATTGACAAAAGTATCGTTGGGTTAACATTGACTGTGTCAGTGATGAATACCGTTATCTATAGTCTCTTCGTCAAGACCGTGTCTCTGTTGGCATAGGGTACGGTTTACTGTCAACCCCATTAGACAACATTGGTCAGTATACGGCAGTCTTTGTTGTACTCACGTTGTACATCTTACAGCGTACCCCGACCGAGGATTAACACAAAGACCGTACTGAGCCTGTGACACTAATTTTCCTTTAACGGAAGATACGAATTAATCACATCTTAGTCATCTACTTACCTCGAGAGCTTCAGGTTTAACCCAGCCTAAGATCTTTCAGCAGGCCTAGACTCGAAGCTAGATCATAGGTCTAAGCGACACTGTCACTCACATGCTCGTACGTATAATTTCAGTTTAAAAGGACCAGCTTACCTATCATCACCCAGAGTTATTATAGACAGTTTAGTTAAAGTTAACCATATAATAACTCTAAGTTGGTCGTTCAATGAACTCATTCTCTAATGAGCACCTGTGTCTCGTCTCCGACTTCACAAAGTCGAATGACTATGAGATCATCACTACCATAAGATAAGACAAAGACACAGTGGTCTATCCGATGTGTCGATATCTAGTTCTCAACACATCTATGACCACGAACCGTTTAAGACTTAAGTTTCTATTCGGTCATTAATACTCATAATCAAGATCTTATCTGGATATGTAAGGACCTAACTATAAGTCTGTAACGACCCGCTCCCGGGGGCCCGTTACTTATTTGATATTTTCGTGATTAACTGGGTTTATTGGTTTAGGGGGGTATTTATAGGGTTAATACCCTACTATTTGTAGTTAATGTGGTAGTTAGGAGCTCTTGACTAATTCCAACAATTTTAATACGGTAGGTTAGTCTTTTTGACTAACTTTGGAAATTTTGATAAAGTGTTTAAACGTGTTTATCATGGGGGGTTAAAGTAATTTGGTAATTAGGTTATGGTAATTAGCTAGGGTAATAGATGATGGTAAAATTTGTAACAAAAATTACGATTTTGCCCCTACTAGTAAACATGTCCTGAAAAATTACGAAAACATACCCATGGGATCGTTTCGTCGCGAGGATCGCGAATACGAGATTCAATTTGGGGTTTGAGCTACGGAAATACGTGTTTTAGGCCAAAACGTTTAGGAAGCAGGTTTGCGGGTTCTTTATCGATTTGACTTCAGAAAATTACGAAATTAATGTGGGAAGCCCTAAATGATCATAGAATGTTACCGTAAAAGTTTGAAAATATTTTTATGATGTTTGTTTAGAAAATAAATTCATTAAGCCAAAACGGTAATAATTGAAAATGAATTTTTTACCAGATTATGTAGAGGTATTTAATGGAACCCGAACTTACTAAAATACTTCATAACTAGTTTGATACTTCAAAATATTTTTATAAGAAATTTTGAATTCGTAAAACTCCTGACAAACCATTATAAAATAGTTATAAAAAAATTTGAAAATAGGTTAAATAAGTAAATAGTTGTCTTGATGAAAACAGACCGTTACATTCTACCCTCCTTAAAATAATTCCGTCCTCGGAATTTCTCGAACTTTCTAAAACGAATAACTTTTGTTATGAAGAAGCTCAAGCAAATAAATGATAATAGTGATCTAATAAATCAGGTTGTAAATAACATTAAATATAATGTGATATCATAGCATCAAGAAAACAAGAGATGATGTTTATGAATACTTACTATTGATATCACCATAGCTTCCGTAATTAGTCTTGTAACTAGTATGATCATCCGACTCGGTAAATAGGTATGGGTAGCGTTCACGCATCTCGTCTTCTCGCTCCCAAGTAGATTCTCCAGGTGAGTCGTGACGCCACATTATCATGACAATGTTGATCACTCTATTCTTGAGGGTCTTCTGTCGTCGATCTAGGATTTTGACTGGTTGTTGTTAGTAAGATAGATCCGGACGAACAGCAATCTCGGAGTAATCCACAACATGACTAGGATCACTCACGTAGCGTCGAAGTTGTGAGACATGAAAGACTTCATGTACTCCTTCCAATGCAGGTGGCAAAAGCAAGGCAATAGGCCACCTCGCCTACTCGCTCCAAAACATCAAATGGACCAATGTATCAGGGACTGAGCTTTCCTCTTCGTCCAAAACGAATCATCCCACGATTTGGAGAGATCTTCAAGAATACATGGTCACCAGGCTGGAACTCCAAATGTCGGCGCTTTGCATCTGCCCAATGCTTGTATCGATCTTGAGCCAACTGTAGCTTCTCTCTGATGGTTCGGACTACTTCTACTGCTTCGACAATCAAGTCTGGACCGATAAGCTCTCGATCACCAATGTCATCCCAACTTAAAGGAGAACGACACTTCCGGCCATATAGCGCTGCAAAGGGCGCCATACCAATGCTGGCCTGATAGTTGTTGTTGTAAGCAAACTCCACAAGATGAAGATGGTCTTCCCAGGATCCCTTGAAGTCCAGCATACACGCACGCAACATGTCCTCCAGGATCTGTATGGTGCGTTCTGATTGGCCATCTGTCTGAGGATGATATGCTGTACTGAAGCTTAAGTGGGTCCCCAGACTTTCCTGTAAGCCCTTCCAAAAGTGAGACGTGAATCGCGTGTCTCTGTCAGAAACAATACTGACAGGGACACCATGTAACTTCACTATCTCCTCCATGTACTTCTTAGCAAGTACCTCGGTCGACTGACCAACTCTGAAAGGAATAAAGTGTGCTGACTTGGTCAATCGATCAACGATCACCCAGACAGCATCATTATGTTTTGTACTCTTGGGCAGTCCTGTCACGAAATCCATCGTGATGTGTTGCCACTTCCATTCTGGAATAGACAAAGGTTGTAACAAACCGGCAGACCGGTGATGTTCAGCCTTCACCTGTTGGCACACTATACACTTTGCCACACTTCGTGCGACACTTCTCTTCATGCCATGCCACCAGTAGTGTTGTCGCAAGTCTTGATACATCTTTGTACCTCCTGGATGAATGGAATATGGAGAACTGTGAGCTTCCTCCTATAGAGCTTCTCTGACGTCTCCAGATGGTACGCAGATGCGGTTGCCGAATCTCAAAGATCCGTCCTCATGGATCTTGAATTCAGGCCTCTGACCTGCTATCACCATGTCTCTGATCCTTTGCAGCTTCTCATCTCTTGCTTGGACAGCTTTGATCTTGTTCACCAAATCCGACTGGATCTGGAGGTTGAGCAATGAAGACGTTTCTCCGAGCAATATGACATCCATCTCCATGGCTCGAATCTCATGTTGTAGCCTCCATTGCGATGTGAGAGTCATCACCGCAGGGAGACGACTCAATGCATCCGGTACGACATTGACCTTCCCAGGATGGTACTGAAGGTAAATATCATAATCCGCCATCAGTTCGATCCATCGTCGTTGACGCATGTTGAGCTCCTTCTGGGTGAACAAGTACTTGAGACTCTTGTGATCAGAAAATACCTTCACATGCTCGCCCAGCAAGAAGTGTCTCCAAATCTTTAGAGCAAAGATAACTGCCGCCAACTCAAGGTCATGATTGGGGTAGTTCTTCTAATGGGTCTTCAGTTGTCTGGATGCATAGGCAACGACTCGGCCATGCTGATGCAACACACACCCAAGTCCTTTGCCAGATGCGTCGCAGAATACTTCGAAACCTCCGGTCCTGTCTGGGATGACCAGAATCGGGGCCGAAGTCAGTCTTCTCTTCAGCTCCTGGAATGCATCTTCACAAGCCTTTGACCAGACAAATGCTACGTCCTTCCTCGTCAATCGTGTCATAGCTCCCGCGATCTTCGAGAAGTATTGGATAAATCGTCTGTAATAACCAGCCAGTCCAAAGAAACTTCGAATCTCAGTCACAGTCTTAGGGACAGGCCAGTCTCGCACAGCAGCTACCTTCTCGGGATCGACAGATATTCCTTCTCCTGACACGATGTGGCCCAAGAAAGCCACCTTGTCGAGCCAAAACTCACACTTGTTGTATTTGGCATACAGTTGGTGTTGTCTTAGCGTCTCCAAGACCTTTCTCAGATGTTATTTGTGCTCCTGAGCATTCTTCGAGTAGATGAGGATGTCGTCGATGTAGACAACTACGTACTTGTCCAGATGGTTGTACAAAACCTGGTTCATGAGACTCATGAATACAGTAGGCGCATTAGTCACACCAAATGGCATAACCAAGAATTCGTAGTGTCCATATCTGGTCCGGAAAGCAGTCTCGTGGATGTCCTCCTTCTTCACCTTCACTTGATGATATCCGGTCTTCAGGTCCAACTTCGAATACACGCTCGATCCTCCAAGCTGGTCGAAAAGATCGTCGATGCGAGGCAGGGGGTACTTGTTCTTCACTGTCAACTTGTTCAGCTCGCGGTAGTCGACGTACATGCGCTGGGATCTGTCCTTCTTCTTCACGAGCAGCACCGGGGCACCCCATGCGGATACACTGGGTCGTATCCATCCCTTCTGTATGAGATCATCCAGCTGAGCTCGAATTTCTTCAAGCTCGGGTGGTGCCATGCGATAGGGTCCTTTGGATATCGGCTGTGCACCTGGTACAAGAACAATGGTAAATTCGAGGCCGCAATCTGGAGGCAAACTTGAGAGTTCGTCCGGAAATACGTCCAAGAATTCTCGTACTACTTCTGGTTTCTCTTGCTCGACGTCCATTGCAGTCGCAACTGCCTCTGAAAGTTTGGCCCGAAACTTCACTGGTCCTTCCGATCGGCTTCTATTGTGGAATTCGAACTTAGGATGGTTGGGTATTTCGAATTCTACCCTCCTTTGACGACAGTCAATGGTGGCATGAAATGTCCTTAACCAATCCATCCCAAGAACAGCATCGAAATTTGGCATCTCTATCACCATAAAGTCGGCGAAAAGGTCTCGTCCACAAATTACTACGGAACAGTGAAGGCATCCGCTAGTTATTGGTAGGGAACCGCCAGCGGTTTCAACCTTCCAACGAGAAGTCAGAGATTCAACAGGAACGGCATGTGTTTTGACGAATCGACTCGCCAAGAAGCAATGTGTAGCTCCCGAGTCGAATAAAGTGAGGGCGGGTTTACCGGCTACTAAGACGATACCTATGGTTACGAGAATCTTGTCTAAGTTTATGGCTTCTAGATAATAGAACTTAATGCTGAAAGGATATCTCATACCTGTGATCACTTGGTCTGTAGCTTCGGCCTCTTCTATGGTCATGGTATAAGCTTGACGCCTTGGAGGTGGTGCCTGTGGTCGAGCTTGCTGGAATGCTTACTGCTGAGGCGGGAGTCGTTGTCGTTGCTGAGCAGGTGGTGGTGGTCGCTGTGGAGCATTCCTGGCAGGGGCATTAGCTGGAGCAGGGTTGGGAGGTCGAGGCTTCCTCTCAGGACAATCCCTTGCACCATGGTCCTTCGATCCACAGATCAGGCAAAGGTTCAGATATAGCCGGCATTCGGTCCGAAAGTGTCCTGGTTTCCCACAGTGATGACACACCGGACGTGGTGGTGGGGCCTGTCTCTTGAATTGGGTCTACTGGGTAGGCCTGTACACCTGGTTGGATGGAGGTCGTCGACTGGATCCAGCAGCAGGGGTCGGAGGTGGTGGCCTTCTGGGAGGGGCAGCCATCTCACTCCTTCCTTCTCTTTCAATGAACTCATGTTCACGAGCTGCAGCCAGAACCTCAGTATGTGTGTAGAGTTGGCGTCCAACCAAGTTACGACGGATCTCGATGTTTAGCCCTTGCTTGAAGCGTTGAGCTCGGGTCAGAGGGGTGGCAACCATCCCGGGAGCAAAACGGCTAAGCATTGTAAATTTGGCATCATACTCTTCCATTGTCATGGAACCTTGCTTCAGTCCGACGAACTGAGCTTGCAGTTCCATCTGAGCTTCAGGTGAGAAGTACTGGGTGTTGAAGTGTTCAGTGAATGTTGCCCAATCGATTGGTCATTACAGACGAGCTTCAGCAGAGTTCCACCAGATTCTGGCTCCATCAGTTAGTTGGGACTTGGTAGTATCAACCCAAGCATGTTCCTCGATCTGAGCAGCTCTCAGATTATCTTCAGTGCTTTGCAGCCATTCTTCGGCCTTCAGAGGGCCATCGATTCCATTCCAGGTCTTTGGGCGAAGTGACCAGAATTGTTGGATGCCTCCTCCGGGCTTTTGTTCTCCTCGGATAGCTTGAACCATCTCTCGTAATGCGAGATCCGAAATTTGATGCACAGTGGGAGGTGGTCCGTTGTTGGTCTGGTTGCTAGCTCCAGATTGGTCAGCTCCGTTGGGACTCTCATATGTGTTTCCGTCCATTGTTTTGAATATCACACCTGCACACATAGAGAGATGTCAGATTAGTCGAGTATCGTATACGGTACATCCCGATTTTACTATACTGTTCACGAGGTATTTTGCGCGGACCTGCGTGGGCCACCAAACTTGTAACGACCCGCTCCCCGGGGCCCGTTACTTATTTGATATTTGCGTGATTAACTGGGTTTATTGGTTTAGGGGGGTATTTATAGGGTTAATACCCTACTATTTGTAGTTAATGTGGTAGTTAGGAGCTCTTGACTAATTCCGACAATTTTAATACGGTAGGTTAGTCTTTTTGACTAACTTTGGAAATTTTGATAAAGTGTTTAAACGTGTTTATCATGGGGGATTAAATTAATTTGGTAATTAGGTTATGGTAATTAGCTAGGGTAATAGATGATGGTAAAATTTGTAACAAAAATTACGATTTTGCCCCTACTAGTAAACGTGTCCTGAAAAATTACGAAAACATACCCACGGGATCGTTTCGTCGTGAGGATCGCGAATACGTGATCCAATTTGGGGTTTGAGCTACGGAAATACGTGTTTTAGGCCAAAACTTTTAGGAAGCGGGTTTGCGGGTTCTCTATCGATTTGACTTCAGAAAATTATGAAATTAATGTGGGAAGCCCTAAATGATCATAGAATGTTACCGTAAAAGTTTGAAAACGTTTTGATGATGTTTGTTTAGAAAATAAATTCATTAAGCCAAAACGGTAATAATTGAAAATGAATTTTTTTACCAGATTATGTAGAGGTATTTAATGGAACCCGAACTTACTAAAATACTTCATAACCAGTTTGATACTTCAAACTATTTTTCTAAGAATTTTTGAATTCGTAAAAATCCTGACAAACCATTATAAAATAGTTATAAAAAATTTGAAAATAGGTTAAATATGTAAATAGCTGTCTTGATGAAAACAGACCGTTACAAAGTCTATGGACAATATCTAAGTATTTATTCATCTGAATTTATACTTAGGATAATGGATACCATATATCATATTAACAAGACGTACACTTAGGATAAATCGCCTTATGGGCATATATCCTCCTACAATATTTGTATAAGCCAAAGACATGAGTATCTTTCCTTGAAGACGGAGGCAAAATTGCAAAATTGCTGGGACACAAATGGGTTTCCAAGTTGTACTTTTACATTTTTGTCTTTTGTATTCTCTGGACTATATATCATATGGACCTTGGCCTTTATTATGTGGTGACTGGCCGATCCACGCAACTAATTTATTAATTTTACATGAATTTTTAATATGCTTTATTATTAAATCATGTTATTTTAAATGCATAGATTATATGGCAAAACTAGCGAGCGTCGACTTTGAAGTTCTCGATGCGATTGGAAAGAATTATCTGAACTGGCATATGGATATGAAGTTCCACTTGCACGCACAGGGCCTTATGACCATAATCTCTACTCCTAAGCCTACGGCTACGGTCACGACAACGGGCACTGCTGAGGCATCTTCTACACTAATATTCTCTGATGTAGATAAGACAAAAGCCATAATCTATATCAGGCGACATATTGATTGGGACCTAAAGGCCGAATATCTTACTGTAGAAGATCCACTAGAGTTGTGGACTGCACTGGAGAACATGTATAAGCATCAAAAAGATGTGATCCTCACACGTGTACGTTATGAGTGGAAAAATCTCCGACTTCGGGACTTCAAGTCCATTGCCGAGTATAACTTAGCACTTCACAATATCACCTCACGCCTGAAGTTGTGTGGTGAAGAAGTCACGGAAGGACGCATGCTGGAAAAGACTTACACTTCATTCCATGAAAAGGATGCAATCCTCATGCAACAGTACCGTGAACGCAAGTTCACCAAGTACTCTAACCTACTATCATGCCTTCTCATGGCAGAGCAAAACAGAGATTTGCTACTGGCCACACATAACCTGCGCCCTGTAGGCTTAGCTTCTCTCACCGAGGATCACAAAGTTTCTTCCCAGAAGCAGAAGAACAAACAGATGGGGAAATTCAACAAATGAAAAACCCCTAAGAGGTAGGCCAGAGGTTCTCCCAGAACAACAACCTGTCCCAGAGCAACAACAATGAGGAAAAGAAGAAGCTCTAGTGGAAGAAAAAACACACTGGACATACGTCTATTCCCAAGAAAAGTTGGGATGACAAATGCCACAGATGTGGCATGACTGGACATTGGACTAGAAACTGTTGTACTCAACGACACCTCCAAGATCTATAACATGCGAGCCTGAAGTCTCCCGTTGAAACAGATCTGGTGGAAAACCAGCCGTCAACCAAGTTCACAATGGACGACTTCGAGAATGACGACCTCCTAGGCTGATGTCATATTTATCTGTTATGCATTTACTTTATCCGTTATCAGTACTTCATCTGTAGTTTGCTTAAGCATGTTATATCTTTCCTTTTCAATAATGAATGTCTTTCTTTTTATTAAAGTATTGAATTCATGTTCTATAGATGAAGTGTGAGTGCATAGTGGACAGTGCCTCGACGCACACAATCCTTCGCGAAAAAACTATTTTATTAGATTAAATGATTATGAAGGTCCTGTCATTACTATTTCAGGACTGTCAAACATAATTGAAGGATCTGGTGAAACAATGATTTTGCTCCCAAATAACACGAGACTAATAATAATAGATGCATTTTACTCTCCTAAATAAAATAGGAATATGTTAAGTTTCAAGGATATTCGTTTAAACGGATATCACTTAGAGACTAAAGATATAAACGAGGATGAATATCTGTATGTTACTCGGTAAAAATACGGTTTAAAAACTGTCTTGGAACGATTTAAGGGACTCCCGTTGGGTCTCTATCATAGTCATATTCAACATATAGAAGCTAATTTGACTGTGCACCATAAGTGCATTTTATCATTAGGATTCAAACTCTGGCATAACAAATTTAGTCACTCTGGATCGGTAATGATGCACATCATCATTACACAATCTTTTGGACATAATCTGAAGAACCTGAAGATTCTTCAGAAGGGTGATTTTCTATGTCTATCTTGTTTCAAGGGTAAACTAATAACGAGACCATCCTTACTGTAAGTGGGATTAGAGTCTCCTAGCTTCTTGGAGAGAATATATGGTGATATTTGCGGGCCTATTCACCCCGCAAGTGGCCCACTTCGGTACTTTATGGTACTGATAGATACATCATCAAAATGGTATCATGTGTTCCTCTTGTCCACCCGCAACCTAGCTTTTTCAAAGCTATTAGCACGAATAAGTAAGTTGCAGGCTCATTTCCCCGATAACCATATTAAGAAACTACGTCTTATTAATGCGGGAGAATTCACATCTCAAGTCTTTCAAGACTATTACCGAGCAACTGGCATCGAAGTTGAACATCCAATAGCGTATGTTCACACTCAGAATGGGTTAGCAGAATCTCTGATAACGAGACTGCAATGAATTGCACGTCCATTACTGATACAATCACAGTTGCCTATAATGCTTGGAGACATGCCATATTGCATGCTGCATCACTTATCAGCTTTCGGCCCTCTGGTGGCCATACGTTATCACCGATGAAGCTAGCGTATGGTGCGCCTCCGAATATCTCTCATTTGAGAGTGTTTGGTTGTGCAGTCTTCGTCCCCATTGCACCACCGCAAATGACCAAAATGGGTCCACAGTGTCGTTTGTGTATCTATACAGGGTTTGATTCACCCTCTATAATTAGATATCTTGAACCCCGGACGGGTGACATTTAAGGCACGTCTTGATGACTGTGAGTTGGATGAAAATGTTTTTCCAAAACCAGGCACACAGTCTAAGAAGTTAGAAGCTTCTGCGACCATTTCTTGGGACACAAAGACTCTGTCTCATTATGATCTGCATACCAGTCAATGTGAAGATGAGATTCGGAAGATCCTTCATCTTCAGACTACAGTACATTTACTACCTGAAAATTTTACTGGCAAGCAGAAGATTGTCAGATCACACGTCCCTACAGCCAATACACCAATTAAGATTGACATCCCCAAAAGATGGATGCAATCCACCTGCAGCAGAATAGACTATACCTCAATTGAACAGAGGATGCCCACCAGGTTCGAAGGACAAAGCTCATCGATAAAGAAAAAATCCTGGAGAAATAGAGATGAACCCTACACAGGATGTTGAGCTCAGACCAGCAACCTCTCCCATCCTATATTACCATGAAGAGGAAACGCTATGAGAAACATCATTAAATTTTTTACGTACTGGGGAGGTACTGGACAAAAAAGCACTGTCGTTGACGACGACTTTGTGTTCAATATTGCCATGCATGTACCTGAATACGACGATGACATCGAACCACGATCTCTTGCGGAATGAAAAAGCAAAGATGATTGGCCAAAGTGGAACGAGGTAATAGGAGTAGAGCTGGACTCACTTTTGAAACACGAAGTTTTTTTACCAGTAGTCCAAACACCTGAATGTGTAAAACATGTGGGTTATAAATGGGGTTTCATCAGAAAAAGAAATGAAAATAACGAGATTGTACGCTACAAAGCACGGCCTGTAGCACATGGAATTTTCTAACGACCGAGGATAGATTATGAACAAACATATTCCCATGTTATGAATGCGATCACGTTCTGATTTTTATTAAGCCTATCATCTCTGGAAAGCCTAGAAATGCAGCATGGACGTTGTTATTGCATATCTATATGGCAATTTAGATAAAGATATCTATATGAAACTCCTTGACAGATATAAATTACCTCCAGAGATAGCAGATAGACATCGGGACGTCGTGTAAAATGTAGTATAACAGTCCGAGTGATTTCCTTTGTGCAGCAAGATTTCACCAATAATGAAGTCTGTCCATGTATCTTTATTAAAAGATCGGAAACATGATTTGTTATAGTCGTCGTTTCTGTGGACGACTTAAATCTCATTGGATCTCCTACAGAGATTGCTGAGATATCTGCAAGCCTAAAGAATACTTTTAAAATGAAAGACCTAGGCAAAACAAAGTATTGTCTTGCCTTACAGGTCGAACACATATGTGGTGGTATCCTGTTACACCAATCCACATATATAAAGAAATTACTGAAAAGTTTCCTAATGGATAAATGTCATCATCTAAGTACACCAATGGTCGTTAGATCCTTGGATGTACATAACGACCCCTTCCGTCCGCTGGAAGAGGGTGGGGGGGGGAATGTTAGGTCCTGAAGTACCTTACCTTTGTGCCATTGGAGCACTTCTATATTTGGCTAACTGTACGCATCCCGATATAGTGTTCTCGGTGAATCTTCTAGCCAGATATAGTGAAGCGCCCACAAAGCGCCACTGGAATGGAGTTAAGCAGCTTCTGCGCTACCTCCAAGGGTCAATTGACCTGAGATTATATTTCCCTAAAGGTGGTTATGCAGATGCAGGTTATAGGTCTGATCCTCACACCAAGAAATCACAAACTGGTTTTGTGTTCACCTACGGTGGTACAGCCATCTCCTGGAAATCTGTGAAGTAAACAACTACAACAATCTCTTCCAACCATTCCAAGCTCCTCGCGATTTATGAAGCAAGCAAAGAATGTGTATGGCTTCGTTCAGTCATTCATCACATCTTAGTGACTACCGGCCTGAAGACTGGTGACCTTGAGCCAACCATGATATTTGAGGATACTGCAGCCTGCATAGCTCAACTACAGGCTGGTTTCATCAAGGGCAACAAGACGAAGCACATATCTCCTAAGTTCTTCTGGACGCACGACCTATAAGAGGAGAAGCAATCGAAGTACATCAAATTCAGTCTTGTAATAATTTAGCTGATTTGTTCATTAAGGCTCTGCCTAGATGTACTTTTGTAAAGCTTGTAAAAGGAATCGGGACGAGACAGCTGAGAGACCTACAAGCCTGAAGCTTGTACGTATTAGGGAGAGTAACATGTGGGTTGTACTATTTTTCCTTAAGACTGTTGGTTTTTTCCACTGGGTTTTCCACAGCTAAGGTTTTAACGAGGGAAACATGTTTACTCTGGATCCAGAAGTATCCATCCCATTAGCATCATGAATCCTGAAGCATTCATATGCCAAGTCCTATGGTAATGGATGGATACGGGGGAGTGTTATGAATGAGGAAGACTTATGGTCTTCCATCCCTCATTATCCACCATAACACCACACTACCATGTAGTAGGGTGAACCCTTGAGCTACCTCCTATAGTATGAACGAATAAAAGGATACCATGTGTAATTGTCATGGTTGCTCTTTCTCCAAACAAGAACAACTTATTTTTCAAGCAATATAACATAAAATGTTTGCATGGGAGTATGACACTCTAGACTCTCGTAATCCAATTACAAGTTTGCCACACTTCAACGTTAAAGCTTATACAATCATAATCATACGATACATACAACTCCTCATAATCTAAAGCTTCAAATCATATTGCATAAATATTGGCATAGTCGTGTTCTACGCATGTCTTCAAGAAAATAAGTGACAGTTTGGATCCGACGGATACCCGACCCGTTTTCACAATAGATACTCCTCATTTCCATGAGCTGTTTCCGATAGGCATTGACTTACTGGAGTACAGTTGCAGCAAAAAAGGAGTGAATTTACCAGTTCCGGGTACAAAATGCAAAATTAGGAAAGTTCGTATTCGTGTCATTAAAAAACCGCTGCCCCACCGTAGGCCCCCATTCCTTTATTGACAAATAAAATTTTGATTCAATTTTCGTTTTTTCGAAGAACCCCTCGTCTAGTTATAAATAATAACAAAATTTTATTTTTCGCTATTCGACTCGCCCATATCTATTGCAAGCGTTCAGTTCTTCGCCATTCTTTATTTCTTCCTCATCTAGCCTCTCTCTTTTAAATTCGAGCGCAGCCCTGCAATTTTTTTGAAAAAAAAAAATCAAACGGAGGCTTTCTATTTTATCGCCGTTGGGGCAATAGGTACTCGATTCTGATCCATCTGTTGCTCTTAATTCGAACTCAAATAGGTATTTTTTCAAAATTCTTTTTTTTGGGGGTTCTTGGTTCTCGAGGCCGTAGTTGTTTTTTTAAAGAATTGTTTAGGGGTCGCCGTCAAAATGCTATTTTGATTGTCCCGTTTTGATTCGATCGATGGGTTTCTGGGGGGTTTGAAGACGGTTGTGATTCGAATTCAAGAAATGGGTTAAAAGGGGTTTTGGATTGGATTAGTTTCTTTCCCTTAATTTAGCGAATCTGAATGAATGATCTTGTTGGATTATTGACTTGGAGTTGAAAACTGACTTGTGCCCAATTTGCGTTTTTGGGATATTTAGAGTTGAATGGCTGAGATTTCATGGGTACATCCTTTTACCTAATTTAGGTCGCTTCAGATACTAAGAGCTTAAATAAGGGAGATATTGTAGAAAACGACTGCTATCCGATTCTACTTAGATTTTAGCGAGACATTGGATTGAATTGTAATATCTTTCTCATATTTGTTTGCAGGTTAAGGAGACAGAGAGAGGGAGAGGCTAATAATTTAGCTCTATTTGAATAAATCATTATTGCAAAATGTCTAGTAGCACTTCAGTTGTTGATTATGCATCAGGGGGTAGACTTTCGACCGAGGAAATGTCGACTGGGCAACGCTGCCTCCCTGATGATTCTCTCATAGAGTTGAGGTCATGCGGGCAGGTCGAGAATGGAACACCTTCAACTTCACCACCTTATTGGGATACCGACGATGACGGCGGTATGCTCTTCCCTCAGCGGTACATACATGTTTCGGTTCATGATAAATTTAGGGGGAAATGCTCTCCAGGATTTATTACGCTAGGCTAATTGTATTTGCCATTCTGTTTTGTTAGTTGCAATCAGATAGTTTGCAACTTGGCACAAGTTACTGACAGTACTGGCTATGGTTGGAATAGATCGGGAAATTGCAATGTGAAGTTTCTGCAAATGAATGGAGCATTTTGTAGGAAGGGATGTGTATCTTCAATTACTTTTACAAAATTATGAGTCCAATTTATGTTTTTCGATCCGTTTCGACGGGAGCAAACTATTCAGTAGAATATACCGTCCTTGACCATATATAGGAATAGGAATTTGATCAACTAGAAGTTCACTTCGGCTACTATACTAAAGCCAAAAGCCCTATTTGCATTGCGGCTCAACGTAAAGGTTCATATATGGTCAGTATTATGGCTACCAGTGGTGTTTGGCATAGTAGCAGTCTAGTGTCAATATTAATGTCACTTATAGGCACCATTTTTAAGTTGTGCCGTATCACAAACTGAATGATCCATGACTGCTTAGAACTTCAACAAAATCCAGTTCCAGTGGTCTTGTTCCCATTCTATTTTCCTTGCAATGATGGGGCCCCACGTCATTATAACTGCGAACACATCTACTTTAAGTTTTTTTAATATCAAACTGGACCCTTAGCTGCAAGATTGACAGCTCAAACCTTTTGATCTAATGGCGAATATGGAACTGAAGGTAACTTTGGAAAATGAATTAATGAAATGCTTGAAAAATTTCATTCTGGATGTCACTTGTGTTGAAACAATGAACATAATATTTCCCTTAGATAAATGGAAGGGTGAATTAGACTAAACGTTCATGAACTATTAGTGATTCTAACTTAAGACCCCATATCATGGAAGGGTTTGCTAGTTTCGTCCCAGTTTTGTTGAGTTCTAGTTTGAAAAACTAACATATAGTTTCAGTTTCGTTAAATTTCAGATGAAACGTAGTTGGTATCAGCCGGTTTCATTGGAAAGGTTTCATTAAGTTTCCAATGAAACATGCTAAAACAGTAAGAAAATTAAAATAAGGAGAGAAATATGGAAACTATAATGTCCTTAGTTATAAATAGTATCATTTCTCAATTTCTATTGCTATATGAAATTCATAAATATTAAGTTATCGTAATTTGATATATTTTTCAATTTAACTTTGCTTATGGTCTCAATTTAACTTTAATCGCCAACTTCCATATTAGTTTGTATTAAATTTAGGCTTATTGGTTGAATTACATAAGTTTTGTTCATTTGATTAATCCTAATTATGCTTCTTAGGCATTACATTTACAAACAACTTGAGAATGTGCCATGTATAGTGGTCGTGGTGCTTAGATTATATATTTTTACTCACGAGAAGCAAAACCAAAACTCCAAGTGAAATTTGCAAGACTAGCGGAACCTAGCGAATCCATAATCCAAGAAGGTCCCAAATCAAACTGAAACTGAGATCAACTGAGATCTTGAACCTTGCTTATATACTATTATTTTCTAGTTTTAACCCCTAATTTGATGGCACATTTAACTTTTTTGTTAAAATGAGTCTTATTTAAGCTAATCGAGTTAAGCCAAGTGGGTTGTGTAAGTTGATCTCTATTAACCTCTAACCTCATTCCTCATCATCATCTTCTTTCACCTCATCTATTTCTTCGTATTTCTCCATCAACCTATAATTCACCATAATTATATCCAAACTCAAATTATAACAACTCATCGCCACCATCACCACCATCTCATGTCTGCTTCTTTCTTCTCATAACCAAATTTAATCTAAATTAACTCATGCTCATATACTAACCACCTTAACCCATTCGCTACCCACTAATTTCTCTGTCTCCTCCTCGTAATTCATCACTGTCACCAGTTATCCCCTCTTTTCATCGTTACCCCCCTACCATTGCTTCCATCACTAAAAACATCACCCCTAATCATAACCCTACATCTATTCTTAATCCATAACATTGATTCTAATTTCTAAGAATACATTATATCCATAAATAACAACAATAAAGTTTAAAAATGTTAGCTCAGTCTTAATTGCTAATAAACTCACATGAGGCCCATTTTTACAAAAAGAGCAGTTAGCCAAAGGTTTAAACTAGAAAATGATAGTATAAGGGGTCTGAAGCTACAGTTGTTGCTATTACAGGGTGTTATTACAGGGTGTGTAGTCTAATTTACCCAAAATGAAAATAAACAGACATCTATACCTAGGTGAACCTTAAAACTGACTTCCGAATTCATGAATCATGTTTGCCACACATTGCAAACTTTAAGTATTAATTCTTCAGTTATACATAGAAAGACATGCAAAGATATTATACTTCATATTTTGAACATCAAAGTAGAATTTTTTCCTGTTATTGGTAGCTTGTGCTCTGTCAACTGAAACCTCGTTTTTCTCTATTGCCACTTCCTGTATTTTTTGTTCATATTTCTTCGATCAGTAAGTTTGTTTAATTGTCATTTGACATTTCATAATCAATAATCTGCTTTTTATCTACTGTTACTGTAAGATCATAAGCTGTGTTTGTGCTAAATTCAGGACCCAAGCCTTCTGCACTATATGGGAAGTTTACTTGGAAGATTGAAAATTTTTCACAGATTAACAAAAGGGAACTCCGAAGTAATGCATTTGAAGTTGGTGGTTACAAGTGGTAAGAATCCTATAGCCTTTGTAGTCGTAACTTATGATTTATTTTCCAATTTGCTTATTTTAAGTTCTTTGCATTATCTGTTTTCTTATCAAGCACAACGATGTAACTGTGTTACTCATATTGAGGCTTCATGTGAGATCAATTGAGTTCTTGTTTTTTGGTGAATAATTGATCAAATGGCGAGGCGGCATAAGACAGTGGATAAAAACAGATGCAATATTGATAATAGTTATGAACACTTCTTATCTACCATAGTTATGCTTTCTGTATTTTGGGCGAAAGCTAAATGTTAGAGCAAATACAAGAAAAGTAAAACATAACTAGCAGAAGTGAAAGACAAATTTTTCGGAAAAACTAATCTTTAATCTCATCTTTTTGGTTGATCAAGTTAGTGGATTACAAATCCAATTTTAAGTTCAATTCAAAGTTCAATTTAAAGCAAAAGGAAAGGGAGCTTGATATTCTCTGAAAAGTGCGACTAATATAAATAATGGTGAGTTTTTGGCAGGTCCAACTGCTTCAACAGCAAAGCATTTATCCCAATTATTTAGGCTCTAGTACAATAATTTTTTAATCAATTTTACTCAATTAAAGACCCATATTCTCTGTTAAAGCAGTGTAAGCTACAGTTTACATTCTGTAGGGTTCATTTCCCACAGGATAATGCTCCAATCCCAAAATTAAAATCATGGAACAATTAACTATGCATTTATTTCTTCACATGTTAGGACTCTGTTATCTATGTGAAAAATTGAAAATAAGGTGTCGTAGATTACAGAACTATTGAAACATGCATAATGAAATCGGGTTTTTGAACACAATTACTTGCCAACTATTTTTATCCTCCCGCCTGTCGTACAGAAACATGTTGGGGGCATTTCCATATGTTTTAGATCGTTGTTTGGCCAAACAACGCAAAGGAGGAATGTTCAGTTTATAGTTTGTAACTTTGCAAACACCTGCGAATAACATGAGTGTAATTCTTCTGTGTTATATATGCATTAAAAGTGAGTAAATAAAGTATAATATTTTAATGAAGTGAACTGATAATTGTTAACACACACACATGTATACATACATACATACATACACATGTATGCGTGTAATAATGAAGAGAGATCATTTTATTAAGATATTATAATATATTTACCCATTTTTACTACATATAGTTTGCCTAATGAAATTGAAGTATGCGTAACCAGTGAGATATGATGTAGCATTAGAGAGAGAGAATTCATTCACTTTATTAATTGATTATACTTTATTTACTCATTTATACTACATATATTATGCCTAATGGAATTGAAGTAGGCGTAACCAGTGAGATATGCTGTAGCATTTTATATGCTTTGGATGCCATCAAATTCCTTGATGATGTAGACTGTCATATGTTTTGGTTCTTATAGCTGAAATTGATTGCAGGTACATTTTAATCTATCCACAGGGATGTGATGTCTGCAATCATCTTTCTTTGTTTCTTTGTGTTGCAAATCATGATAAACTTCTGCCAGGTTTGCATTGTGCTTCATAGTTGCGGCCTTTTTTTATTCAATGTTATATTTCCTAATCTGTTCACTGTTATCAGGATGGAGTCATTTCGCGCAGTTTACAATAGCTGTAGTGAATAAAGATCCTAAGAAATCTAAGTACTCGGGTCAGTTTTGTTTCTTGAAATGCAAATATCAATGCTTAATGTAGAGTTGCATGCATGCATGAATAATTGAATTACATAAGGAACTCATCCTTTTAATGATGTTTCTAGACACACTGCATCGATTTTGGAAGAAAGAACATGATTGGGGATGGAAAAAATTTATAGAGCTATCAAAAGTATTGGACGGCTTTATTAACGATGACTCCCTTGTGATTAAAGCTCAAGTTCAAGTTATCAGGTAATCGATTTATCTGAGCTTGACATTTATCTTTTCTCTGTCATTACCTCTATAAAGTCTTGACATTTTCTTAGTAACCTTATAGTATTAAATACTATCGTAAATTTGCTTGACAAAAAAGCTCCTTAGATTTTGTAGTGTTTTTTTAAGTTTTAACCATTTGTTAGTATGAATATTGCATATAACCATGTTTAGTATGAAAAAATCTAATCTAAAGCTAAGCATGTTGTGAATTTCTAGAAAGCTATTATCATATAACATGTCAGGAACTTATCACTTGATTCTGATTATTCTATTTTTTTAGATTTTAGGAATTTCCTATATATAGAGGGGGAGAAAGTAATCTGTATCATATGCAATATGAGTACATCATATAGAAGCCTTGAGAATCCACTCTTTATTTTTGGATGAGCGGCACTTCATTTTGATCATCATATTCTAAAACTCAAGTCTCCATAGATCTATTAAATCCAAAGCTTTTAATTTGTTAACCTATTTATTAGAAAGTTACGGTTTTACAACCTTGGAGCTTTTTTCTTCCACATTTGCATCTGCAAGTAAAAAGTTTTTGGTTTACAATGGGACGGATTGGAGTATGGATGTCAAAATGGGACGGATTGGAGCTAACAATTATAAATAATTGTATGTAGTCTACTTTTAGGAGCTGTCATACAACGCAACTGCTCATATGTGGTACGATACCTATTATTCTCTTTTTTATGGATATATAAAGCTTTGGGTTCATTAAATTATTGATGTGTTTGCGTTTTAAAATGTCGAGATAGAAATGAATGGAGCCGATCATCAAAAGTAATTGTGGAGTGTACCGATGTGTTTGAGTTTTAAATTGTGTTTGCGTTTTACTTGCTTTACAGTACGCTTTGGTACACGGTAAGTGGTATGCCACTTTAATCAATATGTAATACGAGGGGGTAGATAGAGTTAGTTCGTTATTTTGGATTGCATTACTCTCGGGTTGGGGCCAGGGTTGGGATTCCCTTAGACCAGTATGTGTGCATGTGTGTGTATATATAATATACATATATGTGTATGTTATACATATACACATATATGCATACATACAGAGAGATACATATACAACTACACATGCATAAATGCATGACTAAAAATCATTGTTTTAAATATCATTTGATACGATATACTCGAAGATATCGTTTTTGAACCTAAACGATACGATATGATTGATTCGATACGGCGATATGATTGATTCGATACGACAAAAACGTTGTATGTTTTAAAGCTATATAGGCTGATATGACACCCTTTTTGTTATTTGCCACATATGGTTTATAGCTACTTATATAAGTATTTCCTTCGAAAATAGTTAAACTTTTTTGTCTTAATTCATGTCACAATAAAATGGAGAATAAAAATTGAGGGATGGAAACTTTATGAGGATTACATAAAAGATTGATAATGATTATTGATATAAAGGATATCCACATGAGTTGTAATAGGTTTTCCATATTCTTCAAGAAATTTTTTATAAATTTTGCATTGTTTAAAATAGTTACTTAATAATTTTGATATACTAAATGATGATTTGATTCTTTCTTTTGGAATTACCTTGTGCATTGTTGCTACATTGAGTTGGATGTTTGCTAATATCTCCTTGTCGAGGCTTTTTCTTATTCTTCTTTTAAACATTGTTATTGCTATTGTAATTTTTACTTTTTTACTTCTTACTATGGTTACTTAGACTACTACAATATGATCAGTTAATGTCACTATTACTTGTGATTACTTGTGATAGCTGTAGATATAATGAATAAGTAGTAGTAGATTTTATTATTGGATAGATGAGACAATGATGTGACTGCATTTTTATGAAGAAAAGGGCATATCTTGAGTTTAGGAGTCTTGGGGTTATTTTTGTAAATTTTGTCTTTGTAATTATCTGTTTAAGGAATTTTTCTGCAATTTTGTTCATTTCTGAATTGTCATTTATAGGCGAGTAGGGGGCTTGTATTCTCTACTTGATTGTGAAGTGAAGAAACTTGTGAGGTTGAGAATTCCCTCGTCTATTGGAGAGTGCGTCTGTCCTCTATAATTGGCAGCTTGGAAGAGCAGTCCACCTCTAGAATGGTGACCACTATCTTTATTATTTTCAGTTTTAATCAATTAAAACCAGATCTTTCTTACTCAAATCCTCTTCCCAACCCTAAAAAACCAGTCTTTCTATTAAAATTTCCCATTTCCACCAAAACACTAACTTTCCATGTCAAAAACTTATAAACATCCTATCAAGTGGTATCATCGGTACGATCTATGACGGCAATAAGATTGAAGGATAAGTTCGAAGCTTTGGATGAAAAGTACGATTGCAAGTTAAAGAATTAAAGAAATCCATGGAGGTACTTAATGCATCGATCGAAGAAAGATCCAAGGCATCAGATAAAAAGTTTGAAGATGTCATACAAGCCATACAAGCCATAACTCGAGAGATTTCCGATTTGATTACGGCGAAAAGTTCAGATTTGGGCGACAATCCAAATCTAAGTCAAAAGGCGAAGGCTTTGTAAAAAAGAAAAGGAAAAGCGAAGGAATACAACGAGGGTTTGCTCTTCGACACCGGCGACTACTTCATCGAAAAAGGAGAAAACCCTAGCACTAGGGGAAACCCTAGTCGACAGATATGGGCGAAGGGATTTTGCAATCTGCAGGCCGTCAGGGACTTGCATGCGCTATTGCATGCCCTGTAGGCTCCTTGCAACCTGTAGACGACCCTGCAATTCATGTGCAGGACCGATAGGGCCCTCGCGGGTCCTTGGCGATCCGCCAGAGGCCTGTCGAGTATTGGGAGGGGCATCTAGGGCCTTGCGACGTCTGGAGGGTCTGTTAAGACTTCGACATGCTTGATTGTGAAGTGAAGAAACTTGTGAGGTTGAGAATTCCCTCGTTTACTTGAGAGTGCGTCCGTCCTCTATAATTGGAAATTTGGGAGAGCAGTCCACTTCTAGAATTGTGACCACAATCTTTGTTATTTTCAGTTTTTATCAATAAAAATCATATATTTCTTACTCCAAACCCTCTTTCCAACCACAATCTTTCTATTAAAATTCCACATTTCCACCAAAACACTAACTTTCTAAGTCAAAAACTTATAAAAATCCTATCAAATGGTATTAGAGATATGATCAATGGCGGCAATAAGATCGAAGGACAAGTTCGAAGCTTTGAATGAAAAGTACAATTGCAAGGTAAAGAATTAAAGAAATTCATGGAGGGACTTAATGCATCGATTGAAGAAAGATCCAAGGCATCAGATAAAAAGTTTGAAGATGTCATGCAAGCCTTACAAACCATAACTTGAGAGATTTTCGATTTAATTACGGCAAAAAGTTTAGGTTTGGGCGACAATTCGAATCTAAGTCTAAAGGCGAAAGCTTTGGAGAAAAGAAAAGGAAAAGCGAATGAATACAACAAGGGTTTGCTTTTCGACGCCAGCGACGACTTCGTCGAAGAAGGAGAAAACCCTAACCCTAGGGGAACCCTAGTTGTCAGATACATGGCGAATGGATCCTGCAACCTGCAGGCCGCCAGGGACTTGCAGGCGCTACTGCATGCCCTGTAGGCTCCTTACAGCATATAGACGGCCCTGCAGTTCATGTGCAGGACCGACAGGGCCCTCATGGGCCCCTGGCGATCTGCCAGCGGCCTGCCGAGCATTGGAAGGAGCATCTGGTGCCCCACGACGTCTGGGGTGTCCGCTATGACTTCGACGATGATTTTAAGCAGCATTCGGGACCAGAGGATGACATGGAAGATCTTCAGGGACTCCATGAGCCTCGGTTTGCAGTAGAAAGGCGATGACGTCGAGTTCCTCCCGCCCATGAGAATTTTCAGGGTGATTATGACGATTATCCTGGTCATGATGAGGATGACTACTACACTTGGAATGAGGATGGCCGGGGCGGCCATGGAGACAAAGGCGGCCACCCGTGGAGGGGCATGTGCAACATAAGGAGGTACGGCACAACAACTATTATCCCCCCATACTATAGACATGCATGTGGACGAGTAGATCAATGAAATTTTGGGATGGACAGTAGAGTAAGGAAGCTAAAGATGTCCATATTTGAAAGAGATGATCCATATAGCTGGATCTGCTGAGCTGAGAGATATTTTTCAGTGACACGCCTGACGAAGGGGCAAAAATTGGAGGTGATCAGCGTACGTTTTGAAGGGGAGGCGCTATCTTGGTTTCTTTGGTGGTAGAAGATGGAACCTATACGCTCATGGGATGAGCTCAATGACTGTTTGGTGGACATGTTCCGAGATACCCGGTGGGAGAACCTATAGGAGCAGTTGATGGTGCTTAAGCATGATGGATCAGTCATGAAGTATATAAAGAAGTTTGATGCCTTATTAGAGCGGGTGAGAGACATACCAGAGGAGAATTTGAGGGAAAGCTTCATGAAAGGGCTCAATCCGACCATCCGCACAGAACTCCGCATTCATCAGCCTAGGGGTCTGGTGAAGACGATGGATCTGGCACAGTTGGTGGAGGATCACCTTTCTGAGGAGAGGAGGTCTAAAGGGACTTGTAGTGCACCTAATCTTTGCAGTCAGGAACTAGTAGGAGAACCAAAGGCACCGACATGGGAAGACCAGTCGAGTAAGGCGATGAATGCTGAGCAGTGCAAGAGGTGATAGTACAGGCTCATGAGATGCTCAAATGAGAGAAATGCGGGCGAAGGGGTTGTGCTTTAGCTGCGACGAAAGGTTTAGCCCAGGTCATCGTTGTCGCAACCATGCTCTCTAGTTGTTGATAGCAGGATAAGGTGAGACGTTTATGAGAGAAGAGCTAAAAAAGCTAGGAGGGGACGTGCATCTTCACATGGAGTAGCATGCATATGGTTTTCATGCATCACGTTGAGGACAAGATGGATTTTTAGGGACGGAGTAATGTTGTGATCACATTTTTTGAAGAAAAGGGCAGATCTGGAGTTTAGGAGTCTTAGGGCTATTTTTTTAATTTTTCAGTTTATAGGGGTATTTTCGTAATTTTCTGTTTTAGGATCTTTTCTGTAATTTTGTTTATTTCTGAATTAGTATTTGTAGGTGAGTAGGGGGTGTGGATTCTCATGCTTGATGGTGAAGAGAAGAACTTGTGAGGTTGAGAATCTCTCGTCTATTGGAGAGTGCGGTCGTCCTCTATAATTGGCAACTTTGGAGAGCGGTCCACCTCTAAAATTGTGATCACTATCTTTGTTATTTTCAGTTTTTAATCTTTCTTTCCCCAAACCTTATTTCCAACCCTAAAACCGGATTAAAAATCCACACTTTCCACCAAAACCCTTTCTACATCACAAACCTATAAAAATCCCATTAGACAATTAAACAATTAAAAGATAGAAGAAGAAAAAGAATGGGAGAGGAAGAGATGAAATTTTGCCATGGCTTGTACAATTCTGCATATTGTTGGATGAGATCTAAAATACCATGTTGTTTTGTATCGATTTGTGATGCTTTTGTTGCGGCTTATATTGTTTTGCAATTTATCGAAACTATGATATTTTTAATAGTTTGTGATGCTTGTCATGGTTCACACAATTTTTTGCATATTATATGGATGGGATTTTAAGCTCATATGATTTTATGGTAATTCGTGATGCCTACGTCACATCTTATAAAATTTGCATAGTTTTAAATAAGACTTAAGGCCTTATAATATTTTGTAGTGATTTGTGATGCTCATACATTATTGAAGGTTGTTAAAAGAGGCTTTAAACTTTGAAGTTTTCTCGTGGTTTATGAATCTTATTTATACTGTTTTATTCATGATTTATCACTTTGTGCAAAATATGCTCACCTTGTCCTATTTGACCATATTCATAATATTTTGATAACATATTGACATATAAGATATATTAAGTATATTAATTATCCTTTAGTTATAATACATGTGACATCTGTCATGCACATATTTATATTGACACGTATCCCACATATATATTCTCTGGTGTTCGACATCCGCTATGAACAACACCCATCTGCTACTATCTGATATTTAAAACCTTGTTTCTAATAATAATAATTAATTAAAAAATGACAACAATGAGATTTTAAATAAAAATATTAATTTAAGGAAAATACATATAATGATACTATGCCTAATTAAATTAAATAATCTATAAGTAAATTTCAAACTTAAAAACAAATGATGGTCTTAAATCTAAGACTCCAAATTTCAAAAGCAACAAACAATTCAAAGTAAATTATTATAAATATGAAAAAAGCACTAAATCAAAGCCATTTAATATATTTTACCTTTTCCCTTATCATACGGTGCAAATCTGGAATATTTCTTGGTTTTTTCATCAATCATTATATATATATATATATATATATATATATTTGAAGAGTATTACACACACAAGAAACATGCACAAAGTGCACGGACACCCAATAACCAACACACACTCAGGACGCAGGACCCACATGGGTGTTTCAGTGGATGCAAAATCCGGTGAAAATGAGAAGAGTGGGTGTGAGTGAGTGTATTGTATTGGGGTTTTGGTGTATTTTGATTGGAGGTGTGTTTTTGGGTGTTTTGGTTTTGGGTGTGTTTTTGGGGGTGGGAGTGAGTTTTTGGGCATTCTTGGTTTGGGTTTTTTGAGGAGGTTGTCCCATGTGGAATCCCATGTGGTGATGTGACATTGTCACATGGGACAAACATGCCACGTGGGACAAACATCCTCAAATGTATAATAGATATCTTCAATTCTTTTTTCCCATACATTCAAATACAGATCGTGAAATCTATACAGATCGGATCGTGAAATCTATACAGATCGGATCGTGAAATTTGGATCATAGAACCAAGGGCTTGTCAGGAATTGTAACACTGGAATGTTCTTTTAAGAGCTCCTTTGGTACAAGTGTTCATATGTCATATGATATCCATTACTCTCTCGTTCATGACATATGAGCACTTGTATTATACGATTGCTTTTTAAATACGCTCCATAATTTTTGACGATTGACTTCATTCACACCCAAAATAATGTGTATCATATTACATATAAGCACTTTAAGCACTTTAGTCCCCAAAAGTACACTATATTTTTTAATAACATGCTTTGTTCATTTTGATCGCCATGATCTCTGACTCTCAAATACGTCAATGATCTAGTGAATCCAATACGTTTTCCTTATTGACTCACTTGTTGAAAAATCAACCTATTCACCTTTAAATCAAAGAGCAAAAGCGTTGGGTTCACTAGATATTTGGTGTATTTAGGTTTTAGAATATGAAGATCAAAATGGATAGATGGATCATCTAAAAATATGAAGATGCTTTTTGATACGTTATATGACGTAAGTACTCGTATGTCATGCGTCACCCATTATTCTCATATACATAATTAGGTTAAGTTATTTCTGGAAGCATCGAGAATGCAAATACTCTTGGTTAGATTTTGAACATATACATACCAAATGGAAAATTCATATGGTTAGAAGTGATCTATCATCAAAAAAACTATCTTGAAACCAAAGTTCAAGGGATTTCTACACGTTTTATCATCTATCAAAGTGGCCAAAATTTGAGAACTTATACCATTTGAATGCATTGATTTTTGAATCACATGCTATATGAGCAAACAATCTTGAAATCCCTTGAAATTTTGTTTCTAGATTGTTTTTATGTAGTAGTTTATATCTGACTGTGTTGATTTTTCATTTGTTAGGTGCATGTTTGCAATCTAACTGACAGTATTTGCATCCTTGATGCTTTCAGAAGTATAGCGGAATATGGATATATGCTGCCAGCACAAGAAATTTCGATAGCCGAAGGGAATTAAAAAAATTTTAAAATTTTTTTCGGGGTTCCTGTGCTGACAGATCACATAAATGTAAAAAATTTTCGAAATTTTTAGTGGTTGTTTAACAACTTTTAAAACCCAAAAACCCCAAATATAGGTGAACACTAAGGATATTTGACACTTGATCTATCCGTTGTAAAAAATTCTGTTCTTTCGAAAACATTAAATTTGTAACGTGTAGATCGAGGGTCAAATATCGTTGGATTCACTTATTTTTGGTATGGTGATTATTATAATGTGTACAACAAAATTTAATTTTTTTCCTTTTTTTACATTTCTAGGCTGACAAAATTTTCCACGTTGTCAGCACATACACATTATTCAATATATAATATAATATAATATAATATAATATAAAATCCTATCGCCGATCTTTTTCGTTCATTATGATTTATATATCTCCAAATGATTGTTTACAAGAATTCATGAACTTTCGATGACTTTTAACCATGTGGTAAGTGGTTACAAGATGAATTTCTTCATGATAGAAGAGTTAAGTTTATTTGGTCAATGGTAAAACAATATTAAAGTCACATGATTCTTAGTACATAACCACTTTAGAGCTTGAAGATCATGATGTATGGAGCGGATCACCCATAGGGTTGCTCCATGTTATGATTTTAAACTGCATCCTTAGATAATACTCCAAGAAGGCATAGGAACACGCACGCGCGCACGCACACAAAAAAACGTTGTATGCTTTTGTATTTTAAGTCAATCTGTCCTTGATGAATTTAACAATTATTTGTTACTAGAGAATTTTGTTTACTGCCTTTGTTATAATTGTTTTCATGTTATGTCTTTTCGGCTTATAAAGATATTGGCATGGTATGAGAAGGTGATTGTCTTAGTAGGTATTATCCAAAATTCCTAGTTGATAGTGTTGTTGTTCTCATGGGAAAGAGGGGGGGGGGGGGGGCTGGAGGGATTACTTTACAGGATATCAACTAAATTAGGTTATATTTGAGGTCTAGTCAAGAAAATTAGGAATGTGAATATGAAAAGGGAGAAGCGATATTTGAATTGCGCTTGGCACTAGATTGAACTAGGAGAAACACGTCTGAGTATATGAGCAAGTTGCTTATATTAATTAATGCGTCGTTCACAAATACCCAATTCAGCACCACCTCTTGTAACCGCGAATTGGATCATGCAACCCAATTCAAAGGCTATTTGCAATTGGGATCATGTAACATATTATGATGAACAACGAAAATCTATATACACTAACATGTAACATATTATTAGAGTGTTATACTATCATTGACTTTGAATATAAAATTTGGATGCAAATAATTTGATTTAATTATGCATGATGTTATGATATATTTTTCATTATATGTAGATCTCTCTCACAATCTACTACACACACGTGCACCTGCGCATAGACGCACACATGTGCACACACGCACACACTCATGCACACATATATAGATGATCAGGTTACAATGGAGGCCGAAAACCTGCTAATCCAACCCAAATGTAACAAAAAAAATTTATTTCATATCCAATAATGATATTAGATCAGGTTTGGATTTAAAAATCCTGCCTGGTAGCTTATTGAATATGATTTTTGATATATGTATATTCATACCCGCACGCCCGATAACCCAACCCGAAAACATTTGCTTTTACATATTAATTAGCATATGAAAAATCCAGATTTGGTTGTCATCACAATGTATTTAATGCTTGAGAAAATTGGGTTTTCATTTTTTCATTGTCTATTCAACTCGTGTTCTTCACATGATTGTCAATTCTTCTTTCTCACACTCGTGAAATCCACCATCGCGGGGCGCTATCTCTTGCCATTTGCATAATAAAATAGTTTAGGAATAAAAGCACTCACAATTGCAAACAATATTTGAGAAGAATACAATATTTTAGATATCATTTTGACCTCTTATAATGTTATATGAAAACAATGCTAATTTTTTGTTATTTAGGTACCATTTATCAATTTTTCTAAGTATTTCTATACTCAACAATGAGGAGTTAACAATTTAAGTTATGACATGGAAGTTATATTTTCATTTTTGGTGATGGATTATGGATTTGTAATGCATGTTCTAGTGGAAATATAATACAATCTCTTAACAGTCTTTTTTTCGCTCATGTATAAGAAAACAGCACTTTTGTTTTTTTGCATTTGCATCACTTATTCTTTCATTTGTAAATCATATTTAAATGTATCCGATTATTACTCACAACCACACCCGAATCCAAACTAAGTGGACATGGCTTGGATTCATATAATGCTTATTGGATCTGGATTAGGTGTGGACACTGCTAATGCTTATTGGGTATGGACATGTATACTATAAGTACTCGACCTAAACCTGAACGGTTGCCACCCCCGGATTGTATTGCAACTGAAAATAACTAACCGGTTCACCATGTCTCCCTCAAACCGCATACCACTTAAAGTAGTGATGACATACCTGTATTTGTATCATGTACTTGTACTCATACTGCTTATCCGTACTCGTATTGTGTACTGAACCTTATCATGAATCAGGTAACACAGGTGTATTTAGCTCGAGTGCGATGTTTTTGTAAGCCTAATATTGAAGCCAGTGACTGCTGTAACCTATGTAAATTATTGTTCATGATTTGAATTTTGAAGTAAAAGGAAAATTGGAATTTGTTTGTTCTGTTAAGCATTTCAGTATGAATCCACGGCAGGTCAACATCAGTGCAACCAAAATCAAAAGGGTTTGAGTGTGGATCTCAACTTGACGATGGGAAGTCTTTTAGAAAGCTTGAGTTAATTTTATAATTGAAATGACCCTTTAAGACAATGACATGCAATGGAATTATGAAAAGAGATGTTTATCACATGCAAACAAGCTTGAATGTGAAGGGTAAGAAACCCATTGCCAAACCTTCAGGGTAGACAAGTTAAAAACCTAGATGGAAGCTCGGTTGAATGTGAAATGTTTCTTTTCTTTAGAACCAAGCATGATGAAAACATTCTTCTTTTCTTTTATTTTCTTGAAAAACAAAAACTGATTTCATTTAGGTCTTACACCATAATCTTATTATTATGCAAGCATCAAGTAGCTGTTACTGATGGAGGATGTTATCCTATACTACCGAATGTTTGTCACGAGTCTGATTTTTCTATGGGCTTGAAAAACATGGTTTTGTTCTATGGACTTTGTGCATATCAGCAGAAAATTAAGAAAAGGAAACATCCCGGCTATATTGTCTTCCTTTTGGCATCTTTAAGGGGGTGGGGGTGGGGGTGGGGGTGGGGGTAGGGTTGGATGGGTGGTGGAGTGGGGGTTAAACATTGTTTTAGGAGTTCTATGGTACACACTAACAGTAAGTCTTGTTTTTAACTGGAATGCTCCTATTGTTGGTTGGGTTCTAATTGTATGTTATATTTTTTGTTTAATGTGATACCTAATGAGCGAGAGATCAATTAGGTGACTTGAACGGGGTTCTCTGGCCTATTTATTTTCATTGAATCTTTGCAGTAGATGATTACCATATGTGGATGACATTTCCTTCTAGCTTTCCTGTTTGCCCCTCTCTTTATCATGGAATTATGAAGAGATACTATGATAAAGTTGATGATGCCTGCTCTAGGGTTTTCGATTGGTGGAGCTAGCAGTTCCTTTTTCCTGCTTAAAGGTTTTATTGCTAAGGGAATTCACGATCTGAAAGATCAGCTCTAGATACTTATGTATGCCCCAAGGGCTGTGTCCTCTTTGGAAGATAGATGAAGGTAGCCCATGATTTTCCCTCTGTTTAATGTTTATAGTGGTGGGATGTTCCTGTTCTCCCTTGGCCCGGAATTTGTGGAGTTGCACCTTTTAGGCTTGTACTGTCGTCACAACCCCAATAAGTATCAAAACTTGTTTATGCATGGATTTAAGGTTTGCAGTTGAATGAACATCATTCAATCGGCTTGGTGCTTCTAGAAAATTTTACAGTTGGTTTGGAATCTTTGTGCAGGCATGCTTACTATGCCGTGAACACAAGGACGTGTTGATTTATCTCAAAAGTGTTTCAGGTGTAATCTCCCAAATTATTCTGGACAATCCAACATCCGATGGCATGAGATGGGGGGGGTGGGGGGGTGATACACTCTTTTTAAAATTTTTATAATGAAGTTCGTTTTAACAATGGTATTCTTTTTGCAATCTAAGGAGACCCATATACCTTATTTTGTCATACCGGCAACACTCAACATTTTTAAGGGCATGCTGTCAATCTATCATGTCATTGATGGCACGTGCTGAAAGGGAAGTCTACTTCTGCTCTCTAGTTTTGGTTTTAGACAACGGAGCTTGAATGTTTGAAATGAGTCGCAATACTAATATGCCTGGAACTTGGACACTGTAGTGGACAAATCGTAATCTTTGTTTAGTTGAAGATGGAGCTTCAGTGCAGAGGCATCTTTGGTATGATTAACTGCATATAAGATAGCAAACACTTGTATTAAATTTCCATTTACAGGCAAAGATTTGATATCCAGAATAAGTTGGATTAGAGGGCTTTCTTTCTGTAATATACCAAAAGAATAGCCACCGATGGTCAGAGAGTAATGCTGTCATTTCATAATTTGAGTTTCTGATGATGCTAAAAATAATAATCATTCTAGATCTCATAATTCGTTGATCCTTTGGTTTTAACTTGATTCCAGTTAGCCATATATGAGAGCTCATCAACTCTTATAAGCATACAATGGAGATATAAATTTTATTATAGCCTTGTCCATGCTGACAACACATATTTTTATTTATTAACCATATTGTGGATAGCTGCTACCAGGGAACTACTTATTTCTATGTATCGGTTGGAGTAGCTTAAGGGCAGTGAACTTTCTTATATAATGGAAAGTTATGGTATTATTACTATGTAAACCTGTCAGATGTTTTTATTTATTTATTACAGTTAAATTAATGCCCATACGCAGGCACACACACCCACACACCCACAGGCACATATGCGTGCACACACTGAACACGGAGGGAAGAATGGATGGTGGGCTATGAAATTTAACTTCTAGACATGCAAGAAAACTACTTAAATTTAATCTCCAGTGATGCACACAAATCACCCCTTGTGCGTGCACACACACAATTGGAAAAAAAATCAGGTTCATTTCATAACCGCCTTAACAATTCCAAAAAGTTTAATATACGTTTCTGCCATCCATTGGCGATGTTGTCATCACACATTATATTTGACCAGATGTTGTGAATTATACAAAAAAACAACCTAATGTTCAAATTTTCCTTCCATTTCCATTTCTTCCATGGCTTCTCCTATCAAACTGTAAACTAGTGTTCTTGGAGAAGCAAGTTTGTAAATTCTGTCCAGAATTGTTCTTAAGTTCATTTTGTCATCATATACCAAAAAAGTTGTCCAGGAAAGTACGTTTGTTAGTGCCAACATTAGTCATGTCAACCTTTATATTTTTCATATCCCCCCTCCCTATTTCATGATTTGTAATGAATTATTAACCTATAATTGGAGAATTTTAGCAAAATCTGCTTTATTCAGAATGTTCAAAGTATCTGGAACAAATCACCATCGGAATCCTTTTAAACTTCAAAGAAATATTCGTAAACGGTGTTCAAATGTACAAATGTGTAGTATATGCTTGTTGTCCTCTACAACTGAAGGCTACGAGAGACAAAATATTGCAGTGCAGTTTTTGTTCATCTGTAAATGACCATAGTACAATATATAAGTCTATGACATTTTTTTGGAGTACACAAACTGGTATTTATGTCTTGTTCTCTTTTAATAATCAAAGATGATGCACATAATATGCTCTACCCTCTTGGTACTATTTATCTCTTTTTTATGGCTTTGTTTTAAGGTGTGTCATTTTTTATACATCTGATGGATTGATTTTTTTATATTTACCTGATGCTTTATACAATTTCTCTTGACATGAGGACTCAAATTGTACCTTTTCATAACCACATCTTCTTCTGCATTTTGATATATGAGGGAGAAAGCAAATCGCCCGTTCCGCTGCCTTGATTGTCAATACCGGAGAGAACTAGTGCGTGTATATTTGTCAAATGTTGAGCAAATTTGTCGCCGTTTCATTGAAGATAGAAAAGGAAAGTTTAGCAAGCTGATTGAGGATAAATTGAGATGGTCAAGGTAGTTGCTCTTGTAAATTTTATATCATTAGTAGACTGTTGTATATTTTGTAACGGTGTTCTGATCTTCAGTAGTTTAGTTCTATTATCATGTAGGTTTGTCTAGCCTTTGTGTTGTTGAAGTTAGTGCACGCTTACAGCGGAATCTTGTCTGGTGTGATTGCAGTTTACGTGCTTTTTGGTTAGGAATTGATCAAATAACAAGGCGGCGTATGTCAAGGGACAAAACTGATACGATATTGAGAGCAGTTGTAAAGAGCTTCTTTGTAGAGAAAGAGGTCACATCTACCCTAGTTATGGATTCCCTCTACAGTGGCCTGAAAGCTCTTGAATGCCAGAGCAAGAACAAGAAAGGTAAAATAAAACTAGTGGAAGTGGAGGAATTACCACCTCCCATCATCCATATTGAGTGTGACATGTTCGTGCTTACCGATGATATTCTACTGTTGCTGGAGAGAGTGGCATTGGGGCCTGTCCCTCTCCAGCCTTTAACTCCCAAGGATGAAAAGGGCTCACAGAATCGTACAAAGGTAGGATATGTTCTTTTACGGATATACTAACAGACATGCAGTTGGTTCATGTGGCCTGTATATGATAATTAGTGCCAAGTAATTTCTCACACTGTCAACAGATATTCTTGTCGTTCCTTTTTAACTTCAATATACCGTTGTTGGTAGTGTTTCATATGCTGTCCTTTTTTAATTGTTATTTACAAGATTTATGTATTATGTATCTTTTTATAGATCAATGCCTGGCAGGATACCTAATGTGGCATACTAGCATTTCTAATAGTATGTCAGTCAACTTTCTAAATGGTTACATATCCTCCAAGGAGTTTTAAAATGAATCGTAGCTCTGTGATATAAGTATCCACTCTCCTGATGAATAATACCATAGCTCTTCCAATAGTTATCCCTTGTTTTTCTTTATTTCACGTCTTCACAAAAATTGCATAGATCTCACAACTGTTCTAATTGTTAAAAATTTGTGAACTGTTCTCATAGTTTAATAAGAGTCCTTTTACTGAATTTTTTGCGCCAAGGATGACCATATACACGGTTAATCAGCTTTTAGGCATATGATAAGCATGTCCCAAATAGAATTTATAATCTCCTCTCCCAAAAAGGTAATAAAAAAATAAAAAGAAAATAATAGTAATAGAAAGCTACTTGTTGATGCACACAAAATAAATTTATGAACCTGTGACTAAAAGACAGTACTGAGCATCAATGGCTTTTGGCTTCCACCTCAAAAGCTATAAGGACAAAGGGCAAACTAATTCTGTGTACTCTCTTTCTTCTTGACAGAGAGAGTCTCTGGTTACCTCATGTAAATCACTTTACATTAGCCTCCCTGTTCTACAATAATTGCATCACCAAATGCTATTAGGAAAAAAAGGCGAGATTATAGAAATCGCAGGTCACAAGCCAATCTTTACGTTTAAAAAAATAGCAAAGAGCCTACTGGTTGCTTCGGTCCATAACAGTACTGTAATTAGATCCAAATACTTAAATAATTGCAAATGCATCCCCAATATCAAGCTATTTAAGATCCTAATGTAGACTGCCATTCATCTATTTAGACTTTGAAAATTCAATTGTTAGTTGTGATTCATATCGGACACTCACGTTTCTATTGTAGCATCACTGATTGTATGGATATGGTACCGTAGATCCTCAATTTGTCTTTGCTTGTGTTTCCATGGGCACATCACATATCCTAATAGGAATTAGTAAATTATGTTCCTACTTCCTGCTTGTGCTATAAGTTTTAGCAAAGATACCATTTTATGAAATCATGTTAATATTTTGGAGTAAACTCAGATATTTTTTGGTTAAACTCTTATAGATGTTTTAATAACATGTCTTTCATTCAACTTAAAAATGTTCATGAACTATCACTTGTCATTTCAATTTCATGTGTCAAACCTGTTTACGGAGACCTTCTAAAAGTGGCAATACTTCAACTGTTACTAACATAGGATGGAAGCTCTGGAGAGGAATTTAACAAAGACTCTATTGAGCGTGATGAAAGGCGTCTAACAGAGTTCGGTCGGAGGACTCTGGAATTTTTTGTCCTTGCGCATATCTTCAGGTGAGGGTCCAGACCATTACTGTTATTTGACTGTGCTGGAATCTTCTTTCATCCATTTATTTTGATATGTTGTCACAATGCTGGCCTCATTGTTATTTAAATAACCCAATCTTCTTTCTGCATCAAATTAAGGTCTGGGAATATGGAACTGTTTTTTTGACTTTTTTCAGTGTTCATGTAATATGTTCTGTTTATTAGGGCATTGCTATCATTTCTTATTGTAATATGGTCAGCAAAGACTTTTATTAAGCGGTATGCTTTAATCTTTCTTTTAATCGGGTGTCATTATGTGACATTGTAAAGTTCTCTGTGGCTGCCTATGGAGTTGCCTGAAACTGCTCCAATTCTGCCCCTCTTCCCTCACTCACCAAAACAGTCATAAAATTACTCCAATCCTGCCCATCCTGCCCCTCTTCTGTCCATCTTTGTACAACCACTCACCTACACTGTTATAACAGACAATTTTCAGCTTTCTTTTCCTTCACCTCTTCAACCCCTAGAGAGATTTGTACAAATTCTACTTCAAAAACCTCTGAGTGAGATTTGTTGACCGGCTTATTGTTGTTACCATTTTACATGGAAATACAGATTAATAGATACTGTTGTTAAGCTGCTATATGTTTCTGACATTGTATTCTATTCAAACGTTCTTAATGCTCAAATGTCGTATGATTATTTGATTTTATTTGATCATGAAAGTTAGGGGTGGCAAACGGGTCGGGTCTTGTTTGGGTCGGGTCAGGTTTAACCCAACCCGAATGAGGGCGAACCCGAACCCGACCCGGATTTAATCCGGGTCAAGGTTCGGGAACCCGTACCCGAACCGGTTTATCTAGTGGGTCGGGTGTGGTTCGGGTTCGGACGGAAAATAACAAAATTTTATGATACAAATTGCGGACAACAAGCCTCGAGCGCGCGACCTAACTGACGCCTGGGTTGAGACTACCACCAAGCCAACTTGATGGCTGTCCAATTCCTTTCTTCACTTTATTTATAATATTTCATTGATACCTATTATTTAAAATTTTAAAAAAAATCAAGTAATTGCATTCAATGGGAATCGAATAGGGGCCAATACGAATCAAGGATGAACCCCAACAAACCACGCTAACCAACATTCCCAGAGTTGTGTTTTAAAGAAGTATGTATTATATTTTATATATAATTGTAACATACAAACGGGTCAAATCCGGGTCAATCGGGTTGAGGGGTCAAACCCGTACCCGACCCGGATTTTATCCGGGTTGGGAAAATCCGGGTCGGGTCGGGTAGACCCGGATCCCACCCAACCCGGATTGGCCCCGACCCATACCCGGCCCACAAGGCCGGGTCGGGTTGGGTCGGGTACATTTTGCCACCCCTACTGAAAGTAGTTCTTAAACAACAATTTTAATGTTCACATTCTTAACTGTAACCAAATCA
Organism: Scilla litardierei; assembly: GCA_030789695.1. Lineage (NCBI taxonomy): Eukaryota > Viridiplantae > Streptophyta > Magnoliopsida > Asparagales > Asparagaceae > Scilla > Scilla litardierei. The sequence continues at coordinate 151,574,589 of CM061139.1, read as the reverse complement.
AACACCTAGAGATTGTTACCATTCTTACTACTAGTTGATATCATTTATATAAATTGAGGACATTGCTGAATTAAGCACATTTTTGTTTACCAGTAGACTTTATTTATCTGTTTTTAGTTTCTTACATGTTATTTTGCAGCAGTAGAATTGAAGTTGCTCACCAGGAAGCAGTTGCTTTGAAGAGACAAGAGGAGCTCATTCGGGAAGAGGAAGCAGCTGAGCAAGCTGAAAACGAGCTCAAAGCAAAGCGCATTGCTTCAGAAAAGGAAAAACGCACCAAGAAAAAGCAGGTTACTGTTTCTATATTAAGTGAGCTGATAGGTGGTTCATATTATGTTTTGCTAACATACTCTGACATTTTAGTTATGTAATTTTTCCCTTTTATTTTCTTTTATGGTTCTTTTCTAGTATGTGATGCCAAGTAGCTTTCTTGTCCTCAGCACATTACACACATCAGTTTACCATGTTCCCCCTGATATTGAGATACACATAGTATCACCACCATCTCTGAAGCCTTCTACACATCAAAATGATTCTGCTATAGAGCACAACTCTGCTGTTGGAAGTCTCCATTGAAGATTTGGCAGCATGACAAGCTGTAAATTTGACATCATTCCTTTAATATACCAAGAGACAGAGTTACATTGCCATTAAACCAAAGTTCAAAATCTTGATTTTGGTCTTAATATCAGCCATCGGTTTGTAGTATCGGTAAGTTGTCATATCGCGATGTATATTGCTTATCATTTTTGCTAATTATGTAGAGTATATCATATTGTACGATAAATTTTCATGGTGCAAAATTAAACAAATCACATAACTAAATACAAAATGAAAATATTGGGAGATTTGTTCAAGCGTAGAAGTACTAAAAAATGCAGTCTTGCAAAATTCAACACTATATGTAAGATTCCAATTTCCAAACGTAAATATAAACATGCAAATCTAATCATTGTAAAGTTGAACATGAGCATTAATGATTAAAACATACAAGTTCAAGTCCAACCATTCCAGATCCCATAATTTAAACACAAATACGAACACTTGCCCAATTAATGATCAAATTAATCATGCATTAAGGAATTAATTCACTATTTATTAATATAATTAAATTACATATATATTCATGAATCAATTAACTCTTAAACTTTTTTTTGTCTTGCTCAACCTTAGGCTGTCTCTCTTAGTCTGTCCATGACCTCTTCTGACCAGAGTTCATAGACTAAGAAAGAGATAGAGATTGAGAGAGCAGAGACGAGAGGAATGAGAAGAGAGAACATAGAAAGGACATATAGGTCAATGAGAAGAATTAGAGAAAAATTTTCCTTCAACGAAGAGGAAAAGAGGCTAGGGAGTGTTTGGATAACCCTAACAAGGGTCGAATTAGGTCGCCAAACGGCAACAACTGTGGGAAGTGTCCGGTAAGGTTTCGATGTGCTTCATGCAACCCTTGGTGAGCTTCAGCGTTGTTGTTACGGTCTGGGAAGACTTGGAATACCTTTGGCAAAGGGTTGGATTTGGTCGTTGTACATTATCAATTGTCAGATTTGGTTCATTGAGGGATCGGCTTGCTTTAAGGCAACCTTTTGGGATCTTCAAACGGTACAACAGTGAAGAGACGGCGAGAGATTAAAGAAAAGAGGAGAGATAAAAGAGAGATTGAGCCCTGTATCCCTCTTTTAAATTAAAACTGGGTTAGGTTTTAAACATGATTTGACCCATCTACTTCATTACCAAAGCTAAAATAACCATTTATATATCAGTCCGATATCCATATCAAACCAATACATATCATATCAGATGATATGAAGGCCGTATCGACCGATAAATACCATGTACAATGTATTGATTTTTCCTGTATTGCAGATGTGATACAAATCACGATTATACGAAATTGACAACATTATTATACTGAATTATCAAGCGATATATAGGACAGACTAACTTTAGGTTTTAATTGTCTTAGCTCAACAAAATTGTTAGTTGCAACCTACATGTAGATCTTCATCTTTATTAACTGTCTCAATCCATATGTCATCTTTACAGTCCAGGAAATTATCTTTTCTTTTTTAACTCAATCAATGAGCCTTCTTAGTGAATTATTTTAATCAATTAGTTCAACTTTGTTATGAGCGGGCTTTTGTAGGCCCATTAATGATTGGGTATCCACCCATTATGTAACCCTAGTTCTATAAATACACGGCTACGTGGTTCCGTAGCCGCCAAGCTTACAACACGTTATCAGCATGCTCACAGCTGAGCCGAATCTCTGCCGACGGATGTGTCGCGATGCGAAAGGGCTTCTTTCATCAAACGTCGCTAGATCCGGAGGGTAGGATTTAGAGGTAATTTTCACCCCTAGATCTAAACTTTTATGCGTATATGATTAGATACATGTTAGTGTAACCAGATCTAGATTTTTATCTTAGATCTATATGATTGGATCAATGTCTGGTTAGATTAGATCGAATTTTTATCTTAGATCTACATGCTAAATCAACTTTTGAATTATAACTCGACGTTTTTATCACTAAAAATCAAAATTTTACGATTAGAAACGCTGATTTGAAGACTAAAATAGTTTTTTTATAAAAATCCTGTTTTTATGATCTTCTTCCCCAATTTTTCAAACCCTAAAGGGGCTTCTTCGTGGCCATGCGGCCGGCAGCCACGCGCGCGCACGAAACCCCCACACATCGCGATCTACCCGCCGCCAGAAGCGGCGGTAGCCGACGCTGCCGCTTCCGGCGGCAGACACCGCTGCCGTCAGGAGCGACGGCAGCCGTCGCCTAACCGCCAGAAGCGACGGCGGCGACGGAAACCCCCGCGCGTGAGGCCAAACCCTAGCCGCTAGAAGCAGCAACCCACTCGACGCAAACCCTAGCAGGTTGCACGGGATTGCACGGCAGATCGCCTCCAAAAACCCTAACTAGTGGTTTCCCCCAAAAATTTTGTTTTTACAAATTCTTTTTCTGATTTAATTAAGATTTTTCTTCTTTAAATCCGATTAATTGCATGCTTTATAAATCATCGCATCTTTGGATTATTTGATTACTTAACGTTTAATAATTAGGAAGATCATGTGACCGCTCTGCCGTTAGTTAACTAACCTAACGGTGTATGACGTTGCCAAGTGGTCCAATAATTATTAAACGGAAAGTTTTCATTTCCATTTTAAAACTGCCTGTGATGATTAAATTCCAGTGATGATTAATTGCCTGCGATGACATAAATGCCTGCTGCATTTTTTCTGCGACGTAAGTTTATATTTGTTGTGGTTTTGGATCAGCTAGATATCCTCATTATTTTCGTCGCATTTTTTTCATTTTGAGAGAAATTGTAGTGAGGATAAATTGTATAAACTCCAAGACTGGCGCATGTCCCATGAAGATGACGATCTATTTCCAGAAGAATAGG